>JANFPS010000015.1:0-1200000 GCA_024703675.1 Drosophila nebulosa | reverse complement strand
TTTGTTTGTATTTGTATTTATCAATAGTTGAAATTTAAAGATTTTGTGAATAATTAAAACAATCAAAAGCGTATTTGCAAAAATACCCGTGGTATCCAAGGTCGCGTACCCTGGATTGTCTTGATGAAATTTAGAAGCAAAAAAAGGAATGTATAAACGGGATAGGTAGCGGCATCCTCTCCAAAACTCTCAGAAAAATAAGAAAACGCATATGTTTTTTAATTGAATAAGAACTTCAACCTAAGAAACTTAATAAAATTATATCTGGACTCAAGTCGTTTTCTAGAAGTAAGGCAGACTTGTTTAGAAGTGTAGCCAAAGTCAATAGTGATACCTAATGTTTTTTACTTATTAACACAATGTTATTAAATTGTAAAAATGGCAAGTTACATTGGAGTTTGCATTAACAATACAAGAAACCCACTTGTCTAGTTCTTGTAAACTTATAAAAAAAGTCCCTATAACAGCATTCAAGTTTTTAGTTTTCGTACAAATTATTGCGTAGTCTGCGTAGATTGGTGTGAGTACCATTTTATGTTTGCAGATAATATTATTAATACTAGCTGTATTGTAAATAGAACAACCGACAGTGGGAAGTTTGTAAAGTTATACTATTAACTCTCGTCCTGAACTTGCGATGAGTTGCAAAGGCCTTTACGAGCGAGTAAAGCTCATGACCAACTCCCTAGAAGACTTAAGACTGGGTGCAATCATACAATTTTTAATCTTGCTAAGTTTCCATCACTTAAAAATTTCAATTAAAACAAAAGGGTTGTTAAAACAACGACCATATTGCAAGACGTAATTTAACCGTTACAACACTCCAAATGTTGAAAGATCAGCATAATTCACACCATTACATACATATCTATGTTCAAAGTCCGAAGCCTTTTTGCTAAATTATAGACATGATTTTTGGCGGAATGAGCGTTCGACACGAACCGTTGAACACAGAAAATCAGTCGCTTGAAAGCTACTTGGTTTGGTGAGATTAAGTTGTTGCGGGTGAAAGTAACGCAGGAAAGTAACGATATTGGACAACAACTCTTGACTTCGTTAACAGGCTCGTTTGGTTTGGGAATCGGAATTATTGTGGCGTTACGCCAGTTTTTGGCGATTTCGCAGCAGTAAGCCTAAAAACAGGCCCAGTTGGCAGATTATCGTTTCCAATGAATAACTGGAATATGTTCCAGTACTAGTACAGGGCTCTGGATTATGATAGCTCAGGTTACAGTAAATGCATCTATCGCTGTTCTCGCTGCGTTGAATATAATTGTTGAATATAAATGTTTTGCACCTTATTGGGTTTGGTATATATTTCCTGACCTTGACGGAGTCCCAAGATGTTTGCAATATGCTAGGGAGAAAATAAAAAAAATAATAAGAAGGTGATTAAAACTACTTCAGTACCGTCTATTGTTCTCGTAAAATTAACTACGGACTGGACACTTTGGGATTTAAGTTTATTGAAAATTTCGTTTTCCCAAATTTCATTAAGGTTTTCTGGTATTTCACTGTCCCTTTCACAATATTAAGCCTTTCGTGAAGTTTTCAAGTGACTTCACAGATGCTTTGAAATTACTAGCATGAGAAGGTTGCAATCGCGAAGTGTAAAAATTGATATAACGTCTCTGCGTATTAAAATGAGTTCACGGTGAACGGCGAAACATGAGTAACTCGACATCGGTTTTACGCAGTCCTTAGAAAAAATAAATATGAATTTTTGATTTTATTGGGCTGGAAGGGGTAGATCGGGATATTTCTCAATAAAACTGCGATAAGTTTTTTCTTTTTTGCCTTGGGGCTAACGCTAAGACGGGCGAAGTAGTCATATTAAATAGTAAAGTTTGATTAAAACAACCAAAAGAAAAACTGCCAATGTGCCTAAAATGAAAAATCTTAGATGGAAAGACCACAATATAACTCGACCCCTGAAAATCTCTAAGAATGCATGTCTTTGAACCATTTCATGTATTTTATTTAGCCCAAAAATAGCGACCGGACGCATGTTTTTTGCAATTTTTGATCTTGCAAAGCTTACATCATTTTACAATTTTAATTAAAAGAAAAGGGTTGTCAACCCAACGACAATATTGCAAGACGTAATCTAACCGTTACCACAATGCAACTGTTCCAAGATCAGCATAATTCACACCATTACATAAATATCTATGTTCAAAGTCCAAATCATTTTTTGAGCTTTAAGCTCATTGATAACTTTAAGTATACCTTTTTTTTAGAGCCTTAAGATTATTAAAGTAAGTATAATTTGCAATTAAACAAAGTTGGTAATTTTATTAATCGATATTGTTAATATATTTTTTGGTAAAAGTTATTGCAATTTTCGGCGGTAGGATGATAAAGCAACAGAACCTTAAAAATTTTAACAACCAATGAAATATATGCGACCAAAGTTTGGGATTTTCAATTTGGGATCGTGTTGGGCTGTACCGAAAAATTGCAGTCCATGCCCATCTCTATTATTGACTCGGCTTGTCATGCTGAGCAAGAAAATATAACGTCCCCTTCTTCGCGTTACAAACATCTGACCAATTTCATAATACCCTCTGCAAGTGTATAAAAACTACTGTATCGATTACTTTAAAATTTAAATTTTTTTAATAACACCAAATTAAATTTTGAAGGAAAAAATTAAATATTTATTGAGTTCCACGATAAAAGCAAGAACAAAAAACTTTCTCGTTAAAATAGAATGTATTGTCCGTACAAGTACCCTCAGTCGGCAAAAATAAAAATTTGACAAAATGAAGGCGGTTTAAAAACAAACTTGAATTTCACCCTAATTTCGATTTCATTTATGCCTACCACCAACTGAAAGGTCGTTGAAAGAAAACCTGTTTAGAAAACATACATATGAAAAATTATAGCAGGAGAGATGGTCAAACTTGCTATCTTGCTACTCCCCGATCACAGTATTCTGATATTTACTCTCTAAGAAGAGAGGGAGATAAGCGAAACGCAAGTAACAAGCGATTCAGTCGTTGTTGCGTAGCGAACTAGACTGGTGTCTCTTCTTTTGGAAAGCTTGAATTTGAACTTAACTGTAAAACTTCCATCTACCTAAACTTAACTGTAAAACTTAATCAATAATAAATAGAACACAGTGGCGACTTGCTGGCAGCGACAAGATGCTGATAATTCAGCAGAAATCGACATGCACAGTTCAGTGGCGGCGCAAGGCGACGACGAGGGTAGTGACAGCGGCGACGCAAACAGAGGCGACAAAAGCGGTGTAACGGTCGCAGGAAAACCAGCAGTTTTGGAGAACCAGATCAGCGAACGAGGCAATTTGATAGACCAGCGAGTTGCTTTGGAAGCAACATTCCAACTGCCGAATTTATTGAGTTGATAAGACTATCGAAGGGATGCCTGTATCAGCGATTCTTGTGCATGGAAGAGCTTCGTCCTGAATTAACAGGTCTTGATTTGCATGTAGAGACAACAGTGCACACAGTCACAAAGGCGGCGGCAACTGCCACAGTCACATGTGAAATTAATTTAAATATAAATGCCTTGAAAATGGTTACGTTTGTGAAGATGGAAAGTACGTCTAAAGGTGATATGGAATCGGGATATGAAGCCTTGTCAATTAGAGAGAATAGTCCAGAAATGCAAGTGGCTGAGGTTGTCGACGAGAAGAGAAGTCGCAAATTTATGAAGATAGTTATGCAGATGATGAGAAGAGAAAAAATGGAATGGATACTGAAATTGTTAGTTAAAATACTAGCGACACACTTCTCCAACAAAGAGTATACTAGCCGTTTCAATAACAATTTCATTATCTTCATTTCCATCCACTTCGCTGACAATTGAAATGGTAAAAATAGAAAAACACTTGAAAATTTTAAAGAATCTTTTAAAAGAATCATAGGAAACAAGTTATACTTACAAGTTAGTTACATTGCGAAGCGAGTGTGTTAGGATTTGGGACGGTCTTGATGCGAAGAAAAGAGAGGTTGCACCCCGTTTTTTATTTCTCGTAACAAACTTCTGAGGTAGAATCAAAATAACACAGTTTTGAGTTAGAGACCCTTGCAATAGTATATGCAGTACGTAGGTTCATGGTGTACTTGCAGCTACTCCACGTCATCCAAATTTAAGGAATTTATGAAAAATAATAATATTAAACACATAAAAATTGCTAAGGGGTCTTCCCAGGCAAACGGTCAAATTGAGATGGTGATTCGTAGTTTAGGTCCGATGCTAGCTAAGTTATCAGAAACGGAGAAGGGACTATGTTGGGATGCCGTCATAGAGAACATTGAGCATTGTTTGAATAACACACGTCACAGGAGCATTAGGCAATTGGCGAGCAAGATGCTCTTTGGAATAGAGCCAAGAGGTATTATTGGAGATGAACTAAGAGAAGGAAGCCATTGGGAGTTACGAATAAAACAAAATTTGCGATAAATCACCAAAAATTTGTTGTTATACAATTGACAAAATCACACAACACATATAGCCAACGCAGCTATATTCAACGCAACAGCAGCAGCACCAACAACATCAGCAATAGCCGCATTTTCAAGGTCGTCATCCTATGCTACTGGCACTGCTGTTGAGGTCTTAAAACTATCAAACTAGTGTGATTGTCGGTTGTCATTCCTACCGTCAATTTCCCCCAGCAGCTCCTATGGGCAGGACAGAAGCTGCTGTGAGCAGTCGACGAATAACCAAGTGACAGTGATATCTAAAAAAAAAAAACAACAACAACAGCCAATTGTATGCCTTTAAGGGTAGCAATAATAATTATTGTCTAAAACAAGATATTCGCATTATTAACACGTGTGACTCAGAACCCGAAATATTTCAAAGATACCCCCCAAAACAAGGCGGCTAAAGTACGCAAAATCAAAGTTAAACACGTCTGGATGAACCACCGACAACATCGACATCGTCATATGTGAATTCTATATTATCCTTGCATAATCAAAAGTGCAATACTCGAGGTGAATAATAAAATAATAAATATAATCTAGTTATATATAAGATAAGTTAGATATAAGATAGATATAGCTTACACCTTAACGTGCCAGCATCATTTAAGACTCAACTGGCTTCCATAAAATAAAGAAACCAAGTCGTCTTACAGACTTTCTTAGTTCCTACTGGGACTACTGTTATAGTCCAGAAGCCATGCGACCAAACTCAACTTAAGTAAAAGACATTTAAGATTTTCCGATTCTATAAGCCCAAAAATAAATCAAATAATTTCTAGGGCGTTGCGGATATTATCGTAAATTTTTTCCAGACTTTGCAAAGATTGCCAAGCCAATGGCGATTTGCCTAAAAAAGAAGTGAAACTTGATGAAAAAATATTAAAGCTATTTTTCAAGCGCTAAAAAAAATACAAAACATTGATCATGAATGTGCCAATTTCCACATGTCCTGGTTTTTCCAAACATTTTTAAGTTACCACAGATGCAAGTAATTTTGCCATTGGAGCTCACAACACAACAAACCAATTAGTTTTGTATCGGCCTTTCTTCGCTACGTCATACGTACCCCCAAGAGCCACATATGCCATGTCTTATCCTCATCAACAAAGTCCAATGCCGTACCGTTATGAGTTACCTTCCAGGCCACAGGCTCTAACACCGACTATAAAACTAGGAGCAAGTGGATCAGGCCATTCTAGGAGACGTTTCCGGAACTATGGGAACGGCTGTAGCCAAAAGAGGAACTCTTCCGATTCTGCGAACCCCTTTAGAAAGGAACAACGATTATATCATATGGCGGCCCCGAACATGCTCGAACCCTATTCGCTAGCCACTGACAGTGGCTTAGTAGAAGAACCCTCAAACATGAACATTGTGGGAGACTCCGCCTCCGAAAATGGTGAATATGCTACACGCGTGGCACTTACCCAGCCATCAAATTGGAAGAAAATCGAGATCGAAGATCAAGTAAATTTTATGAAAAAGGCCTATTGTAGTATGTTGTATGACAGATAGGCATATGCTCACAGTATTGTAGAGTATACAATATAACAAGTAGTCTTATGCCCAAACTAAAAGATAGCGTATGAGCGCATAAGCAAAGTGACACTTTGTCACTCGCTTACACAATCCAGCCAAGACCAATGCTGAAATATGATCAGCCACTTATATGTGGACTGGCCTGCAGCGTGAGATCTGCAGCGAAAGCATTACTGGGTCACATGCGCAGTCCAATGCCTTCAGCATAAATGCTTCACACATATAAATATCATGCTACATGCTCCCGCTTTGCCGCTGCGTTGAGCGGCAAAGCACTACAAGATATATGTACGAAGCCGCTTTGCTGCTGGCGTAACCGGCAACGCAGCTATGCGGAGAATTAATTGAATTAAGTTGACACATGATTCGAAAAGAAACAGTAAAAAGGCACAGACGTGCCCGCGTATTTATTGAAACACTTATATGCACATTGGTGTGTTTACATGGCGACCGTGACAGGACTGGACTTCTAACCATTAACTCGGGAAATATCGATTCCATTAATCGGCGCTGCAAACAGGCGCAAAGATTAATAACGTGTGGTAGGCAGACCACTCACGGTGAAGTACTGTTGGGACAAGAGCACACAGGATAAAATAAATTACACTGTCAATGGACACCACTGGAAGGAAAAGGCAGTAAGTAGAATGTGATGAAAAAATAAGCGGTAAGGTAAAAAAATTAAAAGCCAGGAAGGCTGCACTTTTAAAGCTGTTAAACAGCTCAAATTTAATAAATTGGACCACCTCGGTGAAATTGCACATCGAGATTGAATTCGTAAAAAACCAATTGAACGAAAGAAAAAATCAAGCCACAATCGCCAGCCCATCCACCTACACTGCTATCCAAAACTTGGCAAAACCCGAGATAACAATAACTCCACAACCAGTTAAGGAATAGCCTGCCCCAATGACTGCGAGGGACCTCTATACCCCTCTACGCCCCATTCTGCGAGTATACCTGTGCAGCCAGCACCGGTCCCCCTCCATAAAGAAAAAAAAGAAAGGAAGCCTGTTCAGCCAGCACCGGCATCGTCTGGCACATCAAGCTAGATCAATGACTGGAGGACCGACAGCGTTGCAAAGGACGCCCAACAGTATATTTTTAAACAACTATGCACTGCGTTGCACATTGTTTTTAAATGCGCTGCGATGCATACTTTTTTTGTTACAAATATATATAATTATGTAAAATTGTGCGACATTAAAGTCATTCAATAAGAGTGTGGCCTAAAAACCACACGCATCGAATAGGTAGGGATACCTGTAAATTAAGTAAAAAAAATTTAGTTAAATATAAATGAAAAAAAAGTTAATAAATGAATATATAGTTATGAAATATACATTTTTGGCTATAAATGAATCATGAAAAAAAAAAAATAAATTCACAAGATTGCATCAGATACGTATATGAAAAAAACAACAGATTTTTTTTTATGCACAGTGACGTGTTCAGACTTGATATCGAACCAATCACAAAAACAATTTTTACAAACAAAAATTAAGACTTAAGGATGATAAACCGGTATATGTAAAAAATTACCGGAGCCCGCATATCCAAACGGAAGAAATCCAGCGTCAGGTTGGAAAATTAATTGAACAGGGTATTGTTGAACCGTCTGTATCGCCCCGTAATAGCCCACTCCTATTAGTCCCAAAGAAAGCTCTTTCGGGATCTACAGAGAAAAAATGGCGACTAGTAATTGACTATCGCCAGATAAACAAAAAATTCCTGTCAGATAAGTTTCTGCTCCCCAGAATAGATGATATTCTTGATCAATTGGGTAGAGCTATATATTTTTCTTGCCTTGACTTAATGTCAGGTTTCCTTCAAATTCAACTTGAAGAAAAAAGAGACATAACTTCTTTTTCAACGAGCAATGGCTCATATCGTTTCACGCGATTACCTTTTGGTCTAGAAATAGCGCCTAATTCATTTCAAAGAATAATGACAATAGCATTTTCGGGCCTTGAGCCTAGCCAAGCGTTCCTTTATATGAATGAATTAATCGTTATTGGTTGTTCTGAACAACATATGCTTAAAAATTTCTTCGATGTTTTTGAGCTTTGTAGGAAAAACAATCTAAAATTGCATCCAGAAAAAATGTTCATTTTTTATGCATGAGGTGACATTTCTAGGTCACAAATGCACAGATAAAGGAATCTTGACAGACGACAAAAAATTTGAAGTCATTAAGAATTATTCAGTCCCACGTGATGCGGATAGCGCTGGACGTTTCGTTGCATTTTGCAATTATAATAGACGTTTTATACGAAACTTCGCCGAATATTCCCGGCACATAACAAGATTATGTAAAAAGAATGTACGATTCGAATGGACGGCAGAATGCGAAAATGCATTCCAGTACCTAAAAAATAAGCTTGTTCAACCTAATCTATTAGAGTACCCAGATTTGGCAAAGAATTTTGTATAATCACAGATGCAAGCAAATAAGCATGTGGAGCAGCCTTAACTCAAAACTATAATGGACTCCAACTTCCAGTTGTAAATGCATCAAGAGCAACTAGCAGCTATTCATTGGGCAATAACATATTTTCGACCATATATATATGGCAAACATTTCACAGTGCGAACAGATCACAGACCATTAACATATTTATTCTCCATGGTCAACTCCAAATCAAAGTAAACACGTATGCGGCTAGAATAAGAAGAGTATGAATTTACAGTAGACTATTTGAGAGGCAAGGACAACTTCGTGGCTGACGCCCTATCACGGATATCAATATCCGAATTTAAGGACATGAACGCAAAAGTCCTGAAAGCCACTACCAGGCAACAAAGTAGACAGAAAAACTGCGCAAATGATAAAGATAAACTTTTGCCAAAGCAAAAGACTCAAAATGCTTCTAAGCGCAACGTATACGAAGTCATTAAAAATGACGAGGTACGAAAAGTAGTGAACTTGCGAATTATAGATTCCACATGTTTATTAAAACATGGAAAAAAAGTTATAGCAAGAATTAATGTAAGCGATTTATACTCCAAAGTAATTCTCGACTTAGGTTAGTTTTCCCAAAGGCTTGAATGGCAAGCCAGTGTATTACAAATCAGCAAACTAAGAATGGCTCCGAGCGAAAAGATCTTTGAATCAATTTCAATAGATAATTTTAAAAATATGGGCAATAAAATATTGAAATCATTAAGAGTAGCGCTACTCAAGCCGGTGACCCTCATCCAAAATGAGAAAGAAAAAAACCATACTGTCTACCTACCATCATGATCTAAATGCCAGGTGTCAAAAACCACGACACATACAAAAACCTCAATGACCATAACAGAAACACCACAATATGCTTTTGACAGAGTGATAGTAGACACAATTGGTCCACTACCACGCTCAGAAAATGGAAATGAATACGCAATCACTTTAATTCGTGATTTGACAAAGTACTTAGTAGCAATTTCAGTTGCGAACCAAAATGCAACAACTATAGCAAAAGCAAAATATCTATCTTTTATTCTGAAGTACGGTCCAATGAAAACATTCATTACGGACAAGGGAGCAGAATACAATAACTCAATCATAACAGATTTGTGCAGATACTTAAATATAGACAACATAACGTCTACTGCACACCATCACCTGACATTAGGTACAGTTGAAAGAAGTCATCGAACATTCAACGAGTACATCCGTTCATATATATCAGTAGATAAAACTGATTGGGACGTATGGTTACAGTACAGTACAACACCATCAGTAACACATAAATATTGTCCGTATGAACTAGTATTTGGAAGGCAAAATAACCTACCAATACAATTTAATAGTGTAAATACCATAGAACCTATATATAATATAGAGGATTACTTAAAGGAAGTTAAGTTTAGATTAGAACACGCGTATAAAAGAGCTCAAATACTTTTAGAGAAAAATAAAATTAAACAAAAAGAAATAAGAGTCAAAAAAATAAAAGATTTTAAAATAGAAGTACACGTGCAGGTTTAATTAAAAAACAAGACTGGTCATAAATTAGAACCCTCATATATAGGACCATTTGAGATCGTTAGTATAGAAAACAATAATACTATAATTATAAAGAACAAGAAAAATAAGTTAAAGGAAGTACATAGGGATAGGTTAAAAATATCTATTTCATAATCAATTATGATTCATTCAACCATTAATTTAAATTGACTTCCCAAGTAATTGAATATATATATATATATATATATATATATATATATATATATATATATTTATATATATATTTATATATATATATATAAAAACTTAAACAAAAAAAAAGATAAAAATAAATTTAATATTACAAGATTTACAAATAGAAATGGCTTAAACAAAAATAAAAAAAAACAAAAAAAAAAATTTTTTAAATTACAAGATTTACAAATAGTAATAAAAAAAATAATAACATAGTATATAAAACAACAAAATAATATAAACATAAAAATAATAATATGATAATTTCAATACTAAATAACTACACTATATTACGTTATTTCTTTAAAAAGGGAGGTGTAGTATGTTGTATGACAGAAAGGCATATGCCCACAGTATTGTAGAGTATACCATATAACAAGTAGTCATATGCCCAAACTAAAAGATAGAGTATGAGCGCATAAGCAAAGTGACACTTTGTCACTCGCTTACACAACCCAGCCAAGACCAATGCCGAAATATGATCAGCCACTTATATGTGGACTGGCCTGCAGCGTGAGATCTGCAGCGAAAGCATTACTGGGTCACATGCGCATTCCAATGCCTTCAGCATATATACAACATATATACTTCAGCTGGCGTAGCCGGCAGCGCAGCTATGCGGTTTTAGCCTTAATAATTAATTGAATAAAGTGAAAAGAACATTCTGTTTTTAACCATCAATTAAACGACAACATTTTCATTACAGTAGTATGATGTCATGCCTAAAATGGATTTGAGCTGTTTCAGATTGGTGGGAGGCGGTATTTTTAACATTCCCTCTTTTTTTTTCTAGCTACATTAATCCCTTGAGATGTGACAACATAGCCCAGGAATTCAACACTGGTTTTCAGGAAGTGTGTCTTCTCCAAATTTACTTGCAGGGTTGCTTTACGAAGCCTTAAAAATATTGCCCTGAGGTTATGCCAATGTTCTTCATAAGTAGCACTAAAAACAATTATGTCATCAATGTAAACATAACAAATTTTTTCTATATAGTCTCTAAGAACATCGTCAATCATTCTTTGGAATTTGGCCGGATCGTGTTTCAACCCAAAGGGTAGTCTGAGAAATTCATATTTTGCATTAAGAGTTGAAAAAGCGGTTTTTGGGATCCATATGTATCTGATGGAACCCAGAAGTTAGGTCAAGAGTCGTAAAGAGTTTTGCCTTGTCTAAAGTAGCTAACGTAGATGTAATGTCAGAAATTGGGTAGGTGTCTGGTATTGTGACAGCATTTAATCGTTTGTAATCAATTACCATACGAAATTGTTGTTCCCCATTTGGTTTTGGTTTTTAGCGACAACCCACACTGGAGAATTATACGAACTTTCTTTTATCATGCCGTCACGAAGAAGTTTAGCAACTTGTCGGTCAACCTCGTTCCGCATGTTGACTGGATAGGGATAGAATTTAGAATAAATAGTCTCTTGGGAATTAGTCCGAATTGTTGCTTTGATTCCGGTTTCCACAGAGCCACCAGGGGTAACCGGATCGAATACGAAAGCGAACTCATTAATTAGCTTCTCAATAATGGATTTGATTTCCTGGGGGTGCCAATCTTCTAGAACAAAATTAAGTTGGGTCGATTCTCGGTTTAGAAGTGGTATTTCCACCCCCGATTCTATGTCTAAGACGTTATGTTCCCTATCAATTTTCGCTTTCAATTTCTTTAGTGTATCATCTCCTATAATGCCATTGAAACTTTTTAAATTAGGAAGAGTAAAGAAGGTTAGTGGAATATCATTACCCAGAGGAGCGAAGAAAGGTCCATTGAGGAATTGTGAAATTTTGATGGGTCCATTTGCTGATTGTACTAAGAGAGGCTTTTGCAATTGAATAGCACCCTTTGAAAGATCTAGACTAGTAAAGTTTTTGTTTGCGCCAGTATCGATTAAAACTGTCGCAGTTTTTTATCTGCATCTATGTATTCTATGTAGGGTACGCTGGATAGTGTAAACACACCAATGTGCATATAAGTGTTTTAATATATTATATATACTGTTTTTTTTTTTTACTATTTGTAAATCTTGTAATTCAAATTTTTTTCTTTTTTTTAGTTTAAGCTATTTTTTTTAAATTTATATATGTTTCTTATTCAATTAACTGCACAGTAAACTTATATTAATAGTTGAATGAATAATAATTGATTATGAAATAGATGTTTGTAACTTATCCTTATGTACTATCTGTACTTTATTTGTCTTGTTCTTTATAATTATATTATTATTGTTTTCTATACTAACGATCTCAAATGGTCCTATATATGAGGGTTCTAATTTATGACCAGTCTTGTTTTTTAAAAAAACATGCACGTGTACTTCTATTTTAAAATCTGATATTTTTTTGTCTTCTATTTCTTTTTGTCTAATTTAATACTTCTCTAAAAGTATTTGAGCTCTTTTATACGCGTGTTCTAATCTAAACTTAACTTCCTTTAAGTAATCCTCTATATTATATATAGGTTCTATGGTATTTACACTATTAAATTGTATTGGTAGGTTATTTTGCCTTCCAAATACTAGTTCATACGGACAATAATTATGAGTTACTGATGGTGTTATATTAAACCAATACACGAAATACTGTAACCATACGTTCCAATCAGTTTTATCTACTGATATGTATGAACGGATGTACTCGTTGAATGTTCGATGACTTCTTCCAACTGTACCTAATGTCAGGTGATGGTGTGCAGTAGACGTTATGTTGTCTATATTTAAGTATCTGCACAAATCTGTTGTGATTGAGTTTTTGTATTCTGTTCCCATGTCCGTAATGAATGTTTTCATTGGACCGTACTTCAGAATAAAAGATTGATATATTGCTTTTGCTATAGTTGTTGCATTTTGGTTCGCAACTGAAATTGCTACTAAGTATTATGTCAAATCACGAATTAAAGTGATTGCGTATTCATTTCCATTTTCTGAGCGTGGTAGTGGACCAAATGTGTCTACTATCACTCTGTCAAAAGCATATTGTGGTGTTTCTGTTATGGTCATTGGGGTTTTTGTATGTGTCGTGGTTTTTGACACCTGGCATTTATGACATCTACTTATGTACTCTTTGATATGGCGTTCCATATTTTTCCAATAGTAGTGTCTTTTTATTTTCGCTAGGGTTCTTGTGATGCCAGTCTAGATTGAATCAATCTAACGGGAAGACTTGAATATCTCGAAGTTCATGTCAATAACTCAACAAAAATTAAATTTATCTAGAAGATATGGATGTCAAGGAAGGGAATGCTGATAAAAAGGTGGGCTTTTTTAGATTTAGATGGGCGCCAAATAATATCTTATTTGGCGCCCATCTAAATCTAAAAGTGCCCACCTTTTTAAGACACAATTCTAAGTGAAAAGTGGAATTATTAAAGATTATAGGGGGAAACAGTGAGCAAGTGAAAGAATTGTACAAAATGCCAACGACAGAGGAAGTGATGAAAATAGTACAAGTGGCAGTGCAGACTGCGCTTGACCACCAAGCTGCACAGATGCTGTTTACTTTCACACAACAGTTAAATCAAGAAATGGAGTCTTTAAGGACTCAATTAGAAAATTTAAAACCAGCCAAACCGGAGGTGGAGACCTATCAGGGCTCAGAGTCCCTTTGAAAATAATGCTAATCAGAATAAGGGCTCAGAAAACAGCCAGGGGGCATATAGAAAGACTCCCCATTACACTAGGTTCCAGGAAAAGCCAAACCATAAAGGAGAGCCACCACAAATCCTGTGGCTCAGGCGTTCCCAACACCGAAGCCTTATAGTATAGGCAACCAACCAGATATTCGGGGAACAAGTCCACAAAATCTGAATACAGGTCGAAGAAGAGTCAGTTATAATTGCGACTCCAAGCGCACAAAACTTTGGCTTGCAAGAAAGAAATACAAGAACACATTTATATTAACTGCGTTCTCTGTAAGAATGGAGCAGAACTTACTTGTCAACAGCATTGCTTAAAAGTACACTTTGGGATATATCGAATGGCATTACGCCAAATTCGCAGGCAAGCTGCAAATAATCCAAATATCTATACATAAGTAATGTGGAAGACGATTAGACTATTAAGAGCGTGGTTCTTACACTAATTATAATGCCTGTGGGTAAGCAAACAAAGATGAGCAGTAAAGTTTAACGCTGTGGTCATATATATATGACCTCGAGCCTGCTCAATCGAAAGTTTGAATCAATTAAAGGTCGCAAAGTGAAGGAAACAAAGTAAGACTTCTGTGCCGATAAACAGGTTTATGACTTAATTAATCAGAAGTCATAAGGCAAGAAAAAGATGGAAACTCAGTCCGCCATTAAGGAGGACGTTCCAACGTTATCAGACAAAATTAAAGCTGCCGATAATGTAGCTGCTAATAATATTGTTCAAAAAGAAGCTCAAGATGCTAAAGCAAAGAATGATCAGGATAAGGCAACTAAAGTGGTAGCTATTAAAAAAGTTTCACCAAGGGAATCTCAGAAAAATGAGCCAATTAAAGGTCACAAACTAACTTTGGCTCTGTTCTACTCCTAATTATAGAAAGTTCCCTTTTTCTTATCTCATACCCAAACATTTTTATTTCATAATCATTCATTAAAATGTTTGTTTCATTTAAAAAGAAAAAATTTTTTTTGCGCTATATATGTATTGTATATATATATAAGTATATATTTGTTTTTATGTGTTTGTTTTTTAGATTTATTAAATGCAGCACATTAGTGCTTAGGCTGTAATAATAGGTGCTGTTGGTGAGTGTTTGTATGTGTGTCGGTGAGTCTGTTCGTGTGTAAGGTGTAATTGTTCATCTCATTGAAATATTATTATTATTATTATCTATATATACATTTAAAATTTTGCAGTTTACAGGTGTCCCTACCTATTTTATGCGTGTGGTTTTCAGGCCACACTCTAATTGAGCAATTTTAATGTCGCACAATTGTACATAAGTTTGTATAATTATATAAAAAAAAATATAATTTGTTAGGCGTTCTTTGTAACGCTGTCGGTTCACCAGTCCTTGGTCTGGCTTGATGCGCAAGACGATGCCGATGCTGGCTGCACAGGCTTTTTGTTTCTCTTTTCGTTTTTTGGTGGGGGACCGGTGCTGGCGGCACAGGTGGATCCGGATCACGGAGGGCAAACAGGAATTCTCAAATGTTTTGCAATTTGCCCATGCATTTGGCAACAACGTTGCGAAAATCCTCTTCCGAACACTCACAATGTTTGAAAAGTTGAGGTGGCTCAGAGGTGGCTCCAAACCATGCAATTATGATTTGAGGCAAAGCCTGTATGGAGCTCAGGTCAAAGTGTCGCCCAATTTCAAAGCGGCAGAGCGGGAGCATGTAGCATGGCGTATGTTTGTATATGTGAAGTATGTATGCTGAAGGCATCGGACTGCGCATGTGACCCAGCAATTGCTTTCGCTGCAGATCTCACGCTGCAGGCCAGTCCACATATAAGTGGCTGATCATATTTCGGCATTGGTCTTGGCTGGGTTGTGTAAGCGAGTGACAAAGTGTCACTTTGTTTATGCGCTCATACTCTATCTTTTAGTTTGGGCATATGACCACTTATTATATTGTATACTCTACAATACTGGGGGCTTTTCTGTCGTACAACATACCACACTACAGAAGATTCATCAATGATTATGCGAAAGCATATGCCAAGCCCCTAACAAATCTCACCAGAGGAAAAAACGCGCAAATCAAGGCTTCACAATCCAAGAAAGTTTTCATTGAGCTTGGTCCACTGGAACTAGAAGCGGTTAAAGACCTTAAGACCCTTCTTTATTAATAGGGATTTAAGCTTTTCCAGCTTTTACAAAACCTTTTCATCTCACTACCGATGCATCGGACTTTGCTCTCGGTGCAGTGTTGTCTCAGGTTAGCTTAGGAGAAGATCATCCTATAGCATACATCTCAAGATCGCTTGACAAAACTGAAGAACATTACGCGACCATTGAAAAGGAGATGTTAGCCATTGTTTGGGCTCTGGACAACTTACGTACATTCCTATATGGAGCTGCCTCCATAAAAAACCATGAGCAATAGGAATTTCAATGCAAAGTTGAAACGTTGGAAGGTGAAAATTAAAGAATATAATCATGAACTGATCTATAAACCGGGCAAGGCAAACGTGGTTGCGGATGCGTTATAGCGTATCCCCCATGCTCCCGACCAGTCGGACACGAATCTATTGGTCCTCCACGACACAGACTCGTTGGCAACAATGCACAGTGGACAACAAGACGCTTCTGACCTTATTCCTCATATGGAGGTCCCCATAAATGTTTATAGAAACCAGATTATTTTCCATCACAAGGCACGCCTTAAATCTTACCGTAAGCGTCCATAATTCGCACATTTGGCCTTCCTTTTATTAATTTTTCGTAATCAAAATAATTATTAAATGGCATTTTTTACAAACCTGGTAAATAATAAACAATATCATTTAAGAAAACTAACCTAACATTATAACTAATATTTAATGTCTCCACCAACAAAAATTCCCACTTTACAACAGTTTGCTACCGCTTATTTCTTCAGCTCCTAGTATCCCAAAGCTCGCACGAACCGCTGACCTGCGCCATACCAACTTTACAATTGAAGAAGCAAGACAAAAAGCAGCTCTGATTGCGGATATCTATACTGACAAAACATTAAATGGACTTGGCAAAATTTAAACGGTTGTCCTATCTTGCCGACCCAGAACCTATCGATTGGGCATTCTTTGAAAACATTACGGGTATCACTTATACACCGAGGCTGCAACGTGTTAATCCGCGGGACGCAGATCTTTAGAGGGGAAGGAGTTAACACTATACAGCAGCATCAGCGGCAGCAGCAGCATGAGCGGAAGCAGCAGCAGCAAAAGCAGCATCAGCGCCAGCGAGCAGGAGAAGCAGCAGCAGCGGGTGTGTGGGCAGAACTGACCGAGAGTCTGAGGTCTGCGGTTGCTGGGTGGTAAACACCCGAGGGACGTGGGAGGAGAAAATAAACCATTATAACGTAAGATCGAACCAACGTCCTGATCATTAGGGGGTGTGCGTGCCGTTGGGGGACGGAAACAAAATCCTTGTTACTGCAAGGTGACCTCCTCAAATAAGAGGAGATGTAATATCACACGATTTTACGACGCGTTCCTCAATACCGGTAGCAAGCACAATTTAGTGTCAATGGTCAAATGATTTAATTAGCCAATACTGAATGATTATAACATTTATCTCGTCGGTTTCGGGAGAAAAGCGCGGACTAGATTACAGCTTCGGGCTTGTTCGAATATAAAATCACTATTGTCGAGTCAAAATTCTTTTCAAAATTTCTCATGGTGGATCCGAAATCAATGGACGTAGAAATAACACTCGATAAGAGATTTTTTAGGCGAGCAGAGAATGCAAAATGGTAAAAAAAACACAAAGTCTGAAAGCCGCAGAACGTTGAATCATTGATTTTTAAAACTGATCAATGGCTAAAAGACGAAGTAATTAGTTCATCACAATATATTTTGACAAAATGTACACAAATCGTCTCTTAAATGTCCAAACTCCTTGATGGCAAGCTGGATTTTTCTGGAAATCGAACGGAAATTTCTAAAAATAGCATTGAAAGCTTGAACACGTGTCTATTTTTGGAAGCCTGATGCGGGTAGCATTTGTTTTGTAAAGCAAAAAGCGCACTTTAAAGTGATTTAACGCTTGAGTGAGAGGTCCCGAATTATTAATAGAAAATGAATTTTCAAGATAAAGGTATTTAGTTTAACAAAATCTAATTGTAAAATTATTTGGATCGAAAATTTATTTTTTGCGAATTTTTGATTGGTTTAATCTTTTTTGTTTTTACGTACAGAAAGTACGTGTTTTGCTTGCTACCTAATTTGGTTGAAGATAGCAACAAAAATAAGGGCTACGAAGTCGAGAGGATTGTGCTTTACAAGTGTGTTGATTACATTTGCAAAAAAATAAATCTTTATGGGTTTAGTACAAGCGTACTAAGAAATCTTTTATAAAGTATTAGAGTGAAGCTCAGCTGTCTTCCTTAACAAATGAATCCGAGCAATAAGCGTGGACGCTCCAAGATTGATTTTACTGAGTCTTAAAAAAAGGACAAAACGTCGCCGGATCGCCGTGCTACAAAAACACGGTGAGTCTGCCGCGAATTATTTGCGCTCATCTGATTTTGAACCGAATGATAAGCTAAACGAGGCAAATATTGAAAAAGTTTTGTCGCTTCTAGTGGACACTGAATTATCGAAACACCAATATTACACCAATAAGCACCTCATTCGGTCATTCATTAATTGTGAAGACACATACAATTTGCTTACGAGGAAATTCTCAAATTTAAAACTCTTCAAATAAGCTGCACAGCTGCTGCTGGTTAAGAAATACAAATTTAAATTAAAATCTCTTCTAAGATCAGATCCCTTTATAACAGGTCAACGAGCATTATCAAAGCGAGACAAATCGACACTTCTATCTTCAACATGTGATTTTTTAGATGATACACGTTAAACCATTTATGTTAGAACTTTATAATTTATATTTTGTTTGTAATTAAAATATGTTTAATTTTATATGAATTAGAAAAGTTTAATATAAAAAATCAGAGCATATCAGCTGAATGTGTTTTTTTTTTTTTTATTTTATAAATTACGAATTCCAGTGGTCGTTATGAAGAGTTATGACGAATCTCATCGCTAATGCGTCGATTATAGGCGAATTAGTAAAGTCATCATAAGAGATAATTTCCCTCTGCCAATGATAGAAGATCAGCTAGACAGACTTTAAAATGCATGTATTTTCAGTCCCAAAGAATATACAAATGGGTTTTTAACGAGGAAATCTAAGAAGAGACTCGCAACTATACCTTCCTTTTTCGCGTAGCATTGGACTTTCTAACTCGCTTAACGTATTCCGTATATTCTGTGAGCTAACTAAACATAAGGCATATTTTATGTTAATGATATACAAACCGAAACAGTAAACGAAGCTGTAGCAATTAAAAAAAAGGTACTTAAACGATGCGATGAACATGGACTGCAGATTAACTTTATAAAGTGTCTTATAATTTACTTAGTTAAAACTGCCCGCTGCATTTTCAAGATTCAGAAGTTTCCATACGATGTCGTACACCACACGCACACGCACCCGACAAGCTGATGCACGCAGTAGTGCACCGATGATGATGATCAGCGAAACCATCATGCTCAGCAGAATCAAACATCTTTAAGTTCAAGACGACCAACTCAAAGCAATCATAGACATTTTGGCAGATATTCATAATAATTATTTTATGAAATCTGAATTTTTGAATTTAAAAGATAAATTATAAATTCGCACATAAAATTATATCATCGAGGATAGAGAAAACAATTCGCTTATTTACTCTTATTCAGAACATAAAATAATTGTGATGCGATGTGGTCAAAACAGAGCCCAAATTAATTGAACTATTATTTCAATTATATAGACGGTGACCAATTTCTTTCTTGTATTGTTATGTACTCAAATTTGCATCTTTAATAGAAAAAAAAAAAAAATAGAAGAATAGAATAGTTAAGCCCAAAAAAGTAAAGCAGACAAGGGTGCTGCATTTATGATTGCAGCATTTATAATTTGTCTCCGAGTAGTCAATGCAGCTTATTTAAAAACTGCTGTTTCGAGAAAAACGTATTTCAAAATTAAATAATCGATTAGCTTGTAATCTATTTGAAATATCTGTATCCAATTTCAGTATGTTTCGTTTCATTTTTTTTATACCTTCACACTAGGTGTGCCTCTTAATGAAAAAATAAGAATTATTTACACCGAAAGAAATTTAGAGAATAAGCAAACCAAATACGAGAAGCCCCGCACAACCGGCCAGTCTCTAGTTAATATATTTATACAGGTTTATGCAGGTCAGAAAAAAACCAAAAAAAAACTTAATAAATTAAATGACGATAAAACAAATTATGGAATAGAAACAAACTTTATAGAGTTACAAGAGCTGAAAACAAAAATTAATTTAGAAAACCATTGAGCAAATTGAGCATTTAATTGACAATAATATACAATAATTCTCTAAAAGGGAACACTATAAGAACAATTTCAAGAAGAAAAGAAAAGAAAAGTTAACCTACTTATTTGTAGCCGAAACTTAATTGGCGAAATCACCATAATAACAGTAACGATGATGACGTTAATTTAATTTTAATATTAATACATTCGAAAAAATGCAAGATCATATACTATTCGAATTAGGAACAATTAAGATTCCAACAAAGTTTAAAAATCATAGTTTTTCAATTAACAGATTTTTTTTTTATTAATTTGTTTAAGCAAAATGAATTATTTCCCGACTACCATAAATCAATTTGTTAATATATATATTAACTAGGGAAATGGATAAAATTCGTATCACAAAACGCAATAAACGATGAGTTAATTTTGTAGGTTCCATTTCAGTACATTAGATGAACACTTGACTAAAATACAGTTGAAATACAAAAGTATAAATTTTCTCAAAAAAACACGATTTTGCTTTGGAAAATAATCACTTGTATTTAAATTTGTTCGATTTTCTGATAACCTAGGAGATATACAAATAGCCAATTAACAATGTTTGAAGCGGGGCGAAAAACGTCCCATTTGTAAAACTTCGCGATTGCCAAAACTTCTGGTCGTAATCGGTATGGTGGTGAGTTTTGTTTGTTAAATTAAAACGCGTGTGTTTTGCTTAAACTAAAATTTATCCACAGGATTTATGTTAAGGCCTCTATAGATGCACAAACAGTGTGAAAAAGACTTATAGGAAATTTGGGGTCGGAAAACACTTCCGTTGAATATGGCGGAGTACCTTCTACCGCCAGTCAATCCTGTCAGTGTGATCGCTTTCAACTAGGGAGGAAATACTTCCGCTTCGCTGATATACCTTTGACGTGAACACGCCGTCCCCTTTGCAACAAGTTGCGATTGCCACGTTAAGAATAATTACGGATTGGGAAGGGCAGCATATGGTTTGGTCTGTCCGCCTGTTTTCTGAAACTCTCTAAGGAGTTTATAAAGCTGTGGAGTCCCAGCTCAGTAGTTTAACAATGTCAACTGAGTCTCCGAAGCGAAAGAGAACTGGTGTTGTTTCGGTCACCGATCTGACTCTTCCAATGTAAACGCCAATTACGCAGCATTTAGATGTAGCGTTCGATTTGTACGGGCAAGAACCCATTCCTATTGATATTGCCGATAGAGGTTCCATTAACAGGACTGTTAGGGCACCAGAGATCACATAAGACCCTGTATCTAACTGTTAATAAGTGTGCCACCGAGGAAACATATTTTTGTGATTTTACATTGGAGAATGTCCTAGCCCAAATTCGGACTAAAAGTATCTAAAATGTAATGGTGGACAAATGTACAGTTTTTTATCACAAAGAAATTTTATTTATTTTATTTTTAGAGGCGATCGTGTTGACCGTAGATTTCTGGAATTCTCATAGCTGATTCAACCCTTTCATCGGGTTTAAAAGTACCTTCGTTTTTGCGTGTTCAAATATGAATACACAATAAAGTTTTTATTTTATTTTCCGTATACCTGCAAAACTTGACTAACTCAACCATTTAAATTTTTGTTTTTTTTTTATTCATTAATTCCTTTTGGTTTAATTGTTTAAGTAGGGCAAATTTTTGTTATTTACAACCCGAACACTTCTCTTATTTTTTATTGGACGCAGTAATTAATGTTATTAATTTTAGTCGATTTAGATTGTCAAGTGTGTTGTTAGCAATTTGTATTATTGTTTTGGCGGCAAACTTCGCCTTTTGCCATTAAGATTCCGTTGTATATGTAGGTTAGTTGTTTTTTTTTCTTATACTCTTACTTCGCTTGGCTTTGTTTTGTCTTTATACATCATTACATGGTAAGAATAGTAAGACTCTTCTCCTCGTCCTCTTGCGTTTTATGGACTTCTGTCATGACTAATATTTCTCAATTATGCTTGGTTTTGGGGCGTCTTGGGAAAATTTTTAAAGCCTCTTGGAATTCGTTTAAGTAAGGAGTAGTCATCTTTTGGTAAACTAATTTTTATTTCAGTCTCTAGGCTAGCATTATCACCATGTAATGTATGCTCATTTTGCCGATTTAAGGCGGCAAAGAACAATTAATTATTTAAAATGTTCGCAAGGTCTCTTTATATAAATTCTTAAGTGGTAAGCGCATGAATTATTAAGTACAACGATGCAATGCTTAGATTGCATTTATTTATTGATTATTAAAAAATGTATTAGTATTTTGATTGACAGAAATATTTCGAGTGAAATGAAGTGCAGTGAACGTTGTATACACTACATTTTCTTACAAGGAAAATATATAAACTCAATTTTTTAAACTACTTTTTCCTAAATCATTAATATTTTTTCAGCATCTTTAATCAAGATCCTCCTTTTTTAATGGAACTTCTTTTGACTTCTCCAAGTGCAGAATGAGTTTCCATTTTTATTCATCGGCAAATTGTTATTATTTACAATCTATATAAATAGATATTTGTAAAAACTGTCTGAAGCTGAAACAATAAAAAATAAATAATTTATAAATTTCAACGAAAAAAAATTATAATATGCATACATTTAAATGATTTGTTGTTCGTTAATTTCCCCCAAACTCAAGAACAGCTCGACCGAGTTGGCTATTTTGGTATTGAATTGTTTTTACAAGTCCAATGAATGTTTAAAAAGTGTGTGAATAAATATTAAATAAAATTGCTAGTAAATTAAAAAAAAAATCTTTTGTTTTCTCTAAAAATTGGAGTGGGAAAGGATTGTTTTTCAAAGTGTTGGATAATTAAACTTCATTGTTTTAAAATTGACCTTGCTCTTGTCAAAATATCGTTCTTTTTATTAGTGTTATAATTGGCGATTTGGTAAAGTATGATGATATCGCCAGTTCAATGAGAGCAATATGTTTTGGGCGCAAATATTGATGAAGTGTTATCGCTTTTCACAAAAGCAAAATTAATCAACTACCAATGTTGGACAGTTATCGGATTTGAAAATTTGAAATTTTCAAATAATCTATTACCCAGTTACAACACAATTTTAAAATCTAAAGTCGATTTTAAAATAGTATGTACAATGTGAATACTAAAAAGGTTAAAATTATGGATTTGTAAGGTAACAGTTTGTTTGTAACTTCGTAAGTTCCCCTTGGTTGTATGAGTAAACTACAATTTAACCATTTAACCATTTCTATAGGCCTATTGGATTTCATTTAACCCAGAAATCAAGCGATTTAGTCAAAGCCGAGGGGCATGATCGAATAAAATAAATGCGACTAAAAAGTTTATAATGTATTTGGGTTTTCCTCATTCATTCATATATGCGTTTCTCCAAAAATTTTCTTCCTGTTTCGTACAGGCTGGATTAAAAAGCCTGGCAATGAAATAAAGATCGGGAACTATGCCTTTGAAGTATAGGCTGGATTAAAAAGCCTGGCAATGAAATAAAGATCGGGAACTATACCTTTGAAGCTTTTTTCGTCCGAAGGTTTAACAATTTTCCGGATCTGACAAAATTGATTGGTGATCCCTACGGAATCTAATTCTATGGGCGAAAAGGCCGAAACTGTTCCAAAGGTCAAAGAGCTAAACTGATGATTAAGCTTTTCAAACAGGACCAAATGAAGAAAACAACGATTCTTATTTGTTCAAAAGTGCATTTTCAGAAAAACAAAAATACACATATTAATGTTATGGAAAAATAAAGCATTTATAGGTTATTCATAACACTATATTGTATACTGTGTAAGGGTCTGATCCTGATACCCCAAGAACGTCACCTACCTATGGTAGTAGAAAGCTTATATAAAAAAGTTTTATTTTGATAGCTCATAAGCTAAAAAATTTTCAGCGCGCTAAAACAGACTGACGATCTGGGGTCGTCTCCTTCTCTGCGTTACAAACATCTGACTAATTTTATAATACTCTCTTTAAGGGTATAAAAAATTTGTTATTATATATCTGTGTTTTGTATTAAAGTTACTTCTTGCGTAAAATAAAATATACCCTTTATAGTGGAGTATTTTTTCTTAAATGCAAATAAATATAAAAGATATAAGGCAACAAGATTTGTTTTTTTTAAGTGTTTTGTTAATTTTTCTTTACTAAATTAACCGAAATATATTAGGTGCAGATTTAAAATATTAAAGAGTATTAGATATTTTTGTTTGATTTTTTTTCTGTTTAAAAGTTTTATTTTAGCAACATAGTTGCTAAGATAGTCTTCAATAATAAAAATTTAAGATGTGTTTAAAAAAATTTAATTTTGTGGATAGTTTAAAATATTTTTTAGCCTTGCAAAAAGGGTATATTAATTTTGGTCAGAAGTGTGCAACGCATAGAAGGAAGCATCTCTGACCATATAAAGTATACATATTCTCGATCAGCACGACGAGACGACTCTATATAGCCATGTGCGTCCGTCTGTCCGCCCGTCTGCCCGTACGTTTGTCCGTCTGTCTGCCCGTCTAGCCTTTCATATGCACTGCAGGCATTGTACATCTCGGATTCAGAAGGCTCGGAACACATACATACAGCTCCCATAGAAACGATCGGTCGAAAATAAAGTTTTGGATCGATAAATTTGTTGTTTTAAATGGGATATTAAATAAAATAAACAAATCTTAATTTATTTTTTGCCCAAACGGCCTCACCAAATTTCATCAAGATAAGACTACTATAACATAAAGCTCCCCTAGGAACGATTGGTCGAAAATTCTGTTTGGAGACCAAAACTGTCTTCTTTTTTCAGCGATTGTTATTAAAATAAATATTTGTTAGTTTAATATACTCACTAATATCAGTGTCAAATTTGATCAAGATCGGACAACTATATCATATAGCTTCCATAGAAACAATAGACCCGAGAACCAATTTTTGGTTGGAAAAGCAGAAAAACAGCAAATGCGTCAGCTTTATAGGCTTTTTACATAAAAGGTTATTTGACACCTACATATATAAATAAAAAGGTATACATAAAACATGCAAGAGTATACAAACTTCGGCACAGTCAATTTTTCGTTTGAGAGTCTCGCAACAAGTGAATTTTCAAATCAAGGTCAATAACCTATAATTAGAAACAGGTGTTCGCAGAAAAATCTTTATTCTAGTTGGCTTGAGAAATGATTGGTTGGTTTTAGTTTTTCGTTGGTACACATGCACTCTCATTTTTTTTTTATTATTTTTTAGCAAATTAGTAATTGATGTTTTTTAATCCAAAATAAAATAAATATAAAATATATTATGGTACCAGTTTAAGATGTGCCCTTTTATCACTCTTCGTTATGGTTTGTTAGATGCCTACTCCTATTTCTGCTGCCCCCTTAGTATTACCTGTTAAAAGATTATGCATAGTAGCGATTGAAAGAAAATACTGTGGATGTAGAACAGATGTAGTCTGAAAACTACAAATTATATTTTCACTCCATCTGTGATTTCTAAAAATAATAATTGTAGCCATAAATTTCTTTTTGTTCCCCATGCTATTGCCGTTCTCCGGTCAAGGTATTAGTTATCACCAACATGACTTTTCCCGGCCATATTTTTGTTACATGTTCTATGACAATGTTAATGTTGATTTTCTTGTACTCGTTATTCAAATAAGAACCAGAAAAACCATCAGACCTTGTAGCTCCTCTCTAGCTCTAGGTCCAAAACAAAAACAACTAGTTTTTAATTTTTAATTTTTTCCCAATATATTTCGGACTCCGTCGGAGACCATCTTCAGGAGATTCACTATAACAATAAAATCATTAAATTATTACACAAACAAAAAGAAATAAAAAGTTAGTTCCATACCTTTTTGTTTTTACACGTCGTCCGTTTTGTCCGATGCGGAGTTTTACACTGCTTTGTGTCAATTAGGTGTCTGTATATACGGGCGCAATTTTTTGTGTCTGTTTTTAAATTAAATCTAATATTTGTTGGTGTACTGATGATGTGCAGCGTCTCAAGAGTAAATCGTTTGTTGTAACGCGTCTCTTTTTGTATTAGCATGATATCGCATGTTACTTGTAGAAAAAAGCTTTTCCCATTCCAGAAAATATATATATTCTTGTTCAGCATCAACAGCCGAGTCGATATAGCCTTGTCTGTCTGCATGTCCTGAAGAACACCCAGAATTCAAAAACTATTAGAGCTAGAGCTACCATGTGGTATCTATGCAAAAAGGGGATTTTCTCTTACATATAATATACAACGTATCGTAATATAGGAGCACTAATAGCTTTTAATTCATTAAAACTGTTTAAAAAAGTTATGTACGTAAATGCATTCTACCTTCTGGGGAAGGGTAATTCCTATATGAACTTAAAAAGAATGTAGAAGAGGTAAAACAAATATCCCAAGAATCCATTTGGTTTTTTTTGCTACATTGTGCATCTTTAAATATCATTATAGCTGGAAATAATTTTAAAAGTATCTGAATATGCCATTTATGTAAAAAAAATTTACTGGATAAGCTTTATATTTAATTTTTTAATTGGACATAAAATTATTAAGTTGTACATAAATTAAAAACCCACCGCACAGTGGTTGCGTTTGTACTGAACCGCGGCCAAAAATACTTTTAGTGGTTATACCGCAATAAAACTTTCATGAAAATTCTAAAAAAAAATTTTTTAACTATTGTGAAAAATTGATCAGATCGGAGCACTATTTCATATAGCTCCCATAGAAAGATCGATATAACTTATATTTTTATTATACAAACTTTGTTCCAATTCAAAAATTATTTCCTGTACCTCCCATAAAATTGATGGTATTTATAAAAAGTTTCGTAATTTATAAAAATAAGAGAAAAAAACACATTCAGCCGGTATGCTCTGATTTTTTATATTAAACTTTTCTAATTCATATAAAATTAAACATATTTTAAATACAAACAAAATATAAATTATAAAGTTCTAACATAAATGGTTTAACGTGTATCATCTAATAAATCACATGTTGAAGATAGAAGTGTCGATTTGTCTCGCTTTGATAATGCTCGTTGACCTGTTATAAAGGGATCTGATCGTAGAAGAGGATTTTAATTCAAATCTGTATTTGTTAACACAGCAGCAGCTGTGCTGCTTATTCGAAGAGTTTTAAATTTGAGAATTTCCTCGTAAGCAAATTGTATGTGTCTTCACAATTAATGAATGACCGAATGAGGTGGTTATTGGTGTAATATTGGTGTTTCGATAATTCAGTGTCCACTAGAAGCGACAAAACCTTTTCAATATTTGCCTCGTTTAGCTTATCATTCGGTTCAAAATCAGATGAGCGCAAATAATTCGCAGCAGACTCACCGTGTTTTTGTAGCACGGCGATCCGGCGACGTTTTGTCCTTTTTTTAAGATTCAGTAAAATCAATCTTGGAGCGTCCACGCTTATTGCTCGGATTCATTTGTTCGAGAAGACAGCTAGGCTTCACTCTAAACCTTTATAAAAGATTTCTTAGTACGCTTGTACTAAACCCATAAAGATTTATTTTTTTGCAAATGTAATCAACACACTTGTAAAGCACAATCCTCTCGACTCCGTAGCCCTTATTTTTGTTGCTATCTTCAACCAAATTAGGTACACTCTGAGGAAGACTTTCCTGTAGACCAAAGCTCAAATATTTGCATCCGTGAAAACACACAATTATATGAAGCACCTGTTAAAACAAAATCAAAAAAAAGGTGCAAAAAAAGATACAAATTAAGACAAAAAATAAGCAAAATATTGATACAAACACAAACAGAAATGACAAAAACAACATTACAAGGTCAACACCACAAAGTCAAAATTGCAAAAATTGCTTGATTTGCAGGAAGACAACTTCAAATTATTATTGAATACAATCGCATCGGCAATTATCGGCAGCTAAACTTTCCATGTTTACTACCTTAAAGCAATGACAAATACAATGATATCAACCACAATCGGGTGATGAAGGGGGAACACAACAAAAAATGTATGTAAACATATAAAACACGTACTTTCTGTACGTAAAAACAAAAAAGATTAAACCAATCAAAAATTCGCCAAAAATATATTTTTGATCCAAATAATTTTACAATTAGATTTTGTTAAACTAAATACCTTTATCTTGAAAATTCATTTTCTATTAATAATTCGGGACCTCTCACTCAAGCGTTAAATCACTTTAAAGTGCGCTTTTTGCTTTACAAAACAAATGCTACCCGCATCAGGCTTCCAAAAATAGACATGTGTTCAAGCTTTCAATGCTATTTTTAGAAATTTCCGTTCGATTTCCAGAAAAATCCAGCTTGCCATCAAGGAGTTTGGATATTTAAGAGACTATTTGTGTACATTTTGTCAAAATAGGTTGTGATGAACTTTTTGATTTTTGGCATATGGGCGCAACCACAGTGCACCGTTAGACAGAGGGTATTATGAGGTCAGTTTCAGTCTGTCCGTTTCTTGGCAAATTAGTTCCTCAGTTTTTAAGCAATGTTTGTAATTCTATCTATGTAAGCTTCTTATATTTGCAGGAAGAACATTTCGAAAAATAACAATAAACTGCAACTACGAAACAATTAATAAGTGCGATACGGATGAAGGAAGCAAGACCCAACCAAACGATAAGCGAGCGACAAAACCAAAATAAAATATTAGGAAAACGCAGCGAAAACAAATTGAATGTAAAAGGAAAATGAAACAAAACAAAACGAATGAGTTTAAGGATTGCCTGCTACATTTTCTGTGCACCTAATATCATTATAAGTTTTATTTAAAAAAAGTAAGCAAGTCGAATATAGGTTGTACCAATGCGCCCTTTAGAAAAACGATCACATACTTGGAACGTATAACTTGGCTATTTTCAAGGCGTGGCAAAAGTTTGAAATAAACTTGATCTGCGTCATACAAGTCTGCATACCAACCTTGGTGACCCTAGCGTTTCAAATCTCCGATATCTATCTAGGTGTACGGACAGACACACGGACATGGCTAGATCGACTCGGCAGTTGTTGCTGATTAAGAATGTATATACTTTATAGGGTTGGAAACGCTTCCTTTTGCCTTTTACACACATTTTGGCGACTTCAATGCACTTTTGGCCTCAGGGTATAAAAATTAAAAAATAATAGTTATTTTTGTGTTTGAATTAAGAGATCACAAATTATACAACAATTTTGAGCAAAAAATAAGTTAAAAATCGAAATATTTTAAATTATTATTAATGTTAAATATTAAAATTATTTTCGGCGAAAAAATTAAAAAATAATGATTATTCCTTAAGTTTTATTTATAAACGAACATTTTTTTATTTATTTATTTTTATTTTTTAAAGCAGAAGTCCACTTGCAGTTGATTGTGCACTGCACTATGGGCGAACTAGAACTATTTTTTTTTTTTAAATGTTCGTTATATTTTACTCTAGTTTCGGATTTTTTTTCGACAATTGGTCCGATCCTTTATTTTCCGCTTATGTGCAGGCCGCCACTGATAAATACATTTATTTTGGAAGAAAATATAAATGTTCAACTTAAATAGAAACAAAATAAAAAGTTTTTTTTTGTTAAAGTTTAACATAATAATATTTAATAAAAAAAACGAAAAAAAATGTTTATTCAAATAGTTACAATATTGGAAAATTTTAAAATAAACAATTAAAGATCTTCCTCATCCAAGACGAACGTATATTCATTGTTGTTATCGTGATATTCTTCGTCATCTGATTCACTTTCCATGCTAATATTATGATTTAAATTATAATTTTTATTATTAATTTCATAGGATGAACTTATATTTAAGGTTGGAGCTTCTAAAAACGCAATAACTTCTGTAAGAAGTAATTTTTTTCCAAGCAGTTTTGCTTTATTATGATGAGTCCATAGCCCTATAAAAAACGTCAGTAATATTATTAAGCCTGCAATTTTTCCTAGCATGGGAACGTCGGTCCATTTTATAGAGTTTGTTGCGTGCCTCTGAGGAACAACAGGAACTAAAAACTGATCCATAATATCTGATCCGTGAACAATAATTTTGTGAACTGTTGGGGACATTGTGTACTATGGATACGCCTGCATATACAATGAAAATGTGTCGTTGCAAAAAAATCGAAATTTGTCTGTGTTGATGGCAAATTCACACGAAATTGCTATTAATATGTGGTGAAATTTATTTAATATAACCTCGTCAAACAATGTGATTACTGCAAAAAGTTTGGTATTTGCAAAGGTATTTGGTATTTCCATCGTTGCTGTTACCAGATCCATTCTGTTTTGGTATGCTAATATGTAAACCCATTTCCTTCCAAATTCTTTGCTGAATTTCCTTCTTTCGCGATAACATTTTATTTTTATTCTCGCCTTTTACATGCCAAGTTTTAATGTCGATTCGATATGATATGTTTAAAACAAATTCCAAAAACCTAATCCAGGCGCGCAACGGACTAACGCCGTATTTCGAAGAATCAGGTTTAGGTTTAAAAATTTCTGAATTTAAGTCATTGATGTGCATAAGAGTTTTTGGATTTATACCACATATTGGACAACATTGCGTAGACTTTGTATTTGTTAAAACATTAAGTACCTTGCAGTCAATCAATGTCGTATATGTTTTGATATTTATAGAAGTGTTTGAGCTTTGTGACTTAAAAGTTTCTAATTTTGCTGCTTGCATATCCAAAATATGATTTTCTGCTAGGATTTTTGCAAAGCTTTCTTTAGCGTATTCAATTTTTATCGGTATGCAGAAGCGTACAGACGAGGGCCTTCTGTTCACCCAAATTAAACGATTTAAAGAATCCACTAATCTTATTGGAATCATAGTTGCCACGAATAGAGAACTGTCGGAAGAATCGGGTCATCTAAATCAAATTTCTGCTTATAGGAACTTTGACCGATCGACCCATTAAATCCATAGCATGCAATAAGTGTGCACTCTGTAACATTTTTCATTTGTTGCAAAACTTCCTTTTGTAAAATTAATTTTTGTTCAGCCGTATGTCTTAACAAACCCTGCAAAGAAACCTTTGCCACAGTTTCTGTAATTTGCATTCCTGTTGGTCTACACTGCATTTTCGTTTTTTGTATTGCACCATAACCAAGATATATGTCGTTCCCGTACGTCTTATTTAGTTGCTTAGTATTAATATATTGTTGTTTTGTTATACCATTTTCCAATATATAGGCTAAGGCTACATTATTAGATACTATTACCGGCTCTTTGTTTGGCACATTCTTTACTTTTTTCTCTATATTGACTTCTTGAAGCACGCCGACTGCTTCATTATTTTTCCTTTTTTTCGCAGATGTTGAGGCTGCATGGAGAAGTAAAGAAAAAGACATATCATTTTCAATGGCAACTTCTAAAGCCATTTGCCTTCTTAGCCTTGGACCGGCCTCTGTATACATTTTTGGTACCCTCCATATGGATTCGTATTTCAAAACTTTTTGAAAACCATTCTGAGTAAATTGGCTTAATTTTATTCAGATCTGTGTAATGTTTGCGGAAATACCGTTTAATATGTTTTACAAAAATGGATACTTTGGCTTCTATTGTATTAATTTGGGAAATAGTCAGATCGTCTTTATTAATTTCTGCCAATATAAACGACGTTACAGCGGTAGCGTTGCGATTGTTGTTGTTCCAAATATCGGCGCAACGAGAACTACAAGTGCATTTTTTGTATAAACGGGGAAATAAGATTGTTACTACACGAAACTAGACATTTAAGTTAGTAACTTGCCATTTTTAGTTGCCTGCTCTGGCCTGCTCTTCTTATAGAAATACTTCACGAAACACGATTAAAATTATTAAGATTTTAGTACAAATACAACCAACAACAACACTGGACAATAACAACAACACAAATATTTACATATTTTTGCCATAAAATATATATTATACATACCTTGATCTTTGTTTTCCATACTTAATATATTTAACTGGATAAAAACATACGGACACTGATTGATTGCAAAAAAAAGTAAAGTCTTCGCGGTGATTTTTACAATCAATAGTTGGTTGCCATCAGCTGGCTTTAAGAGGTTGACACATAAAGAGAGTGATCACCCAGTAAATAAAATTTTTAAAGCTCACTGAAGTGTTTACTATTAATAAATAAAATTTTTTTTAATATTCTACCCTAAATTTTTTGACTTTATACCACTTTTTTTCGAAAATCGCCCAATGTGCTCTGTACCGTGGGATTCCAGATGAACTTCTTACCGTCCGAGAACATTACAAGCTCGATTCAAACTCAAACCACCACTACCAATTCTAATCACGCTATACTCCTCGCCACAGAAACATCTAGCACACCGGCAACTACTTCCACGCAGATGAAATCTGGGTAAATTTTGCTCTATTCTAAATAATACTCTGCACCCAGAAATTAAGCTAACGACCGCAATTTACATTGACTATGTCGCTGAACTACTACAGACAGACATTGCGGAAGCGGCTGCTGGTGCTTCGCCCTTTGCCCACAACAATTACCGTTCAACACTAAATAACCAAATCAATCTTTCGAACCATATCAAGACTCTTTTGGCATATAAACAATCTTCGCAAACGCTACACGAGGATACCACCGTACGTATGAATACAAGCGAATAGAATTAAAACATATAAACATGTGATAAATTCATTAAAAATAATAAAATATATTAAATATTTAAAAAAAAAGCGTTTGAGTTCAATATAATGGGTAAACTAGGCATGAAAATATATTTCCACTTTGACCTTGAATATTGAAGCACCACTCTTACCTAGCACTTTTTAAAATGATCTATTATATGCTTGTTTTATTTTTAAAATCGCTTCATTACCTTAGAAGATGAATGCTTTTTGCAAGGGCAGAGATTCTGAAACAGATCAGATGTTAGTTTTTCCCAACGCAACCATCGTGACATCCATCCTTATCCTATTATGTTGACATTTTATGTGATATTATCTATGTCATAAAAATTAATCTTATATATTATTTGTTTGTGTAATACAATAAATTTTTATCTTCTCTTAATGAGTTTTTGCCACCCAGTGTCTCCTGTTTTGGACTCTTCATACACCTTGGTAAAAATTTCGAAGAGCTGAAAACCATAGGTGTCTCAAAACCTATTATTCCATTAAGCTTTTTCAACTGCAACTTCAAAACAATTTTTTACCATAACAACATTTTTTTTTATAAAGCGTTGGCTTCATCTTAGATTTGTTATAATGTTTTATTGTACGCTTTTATTTTCTTCTGATTGTCTTTTGTTTCTTTTCGTAAATCCTCCAAACGTGCTTCCCTATCTAACTCTTGAATTTCCTCAAGCTTTTGTCTTATTTGGTCAAGAATTCCACCCTTGGCAATTGTTTAATACTTTTACAAAGATCCACCATTTGCGCTAAATGGATCCTTTGAGATGATTCGAATGTCTTCAATTTGGACACAAAACAGCAGAATGTTGCAAAGAATTTGATATAGTGCGAGCAGTGCTTTAACTGTGGTATCACCGATAAACAAGGCGAAGTATATTCTTTGCCCTCGAGTTAACCCTAATCACTGCATGGTCTTTCATGCCCTTTTGACACAATCGGTCAGAAAGTTAGTAGTAACTATTACAATTCTACGTATCGACAAGAATTTGTATACTCGACGCTCTTATCGAAGATGTCAGGGGCAGTCAAAAAAAGTTTATTGCTGGCGATTTGCGCCCCTTTTTCTAATACGCTTTATGCGGTTTGCTTTTGTACCCATAGGGTACAAGGGTATATTAAAGTCGCCACAATGTATGCAACAGGCGGAAGGAAGCATTTCCGTATCTTAATCAGCATCAACAGCCGAGTCGATATAGCCATGTCCGTCTGTCCATCCGTCCGCCTGTATGAACACCTAGATCTCGGAGATTATAAGAGCTAGAGTCACCAAAGTAAGTATGCAGACTTGTATAGTGTGTATGCAGATCAAGCTCTTTTGCTACGTCCCCTCCCGCTCCTGAAATTCAGCAAAACAAGATTTTCTCCCGCATTATTTAAAATATCATAATGAAATTAGGTACACATATATTTCCTAATAATGTACTTACAAAATTTCATGAAAATCGGATGAAAAAATGGCCAAGTCAAGGCAGGGTCAAGGGGGCGGCAGCCGGGTGAGTGAGTGAGATCGCATATGATTGGTATGTGTTTGGTCTTCGCATGCGAAAAAGAGAAAGAGATAGGGCTAGTCATCAAACAAACATAACGAAGAGTAAATAAAGGGCGCCTTGGTACAGGGTATATCCGAATCGGTGAGGCGACTTGCTTTCTTTATTTTTTTAAACTTGAATTTTCCTTTCGGGAACACGTCTATACTGAAGGAGCTTGAATCTACTACTGCTACCATCCATAATGGATTAGGATAAAATAATATTTTTGTTTATTTAATTTTTTTTTAAATTGTTTCTTTGACCAAATTTAAGTATCATGACTCGTATGTCATATTTGTTAAAATTAAAATATGAATAAATTTGACATTTGTTTAAGTAAGTTAAATTTTATAGATTCCTTATCAAAACTCTTATAGTCTTGAAATTTTTTGCTATTGGTTACCCGTTCTCTGATAATGCTCATATATATTTTTCCAAATATAAGGAAGTCGTTGTTACAATCAATGTTTATGGCATTGTTTGTCGTTTGATAATTTACTTATGTTGAACCAAAACTGCTCAAAAAATGTAACGTCAGCTGAGAATTCTGGTTTTAGTATCAATTTTCCAAAACCTGCAAAAGCTTCTATCGAATTCTAAGCATTGAAATACAATTTGTTGGCAAAACGATATTTTAACGTAATATGAAGCTTATCGAGTTCCAACTAAATAACTTATTATATCAGCCAAATTTATTGTAAAGGAATTTAACAATTTCTTAGATTATATTTTTGGCTTTAAAAGTCTTGAAATCTCTTTTGAAACGACTGTGATAATCTCTCAACCAGGATGTATTTGTTAGTTAATAAATTTCCAATCATAAAGCTCCTTTTTGTTTCAAAAATTTTAATACTTGTTCGCTCAATTTTCCATCACACAACACAGTACAGTTGTGACTCTCCATATTCCTTGACTTCCTCTTTAAACAGAAGTCTCATTGGCGAAAGAGTCAGTGCGCCTTCAGTGCGCTATCAGTGCAAACATATTAATTCATAATAATATGTATATTCTTTAGTTTTCAAAAATATGTATTTTCCTTGGGTTGTACTTTGCAGCTGACAGATTTCTAGTAAAGGTTGTGATATACTCCAATTTTCAAACCTTTTGGTTAAAAGCTCGAGACCAATAAATCAAACACAAGATGAAATTTTTACAAGTTTGAAGTCTGTACTGTGCGACGTGGAGTTCTGAGTTCATCTTGTATTTAATTTGTTGACCTTGAACCGATAAACCAAAGGTTTGATATTAATCAAAGTAATTTACTCGTTACTTCACAAGTTTCACCTAACGCAAATGAGAAGTCTTTAAAGAAAAAAATTGTACTGGTTGTACGCTAAAAAACTTCACTTTTAAGAGTCTATTAGCCAACATACGTGCTCAATTGTTTTTTCGAAATACGATAAGACTTTTTTCCAGAGTCCAGCAAGCCGAGGGGTTTCCAAAGTGATATCTTCCCCCCTTTCACCAGCCTGCAGTTGAAGTACCCACTCAAATTTTAGCACTCTCTTCATTGCCGAGACTTTAAAATAATTTATTCTCTTACATAAATCACTTCGGCAAACTTTTGTTTTGTTCGGCACGTGATTAGGTAAAATTTTTAAATTAGCGTATTTTAACAATTATTTGTGCGGGTTATTTCAAATTCGGGTCTGAGTTAAGCACTCTTGCCTTGGCGCAAGAAAAGGGGTAATCGTGTAAGAGAAATAGACCAATACAAACCAAATAAACAGGTCGAGAATGAGAGGGGAAAACGTTAAAAGACGAAAATGGAGTTGAGGATTGGCTGTTAAATTTGAAATGAAATCAAAACAATTCGGAAGAAATTATAAAAAAAACCAAGGATTTGGTTAGCGGAAAAGTACAGATTTCGAGATTTCCAAACCGCTGTAGCACAGGCGCAGTGCTTTGGGAAACACTCAGAGGAAAAAATGCAAACATTTTGTGGACAGTGTCAACAGGACAATAATCAAGAAGAGGATTTTTTTAAAGAACCTCCACTTTTCAAAGAGACAAGGAGGAATTAAACAGTAGCAGAGCAAGCCAGCAAGCTTCACAAAGAAAGCACAAGGAAAGAAGCCCGAACCGATGGAAGTCGATTCGTTATCCAGGTACAGACAGTACACTTAATGTTACAGAAACTAGGCCCAGCGTAACAAAATCTGGACCAATCTATAAGAAATGTCCAAAAAATTATTTATTTACAACAAGACCAGTCCGATAGCTGAAAAGAGCAGGCAGAAACTGCTGCTTTGGTGGTTTTAGACAATGCTGAAAAGTGAAATTTTTTTACGGGACCTCACGGGACGTACAGTAGCAGGGCAAATTATAAGGCTCTTGATCGACATGGGCAGATCATTGCTTTATTTGACACAAAACGACGTGCCCGTCGACAAACCTTTCGGGTCAACTCGAAGCATGGGTTAACAGACATGTCGCAAAAATGTCCATTTCTTGATAACATTAATGTCAAAATTGTTTTTTTTTTTTAATTTTGAACATTCTCAAACAATTCAACAAGATAATTGGCCTCGATTTTTGGAAAAAAATTAATGCAAAAATTGATTTGGCAAAAAAGTCATTAAGCATGATCATGGGTCAGAGCCAATGATGCAAAAAAGCCAAAATGACAGACGGAACGATAAAAGCATTCGCGAACGTCAACGAATCCTTACCCTACAACATGTGTAAATACTATAGCTACGATCCAAACGGATGGTAAGCCAGTATATTCGAAACCGTATCCGAACTGATTGGGTGTCTTGAATTTCGTAAACACTTAGGTTAAATAACTTCTACATAACGGAAGAAATTAATAATAAAAAAAAAATGGCGAAAATGGGGGAGGCTCAATATTTTACCACGCTAGATTTCCACGCTAGGTTTCCACCAAATAAAAGATATCACAGAATTCGCAAGTGAACACTTCACAAATGTTAGCGTAGCTGTTATTTTAGGAATTTCAAAAATCAAGGCTTTTCAAAACTTAAACATGTTACATTTTCTATTTAAATATCCAATACCAAAAATTTCCTGCAAAAAAAATAATATTTTTCCTGTAGTACATTACAAAATAATTTCAGACTGAGAAGATAATACCGACGTAGTTGACTGCAGAAAGTAAACTTATTCGGTACAATATCCCACTTTACCACCAGCACGACCTTCCGCAAGATAATGCGGAGCTTCATGTGCGCCCAACAACTCGTCTCGTGAGCTTGCGCTCACTGTGCCACTCCGACTGGGTACCTCAACCCAATAACATAGGTCGACAAGGGCATCATCATAACAAACGACGCAACCATTATGGGCACGCTTTGGCATAGCTATAGGCGATAATGGTTTAGGGCAGGATAGAAAAGTTTAGTTTTAGATTAAAAAAACCCAGAACGCTTGATAGTAAAAAGTATAAACTTAATAATAATTTGTATAACAAATTTGGGTGCTGTAGCTTTAATAGTTTTCGAGATCCCGAGACTCATACAGACGGATGGACATATCCCAATGCGCTGGACAGTTAATGCTGTTGTTTAATTAACATAGGTACATACCTATGTATGTATATACTTTAAAATGTCGATACGTTGCGACTCTAATACACCATATTATTCTACGGATACGTTGTATGATGATGCAGAAAGTGCGTAAAGCCCTGAGTAGTGCCAATTGAGGTAAACAGAAAATAGTGTTCAATACAATAGTTGGATAACTATAACTGTTAAGGAAAAGGTTTCGAATTAATAACGATCTTTGTCAATTTTGCATAACTTTAGCATGTCTAATTCAGTTATCGTTTGGGAGACTCTCTTGTCTAGAACTCGAAACCCCGATACTCGAGTACTTAGTAGCCTTAATGAGTTATCGTTTGGCAAGTTTACCAGCCTGGTGATCGAGTACTAAACAATCAACGAGTCAAACTGAACACAACATTATAATACTAGACAGTCAACGAGTCAAACTGAACACAACGTTATAGCACATCTCGCTGCAAAAACCTAATTAATTCTCATAAAACCCCCCATAACCTCACGTATAAAATATAACTTGAATTGCATAGACGTGTATGTATGTGAAATACTTATATACATACATATGTATGTACATATATTTTGGGCGTATATTTTGTAAAAATTGTTTGTTATTCCCGAATACCTTTAATATACTTACAATTTATTATCTTTTTCGAATCCTGTATTTAACTTTTTGGTCGATTTTTGCATCACATTTTTTAATTTCACTCACAATTTTTGGATAATACAGAATATTTGTGCATGTAAAAATGCACGTGGGTGGTTAAACGGTTCTTTTGTCTTCCCAAATCTTTGTTTCACATAGTTATTACAACTACACACAGCTTACAAATGCCACACATTAGAGCAAATATTACCACTTTAATTTTTTGTAGTATTTTTGTATTCATACATGCATACAGGAAGGAATACATATGTATGTATGTATATACATTTATATGACCATGCGCCGTTCATAAAAATGTCTGGCAAAAAAAAAAAAAAAAAATGTGTGTTTTGAAGAGTGCTAAAAACTACGGAAGCATATATGTACGTAAGAGTTAAACATACTTTACGCTATTGGACAGCAACTAGATTTTGCAAATGTTTAATGAGGATACTTTTAATTCATAAAATGATTTACACTTTTTAAACATTGAAGGTACTTGGACGCAATTTATCCATATTTTACATACATATGTGTCTACTTATATATGAATGTACATATGTATGTATTCGTATTATTCAGTTATGTAAATAGTCAACTTTTTGACCTTTCCATTTGCATCTGTTTTGTACTAATTTTTGTTTGTATACACATTTAAATAAATGCACATTAGTTTGTGTTTGAAATTTAAATGTTATATAAAATATTCAAACATCATTTTGTTTAGGCAATACACTTGGACTTTAATATTTCTTAACACTGCAATCACAACCTCACAAAAAAATTGCGAAATTTAAGCACTGGTTTTTTAGAGTACGCAATATGCGGGAGACCATTACCCAGCAACAGCCAATCCGGGACTAAAAATCGACTCACGTTTGAGATTTGCAAAAAAATATATGGGGGATGAGAGTGTGTTCCTCATACTGACGGAGACTATTTTAAGAAAGGTAACAAATACGCAGAAGTAAATTTACCACATTTGTATGTATTGAATGCAATGGGGGTTGCCGAAATAAAAGTAAATATGATTGTTTGAAGTGCTATATTTCTAGATTTTTCTATTCCTATGTCAAAATACTTCACATGTCGTAAAAACATTTTTAAAATAATATTAAGAAATATAACACCCTTTAAAAATATGTATAACGTGACCTTTGTAAATTAGTTTCTTGTCAGTGTTCTGCAAACCAGGAGTACTATGTACAGTGGACACTAATTTAGCGCACCTTTTTTTTTTTTTAATTCAAAATTAATTTTCTTGACTTCTGAACAACATTCTTTTTGAGTTTTGTTGGTTGTTTTGTTGAAAAAATATACTGAAGTTTTACTATGTCAGTTTTTGGGGTTTCTTTTCTATATGCGTTTAAGTAATAGAACCCCCAATTTTGCCTGGCCATTAATTTAGCACACTTTTTCAAAATATTTAATATTGAAGATACACCTATGAACCCTTTGAAGAAGTTGAAGGTTTAGTAAGACTAAGAAGTACTGCATACTTGGAATTTTCAACTTGTCTGCACAATTCGTATTGGGGCCAATTGAAAATTTGAGTTTTGTATGAAAAGTTGGCGTGCTTTGGCTCCGTTTTCGAAAACAAATAATTAAAAGTGGTATTTGCTTTTGAACTAAAAAAAAAACGGAGATAAAGTTCCCCGTCGAATGAGGTATTGTTCATTGAAATCGGATGAACTTTGTTTCCTCACAAAAATGGGTATTGTTTAAGCGGTAAAAAATTTTCTTTGTCGGTGTAACGCAAAGAGATAGGAGACGTTGCAACAAATTTTTTTTTTTTGCGGGGCAAAGAAGTTTATCGAAATGTTATTCGATTTTAATGAACAATACGGCGGGGAAGTTTATCTCTTTTTTTTCGTAGTTTAACAGCAAAAAGGATTTAACAAAAATCAAGTTTTCAACTGGCCTCAATACGATTTGTGGGGACAAATTGGAAATTCCAAGTATGCATTACTTCCAAGTATGGAGTACTTAAACGCATATAGAAAAGAAACCCCAAAAACTGACATGGTAATACTTACAGTATATTTTTTTAACAAAACAACCCACACAACTCAAAAAAAAAAATTATTAAGAAATGTTGTTCAGAAGTCAAGAAAATTAATTTTGAAGTAACAAAAAAAATGTGTGCTAAATAGTGTCCACCACTGTATATATAGTCATACATCCAACCTCAATACCCAATAACTTATAATTTGTTCGCCCCCTAAAATTTATAACTTTAAAGTAAACATCCGTTTTTTTATAAACACTTGGACACTTGCATTGAACTAAAATATATAATATTTTTTTCCTCCCTTTGGAGAGACCAGAGATTTAATTATATGTATCTATGTATGAGCCAAAGGTGGTTTTTCGAGTTATTTATTTTTTAGAACACTGAAGCATAAGCATAGCCTATTAGCCAAAGCCGTTCCAAATCATAATTGGCGTTAACAGAGACAATTTAAGCAACAGTTGGTACACAAAGTCCTTTTAAGTTGCGGAAAACAAACAAGGCTTAATCTAATGGGACTATATGCATTAAAATTTACTTAAAGCATGATAAGCATTATTATCAGAAGACTTTATTCTTATATTTTTAAATAGACATTTTATTTGGTTTATGAACTTAGTATAAAGATAAAAAATATAAAGATACCGAGAAAGAATTTGGCTCTGTAGACATTCACAGTCCAAAAAAGTCTTTTCTTGCCACAAAATTGTAAATTTTGTAATAAAACATATATTAAGACTATTTATTTATAAATTTTTTTTTGAGTTGGCGTACGATTAGTGTGTGTTTGGTCTTCGCATGCGAAAGAGATAGGGCTAATCGTCCAACAAACATAACGAAGAATGAATAAAGGGCGCATTGGTACAGGTTATATCCATGTCGGTGAGGCAACTTGCTTTCTTTATTTTATTTTTGGGGTCGAGATGCGAAAGACTCGGAATCTTAGTTAAAGCTAACTTTAGCCTTTGAAACCCATTTTCCTGAGCTGGAAAATACTTTAATTCCTTAGTCTGTTGAAATGTGTAACAAATACCTTATTCTATTTGTCTTCCAAACACATTTCTCGTTGTCTTGAAGTACATTGTTATCTTTGAACATGTTTCAAACATTCTCAAACATTAGTTTTACTTTAATGGCTTTCCATGACACAGCTATGGCGTCAAATTTCAATCGCGTTTTTCTCAAAACTCTCTTTTTAAAGACCGATTCATTTCAAACTTGGTACACATTTAAAATACCTCCAGCCAACGTTCAGTTGTTATTTTTTTATACCCTTGCAGAGGGTATAATAAAATTGGTCATATAATTGCAACGCAGAGCAGGCGACGTTTCCGTATATACAATATTCTTGATCAGCATGAGAAACCAAGTCGTCCCATCTGTCCGTCTGTTTCAGCGTGCTAAAAACCCTTTTGCTAAAAAGCTACTAGAATGAAACTTCGTATATAAGCTTTCTATTACCATAGGTAGGTTAAGTTCTTGGGCTATCCGGTTCGGGCCACTATATCATATATGTAGCTGACATAGGAACGATCTGTCCAAAAAGAAGTCATAGTGGGAAAACATTTTTTGATTTGTAAGCTTTTGAAACTATACTCTTACTAATGTGTACTAATGTTGCCCGCACCTAGTTGCCAAATTTTGTGAGGAAGTAAGATTTTGTAAGAAAGAAAAAACAAATTTTTTATTTTTTAAGTTTTCCTATCTAAAATCGCTCCAAATGTGTATTGTTGTGGTCCGCAACTTTTCGTCAGATTTTGTAAGGATGGGACCACTATTCCATATGGCTCCCATAGGAACAATAGGAAGAAATGTTTCTTTTGGAAAACTTTTTTGTTTGTTGGGGTATTTTTACCAGATTTGGTACTTTGATCATTTTTACAGTTAAACATAATGTATTTTTTAGATCGAATGAATAAACCTAATCGAACATAGCTCTAAGAACGTTAAGGAGTAACGGTTTGCTATTTTGTTTTAATTTTCCGAATTTTTGTCATCAAAATCTTTTACAAATTTAAACGTCGGCAAGTCCCTGTACCACTGAAGAATCTCGTCTGGTGTAACGCAACTTGCGCGTAGTTTATTAAGAAATGTTGTTCAGAAGTCAAGAAAATTAATTTTGAAGTAACAAAAAAAATGTGTGCTAAATAGTGTCCACCACTGTATATATAGTCATACATCCAACCTCAATACCCAATAACTTATAATTTGTTCGCCCCCTAAAATTTATAACTTTAAAGTAAACATCCGTTTTTTTATAAACACTTGGACACTTGCATTGAACTAAAATATATAATATTTTTTTCCCCCCTTTGGAGAGACCAGAGATTTAATTATATGTATCTATGTATGAGCCAAAGGTGGTTTTTTGAGTTATTTATTTTTTAGAACACTGAAGCATAAGCATAGCCTATTAGCCAAAGCCGTTCCAAATCATAATTGGCGTTAACAGAGACAATTTAAGCAACAGTTGGTACACAAAGTCCTTTTAAGTTGCGGAAAACAAACAAGGCTTAATCTAATGGGACTATATGCATTAAAATTTACTTAAAGCATGATAAGCATTATTATCAGAAGACTTTATTCTTATATTTTTAAATAGACATTTTATTTGGTTTATGAACTTAGTATAAAGATAAAAAATATAAAGATACCGAGAAAGAATTTGGCTCTGTAGACATTCACAGTCCAAAAAAGTCTTTTCTTGCCACAAAATTGTAAATTTTGTAATAAAACATATATTAAGACTATTTATTTATAAATTTTTTTTTGAGTTGGCGTACGATTAGTGTGTGTTTGGTCTTCGCATGCGAAAGAGATAGGGCTAATCGTCCAACAAACATAACGAAGAATGAATAAAGGGCGCATTGGTACAGGTTATATCCATGTCGGTGAGGCAACTTGCTTTCTTTATTTTATTTTTGGGGTCGAGATGCGAAAGACTCGGAATCTTAGTTAAAGCTAACTTTAGCCTTTGAAACCCATTTTCCTGAGCTGGAAAATACTTTAATTCCTTAGTCTGTTGAAATGTGTAACAAATACCTTATTCTATTTGTCTTCCAAACACATTTCTCGTTGTCTTGAAGTACATTGTTATCTTTGAACATGTTTCAAACATTCTCAAACATTAGTTTTACTTTAATGGCTTTCCATGACACAGCTATGGCGTCAAATTTCAATCGCGTTTTTCTCAAAACTCTCTTTTTAAAGACCGATTCATTTCAAACTTGGTACACATTTAAAATACCTCCAGCCAACGTTCAGTTGTTATTTTTTTATACCCTTGCAGAGGGTATAATAAAATTGGTCATATAATTGCAACGCAGAGCAGGCGACGTTTCCGTATATACAATATTCTTGATCAGCATGAGAAACCAAGTCGTCCCATCTGTCCGTCTGTTTCAGCGTGCTAAAAACCCTTTTGCTAAAAAGCTACTGGAATGAAACTTCGTATATAAGCTTTCTATTACCATAGGTAGGTTAAGTTCTTGGGCTATCCGGTTCGGGCCACTATATCATATATGTAGCTGACATAGGAACGATCTGTCCAAAAAGAAGTCATAGTGGGAAAACATTTTTTGATTTGTAAGCTTTTGAAACTATACTCTTACTAATGTGTACTAATGTTGCCCGCACCTAGTTGCCAAATTTTGTGAGGAAGTAAGATTTTGTAAGAAAGAAAAAACAAATTTTTTATTTTTTAAGTTTTCCTATCTAAAATCGCTCCAAATGTGTATTGTTGTGGTCCGCAACTTTTCGTCAGATTTTGTAAGGATGGGACCACTATTCCATATGGCTCCCATAGGAACAATAGGAAGAAATGTTTCTTTTGGAAAACTTTTTTGTTTGTTGGGGTATTTTTACCAGATTTGGTACTTTGATCATTTTTACAGTTAAACATAATGTATTTTTTAGATCGAATGAATAAACCTAATCGAACATAGCTCTAAGAACGTTAAGGAGTAACGGTTTGCTATTTTGTTTTAATTTTCCGAATTTTTGTCATCAAAATCTTTTACAAATTTAAACGTCGGCAAGTCCCTGTACCACTGAAGAATCTCGTCTGGTGTAACGCAACTTGCGCGTAGTTTTAAAAAAATTTTATTTTTTGCTTTGCTTATAAGCAACTTAGTCTCATAAAGCTATGTATGCGCTTAAAGTTTCCATAGCTTCCACGTTTGTAAATACACTTTTTTTTTATATGGTCCTGTGTGATCATAACAATAAAATATTTGCAGCTAATACATACATTACAGTACACTACAAAAAAAAGTATATTTTTGTCTGAGCATCTATGATGTAGTTAGTAATATTTTCTTCGCAAATTTATTGCAAACTTGCAGTAATGAGTTCAAAGTTTTTTTTTCTTAGAAAATATAATAGATAAAGCTCATATCGTCTTTTTCAAAACAAAAATAATAAAAAATTATAAAATGTAAAAAACTCGTTTGCGATAAAAGTGTAGTTAGCGACTTTTTGTTCTACTATACATAGACGATATGTAAGCCTAATTACCAACTGGGCTTACACTGCATTAGAGTTACTCTTAAATATGTTCTCTTTTTTCGAGATCTCTTCTTTCTGTCCCCTTCGGGAAAAAAAACTTTTGGATTCTAGCAAAATAATTTGCTCACTGCAAATATGTTATGAATTATTTTGTTATTTTTCTTAACTCCTAAGAATTAAGAATTGATAGCCTAGTATTTTACTTAAAACACTGGAAATTTGATTTAATAACAAATATGATCAAATTTCAGCTGTTACAATTATAAGCAGTACAACCACGGAATTATAACAAGAAAAGTAGGCGTCAATTGGCGCTTAGCAACTCGGTGCTGGTTTTTATAAAGGACTTAAAATAATACAAATTAACTTTTTACTTGCATCAAAAAATTTAATAAATTGAATTCAAAAACATGATTTGTTTCATAAAAAATGGTATATATGTGGTGTGTTAAAATACCCTGGACAAAATTACAAGGATGCAAAGACGAAAGACGACAAATTTGCAAAGTCGAAAGAAGACAAAAATGCAAATACAGTAGACGACAAAGATGCAGAGAAGATCAAGATAGCTAAAATATGATGAAATACGATGAATCACAAGGGGAGTCGAACGACAACCGCGAAACAAAAAAGACGCGCGTAAACAGACGGCAAATTCAATTAAAACTTCAAATGTATTCTTAATTTCAATTATTTATATCAAACAAACATTTCTTAAACTAATGAATAATAATATCTAACAACAAAACACAACAAAGTAAACCCCCACAATTTGGGCGCTCGTCCCGGAGTGAAAAGTGAAATTAAAGACTAAAGAAATAAAGTGACAGTAAAACAAAATAAAACAGTATGAAGAAAGTGTTGAAAAAAAGAGAGAGAATATCCGAAACACGAAGAAAAACAGTGCGCACGAAAACGTTATAGCGACAAGTCTATGGGTTTCGGGATGAATTTGCGTGACATAGAGGACACAATCAAACCATTTGATGAAACAAATTGGGATTGTTTTAAGTTATTAGTTTTAAGCGAAAGGCGTGTGCAAAAATGCATTATTGAGCGAGCTTAGGCAGACCTTATCGAACAGAATGGCTGTGCTGTAGAAAGAGAAGCAAAAATGAAAATGTACAAGAATATTTCTATAAAAAGAAAGACATTGCATGGCGCGGTAAAATCAAAGATGAATCCTTTATTCAATATATAATGGACTGTGTTTGTAGGAGGGCGGAAAACCCCCATGAACCATTCACCTGGCGGGTACCAAAGCTTAGGTTATTGTGGCAAGTATTAGATGAGAGTGAGTCTAATGAACTAGGTGAATTAAATTACGCGAGTGCTTCTTATAAACTAATCTATATTTATTTACAGAATTGATATGGAGGCACTGATGGTGCATTAACATGAAAATTAGACTTAGTGAAAATATCAGAAAGCACCACCCGATGGCTAAAAGCTGCCGGTCACTCTTGACAGTGTGACCGCCCTATCCTACCGAGGAAATCGCTGTTCCCCCTCCCCGCCACCCACGGTCACCCTTTGGCTTGAACAAACGGTATAGGCGAACATGAAAGTAATAAGGGTAAATTGTACGGTGCTACGGTGTTGTTGTGAAGAAGGTGCAGCCTAATATTAAACCAAAATAGAGAGATGTCAGCTGTTACAACTGTGGGCAAAAAGTCCATATAGCTAATAAATGTCATAAATATCAAAGGCCGAAAGTGTTTTGAATGCAACTTATATGGGCATATTGCTAGTAAATGTAAGCAGAATGGAAAAAAAGATAAAAGTGAAGATCGCGTTGACAATCCAGTTATTTTTAATCGTTGTGGTCTTTCTTACTTTTTATAGACTTTAGACTCATCAATAAGGTAATTGTTAAAGATTATTTCCCCCTGCCGCCTATTGGGGACCAAATAGACAGACTCCAAGACGCAAAGATTTTCAGTACGATACATCTAAAAAACGGATTTTTGATCAGTGGCCGAAGCAAGTAAGAACTATACGTGACGTAGAGTGGCAATATCAAATTTGGGCTCTCAAATTCACCAGGTGTTTTTCAACGAATCAGATGTTGTTTAAAACTCCACAGTGACCGAAGCAATTGCAGAGTTTTTTGGATTTTGTTAACACTCCAATATAATACACGGGCACGTATGGTTCTTTTTACTGTTTCCTTTCGAATGTTCTGTCAACTCAAAGCAGCGGCAGAGCGGGAGCATGTAGAATGGTGATGTATGTGTGAAGTATATATGCTGAAGGCATTGGACTGCGCAAGTGACCCGTTAATGCTTTCACTGCAGATCTCACACTGCAGGCCAGTCCACATATAAGGGGCTGATCATATTTCGGCTTTGATCTTGGCTGGGTATATGTTGCGACTGACAAAGTGTTACTTTGCTTATGCACTCATACTCTATCTTTTAGTTTGGGCATATAAAAACTTGTTATATTGTATACTCTACAATACTGTGGGCACATGCTTATCTGTCATATAACATACTACACCTCCCTTTTTAAAGAAATAACGTAATATACTGTAGTAATTCAATATTAAAATTAAAATTATCATATTACTATTATTTTTATATTATTTTGTGTTTTATATACTGTTATTTTTTTTTTACTATTTGTAAATCGTGTAATTTAATTTTTTGTTTTTTGGCAAAGTTTTTTTTTATTTATTTATGTTTTTTATTCAATTAACTGCGCAGTCAATTTATATTAATAGTTGAATGAATAATAATTGATTATGAAATAGATATTTTTAACCTATCCTTATGTATTTTCTGTACCTTATTTTTCTTATTCTTTATCGTTATATTATTATTCCTTTCTATACCAACGACCTCAAATAGTCCTATATATGAGGGTTCTAATTTATAACCAGTCTTGTTTTTTAAATAAACCTGCTCGTGTACTTTTATTTTAAAATCTGATATATTTTTGTCTTTTATTTCTTTTTTTCTAATTTTATTTTTCTCTAAAAGTATTTGAGCTCTTTTATACGCGTGTTCTAATCTAAACTTAACTTCTTTTGAGTAATCCTCTATATTATATATAGGTTCTATGGGTTCTATGGTATTAACACTATTGAATTGCATTGGTAGGTTATTTTGCCTTCCAAATACTAGTTCATACGGACAATAATTATGAGTTACTGATGGTGTTATATTAAACCAATACACGAAATACTGTAACCATACGTTCCAAATTAGTTTTATCTACTGATATGTATGAACGGATGTACTCGTTGAACGTTCGATGACTTCTTCCAACTGTACCTAATGTCAGGTGATGGTGTGCAGTAGACGTTATGTTGTCTATTTTTAAGTATCTGCACAAATCTGTTGTGATTGAGTTTTTGTATTCTGTTCCCATGTCCGTAATGAATGTTTTCATTGGACCGTACTTCAGTATAAAAGATTCAAATATTGCTTTTGCTATAGTTGTTGCATTTTTGTTCGCAACTGGAATTGCTACTACATACTTTGTCAAATCACATATTAAAGTGATTTCGTATTCATTTCCATTTTCTAAGCGTGGTAGTGGACCAATTGTGTCTACTATCACTCTGTCAAAAGCATATTGTGGTGTTTCTCTTATTGTTATTGGGGTTTTTGTATGTGTCGTGGTTTTTGACACCTGTCATTTATGACATCTACGTATGCAATCTTTGATATGACGAGTCATATTTTTCCAATAGTAGTGTCTTGTTATTTTCGCTAGCGTTCTTCTGATGCCAGTATGACCTCCTTGAATTGGATCATTATGGTAGGTAGACATTATTGCTTCTTTTTCTTTCTCATCTGGGATGAGGGTCACCGGCTTAAGTAGCGCTACTCTTAACCCTCTAACGCTCAAAAGTGTCTTCAGACACTTATTTTATTATTTAATTTAGAAAAAAACTTGGATCTTTTTGGCCATTCAAATATTTTTTGATCGTTAATAAATCACACCACAATATTTAGAAAAAAGGTTTAAGAGCTCTCCAAAGCTTTTACGGGCCTTTTTTTCTTAATAAACACAAAACAAGTGTTTTTTCGCGCGTGTAATTTTGATCTGCTGCATGTAGTGTTTTGCAGAAATTTGAATAAAAAATCTATAAAAGCAATCCAGCTCAATATTTTTTTGTTGAAAGGTATGTTTACTTACAGTTAAAATTCGTTTACAAAAATGTAATTATGTAAAAAATGGATAATGTAACTTAAAAACAGTGATAAGTGTCTTGAGACACTTTTGGGGCTCCAAGCAACTTTTTTTTTGCCAGCAGCTACGTCACAACTGCTTGCAATTTTGTGTGTACATTTATTTATTCTATGGATTTTCTTACTAGAAAGTAGCATATTATAAAGATGGCAAACCGGGTTTGATTCAAGTTATCCGATTTAACTGATGAACAGTTATTAGAATTGTTTGAGACAGTCCCTTCCGATAGAGAAATGTCCGACATTGAGTCAAGTGACGACGACAAAGATCCCTAAAAAGACCACGATCGCCACTACCAACTATTGAAGGTATAGTAGGCGTGGATTTGACCAGAAGATGGCAAAGTTGGTAGTGGCGATCGTGGTCTTTTTAGGGATCTTTGTCGTCGTCACTTGACTCAATGTACTTTACTTTACTGGTACTGGTAAGAAGGCAACATTGCGATATGTTAACTAATATCCTATAGGTATAGAAACAATAGCAAAGGAGCCGAGCAAAATTATGTGGCGTCAGAAATCTTTGCAGTTGCATGTGAACAACGTTGCTTTTGAAGGCGACTCTTCATTGCCGGTTGAAATAATGAAGCTCAAAAATCCCATATATGTCAATATATCGCTACCCCAGTATGAGAAGCTACTGGGGAAAAAATGTCTTTGGACCCATTGAATCCAGTATGAAGCGCACAAAATTCGAAGCAATTAAACAGCACCTGCCATTGCGCAATGAAAGCCAGCGGGTCAAAAAGGGTAAACCAAGCTTCGATCCATTATTTTGCACTAGAAGATTTGTCGATTATCTTAATCAAACATTTGACTCAGTGCTAAAACAACCACGCCTTTGTGTTGATGAACAAATGTGTAGCACAAAGATGAAACATCACTTACGACAATATATGCCCAATAAGCCACATAAATGGGGTATTAAGCTGTTCGTTTTGTGTGATTCATATGGCTATGCATACCGATTCGAAATATATAGCGGAGCAGGCGATAATATTGTATTACCTGGTCACCCAGATCTAGGTGCTTCGGCCAACATAGTAGTACGTTTGACCAAAACAGTAAAAGAGTTTAAGCACCACATCGTGTACTTCGACAATTTTTATACCTCTTTGCCTCTAATGGTATATTTGCGAGCAAAGGGTATTTATAGCCTTGGCACAGTGCGTGCAAATCGAATTCCCAATTGCAAGCTACCTGACGATAAAATTATAAACAAAAAGCCCAGAGGTTTCTCGACTGAGTTCGTAGGCACGTCATACGGAATCGAAGTCAGTAATGTACTTTGGAAGGACAGCAGGGCCGTTCGCTTATTCTCAACTTACGTAGGTGTTAAACCATTTGCTGCGGAAAGTTTAAATGAAAGTCCACTTAAGAATGGCCGTTATGACAGGAAGACAAAGCAACATATAGAAATTGATTGCCCGCAAATTATTCGGGAGTAGAACGCACATATGGGTGGCGTCGATCTCATGGATGGACTTATGGGCCGTTATCACATCAAAGCTAAAACCAGAGATGCTGCCACTAGAATTTTTTACCATTGTATTGATATGGCCGCAACAAATGCTTATATTCTTTATAGGCGTATTCAAAAACAAAACGGGATCAGTGACAAATTGATGCAGCTTCCCGATTTTTGCGAGTCAATTGCTGAAGGATTGGTGGCGTTTAAAAACAAAAACCGGGCGGTCAGATACAGTCACCATCTTTGCGAACAGACCGGTCACCTTTTTCCCAAACAAAACAATTAATTCAGACTCCACGGGCACGTCCATCACAGCTTGGGCTTAAACTTGGAAAAAAAACTTTACATCCAATAGCGGAATGACGTTTTAACCAAGTCAACCACTTCCCGAGTTGGTTGGATCGGGAAAGTAAAAGACGGTGCAAGCTCTGTAAATCATCACAAACTCAATGCATTTGTGAAAAATGTAATTTACATTTATGCTGGACTTCAACAAAAAATTGTTTCAAAATATACCATACGAATAAATAAATTGAACATTTCTATTCAATGCTTTTTTTTACGCTCAGATGCCCAAGAGTGCCTTGAGACACTTATTACCTTTTTTGCACCTGGCCGCTAAACGAAAACATCTAGATTTTTTCTGATTTCATTTTTGAGTTTAGTAGCCTTAATTTACTTAAAAAAAAATTGTTCTCCTTATTTTCCTCCAATAGTTTAGAAAACAGCATTAGAGGGTTAATGATTTCAATATTTTATTGCCCATATTTTTAAAAGTATCTATTGAAATTGATTCAAAGATCTTTTCGCTCGGTGCCATTCTTAGTTTGCTGATTTGTAATACACCGGCTTGCCATTCAAGCTCTTCTTTATCAACTGCGCAGTTTTTCTGTCTACTTTGTTGCCTGGTAGAAGTTGTCCTTGCCTCTCAAATAGTCTACTGAAAATTCATACTCTTCTAATTCTAGCCGCATACGTGTTAACTTTGAACTGGGGTTGACCATGGAGAATAAATATGTTAATGGTCTATGATCTGTTCGCACTGTGAAGTGTTTGCCATATATATATGGTCGAAAATATGTTATTGCCCAATGTATAGCTGCTAGATCTTGTTCGGTATTACTCTTATTGCTTTCGCCTTTAGTGAATGCTCTTGATGCATTTACAACTGGAAGTTGGAGTCCATTATAGTTTTGAGTTAAAGCTGCTCCACATGTTTATTTGCTTGCATCTGTGATTATACAAAATTCTTTGCCAAATCTGGGTACTGTAATAGATTAGGTTGAACAAGCTTATTTTTTAGGTACTGGAATGTATTTTCGCATTCTGCCGTCCATTCGAATGGTACATTCTTTTTACATAATCTTGTTATGTGCCGGGAATATTCGGCGAAGTTTCGTATAAAACGTCTATAATAATTGCGAAATACAACGAACCATCTAGCGCTATCCGCATCATGTGGGACTGAATAATTCTTAATAACTTCAAATTGTTTGTCGTTTGGCAAGATTCCTTTATCTGTGCATTTGTGACCTAGAAATGTGACCTCATGCATAAAAAATGAACATTTTTCTGTATGCAATTTTAGATTGTTTTTCCTACAAAGCTCAAAAAAATTGATGAAATTTTTAACCATATGTTGTTCAGAACAACCAATAACGATTAAATCATCCATATAAAGGATAGCTTGGCTAGGCTCAAGGCCCGAAAATGCTATTATCATCATTCTTTAAAATGAATTAGGCGCTATTTTTAAACCAAAAGGTAATCGCGTGAAACGATATGAGCCATTGCTCGTTGAAAAAGACGTTATATCTCTTAATTTTTTTTTCAAGTTCAATTTGATGGAAACCTGACATTAAGTCCAGGCAAGAAAAATATTTAGCTCTACCCAATTGATCAAGAATATTATCTATTCTGGGGAGTGGAAACTTATCTGACAGCAATTTTTTGTTTATCTGGCGATAGTCAATTATTAGTCGCCATTTTATCTCTGTAGATCCCGAAAGAGCTTTCTTTGGGACTAATAGGAGTGGGCTATTATAGGGCGATACAGACGGTTCAACAATACCCCGTTCAATTAATTTTCCAACATGATGTGGATTTCTTCCGTTTGGATATGCGGGCTCCGGTAATTTTTTACATATACCGGTTTATCATCCTTAAGTCTTAATTTTTGTTTGTAAAAATTGTTTTTAAGTATAAACCAATTTTTTGAACTATTATAATCTAAATTGCAATTAAATGTTTTTATGAAATCTAATCCTATTATTCCATCGCATGGGATTGCAAAATCTGAATAAAGGAGATGGAATTTGTATGGAATAATGTATTTGCCTGTGTGTAATTCAATTGAGGCTAGTCCTTTGGAGTTTATTACTCCTTGTCCTATGTCTCGAATGTCTATAATTTGATTTGTTTGGATGTCATGAAAGGAATTTTATTTTAAAAATAAAATTAAAAATGTTATATTCTTGTTTGTTGCAACATTCTTAAGAGATACGAAATTATTAAGGCTTAGGCTGGTGGTATAGACTTCACTACTTAAGTTTGAGTATTTGGAGGATTCTATCCGCTTTTCGAAGAATCTTGGACAATCATAACATTGTTATTGTTTCGGTAATACCTCCATTTGGGTGGTTATTTCCTCTATTGGAGTTTCTACGGCCTCTAGAGTTACCTCTATTTTGGCCTTGAGGGCTATTATATCTGGCACCGTTATTGTAATTGTAATTATTTTGGTAATTGCCTCTTCCTCGGTAATTACCCCGGGTGTTATGAGTAAAATCATTTTGTCGCTGTTGGGAGTACAGTACAGTATTTGACTGTCCTGTTGCTTTTTTACAGCTGTTTACAAATTTGGATATAGCATCATTCATGTTATTGAATGTGCCTGCCTCCATTACGATTTTCATTCTATCGATTGCTCAATTTTGAATCATAGCCTTGACAGCGACTTCTGTGCTGTACTGTTTGGCTAGCTCCGGTGTCAATCCATCGTTGATATAAGCTCCTTCCAGAGACTTGGTCAATTTTTCTACCTCTAGGGTATATTGATTCGCGGTTTTATTTTTTTGTTGCAGCCTTAGGAGTTTAACAGAAATAACATTTACAGACTCTCCTTTTACCGATTTTTTCAGTTGCGTAATTATGAAATTGTTTGCTCATTGCTAATAAGATTGCGAGCATTACCTTTTGGTTTTGTTTTTATAAGCTTTATTGCCACTTGTTCATGAGTTCCTTTCAGAGAATCGACCAGAGTTAACGAGTCGATAAAGCTCTGTAAATTTTGTTTTGTTTTATTTTTATTTTATTTGATATCGGTGCTTTCTTATTAAGGCACTTATACGAGTTATCAAATTCTTGGCGATTCTCTTTTATGAAATGCGATATTTCTGATCATTTCATTAATTAAAATTTTTTCTATTTTAGACTTTGTCTAAATCATTAGCTCTACTTGTGTATCTTTTCCTAAGCGTTCTTTTGAACACTAAGTACGCCTTTAGGACTAGGTTCAGAGCTGTTAAAATCGCTATAATTGCTAGTAAATAGTTTTGGACTTCTAGGTGTGGTATTGGATCCACAAGCTCTATGACGTTAATGACGTCGGCCGTACTATCTTTAACTTCAGATTCTCTGCCTCCCATTTTGGAAACGCAAATTAAGTTTAATTTTTTTTTATATACGTAATTATTGGATTTTCGGTTTCATAAAATTATGTTTAGGGCTTGTACAGAATTTTTTTTTATATTCATTTGTTCTATTTCGGTGTGCCGGGGTGCTGTCCCCTTCTGGGTCTGTCATTGTACTACAATGGAAAAGCAGGGAGAACTCATACTTTTCAATGTATTCATGTTCTAAGTCATAAACCAATATTGGCTCTGTTCTATTCCTTATTAATTAAAGTACCCTATTTCCTATATCATAGCCAAAAATTTCTATTTCATAACTATTTATTCATTTATTAATTTTTTTTTTATTAATATGTAATTAAATTTTTTTTAAGCAATTTACAGGTATATTTATTTACGTGTTTTTTCGTATACATATTTAAGCTTTTTTCCGCAATTTACAGGTATATATATATTTTCATTTATTTATGTTTTTTTCCACATATATATTTAGTTTTTCTCGCAATTTACAGATATATATATATATTTATTTATTTAAGTTTTTGTGTTCATAAACATATATAATGTTTTTTCGCAATTTAGAGGTATCCCTACCTGTTTGATGCGTGTGGTTTTCAGGCCACACTCCTATTGAACAACTTTAATGTAGCACAATTTTACATAATTATATATGTATTTGTAACAAAAAAAATATGCATCGCAGTGCAATTTAAAAAAAACGTGCAACGCAGTGCATAGTTAAAAATATTCCGTTGGGCGTTCTTTGCAACGCTGTCGGTCCTCCAGTCCTTGGTCTAGCTTGATGCGCCAGTCGACGGCGGTGCTGGCTGTACAGGCTTCCTTTCTTTCTTTATGGTGGGGGACCGGTGTTGGCGGAACAGGTGGATCCGGATCACGCAGGCCAAACAGGAATTCTCCAAAGTTTTGCTTTAGAAGCACCTCGATTGGTTGCGGTTGATCCGAAATTTTAAACTTTACTGATGACACAACGACAGAGCGCATAGTGGCACTCTCAGAGCGCAGAGCTTGCTGAAGCTGTGGCAGGATTCACAAGTACCAATTTTAGATAACTGTTAGAAGGCAGAAAATTTTTTGAGTATCGTTGCGCTTCTGAAGGTCGGTTATCAATTTAGTAGCCAGTGGCCACTTGGGGACATTGTTGGGTAAGCGCCGCAATGCACTTGGCCGAAGAGTGATAGGCTTGTTTATGCAACTGTAGTTCTTCAGTGGGTCGTTTTGAAGAAGCATCGCCGGCATTTAGCACAGGCTCCATTAACTTGGATTGGTAGTCCAAGCCAGACAGCTGTGTCTGCACGAGTGCTTGAAAAAACTCCAAAGTGCAATTTAAAGCAGAACCCTGCAATAGTGCTTGCCATCAAGAAGTTTGGACATTTAAGAGACGATTTGTGTACTTTTTGCCAAAATATGCTGTGATGAACTTTTTGATTCTTGGCCTATGAGCGCAACCACAGAGCACTGTGCACTGGGCTGACCTAATCTGAATCTGAGATTCGGATGTTCTATTTACTTCGTCTTTAAGCCATTGATCAGTTTGAAAATCAATGATGCAATGTTCTGCTGCTTTCAGACTTTGTGTTTTTTTTACCATTTTGCATTCTCTGCTCGGCTAAAAAATGATTTCGGATCCACCATGAGAAATTTTGAAAAGAATTTTGACTCGACAATAGTGATTTTATATTCGAACAAGCCCGAAGCTGTAATCTAGTCCGCGCTTTTCTTCCCGAAACCGACGAGATAAATGTTATAATCATTCAGTATTGGCTAATTAAATCATTTGACCATTGACACTGAATTGTGCTTGCTACCGGTATTGAGGAACGCGTCGTAAAATCGTGTGATATAACATACAAGTCAACTTCCTCTTATTTGAGGAGGTCACCTTGCAGCAGAAAGGCTTTAATTTACGTCCCCCAACGGCACGCACACCCCCTAATGATCAGGACGTTGGTTTGATCTTACGTCATAATGGTTTATTTTCTCCTCCCACGTCCCTCGGGTGTTTACCACCCAGCAACCGCAGACCTCGGACTCTCGGTGCTGCTGCTTCTCCTGCTCGCTGGCGCTGCTGCTGCTGCTGCCGCTGATGCTGCTGCTGCCTCCGCTGATGCTGTTGCTGCCGCTGATGCTTCTACTGCTGCCGCTAATGCTGCAGCTAATGCTGCTGTATAGTGTTAACTCCTCCCCCTCTAAAGATCTGCATCCCGCGGATCAACACGTTGCAGCATCGGTGTATAGGTGATACCCGTAATGTTTTCTATGCTGCTGCCTCCGCTGATGCTGTTGCTGCCGCTGATGCTTCTACTGCTGCCGCTAATGCTGCAGCTAATGCTGCTGTATAGTGTTAACTCCTCCCCCTCTAAAGATCTGCATCCCGCGGATCAACACGTTGCAGCATCGGTGTATAGGTGATACCCGTAATGTTTTCTAGGAATGCCCAATCGATAGGTTCTGGGTCGGCAAGATAGGACATCGGTTTACATTTTGCCAAGTCCATTTAATGTCTTGTCAGCATAGATATCCGCAATCAGAGCAGCTTTTTGTCTTGCTTCTTCAATTGTGAAGTTGGTATGGCGCAGGTCAGCGGTTCGTGCGAGCTTTGGAATACTGAGAGCTGAAGAAATGAGCTGTAGCAGACTGTTGTAGAGTGGGAACTTTTGTTGGTGGTGACATTAAATATTAGTTATAATGTTAGGTAAGTATTCTTAAATGGTATTGCTTATTATTTACCAGGTTTGTGAAGAACGCCAGTTAATAATTATTTTGATTAAAAATAATGATTTCGAATAATTTGCTAATAGCGACATACCCTAAGAAAAACATAGAAAAACAGTAACAACGAAAAATTAATAAAAGGAAGGCCAAATGTGCGAATTATGGACGCTTACGGTAAGATTTAAGGTGTGCCTTGTGATGGTAAATAATCTGGTTTCTGTAAACATTTATTTTAAATGTTTAAATCATTTTAAACATTGTTTCAACTTTGCATTGAAATTCCTATTGCTCATGGCATACGTAAGCGGCTTGTGGTCCGTATTGATTTTTATGGAGGCAGCTCTATATAGGAACGTTCGTAGGTCGTCCGGAGCCCAAACAATGGCTAACATCTCCTTTTCAATGGTCGCGTAATTTTCTTCAGTTTTGCAAAGCGATCTTGAGATGTATGCTATAGGACGATCTTCTCCTAAGCTAACCTGAGACAACATGGCACCAAGAGCAAAGTCCGATGCATCGGTAGTAAGTTAAAAAGGTTTTGTAAAAGCTGGAAAAGCTTAAATCCCGATAAAGAAAGAAGGGTCTTAAGGTCTTTAAACGCTTCTAGTTCCAGTGGACCAAGCTCAATGAAAACTTTCTTGGATTGTGAAGCCTTGATTTGCGCGTTTTTTCTTCTGGTGAGATTCGTTAGGGGCTTGGCATATGCTTTCGCATAATCTTTTATGAATCTTCTGTAGTATGATATCATGCCTAAAAAGGATTTAAGCTGTTTCAGATTGGTGGGAGGCGGTATTTTTAACATTCCCTCTACTTTTTTCCTATTTACATTAAACCCTTGAGATGTGAGCCCAGGAATTCAACACTGGTTTTCAGGAAGTGTGTCTTCTCTGAATTTACTTGTAGAGTTGCTTTACGAAGCCTTGAAAATTGCCCTGAGGTTGTGCCAATGTTCTTCATAAGTAGCACTGAAAACAATTATGTCATCAATGTAACAATAACAAATTTTTCTATATAGTCTATAAGAACATCGTTAATCATTCTTTGTATCGTTTTTCAGCCCAAAGGGTAGTCTGAGAAATTTCATATTCATATTTTGCATTAAGAGTTGAGAATGCGGTTTTTGGTATTTCCGCGAGATCCATATGTATCTGATGGAACCCCGAAGTGGTATTACCACAGCCGGTTCTATGATTAAGACGTTATGTTCCCTATCAATTTTCGCTTTCAATTTCATTAGTGTATCATCGCCTATAATGCCATCAAAACTTTTTAACTTAGGAAGAGTAAAGAAGGCTAGTGGAATATCATTACCCAGAGGAGCGAAGAAAGGTCCATTGAGGAATTGTGAAATTTTGATGGGTCCATTTGCTGATTGTACTAAGAAGGGCTTTTGTAATTGAATGGCACTCTTTGAAAGATCTAGACTAATGAAATTTTTGTTTGCGCCAGTGTCGATTAAAAACTGTCGCAGTTTTCTTTTTGCATCTATGTATTCTATGTAAGGTACGCTGGATAGTGTAAACACACCAATGTGCATATAAGTGTTTCAATAAATACGCGGGCACGTCTGTGCCTTTTTACTGTTTCTCTTCGAATCATGTGTCAGCTTTATTCAATTAATTCTCCGCATAGCTGCGCTGCCGGTTACGCCAGCTTTATACATATATGTTGTAGGGCTCTGCCGTTCAAAGCAGCGGCGGAGCGGGAGCATGTAGCATGACGTATGTATGTGTAAAGTATATATGCTGAAGGCATTGGAATGCGCTTGTGACCCGGTAATGCTTACACTGCAGATCTCACACTGCAGGCCAGTCCACATATAAGTGGCTGATCATATTTGGGCATTGGACTTGGCTGGGTTGTGTATGCGACTGACAAAGTACCACTTTGTTTATGCGCTCATACTGTATCATTTCGTTTGGGAATATGACCACTTGTTATATTGTATACTCTACCTTGGGCATGTGCGTATCTGTCATACAACATACTACAATCTTTCATGTGTCTTGGTGATCTACTGTTTCGCACGGGTGATGACTGATGCTGCCAGTTTTGTCCCCGTGTCGCCTGTGGTGGTCCTTAGCCACTCTGGTGGCGTCTTTGGGTGAATTTTACTACTGCTTCTCCGATGTGTGTTTTACTTGGTTTAAAACCTTTGAAATTCAGAGCTCGCTAGAACCCTTGAATGTCTCCCCTGTCTTCTCGCTAAGATATCACCTTGTCGTGATACACCCTCGGATATTTCCGAGCGTTTTCTTGAAGTCTAGGGTATCTCCTTGGACGACCCTCTTCAATCTGGGATATCTCCCGATTGCCTTTACTGCGTATGGATATTTCCTTGCGCCTACTTGGCTTTTGTAGATTTTTTCCTCGCTAGGATATTTCCTTAACGTTTGCTGCACAAACCAGGGTACCTTTGGATTGCCGCGCTTCTTGACAGGATACTTTCTTGGCGTCTTCCTATTCTGAACACGGATATTTCCTGTTCGTAAAACCTGCAAGATTACTGCAACAGGTCCTGACAAGAATCTAATCTTTCTATCTACACTTTTTAGGTTACAACAGGAGGCCTTTTAGTGTCCTAGCACTCAGATTCTCCTCACTTAGGTGACTGATGCCCTTTTTAGATTTTTGTATCCCTTTATATAGGACCATTGGGCTTCGAAAAATGCGCCAAAAGTCCCGCGACGCTGCCCAGTACCTTTGCATTGTATTTTTTTCCTATCCACGCACTTTCTCTGTTGCCATGGGTAGTTAAGTCTAGTAATATTCCCCTCATTGCACCGAGCATTCCTCCTTGTCTCTCCATATGCTTCATCTGGGTTAGAAAGGCTTAGCAATACTTTTCCGTTAAGATAGCACTTTCTTGTGTATGATTCTTCACTCTGCTTTCTCCATCTCATCACCCGCCTTTCACTCTTTCACCCTTGCCCTTACTTCTATACATTTCGTGCTTTATAAATGTTATAATCTAAATATATTTACTATGTAAATATGTATTTATTTATTAAAATTACTTTCTACATATTTCATTTAATTCAAATTTGTAACCGAGAACAACAAACAATTACTTGTTGTTCACGCCCATACCAACATTGCCCATTTCCCCTGGTTCGGTTTGTTATTACCCCGACACAGCCCATTATTCACATTTAGAATGCATTGCACACATTCCCCTACATTTTTTTCTGTCTGATACGGGAGATATCCCACTAATAGCTAATAGTTCACACTATTAATAATAGTCCACACTAATGTGTGGGAGCTTTGCTTTCACCAATTCCCCTGCTCTCATACCATCGCGATGCACCGCTTGCTCTCGAGAATTTTCACGCTCGCATGGAACTTTCTGGCTCAGCGTTGATTTAGTGCATGCTTGCTGTCCATGCGTACCGAATGGTTTATCTTTTTTCTTATTGACCCGCGTTGGCCGTGCTCTGTGTTTTCGTTCAAAGCGTTTTTTTCCTTTCTTAGTTTTCAGCCCCGTGTTTTTTTTTTTCTTGTGATTAATTCAGTGTTCTGTTTATGCCCCTAATTGTGTTGTTTTACTGCCCCCTTGTTATGCCCATTCCCCAGGCGGTGTTGCCGGCCTCTTCATGTCCCTGTCCCTCTTATGCTTCCGTCAACGTTGCAAGTGTCCAAGTGTTTATAAAAAAACGGATGTTTAGTTTAAAGTTATACATTTTAAGGGGCTAAAAATTGATAAGTTATGGGGTATTGAGGTTGGTTATAGACTCCCCCTATCTTAAAAAAGTAGCCTGTCCTCAGACGAATACATTGGGATAAAGTGGTGGGGTTTTTGCTACCGTGACGTTTGTGGTATCCATTTTGTTTATAATTTGGGACTCAAAACCAAGAATATGCAACCCAAAACAAATAATGTTTTGCCGATGGCACAACAACAAGCAAACAAAAGATGTTTTGTGGAATGCAAATCAACACACAGAATAAAACGCAAGGCGAATAAAATAAATGAAACGAAACAAAAGTAAACACAAAGTCAATCAAAATATGTACATAAATACAACATAAGCACGTAACATGATCGAAAGCAAGTGCGTGACGTGATCGCATGCTGGGTGCATTGCGTGATAATGCGAAAGAGCCGAGTCATACGTAAGCGGCTAGCCACGGCTTAGGCGGTGAGCGGTGTGCAATGCACACATAAGCTACGCGTGTGGGATAGTGGGAATGAGAGAAACAGCCGAAGAGCGTAAGCTAGCCCAACGATAGACAGGTGGGGGTGTTCAAGGGGCACTTAAACGAAATAAAGTGAGCGTTTTGCTTGCCGAAGCGGAAGTAGTGAGGGTAATAGATGAAGAGCGAATGAGCGAGCATTCTTTACGTAATGTAAGGGCATAGGGAATGCATGCAGCTCATGCTCAAGTTGAAAGTCGCACACTCACATACTGTGCAGGTGAAAAATTGAGAGTCAAAAAATCAAAGTGAAAAGCACAAATATCGTATGTGGTAAGCCAATGGGAACGCAGTGTGAGACGAAGGGTAAGGGCTGATTAGGGAAGCCCTTCAAGCAATTGAAATTATATAGGGGAATATTAATTGTTTGTTTTATGGATAAGCCATTTTTTCTACGAAATAATTTAAATATGAAATGTTGTGATAAGTTAAGGAATTTAAATGATAAAAAAAGGCAGTGTGTTATAATTATTATAGTTAATATAAAAAATAGGTTAAGGCGATGGTACGTTGGCCAGGAGCAAAAAACAATAGAGAGAAAAACGATATTCGCAGGCTGGGCAGCAACAGCAGAGGCTATGCTATTGAAAAGAAGAAAACAAAGGACGGGAGTTCCGCGGCAGAGAAATGAAGGCCGCCGGAAAAGAAACTACGGGACTTTCAATAATAAACAATAAGTGTTAGGATATTATCCTAGAGACACATAAAAGCCGAGGACTTTATTTTGGGCATTCCAGCAAGTCTTGAATATTATTCTAGAAACCCCAGCCCGTACTAAGAAACCGTGGATTTATCCTGAGCAAATTAGAATTCTAGGATTTTATCTTAGAGAACACCAGCAAACTATTAAGGCAAGGATCGTATACTTGGTGAAAGCCGCGACTAGGATATTATCCTAGAAGACACCTAGCGACTGAGAATTTTATCGTGGGCAAACAAGAAATTCTATCATATTATCCTAGAATCCCATACGAATTACAGAGTGGCCGAGGATCCTATCCTGGGCAATCATAAGAATCATAGTATCTTATCCTATAGGAGCAGGGGTAAGCCGCCAGCCTAGGTATAAGTCGAGGATACTATCCTGGTCGAGGGAGTCCAAGGATATTATAGTGGATCAAAAATATAAGGGGGACTGCGTAGTCAACACAACACAAACGTCGTGGGAAACACTAAAGGAGCATGCAGGACATCGAACAAATAAAGCATCGAGGAATCCTTGCTGGCACGCCCACCTATTGTACCATCACTTCGACTAATATATATTTAACACAATAACACAATACATAAGGTCTGTGCCATAATCTTAACTTTCAAGCATTCTTATTTTTATCAGGGTACAAATTAAAACTAGTTGTGCCGAACCTGGCCCTGGAAGTTAATAATTGCTAATGCCAGGACGAAAAAGGCTCGTTACAGTATTATTGTCAAAATAGTATTTATCGTATAAATTTACAGTCAACATATTTCTATTTTCATCTGGATAAAAAAGTATGTGGAATGTTTGAAACGATAAATATCTCATTTGAATTTGTTTTTTGTCAGGTGGATGTTTTTGTAATCAATAGTATTTTAAAGTATAGTATAAATGATTATAATTTAATAGATTTGGATTGAAAATTTCTAGTCTTGTGAGCTGCATGCCCATTTCTATGGTTTTAATGCATTCTGTGAAATGCTCATAACTAAAGATTACAGCGTCTAATTTTATTGTTTTTCCTTTTCTGCTTTCAGGTTGTTTAGTACCTCTAAACCTTTATTAAGAGTGAAAAAGTGAAAAAGTCTTCCTGAATTTCTTTTTCTTCTTGAGTTTTGATTTGTGCGTTTTGTCCTCTATTTCTTTCCTTAACATGTTTCTCGCCTAACTGATTTTTTTCTCCTGTCTTTTGAATGGATTTGCTAATTTTGACTTTACTAATGGTGCTTGTTTTAATCTATTATGGATTTCGAAGTCGTGTCTATCTTTATTCAAATTGTTTCTTAAATGTATTTTGTTTGTTTGGGTATTATAGTCGGGGGATGCTGCATAGATAAAAATGTCCGCTGGTGTTCGGTTGTTATTTTATGTCTCGTCTCATGGTTGTATATGTAAGGAATTTTGTCAAATTTGGTTAATGTATCCTTGATGCAACTTACCCTATTTATAATTCTTAGTTTTCAATTACTGTTTAAAGAAATCTTTCTAAGTCTGAAATGGCGTTTTTACTTGTCGTGATATCTAACTTTACGTTTTCTCCTTATAGCCAATTTTTTAGTGCTATACACAGAAATGCTAAATTGTTGTATGATTTTATTTCTATTGGTTTGCCCATTTCTGTAAATACTTTCATAATTGCTCTCTTGACTTCTAACCAATCACTAGACTTAACTTCCACAAGTGTTGCAAACGTGGAGTCAATGTCGATGCATGAAAGAAATTGTAAATTATCCATCATGTAGAAGCAAGTCCATGAAGTATTTTTCGCTGGTAAGTTGTAAGTTTTGTTTTCGATTTTATGACTTTGCGATATTGCAAACTGAGCATTTATTAATAATGTTTTGAATTAGGTTTTGAAAATCGGGGAAATAGTATTTTTTTTTAAACAAATTAATAGTTTTTTCGATTCCTGGATGTAATAATTCTTTGTGTTGTTTTATGATTATTTCTTTAAATTGTGCGAACGTTTATATGTATTCTTACTTAATGCTAGGTTTTGAGTCTTTTGTATTTGCGTTTGATCGTATTATTTCAATAAAGGGTTGTGTGAATATGGGAAAATCTTGTTCATTATGAAAATATAATACAGTTCTCTTATTAATAGATAGATATCTTTTGATTAAATCCTTTGCGTAAGCATTGGTGATTTCATTGTATGTTATTTTTATGTTTGATTTATAAAAATGAGTTGTTATTTCAGCTTTGTCCTCTGAACCTCTCATGAATTCTATTTACCTGTTAAACAATTTATTGGGTCTTTCTACGATTGGTATGTAATTTTCATTATCCTGTAGCATGTAAACATATCAAATACTCACTGCACTCAGTGAAATACATAAATATGATTACAAACATATTGTAGCGCTTAGTTGCAAATATACAAATTCAACTACCATGCTTTTTTGGTAACAAGTCCACACATAAGTGTTGGGGCTGGACAGTGGTGAGTTTACACATTTGACCCGCGCGACGGCTCTGTCACCAAGTAAACATGATACCCCCTCTCTCCCCTGCGGCGACTCTTCGCCAGCCTTATACAGACATATGTAAACTTTTATACATAAGCAGACCGCTCCTCTGCCGGCGTCACTGGCAGCGGAGTTATGCGTTATTTAGCTGTACAAGACAATTGTTCGAGAATTAAGATTATTAAATAAAGAGATAAAGAAACGCAGAGACGTACCTTGGCGTAGTGAAAAAGCAATACATAAAAAGTCAAAAGGGAAAGTGATTTGGAGCTATCACATGGCAACCGTGACAGAACCTCACTGGGACCAAAACAAAAGAGGGGGACAAAAAAATAATGTAAACCCAAGCAGCAATCAAGTCAGGATCAAGGAAAGAGGACAAAAAAACCTATTACCTGAAAGCAAATGGAAAGAAAAAACTGAGTGATTAGGAAGAGAGTTATGGCAAGAGAGGGAGTGCAGAACAAAATAAATAAAAGAATAGCACATAAAAATTGGTTTGACTGAAAGAATCGCTCCTATAGCTAGGCTACTTACGTCTGTAGTGAGTAAGAATTGTTTATTAAAATGTGGATAGGTCAGAATGGGTTCTGATGTGATAGGAATTTTTAGTTTCTAAATAGCTGAAATAAAATTTGTATTTTTATTATTGACTGTAGCGCCTTTCATTAGTTTAATTATTAATGTTTTCACAATATTGGAAAAGTTTGGTATACATTTTTTGTAAAATAGGAATAAACCTAAAAATGATTTTATTTCTTTCTCAATTTTTGGAACTGGCAAATTTATAATTGCTTGTATTTTATTTGGGTTGGGTTTTATACCTTCTGTTGTTATTATATGACCAAGGAACTCAGTTTATTTTTTATAAATTCGCATTTGCCGACGTGGAGTGTAAAATTGACTTCTCTTAGTTTGTTAAATACCCTTTTCAGTGATAGTATGTGTTCCTCCAAGTACTCTATAATGTCATCTAGAACAACAGATCGATAGTGAATGTCAAATTGTCACCTTTGCGGTACTGGATGTCACTGAATTCGTACAAAACTTTTTTAATTTTTTCTGTTTCTTCATCGTTTACATTATCGAGTCTATGCTCATTGCTTTCTACTATTTCATTTTCAAAATTTATGTCTGGATCCCTCTCTGTAGGTGGTTCCAAACATTCTATGTTGTGTTCTTTTTCTATTTGTTCAATATCTCTAGTTGCGGGTGCAAGGAAAATTACTTCTGCTCCTTCTGCTCCTTCAATCATGTAAATTTTGGAATCTCCTAAATAGGTTTTTAAGTTAAAAAAGTTTTCGAACATTATATTTATTAAAGATCCTGAGACAAGTCTCAAAGGTTTATTATTCATTATAATTTTGATAAAGGACTTGTTCCTATCTGTTCTTTTAATTGACCCGAGGAATTCTCATAAAAATGTTCGGATGTATCCGTTTTGCTGATACCACAATTAAAGGAGGAAAAGAAAAGGCAATATCAGTATAATTGGAAGTTCTTATCATTAATTTTGAGAATCTCACATAATACATTGAAGACAAAGAAATGGGCATTCAGCTTACTAGACTAGGAATTTTCAACACAAAACAATTAAGACATTATCATTTAAGCCACGTTAATTCGGAAGAACTATTGAATACAAAAACATCCACCTGACTAAAACCAAATTTAAATAAGACATTTATCATTTGAAACATTCCTCAAGAAATAATAAAAAGCTCTATCTTTGAGACACTTCCTTATCCAGATGAAAATAAAAATATATTAAGTGAAAATTCATATGGTAATATTTGATAATTTGACAATAATTCTTAATACAATAAAAATGCAAAACAAATAAAAACAATAGGCGTTTTAAATCGAATCCCAAGTACCTTCTTGTAAGTATCGAAGCATATAACATTTTTGAAACTAATTACATTGAACCAAACATAGTTACATGAAACTAACCAAAAACTAAACTAATCAAAATTGCGTAAACAACGACTTAATAATAGAAGGCAATAACATAATAAAAATCTGCGATTTTGCCTTACAATAAATATCAATAATAAAATCATAAATCATAAAAACTATAGCCAAAGCATTTATGTAACAAACAATGTCACCAGAGTTGAACCTATTTCTTATATCCAAACAAAAGAGAAATTAACTCACCAAATATTACAAGGTATTTCAAACTATTACTCTAATAAACTTAATACTTACTTATAAGTGATAGGCTTGTTTATGCAACTGTAGTTCTTCAGTGGGTCGTTTGAAGAAGCATCGCCGCGCATTTAGCACAGGCTCCATTAACTTGGATTGGTAGTCCAAGCCAGACAGCTGTGTCTGCACGAGTGCTTGAAAAAACTCCAAAGTGCAATTTAAAGCAGAACCCTGCAATAGTGCTTGCCATCAAGAAGTTTGGACATTTAAGAGACGATTTGTGTACTTTTTGCCAAAATATGCTGTGATGAACTTTTTGATTCTTGGCCTATGAGCGCAACCACAGAGCACTGTGCACTGGGCTGACCTAATCTGAATCTGAGATTCGGATGTTACTATTTCGTCTTTAAGCCATTGATCAGTTTGAAAATCAATGATGCAATGTTCTGCTGCTTTCAGACTTTGTGTTTTTTTACCATTTTGCATTCTCTGCTCGGCTAAAAAATGATTTCGGATCCACCATGAGAAATTTTGAAAAGAATTTTGACTCGACAATAGTGATTTTATATTCGAACAAGCCCGAAGCTTTAATCTAGTCCGCGCTTTTCTTCCCGAAACCGACGAGATAAATGTTATAATCATTCAGTATTGGCTAATTAAATCATTTGACCATTGACACTGAATTGTGCTTGCTACCGGTATTGAGGAACGCGTCGTAAAATCGTGTGATATAACATACAAGTCAACTTCCTCTTATTTGAGGAGGTCACCTTGCAGCAGAAAGGCTTTAATTTACGTCCCCCAACGGCACGCACACCCCCTAATGATCAGGACGTTGGTTTGATCTTACGTCATAATGGTTTATTTTCTCCTCCCACGTCCCTCGGGTGTTTACCACCCAGCAACCGCAGACCTCGGACTCTCGGTGCTGCTGCTTCTCCTGCTCGCTGGCGCTGCTGCTGCTGCTGCCGCTGATGCTGCTGCTGCCTCCGCTGATGCTGTTGCTGCCGCTGATGCTTCTACTGCTGCCGCTAATGCTGCAGCTAATGCTGCTGTATAGTGTTAACTCCTCCCCCTCTAAAGATCTGCATCCCGCGGATCAACACGTTGCAGCATCGGTGTATAGGTGATACCCGTAATGTTTTCTATGCTGCTGCCTCCGCTGATGCTGTTGCTGCCGCTGATGCTTCTACTGCTGCCGCTAATGCTGCAGCTAATGCTGCTGTATAGTGTTAACTCCTCCCCCTCTAAAGATCTGCATCCCGCGGATCAACACGTTGCAGCATCGGTGTATAGGTGATACCCGTAATGTTTTCTAGGAATGCCCAATCGATAGGTTCTGGGTCGGCAAGATAGGACATCGGTTTACATTTTGCCAAGTCCATTTAATGTCTTGTCAGCATAGATATCCGCAATCAGAGCAGCTTTTTGTCTTGCTTCTTCAATTGTGAAGTTGGTATGGCGCAGGTCAGCGGTTCGTGCGAGCTTTGGAATACTGAGAGCTGAAGAAATGAGCTGTAGCAGACTGTTGTAGAGTGGGAACTTTTGTTGGTGGTGACATTAAATATTAGTTATAATGTTAGGTAAGTATTCTTAAATGGTATTGCTTATTATTTACCAGGTTTGTGAAGAACGCCAGTTAATAATTATTTTGATTAAAAATAATGATTTCGAATAATTTGCTAATAGCGACATACCCTAAGAAAAACATAGAAAAACAGTAACAACGAAAAATTAATAAAAGGAAGGCCAAATGTGCGAATTATGGACGCTTACGGTAAGATTTAAGGTGTGCCTTGTGATGGTAAATAATCTGGTTTCTGTAAACATTTATTTTAAATGTTTAAATCATTTTAAACATTGTTTCAACTTTGCATTGAAATTCCTATTGCTCATGGCATACGTAAGCGGCTTGTGGTCCGTATTGATTTTTATGGAGGCAGCTCTATATAGGAACGTTCGTAGGTCGTCCGGAGCCCAAACAATGGCTAACATCTCCTTTTCAATGGTCGCGTAATTTTCTTCAGTTTTGCAAAGCGATCTTGAGATGTATGCTATAGGACGATCTTCTCCTAAGCTAACCTGAGACAACATGGCACCAAGAGCAAAGTCCGATGCATCGGTAGTAAGTTAAAAAGGTTTTGTAAAAGCTGGAAAAGCTTAAATCCCGATAAAGAAAGAAGGGTCTTAAGGTCTTTAAACGCTTCTAGTTCCAGTGGACCAAGCTCAATGAAAACTTTCTTGGATTGTGAAGCCTTGATTTGCGCGTTTTTTCTTCTGGTGAGATTCGTTAGGGGCTTGGCATATGCTTTCGCATAATCTTTTATGAATCTTCTGTAGTATGATATCATGCCTAAAAAGGATTTAAGCTGTTTCAGATTGGTGGGAGGCGGTATTTTTAACATTCCCTCTACTTTTTTCCTATTTACATTAAACCCTTGAGATGTGAGCCCAGGAATTCAACACTGGTTTTCAGGAAGTGTGTCTTCTCTGAATTTACTTGTAGAGTTGCTTTACGAAGCCTTGAAAATTGCCCTGAGGTTGTGCCAATGTTCTTCATAAGTAGCACTGAAAACAATTATGTCATCAATGTAACAATAACAAATTTTTCTATATAGTCTATAAGAACATCGTTAATCATTCTTTGTATCGTTTTTCAGCCCAAAGGGTAGTCTGAGAAATTTCATATTCATATTTTGCATTAAGAGTTGAGAATGCGGTTTTTGGTATTTCCGCGAGATCCATATGTATCTGATGGAACCCCGAAGTGGTATTACCACAGCCGGTTCTATGATTAAGACGTTATGTTCCCTATCAATTTTCGCTTTCAATTTCATTAGTGTATCATCGCCTATAATGCCATCAAAACTTTTTAACTTAGGAAGAGTAAAGAAGGCTAGTGGAATATCATTACCCAGAGGAGCGAAGAAAGGTCCATTGAGGAATTGTGAAATTTTGATGGGTCCATTTGCTGATTGTACTAAGAAGGGCTTTTGTAATTGAATGGCACTCTTTGAAAGATCTAGACTAATGAAATTTTTGTTTGCGCCAGTGTCGATTAAAAACTGTCGCAGTTTTCTTTTTGCATCTATGTATTCTATGTAAGGTACGCTGGATAGTGTAAACACACCAATGTGCATATAAGTGTTTCAATAAATACGCGGGCACGTCTGTGCCTTTTTACTGTTTCTCTTCGAATCATGTGTCAGCTTTATTCAATTAATTCTCCGCATAGCTGCGCTGCCGGTTACGCCAGCTTTATACATATATGTTGTAGGGCTCTGCCGTTCAAAGCAGCGGCGGAGCGGGAGCATGTAGCATGACGTATGTATGTGTAAAGTATATATGCTGAAGGCATTGGAATGCGCTTGTGACCCGGTAATGCTTACACTGCAGATCTCACACTGCAGGCCAGTCCACATATAAGTGGCTGATCATATTTGGGCATTGGACTTGGCTGGGTTGTGTATGCGACTGACAAAGTACCACTTTGTTTATGCGCTCATACTGTATCATTTCGTTTGGGAATATGACCACTTGTTATATTGTATACTCTACCTTGGGCATGTGCGTATCTGTCATACAACATACTACAATCTTTCATGTGTCTTGGTGATCTACTGTTTCGCACGGGTGATGACTGATGCTGCCAGTTTTGTCCCCGTGTCGCCTGTGGTGGTCCTTAGCCACTCTGGTGGCGTCTTTGGGTGAATTTTACTACTGCTTCTCCGATGTGTGTTTTACTTGGTTTAAAACCTTTGAAATTCAGAGCTCGCTAGAACCCTTGAATGTCTCCCCTGTCTTCTCGCTAAGATATCACCTTGTCGTGATACACCCTCGGATATTTCCGAGCGTTTTCTTGAAGTCTAGGGTATCTCCTTGGACGACCCTCTTCAATCTGGGATATCTCCCGATTGCCTTTACTGCGTATGGATATTTCCTTGCGCCTACTTGGCTTTTGTAGATTTTTTCCTCGCTAGGATATTTCCTTAACGTTTGCTGCACAAACCAGGGTACCTTTGGATTGCCGCGCTTCTTGACAGGATACTTTCTTGGCGTCTTCCTATTCTGAACACGGATATTTCCTGTTCGTAAAACCTGCAAGATTACTGCAACAGGTCCTGACAAGAATCTAATCTTTCTATCTACACTTTTTAGGTTACAACAGGAGGCCTTTTAGTGTCCTAGCACTCAGATTCTCCTCACTTAGGTGACTGATGCCCTTTTTAGATTTTTGTATCCCTTTATATAGGACCATTGGGCTTCGAAAAATGCGCCAAAAGTCCCGCGACGCTGCCCAGTACCTTTGCATTGTATTTTTTTCCTATCCACGCACTTTCTCTGTTGCCATGGGTAGTTAAGTCTAGTAATATTCCCCTCATTGCACCGAGCATTCCTCCTTGTCTCTCCATATGCTTCATCTGGGTTAGAAAGGCTTAGCAATACTTTTCCGTTAAGATAGCACTTTCTTGTGTATGATTCTTCACTCTGCTTTCTCCATCTCATCACCCGCCTTTCACTCTTTCACCCTTGCCCTTACTTCTATACATTTCGTGCTTTATAAATGTTATAATCTAAATATATTTACTATGTAAATATGTATTTATTTATTAAAATTACTTTCTACATATTTCATTTAATTCAAATTTGTAACCGAGAACAACAAACAATTACTTGTTGTTCACGCCCATACCAACATTGCCCATTTCCCCTGGTTCGGTTTGTTATTACCCCGACACAGCCCATTATTCACATTTAGAATGCATTGCACACATTCCCCTACATTTTTTTCTGTCTGATACGGGAGATATCCCACTAATAGCTAATAGTTCACACTATTAATAATAGTCCACACTAATGTGTGGGAGCTTTGCTTTCACCAATTCCCCTGCTCTCATACCATCGCGATGCACCGCTTGCTCTCGAGAATTTTCACGCTCGCATGGAACTTTCTGGCTCAGCGTTGATTTAGTGCATGCTTGCTGTCCATGCGTACCGAATGGTTTATCTTTTTTTCTTATTGACCCGCGTTGGCCGTGCTCTGTGTTTTCGTTCAAAGCGTTTTTTTCCTTTCTTAGTTTTCAGCCCCGTGTTTTTTTTTTTCTTGTGATTAATTCAGTGTTCTGTTTATGCCCCTAATTGTGTTGTTTTACTGCCCCCTTGTTATGCCCATTCCCCAGGCGGTGTTGCCGGCCTCTTCATGTCCCTGTCCCTCTTATGCTTCCGTCAACGTTGCAAGTGTCCAAGTGTTTATAAAAAAACGGATGTTTAGTTTAAAGTTATACATTTTAAGGGGCTAAAAATTGATAAGTTATGGGGTATTGAGGTTGGTTATAGACTCCCCCTATCTTAAAAAAGTAGCCTGTCCTCAGACGAATACATTGGGATAAAGTGGTGGGGTTTTTGCTACCGTGACGTTTGTGGTATCCATTTTGTTTATAATTTGGGACTCAAAACCAAGAATATGCAACCCAAAACAAATAATGTTTTGCCGATGGCACAACAACAAGCAAACAAAAGATGTTTTGTGGAATGCAAATCAACACACAGAATAAAACGCAAGGCGAATAAAATAAATGAAACGAAACAAAAGTAAACACAAAGTCAATCAAAATATGTACATAAATACAACATAAGCACGTAACATGATCGAAAGCAAGTGCGTGACGTGATCGCATGCTGGGTGCATTGCGTGATAATGCGAAAGAGCCGAGTCATACGTAAGCGGCTAGCCACGGCTTAGGCGGTGAGCGGTGTGCAATGCACACATAAGCTACGCGTGTGGGATAGTGGGAATGAGAGAAACAGCCGAAGAGCGTAAGCTAGCCCAACGATAGACAGGTGGGGGTGTTCAAGGGGCACTTAAACGAAATAAAGTGAGCGTTTTGCTTGCCGAAGCGGAAGTAGTGAGGGTAATAGATGAAGAGCGAATGAGCGAGCATTCTTTACGTAATGTAAGGGCATAGGGAATGCATGCAGCTCATGCTCAAGTTGAAAGTCGCACACTCACATACTGTGCAGGTGAAAAATTGAGAGTCAAAAAATCAAAGTGAAAAGCACAAATATCGTATGTGGTAAGCCAATGGGAACGCAGTGTGAGACGAAGGGTAAGGGCTGATTAGGGAAGCCCTTCAAGCAATTGAAATTATATAGGGGAATATTAATTGTTTGTTTTATGGATAAGCCATTTTTTCTACGAAATAATTTAAATATGAAATGTTGTGATAAGTTAAGGAATTTAAATGATAAAAAAAGGCAGTGTGTTATAATTATTATAGTTAATATAAAAAATAGGTTAAGGCGATGGTACGTTGGCCAGGAGCAAAAAACAATAGAGAGAAAAACGATATTCGCAGGCTGGGCAGCAACAGCAGAGGCTATGCTATTGAAAAGAAGAAAACAAAGGACGGGAGTTCCGCGGCAGAGAAATGAAGGCCGCCGGAAAAGAAACTACGGGACTTTCAATAATAAACAATAAGTGTTAGGATATTATCCTAGAGACACATAAAAGCCGAGGACTTTATTTTGGGCATTCCAGCAAGTCTTGAATATTATTCTAGAAACCCCAGCCCGTACTAAGAAACCGTGGATTTTATCCTGAGCAAATTAGAATTCTAGGATTTTATCTTAGAGAACACCAGCAAACTATTAAGGCAAGGATCGTATACTTGGTGAAAGCCGCGACTAGGATATTATCCTAGAAGACACCTAGCGACTGAGAATTTTATCGTGGGCAAACAAGAAATTCTATCATATTATCCTAGAATCCCATACGAATTACAGAGTGGCCGAGGATCCTATCCTGGGCAATCATAAGAATCATAGTATCTTATCCTATAGGAGCAGGGGTAAGCCGCCAGCCTAGGTATAAGTCGAGGATACTATCCTGGTCGAGGGAGTCCAAGGATATTATAGTGGATCAAAAATATAAGGGGGACTGCGTAGTCAACACAACACAAACGTCGTGGGAAACACTAAAGGAGCATGCAGGACATCGAACAAATAAAGCATCGAGGAATCCTTGCTGGCACGCCCACCTATTGTACCATCACTTCGACTAATATATATTTAACACAATAACACAATACATAAGGTCTGTGCCATAATCTTAACTTTCAAGCATTCTTATTTTTATCAGGGTACAAATTAAAACTAGTTGTGCCGAACCTGGCCCTGGAAGTTAATAATTGCTAATGCCAGGACGAAAAAGGCTCGTTACAGTATTATTGTCAAAATAGTATTTATCGTATAAATTTACAGTCAACATATTTCTATTTTCATCTGGATAAAAAAGTATGTGGAATGTTTGAAACGATAAATATCTCATTTGAATTTGTTTTTTGTCAGGTGGATGTTTTTGTAATCAATAGTATTTTAAAGTATAGTATAAATGATTATAATTTAATAGATTTGGATTGAAAATTTCTAGTCTTGTGAGCTGCATGCCCATTTCTATGGTTTTAATGCATTCTGTGAAATGCTCATAACTAAAGATTACAGCGTCTAATTTTATTGTTTTTCCTTTTCTGCTTTCAGGTTGTTTAGTACCTCTAAACCTTTATTAAGAGTGAAAAAGTGAAAAAGTCTTCCTGAATTTCTTTTTCTTCTTGAGTTTTGATTTGTGCGTTTTGTCCTCTATTTCTTTCCTTAACATGTTTCTCGCCTAACTGATTTTTTTCTCCTGTCTTTTTGAATGGATTTGCTAATTTTGACTTTACTAATGGTGCTTGTTTTAATCTATTATGGATTTCGAAGTCGTGTCTATCTTTATTCAAATTGTTTCTTAAATGTATTTTGTTTGTTTGGGTATTATAGTCGGGGGATGCTGCATAGATAAAAATGTCCGCTGGTGTTCGGTTGTTATTTTATGTCTCGTCTCATGGTTGTATATGTAAGGAATTTTGTCAAATTTGGTTAATGTATCCTTGATGCAACTTACCCTATTTATAATTCTTAGTTTTTCAATTACTGTTTAAAGAAATCTTTCTAAGTCTGAAATGGCGTTTTTACTTGTCGTGATATCTAACTTTACGTTTTCTCCTTATAGCCAATTTTTTAGTGCTATACACAGAAATGCTAAATTGTTGTATGATTTTATTTCTATTGGTTTGCCCATTTCTGTAAATACTTTCATAATTGCTCTCTTGACTTCTAACCAATCACTAGACTTAACTTCCACAAGTGTTGCAAACGTGGAGTCAATGTCGATGCATGAAAGAAATTGTAAATTATCCATCATGTAGAAGCAAGTCCATGAAGTATTTTTCGCTGGTAAGTTGTAAGTTTTGTGTTTCGATTTTATGACTTTGCGATATTGCAAACTGAGCATTTATTAATAATGTTTTGAATTAGGTTTTGAAAATCGGGGAAATAGTATTTTTTTTTAAACAAATTAATAGTTTTTTCGATTCCTGGATGTAATAATTCTTTGTGTTGTTTTATGATTATTTCTTTAAATTGTGCGAACGTTTATATGTATTCTTACTTAATGCTAGGTTTTGAGTCTTTTGTATTTGCGTTTGATCGTATTATTTCAATAAAGGGTTGTGTGAATATGGGAAAATCTTGTTCATTATGAAAATATAATACAGTTCTCTTATTAATAGATAGATATCTTTTGATTAAATCCTTTGCGTAAGCATTGGTGATTTCATTGTATGTTATTTTTATGTTTGATTTATAAAAATGAGTTGTTATTTCAGCTTTGTCCTCTGAACCTCTCATGAATTCTATTTACCTGTTAAACAATTTATTGGGTCTTTCTACGATTGGTATGTAATTTTCATTATCCTGTAGCATGTAAACATATCAAATACTCACTGCACTCAGTGAAATACATAAATATGATTACAAACATATTGTAGCGCTTAGTTGCAAATATACAAATTCAACTACCATGCTTTTTTGGTAACAAGTCCACACATAAGTGTTGGGGCTGGACAGTGGTGAGTTTACACATTTGACCCGCGCGACGGCTCTGTCACCAAGTAAACATGATACCCCCTCTCTCCCCTGCGGCGACTCTTCGCCAGCCTTATACAGACATATGTAAACTTTTATACATAAGCAGACCGCTCCTCTGCCGGCGTCACTGGCAGCGGAGTTATGCGTTATTTAGCTGTACAAGACAATTGTTCGAGAATTAAGATTATTAAATAAAGAGATAAAGAAACGCAGAGACGTACCTTGGCGTAGTGAAAAAGCAATACATAAAAAGTCAAAAGGGAAAGTGATTTGGAGCTATCACATGGCAACCGTGACAGAACCTCACTGGGACCAAAACAAAAGAGGGGGACAAAAAAATAATGTAAACCCAAGCAGCAATCAAGTCAGGATCAAGGAAAGAGGACAAAAAAACCTATTACCTGAAAGCAAATGGAAAGAAAAAACTGAGTGATTAGGAAGAGAGTTATGGCAAGAGAGGGAGTGCAGAACAAAATAAATAAAAGAATAGCACATAAAAATTGGTTTGACTGAAAGAATCGCTCCTATAGCTAGGCTACTTACGTCTGTAGTGAGTAAGAATTGTTTATTAAAATGTGGATAGGTCAGAATGGGTTCTGATGTGATAGGAATTTTTAGTTTCTAAATAGCTGAAATAAAATTTGTATTTTTATTATTGACTGTAGCGCCTTTCATTAGTTTAATTATTAATGTTTTCACAATATTGGAAAAGTTTGGTATACATTTTTTGTAAAATAGGAATAAACCTAAAAATGATTTTATTTCTTTCTCAATTTTTGGAACTGGCAAATTTATAATTGCTTGTATTTTATTTGGGTTGGGTTTTATACCTTCTGTTGTTATTATATGACCAAGGAACTCAGTTTATTTTTTTATAAATTCGCATTTGCCGACGTGGAGTGTAAAATTGACTTCTCTTAGTTTGTTAAATACCCTTTTCAGTGATAGTATGTGTTCCTCCAAGTACTCTATAATGTCATCTAGAACAACAGATCGATAGTGAATGTCAAATTGTCACCTTTGCGGTACTGGATGTCACTGAATTCGTACAAAACTTTTTTAATTTTTTCTGTTTCTTCATCGTTTACATTATCGAGTCTATGCTCATTGCTTTCTACTATTTCATTTTCAAAATTTATGTCTGGATCCCTCTCTGTAGGTGGTTCCAAACATTCTATGTTGTGTTCTTTTTCTATTTGTTCAATATCTCTAGTTGCGGGGTGCAAGGAAAATTACTTCTGCTCCTTCTGCTCCTTCAATCATGTAAATTTTGGAATCTCCTAAATAGGTTTTTAAGTTAAAAAAGTTTTCGAACATTATATTTATTAAAGATCCTGAGACAAGTCTCAAAGGTTTATTATTCATTATAATTTTGATAAAGGACTTGTTCCTATCTGTTCTTTTAATTGACCCGAGGAATTCTCATAAAAATGTTCGGATGTATCCGTTTTGCTGATACCACAATTAAAGGAGGAAAAGAAAAGGCAATATCAGTATAATTGGAAGTTCTTATCATTAATTTTGAGAATCTCACATAATACATTGAAGACAAAGAAATGGGCATTCAGCTTACTAGACTAGGAATTTTCAACACAAAACAATTAAGACATTATCATTTAAGCCACGTTAATTCGGAAGAACTATTGAATACAAAAACATCCACCTGACTAAAACCAAATTTAAATAAGACATTTATCATTTGAAACATTCCTCAAGAAATAATAAAAAGCTCTATCTTTGAGACACTTCCTTATCCAGATGAAAATAAAAATATATTAAGTGAAAATTCATATGGTAATATTTGATAATTTGACAATAATTCTTAATACAATAAAAATGCAAAACAAATAAAAACAATAGGCGTTTTAAATCGAATCCCAAGTACCTTCTTGTAAGTATCGAAGCATATAACATTTTTGAAACTAATTACATTGAACCAAACATAGTTACATGAAACTAACCAAAAACTAAACTAATCAAAATTGCGTAAACAACGACTTAATAATAGAAGGCAATAACATAATAAAAATCTGCGATTTTGCCTTACAATAAATATCAATAATAAAATCATAAATCATAAAAACTATAGCCAAAGCATTTATGTAACAAACAATGTCACCAGAGTTGAACCTATTTCTTATATCCAAACAAAAGAGAAATTAACTCACCAAATATTACAAGGTATTTCAAACTATTACTCTAATAAACTTAATACTTACTATAATAGGTTAAATTTTATACTCTGAAGTCTGAAGCATAATTCAAACCCGAATTATTGAAAATATTGAGTTCTAAATCATAAGCAAAATTGACACCCCAAACTTTATGGCCGAGAAAAACCCCTCGCTATATCCCAATTGATCCGCCTGAGTACAGGTTATTATCCCTGTACTCAAAGAGTAAAAGAGTATTTTAAAGTCGCCACAATCTGTGTAACAGGCAGAAGAAAACGTTTCCGACACTATAAAGTATATATATTTTTGATCAGCATCAAAACCCCAGTCGATATAGCCATGTCCGTCCGTCCGTATTAACACCTAGATCTCGGAGACTATAAGAGCTAGAGTCACCAAAGGTGGTATAGAGACTCGTATAGTGTGTACGCAGATTAAATTTTTTTTAAATTTTTGTCACGCCCCCTACCACCCCTGCAATTCGGATTTTCTCCCACAATATTTAAACTATCGTGAAAAAATTTGGTAAGAATATATTTTCTAATAATATGTATAGACTAATTAAATTTTATCTTCTGGTTCCTGTTCACTAAGCTCTCCGGTCCATCTACTGCATAGGTTCGCTTTCCTATTGGAGTGTCAGAGTAGTGTTGCGTGCTAATGTGACCACATATTCCAGCCTCTGAAATTAAAAAAAAAATCATTTTTTCTCGCAATATTTAAAATATTGTGAAATTTGGTATGCATATATTTGCTAATCGGATCAAAAATACGCATATCAAATACGCATAAACTTTTTACAGGCAATGTCAAAGGGGCGGCAGCCAGGTGGCTAAATGGGAAAGCATACGATTGTGTATGTGAATGGTCTTCGCATGCGAAGGAAAGAAAAAGATAGGGCTAGTCATCAAACAAAAATAACGAAGAGTGAATATAAGGCGCTTTGGTACTCGGTATATCTTTATTATGTAAATTATATAAAAGTATTTTTATATTCCTTTATTGCAAGCCACAGTTTTGTGCACTTGGAGTCGTAATTATAACTAACTTATCTTTATCAAATAATCTACTCAAAAACCATAAGCAATGGCCGGCAGAATGCCGACTCAGCGCCTCGTGCCGCTAGCAGCGGTCAACGACTTGCGGGCCGGCTCATGTTACCCAGACCGTGGGATCGCTGACCCAGGGATCGTGGCCTCAGCCAATATTACAGTTGTATCTATTGTTCACGTTAACTCCTCCCTCGCTTAAGTGGAGGCCGTTTCCAGACTTCTAAAAAGCAAGAGACTTCTGCAGAGTTGTCACTAGCTTGCGTCTCTGGTGTCTGCGAACGGCCAGATAGATGGCGAACCAAATTGCGACTACCCCAATAGTGATGCTGCTGCTCAGTACAGGGCCCGATATTAGATTCGAGCCTAGTCCGGTTATATGCCGGAGGTTATTGATGCTCAGTTCGTGTGGGAAAGGCAGGCTTAAGTGTTTCCGGCACTTCGTAATGTTGATTTGTTAATCGGCTGACACCATTGTTTTTTTTCTCGGCACATTATATTTGTTGAAAAACGTTGTTAGGTTGATGGTAATCTTGTCGATGAATGTCACCAGGTAGGTTCCTTTCACCCTCTTTTTGTTGCCGACTTCGCCTATGTCTATGTCCATGGTGTCGTCATTCCTTCGTACAAAGCGATTAAAGGTTCCAGATGACCAGGTCGGGAGCTACAAGTTCCAGCCACTAATTGTTGTGTGCAGACATTTGTGTGCAATCTTTTGCAGAATGTTGTGGTTTCCGCCATTTGGCAATCTTCGACTGAGAATAGCTCCGTACCACAATCAGCAACGACGTCTCTGTTATTAAAATCTAAAATTATGTTATCCCGTGACTGATTTTTTTACAGACAGATTCTAGGTGAGGATATTTGATTAAAAAGTACAGAATGTTAAAATTTTGAAACATTTTAGTACTACCTACATCTAATAAATCTGACACACTAATATAAGTGAGATTTTTCTTGATCATTTCATTGACATAAAAGTGATTTCGTGATTGACATTTTCTGTTTATCATATTTGGTTTATGGAATTTGTTATTTCATTCAGTTTTTCTTGTAATTTGTTGTCAATTTTGACTTTTTTATGATTTTGTTTAAACTTTATCTGTTCCCATTCGTCAAAATCAGGAGTTCCAGCTACTACTTTCAAGGCAGCGCCTAAAATATTTAAGCTTCTAGCGCCTCTATGATAAACCGTTATCGTTTATGTTAGCGCATCGATTTTTCTAATGTCTGTCAGTATAATTCTTTTAATATGGTCTTCTTTAAAGAATTCAGTAGTTTTTCTGGTCTCGTCCGCGTCCTGTCCTGTACGATTTTTTCTCTATTCATGTTCTTTTTTCCTGCTCAATTTGTTTGTTTTGAGCGTCTTTTATCCTTTTGACTATTTGCAATCCCTCTTCTCCCGTAGTTTCATGAACTACTTTGATTGGTTTTTTGTTCAAGACTGAATGGATTGACCTGTTATACCTAACTTTTGCGAGTACCATAACATCGACAGTATTGCTAGCCTGATCTGTTATTTTCTTGGGGCATTGACAATTTTTTATTTCAAACTCATTCAATAGGAGGGACCTTATTGTTTCAGAATTTAATGACCTTTCGGTAGCGCAATATATTATCTTAACATTAGCAAAGTAATAAACTAACTGCAGACAGGCAGGGTTTACGTCAACAATGGCTCTTGATGCAATAAGTTGGACTATTGAAAATTCAGAAAATTTATCTATGCAGGTCGGAAAAAATCTGATATCTGTAGTAATCTGTAATCTGTGTTATCTGTATACGGTGCGACCTGTTATGTTCGGGTACTACAATTTCTTTTTGTGCTGCTTTGTCCGGTACGTCTGTGATGATGTGTTTGCAATACCAGAATTTTGTTGCCGTATATAGTTCAACCAATTTATGTTGAATAAGCATAATAGTTGGCAGTTCGCAATGTATTCAGCATTTATTACCTCTTGTAGCGTCTGTAAAAGTGAATCGGGGTTTGATGTGTATATTACGTGCCTGGACCTACACTGGAAGAGAACGAATGTCCTTACCGGCTTATCGGATACATCGATAGTGTAGGTCAGAGACGCTATGACAGTTTGCCCTATCGGACTTTGATTCTGAATCCTGTGTTTCGAGAGCGTTAATGTGCTGACGCGAAAGGGCGTCTGCTACAGAATTTTTCTTTCCTGGTTTGTAAATTATCTTTGCATCATGTCGGTCAATATATGCCTTCCAGCGTATTCATTTTGCATTCGAGTTTTTGTCTGATACAGCAAAGGTTAAGGGCTGATGGCCGGTAAATATGTTTAAGCCTCTTACCCCATAAAGGTAGTTTGTCAAGTTCTTAAGTGACCACATTATGGCAAGAAGTTCTCTTTCGTTAGTCGCAAAATTTCATTCGTTATTTTGCAATTTACGGGAAACCATGGTAGTAGGTCTGCCTTTTTGTGAAAATACAGCGCCTTGCCCATCACTAGATCGTAAGATCGAATGGTTGTCGATAATCTGGGTAAGCTAAAAAAAAATCCCCCGATGCTAAAATATATTTAAGTTTGGAGAATGTCCGGAGTTGTTCTGAAGTAAAATCGATTTTTATTTTTTGAGACATGTTTTTTCTAACTTCTCCATTTTCGTCCTTTAGAATATCTGTGAGGGGACCAGCGATTTTGGCAAAGGCTTTTATGAAGCAGCGATAATAGGCGTTGGCGTTGGAAAATTTTTAATTGCCTGAACTTTTTCGGGGGTAAACTTGTTATACCACCTCTAAATACGATAAATCCCAGATACTCCACACTTTTTTTAAAAAATTTGGATTATTCTTGTGATACTCATATCCCCGCTTCCTGGAGACTTTTAAAGAGCCATTCAATATCCCTAACACGGTCTTCTTTTGTTTCAGAAAAACTAATAACATCGTCTATGTAGACGTAGCATGTTCTACTTATTTTTTCGTCCTTAGACGTCATCGAAGACCCTCTGGAAAAAACTGGAAGCATTGTAGAGCACGAAGAATACATCTCATTATTAACAGAGATAGCGGGTTTCTCCCTTTTTGATGAAATCCCGATTTAAGGTCCAATGTTGTGAAATACTGGGCTTTTTTTTTTTTGGTTCGACAAGATGGTTGAAATCATTGGAATAGGGTACTTATCATCTGTAGTATTTTGATTTAGTTTCCTAAAGTCAATTACTAGCCTCTTTTTATGGAAGCCGCTTTCATCTGTCTCTTAGGGAGATTTTGAGGGCCGAATTATGCCGTTGGCTAGAAGGAGTTTAAAAAAGTTTAACAAACAAAGTCCGTTACGCCCATTGGGAGTGCGTATAGTCTAGAGAATACCGATTCCCCATTTGTTCGTGTAGTTGGTACAGTGTTTATGTTATATGGCAGAGCCTCGTAAGGATCTGCGAACGCTCCTACTTTTTCGTCCATCATCTTGTTGAAAGACTAACGTACAGCAGCTGGAACGACTGTATCGTCGATATAAATGAAATTTACTTGTGGGCAACGGGTAAAATTAATGGACTGGTTGTTTAATAGATCAATAGTTGCTTCGACTTTTTTTAAGAGGCCACAACCAATTATGCCGTCCAAATCTTCTTGACTATTTATCAAAAAGAAGTGTGCTTTTAGACCGAAAATATGTATTGGACATTTTTCTGTTACTTTTGAGATCCTATGTATAGATCTGACATTTAATGGTTTTTCTACGGGGGTAATGAACTTTAAAATGGCCATTGTTTGAATATAATTTTTTGAAGCCCCCGCAGGTAGTTTATTTTTTTTTTTCTTCTACTGTTCTTGTGATGAACGGTAGAAGAAAGTATTTCAAAAAAATTGCAAGATTCTTCACCATCTGACAAGTCGTCATTAGCTGCCAGGACGCTCGCCTCAGCTTTTGTATTTTAGGCTTCTTCCCCAGGGGAATCTTAAGACGTGAAATGAACCTGCTGACTCTTTTTTGACCCGTTTCCAGATTTTGTGGACTTGTTTCCAGAATTTCTGGTTGGTTGTGTACACTTAGAAGTATCGACCTCCATGGGCTCTGGTGTTGGGAATGCCTGAGACACAAGATTTTGTGGTGGCTTCACTTTATGGTTTGTTTTTTCCTGTTGTAATGGGAAGCCTTTCTTATGTCTCTGGCTGTTTTCTGAACCCCTATTCGAAACTTTTGGTTTTTTTGTTCAAAGGGGCCCTGAGTCTATTCTTCTTCTTCTATTCTTCAGTAGCCCGCGCAAAGCTTGCAGCGGAAGCTTTATAGTCGTGGCTAACTTCAACTTCGTGCGCTAATGCTAGCGCAGTGGGAAAGTCCTTGGGCTTTGCTGGCAATACCACTGCTCTGAGGGGTTTCTTAAGTCCCGACACAAAGGAGTGTAGCTCATCGGACCTAAACTGCTCGTTAAGTACGTTCGCTGACGCTGCTTCATGTGTCATAATTGTTTTAATTGTGAGGAGTGTCAAGGTGTTTTCTACCTCGTCATAGTATTGAGACAGCGAGTGTTCCCCCTGTCGTAGGGCTCCCTATTTTTGTTGGAAAACGCGAATGGGAGTTTTATCTGCGTAGCTGAAGTCTAGTCGAGCTATAATCGTATCGACATAATTTACAGTGTTGTACGACGCTAGAGTGGAACTAGCGGCACCTTTTACTTGATTCCTAATTATGCCTACTTCTTAATAGTGGGCGGAACTGCCCCTATAAGGTCGAAATAGCTCGTATGCGAATAAAGCTGCGGATGCATGCCTGGGTGCAACAGGTTTTAAATTTTCCAACTGAGTCCTTATAGACTCCATTTCTTGGTATAACTGTTGTGTGAAAGTAGACTGCATCTGTGCAGCTTGAACTGCCACTTGTACTATTTTCATCACCTCCTCTGTTGTTGGCATTTTGTACGTTTCTTTCATTTGCTCACTGTTGCACAGTGGTTGGGTTTGTATAGAGCGCGCGGCCAAAAGTACTTCTAGAGGAGATAAAAATCTGAAACTTTTTCCGAAATTCAATAAAAATAACATAAATAAAAAACATAAAAAAAATGTATCATATTCAACCTCCTTCAAAAGTTACACCCACTACAGTGGTCGCGCTTGTATACATAGAGCGAGTGACAAAAAATTTTTGTTATGGAGATATCATTTTGAAATGTTTTCCAAATTTGTATAACAAAATAATAAGTAATAAAAGATGTCTCAAGTCATACATATTCCTTGCCACCCGCTTTCACTTCTATAGTCGTACGCTAAGAAAGAAAACTTTAAAAAATAAGGTACAAAAATAAATAAAAATGTTTATTCAAACGCAATTAGCAAAACAGAAAATGTAAGAAAAAAATGTTTCAACAAAAAAATAATATATTAATGATTAGGTTTATTCATCTATTAACAATTGGAATGCACTGTTTAATAATTTCGTCTTTTTTGTGCAAGGTAGTTTTCTTTGACCAGCAATGAAAGGATCTGAGCTTAAAAGTAATCTATTGAAAAGGTCAGTGTTTGTTGCAACACATGATATTTTTCTTGTGTGTTGCTGCCTAAATTTTTTAATGTCTTTATTTTTAGACTCTGCGGCTTCTTCAGATAATTCACCTATGGACAAGCGCATAACAACTTAATTAGTTGTTTTTCCGTGTCAAGTGCATAATCTCCAAATTTTTCTATGTTTATTGTATAACCAGATGATATGCATTGCAATAATGATGAGCACCTAATTAAAACATTTTCATCCAATCCTGTAATTTGAGCAGACAATGTTGTATTGGAAAAAAAATTTCTTGCTGTGTTTCCGTCGTTGGATGTCCCACTTCCTCCACATCTTGGTCGGTCAACTATCAGTCCCATTTTCGTTCGGAAGTCTGCGTGTATTTTGGCTTTTCTACTTCAAAAAGCAGCTTTCTCTTCTGTAGTAAAAACTCGCCAAATTTTTAATTCCAATCTGTAGGAAACGTGTATAAAATATTCAAATAATCTTACGTGTGAGTGCAACGGTGATAAGCCAAACTCATAACGTGCTTCATCGTTCTTCTTGCCTAAACATTTTTCCAAGTCGTTCATTTCTGTCGGCTTTGCGTTGCATATGTAACATTTACACGAAGATGTTTGGCTTAGAGCACTACAAAATTTATCGTTCACCATAGTCAGCTGCAAATTATGTTCAACTTCAATCATAATGTCAGAAACTAAACATGTTGTGGATTTCAGAAGTGAAATTTTTTCCTTAAAATAGCTTTCTTCGGTAAGGGCCAATTGCGTTGTTTCTTTTTTGTATTAAAACCTTATTGGTCTACAGTATCGTGTAGATGACGGTCGAGGGTTCTTCCAAATTAATTTCCGCTTTTTAGGATCATCATCTTTAGTTATTAACTGCAGTGGTACATAAGAAGTTACAAATAAACTCGAATCGTCCATATTTGTCACGGTTTTTTGCTTATATTTGGAATGTCCAGAGCTGCCGTCAAAGCCCCACTTCCCAATTAACATTAAATTATAATCACCAACGGATTGAAGAACTTCTGCTTGAAGTTGCACAATTCTCGAGGCCGTAAGATCTACCAAGCTCTGTAGCTCAACTTCAGCTTGCGATTCGCTGACACTGATGTTTTCAGGATAGCTTGATGGTTTGGCTGCCAGAAGCTTTTCGTAGCTAGGTAATAAGTTAAACAACATATTACTATTTATAAATGTGCGTATAGTCAAATATTGATGTTTGCTCAAATTACTCTCCACGAGAATAGATAAAACTTCATCTGCACTAAATTCAAAAAACGCTGGGTGGGATGAGTTGCAGGAGCGTAGAGCAGAAGCAATAGATTCGTCGGCTTTTGCTATCTCAGCAATTCTACGACGTTTTGATCTGTTGTCTCCATGTTGCCTCCTATAATCTTTTATAATTCCTCGTCACAACTATCGCTATTTTTCTGATAATCCCTCCACATGAACAGGCGGTAACAAATACTTCGTTAAATGGTGTAAATAGTTTTTGTAATGATTGATGCAAAATTTAGTTTTGGAAACAATTAAAAGAGAGAATGTCTATCTCAACGTTCTAGTTAACTAACCACCCCTATTGCAAAGCGATTTATTAATTTTTCAACAATCCAAGATTAATATTCTTTAAACAACAAAAATCTCACATTTTCATTTTTCTGCTGATGATTTTTTAAGCCCTGTTGTTGCTGTATTGTGGCAGGCGGTATTTGGTGGGTTTTATTCCTCGTTGGTTGTGGCTGCTTCTCGTCTTACAATAAGTTTCTTAGCCACTGCTGTCACCAGTCCAGTGACGTAACTTTTTTGTTATTTTTTGAATCAGTTTTTTTGGATTTTTTTTATTTTTTTATTAATAGTTGGTAGTTTACTACACAGTTTAAACCTTTTGAGTTTTTATTTCAATTCTATTTTCACTTAGAATTATTTCTTAAAACGGTGGGCACTTTTAGTTTCCGTTGGGCGCCAATTATATAAAAGTGTTTTTATATTCGTTTTCGTGCACTTGGGGTCGTAAATATAACTAAGCGCCTCGTGCTGCTAGCAGCGGTCAACGTGTTGCGGGCCGGGTCATGTTATTCAGACCGTGAGATCGCTGGCACAGACATCGTGGCCACTGCCAATATTGCAGTTGTATCCGCTATACTCTCTTGTCCATGTTAACTTGTACATACATGCATACTTTTTTTGTTTTGTGGACAAAGAATTTGTTTTGAGGATTGCTGTGTGGCTGGTACTCGGAATCATGTGGAACACAAATCGAGGACTTCTTTTAACGTTGGTGCATTTTTTTGCTTCACAGGAGCAGCTTCCTCAAAAGTTTACTTTCTTTGTTTGGCTGTTTTGCTATTTAGTTTTCATTGTTTTTTTTTTTTCAAATTTTCCTTCTTGACCACCAGAACAGTTTTTTTTTTTAAATTATTTTAGATAAATCCGCTTTACGAAATCAAACTTCTCCCATTAGTGAAAATGGCTCTAACCCTTCTTTTTATGTTGTTGATTGTTGTTAATGTTATTGTTGTAAATTTTAATTACAATTTTTATTATAAATGTTGCAGTACAATTTGGTTTTTGTGGAGTAAAGATATGCCAACATTCCTCACTGCCAATAGTACAATTACAATAATAATTTACTTCCTTATTTCGGAAGCAAACCAGTGCACAATAAAAAAAAAAATCTCTTGGCTGCTAAAAAAATTGCGATGCTGCGACCGTCCGATTTGCAACAGTGATATACAACAGAGATATACGTACAATAATCGGGTCGAAATTAATTGTAATCAGCAGGACCGACGCCACGGCCTAGCCCAGGCGTTGAGATTGTTGAATCTAGCAATATCAAATAACTTCCTAGTGTGTTCAAGCCAACATAAGTCATTGAACTCAAGAAGAGGTACCATCTATTCTAACTCATCTAAATGAGTTGAGTCCACAGAAAGTCGCCAAAGTAAACAAAATCATGTAGTGAACTAACGTTTGCATTAGCTGCAAATACGATATCAACGAACAATTTAATCACAGCCCTAAACTATGTAGCATTTCTTTAAAAAAAAAAAACTGCTTGAAATAAAAATAATAGAAAAGGTATACTTTTGAATTACCTCAAGAATCTACGACACTCGTCATACGCATTCACCTACAACATAAGCAAAGGTCATTGATCCCATCAGACTCCTGACCCTGAAGTAAACACAAAAAAAAAAAAAAATCGTAACATCATCAACTCTTGGTAAAACGCAGGAATCAGACCATATACTCAAAAGTCAGACGACAGCTATATGAGTCAACTAAAAATTCTTAAAACCTTACTTATCAATTATTTTATAAGTAAGCCTTACTAAGCTTTTTTCTTTTTCTTTTTGTTTTATTTTTAATGATATCAATAATACAATGGAACTGTATTAAAAATCTCACGAATTACACTCAACTTCAATTAATTGTTAAGTCAGTCTAACTAAAAATAATATGTTTACAATAAACTCTTCTACATTTTCATTTCAACATCCCTACTCCTGTCAACTACTGACGGTAGCATATACACTCAGAAACCAAATTACATCGTGGCGTTTTAATCCACAAACGCATACAACTCGACCCCCTTACTACAAATATAACTTTGATACAATCGTAGTCTTGCTATACTCCAAAATGAAAATCTTTTAATTTATCCCACCAGATAACAGGTAAAAACTAGTATACACAAAACCAAGATTATAACTGGAGACTTCAGTAGCCGGCACTTAAGCTTGGATTCCGCAACGAATAAACACAAAGGGAATACTTTTTCAGATTCATATAGCGGTCTAATCTCATTACCTAGATGACGGGTCTCCAACCCACTATTCAACACACCACACCTCGACCCAAATTGACCTCACGTTTGCCATTTTCAATCAACTGTCTTAAATCAAATGAAATGTATTAAACGACCTCAATGGAACCGATTACTTCCCCATTCACATATCCCTTTTCGACGAGTTAATCTCTGAAGCTCGAGTTAGAAAAACCCTTTTTCAAATTAGACCTAGCGAATTGATCGAAATTAATGGTACAGAAAAGTTCCACCTAGCCCCAATCAGATATACACTGTAAATACGATTGAGTGGAGCAAAAAGCTACAAGATCTTAAAATCATAAAAAAAAAAAAAACAAAGCATGGAATCGACTAAGGAGAAAAATCAACAATGAAAATTTAATACAGTTGAAGAGAGATAATGCACTACTTAAAAAAGAACTAAATTAACCCAAAATCAACCCTTTTCTAAATTTGGTATAAAATAATCTTATTTTGTGGTAGAAAAGCTGCACCCTAAATACACTGCATTCCATTTATTCCACTAGTCAACATACTCAATAAACATTCGCCTCCTACAGGTCAGAAACATCTGCCGACCAAAACACAAAGAAATCTTTAACCAGAAGTCCAAATGTTAGAATGCAAAATACAATTTCAGGTCTTGACCAAATCCTCCTGCCCAAACATCTATCCCCAGCAGTGTCACACCAGCTAATTAAACTATACAATAATATCGTAAACAAATATGTATGTACCAGCAAATTTCAATAATTGCCTTGTAATCCCCACATCCATAAAACCAATGTCCCAAAAATATCATTAAACTCCTATAGACCAATCTCCCTAAGACCCTGCATTGCAAACGTTCTTAATAAAATCATAGAAATTCGATGAATTGATAATGTCATAGTTCGGCTCTATCTACCAGAAACCACTTATCGATCATAAGCCTTGACTTTAAAGAGACCTACGATAAGATAGGTATGAACGCAGTTATTGATGAACTCCTAAAATTGAGACTAGGCCCAAAAGTCTTAAACTACTACGTGCGAAGTTTCCTGACCAACCACCAAATCAAAGTCCAAGTCAGCAACTTTTGTTCAGAGTATTGTACTCTTAGCCTACAACCAACTGTGTCGTACCATTTCAATACACACATGTTGTATTGCGTGTGTATCAGGCGAAGCAATAACAGCATTTACGCACTAGAAATAACGGCCGCAGCTCTGCGTGCCAAAGTGGCAGAGCTATATACAATTAAGTTTATTTGTCCGATTATGATAAAATATTATGTTTATTTGTAGAAATAATCCAAATACCAAATGTGGTGGAAATACTCCAACAAACACAAATGTTTTTCCAGTGTAACACACATCTGACCAATTTTACTATACCATCTGCAAGGGTATAAAAGGAACTTAAATATTGTTAACATAAATGCTCTATATGCGAAGCTCTCAATAGTTAAATGCAAGCATATGCAAGTTTGCCGACTAACAGACCATATCCATGCAACAGCACAAAAATATATATGTTTTATATAGACACATTAACAGTGCAAATTGCGCGGAGATTAAACATAATAATATCTAACCCTAAGTAGAACTGCGACGCTAAACCCCTCAGCGAGACTGCCCAATCGCTAATTACGTCAAAATGGATTACTATCTCACTTTCTATGGACACTGCCGACAAAAATCTAGGAATAATCTGAAATCCTTCTATCTTCGGCCCTTAGATAAGCATTCCGAGAAATTGGTTGAAATCCTATTAACAATATCTCATATATCAAGCAGACCTAATTCCTATTAAATCAACAATCAAAGCCTCTACTGCGGAGATTTAGAAATCGTTGGTGCTGGTAGCAAGCACTCCTCTGTAAATGCTTTACTTATGTAAAGTTGTTGGATTATTGCAATAAACGGATAAATGTTCACTCCTACGAGACTAAAAAAAGAAAAAAGACCACCATGGTACTTTAACAAAAAAAAACCTTATGCCTCTCTCTACACTACACTCATGGTCCCAAAAACGCAACTACATCGGCTCTGGTATCTCCAAAACCATTGAGTTTTGTTCCAGCAGCATAAAACGATGCATCTTACGCTTGCAGCCGTAATACATGTCCCAAAAACAAAGCCTTGTCGGACATCTTTAGTAATGCTGTGTGTTTGGAAATCAGCTGTGGTCATGTAGCATAGGTTCCGACGAGAGAAGTAGCTGATGATTACTCCTAATAACTTTTTTTGAACTCTGATTTCATTTCAAAGTGATAAAAGCACTGCGAATATTAAAGATGTTGAAGAGACAGTACTTCCTGTCTCAACCACGAAGAATATTGGTTCAATAGTAGGCTAGGAGTTAGGCTTAAGTGCTGCAACGCTTTTTCAAGACCTTCGTTGCCGCGTCTGGTAGACATTTTTAGTAATTCAGGGTAAAGATATACTGCAAAAATTGCAATATCGTCAGGCCATGGTGCTTATGTCATCTTTAAGCTATTGACTATTTTTAAATGATCCTCAACTGTGTATTTTTGGACTACTTTGGCATGGTTCCATAAAAAAGGTTACAGAATTTCAGGCCATTCCGGTCAGTGGGAAAAAGCATGTTCACGATGCCACGGATGGTTTCCGTTTCAGATGATAGAGCCGATGCTTCTGTGTCAACCCATTTGGGTATCTCTGATAAGCTTTTCCTTAAGGGTCTGTACATAGTAAATCATGATGCGCCAAAAAGTATTTACGCTTGCTGTTGCGGATAACATTTTATGATATCGGGTGATATCATATGGCAAACCCAAAAAGAACTTAAAGAGATTGAAACACGATTGCCAGGCCCATTAACGGGTGAACTGTTCAGATTGGGATCAAAATCATTTCAAGCTTTCGACTATAAACGCACACCAACGGTGCATGGCCGACTGGTGCTGGTAGTCTCTGGCTCTTTCTGGAGTACAACACCAAGGAACATCAAACTTTCTAAGTAAAGCAAAGAAGGAGAATTTAATATCTTCTGTACATGCTATAAGTACAAAGACAGGCAGGAGACTGTTTAGCACTTATTTTGCAAATTCTCAGCGCCAAATGAAGCCAGACTACGAGCTCTGGGCAACTTCTTTAAGCATTTTAGCGTCACATTCATTTATAGGAATATTGTTCATGGTCTTTTCTTTAACACCCATTAAAAGCTTGCGAAGAAATCAAGGTATCTTTTGTTGCTCTTCATTAAAAGCAAAATAGTTTCAATGCCATCTGCAGGCAAGGGTAACTACAACTTTCCCTGAAAATAAGTAACATAGACAACAGACAACACATTATTTAATAAACTACACCTTTTGAAACAATTCAATTAACCAAACGAATTTACAAGATTAACGAATCATTACTTTTAATTAATTACCAACCACGTTAATGACACTAATTAACTAATCTTCGCTCTGCAATTAGTACTATTACTAAAAAAGTACTACTAAATGCAAAAGCAGTTTAGTAGGCACATTTTATTACAATAAAAAAATAAGCTAAAAATGCTCAAAAATGGTTGTTTAATATGTTATGTATTTTACCAATGAAAATTAAAACATGTTCTCATATATGTGACTAAATTACTTGAATATAAGAAGCATTTACTATTACGTTTCCTCAGTTCCACGATTCGAATACACTTGGCCAGTAATATTAAAATTACTATTTGGGAAGCATGTAGGAACTTTATCTTGTGGAAGCTCTGGATCATAATGTAACTCCATACTACTGTCGATAATTATTTTGCGTACTAATTCATCGACTGGTGATATACTGGTTGTTTCGAAGTTTTGATTTCTGTTTTCTAAATTGACAATATTTAAGGACTTATCAGAATTCACGACCATATCTACTCCTCTCTTGTTACATATATTGAGTACCCACGAAACTACGAAAAAGCACGCTGCATTCATTGGAAACGCTCTGATTAATGTAGAGTTTAGTCCGCGAAAGAAAAAGTGGATACCTTCTTTTTCATAACCTTTCACTGCGCAATCTACAAATCCATTGAATTTTGCATTCTTTCCAAGAGAATCGGATTGCATGTGCGTCTTTATAACATCAATAGGATAACACGCTAACCAGGATGACATTCCAGCGCAGCCTCCAGCCATAAGAGTGTACAAGTTGCTAGGCTGTTCTCTCCGTCGCATTAAAAATTCATAGGACACAAAGTAGCAGGAGAAACCTTAATGAAAGAAATAAAGAAAATTAATGAAATCTATCAAAAAATAAAGTACGCAAGTCACCGTACCGACTCGGCTATACCCTGTACTAGTTTAAAATGTGCCGTTTTATTACTTTTCGTTTTGTTTTGTTGTATGTCTCTCTCTCTATCTATTTCCCTCTCTCGCATGTGAAGAACGAGCACATGCAAATCGCATGCCATCTCACTCACTTTGCCGGCTGCCACCCCTTGATATCGCCTTTAAAAATTATATGCGTATTTATAAAATTTCGTGAGCCGATAAATATTAATAGCAATTTTTGTTTACTTTAAATGTTGGAGGAAAAAATCACTTTTATCCAAATTCTAGTGACGGAAGGAGCGTAGCAAAAATAAAGTTGACCTGCGTACACACTATACGAGTCTGCATATTAAATTTAGTAATTCTAGCTCAGACCGAGGCCCAAATGGATGGACGTTAGATGGCTAGATAGACTCGGATTTTGATGCTGATCTGCCTGTTCCATACATTTCGGCGACCTTAATATACCCGGTATAAATATATTAAAGAAGTGCTGCGGCTGTGCCAAATTTTATATGCCCTTGAAGCCATTGACTATTAAATCTCCATATATAATGGAGACTTAAAAAATAATAAGTAAACAAAGTAACTTATATGTAAGTGAAGTAAGCAAGTCGCCTTACCGACTCGGATATATCCCTTTATTAGTTTCAAATGCAACCATTTTGCGCTTTTATTACCATTCGTTATATTGAGTTAGATTGTATTTCTGTTTTTCTTTCTATTCTTTAGTATTGTGAAAATGAGCCATCTTACTTACTGACGCAGTTTCCGTTCTTCGGATTTTGTTGTGAAAACGCGTATAATGCGTATAACTTGGCTATTCGTCAACCATTTTGTATTAAGATTCGGTAAAATTCGATAAATATTATATTAGTTTGCCGAAATATATTACAATATTTTAGACCCTGAGCCTAGGAGTACAAAGATTGCACCATTTAAGATTTAAACAAGAATGGACATGCGATGTGCAGATATTTCCAATCTAAAAGAAGTAATGCAGAAAGATATTTTTAGAGAACTGGAAGAAAAGCGTTAACAGCTTCGCAACGAAGAACTTAAGTGAAAAAGAAAATAAGAAAAAATATATAAAATTAATGATTTGTTATCGATTAAGCGAACACAGTATGGCGCAGGATTGAAAATAAGAGGAAAATATCTTGGACCTTACAAAGTGGTTCAGGTACAAAAGTATGGCAGACGTGACGAGGAATAGGTCGGAGACGGGAAAGGTCCTTTAAAGACGTCTCGTGTTGGGAAGTACCAATCTCCTCCTTCAGGATGAATATAGGAATCGGGAAAGAACCAGAAGAGCACTAGTCAAGGACACCTATACACATTGTGTGATGTAAATCACTACATCGTTATAATATCAATAAAAAAACTATCACAATTATGTCGTTCCACGTCTAATAAACACTTTAAAGCACCTTACCATTCTTTGTTTTAATTTGTGCCAATAGTTTTTTTTAAAAAATTAAATTTTGGCCATTGCTGCACTTTAATTTTAGCTTTATCTAAGCGGAAAAAAGCGTTCCCACCCCTATAAGGTATAAATATTCTTGATCAGCATCAACAGCTGAGTAGTTCTAGCCATCTCCTTCTAATTGTTCGTCTGTTCGTCCGTCTGTATAAACATCTAGATTTCGGCAGTTATAAGAGCTAGTCACCTAATTTTGTATGTAGACTCGTGGACGCTGCAAATCAAGACTTGCTTATTTTATTATGTTTGTTCACTTGCAATTAAGAGTAAATGCATAAAAATTTAATGATTTAAGCTTAAATTACAAAAAAAAAACTTGTTTACCATAAAAATACAGAAAAATACAGAAAATTTAGTATGAAAAAAAAATACACCTATTGGCACATACGACACCAGGACAGTACCTGTTTCGCGCGAGCCCAAGCAGAAAGCTGCCCACCTTACACCCAACCGACCGAGGGGCACAGGCGCATATCGTACGCCATGGATCACGAGAACAGATAACAAAAATTTAAACATGCAGGTAAGGAAAAGGATAGGAAAGGTTTTTTGGTAGGGTAAAAGAGGACCCTGGTCCATTGATCCAGAATAAAGAAAACTGTAATCAAAGCAATGGACCCGAAAAGGTTCATGCAAGGCATCGTTAGAAGTACAGTGTTTTAAGGACAGGGGAATATAGTTTCTAGTGGGATTACGAGGTCTATGTTAATCTGTCTCAATAGCTCAGTTGAGCCTGTTTCACCATTCAAAATTTTGTACATGAAAATATCACTAAGCATTACTCTAAAAAAATTTAGAGTATGGAGGTTAAGCAAATGAAGTCTACCAGAGTATGAGGGAAACTTGACAATGCGATCCCAAGTTAGACTACGAAGTGCAAAAAGCAGAAACTGCTTTTGAACAGATTCAATTTTGTTTTGGTGTGTCTCATATTCAGGTGACCTTATGCAGGATCCGTACCCATATAAGACGGACTAACGTAGTCAATAAAATTTTACTAACAGATATATAAGACTTGAAGGTTAATTTATGGTCTAGATTACACCCTACAGAGCTGCACTCACAACGTACGTTTAACTGAATTCATTCGAGTTGAATTGAATTGAGTGAGTGAGACGCACACAATAAATTAAATGTGCATGAATGTTCTTGTGTGCGGGAACTCATAACCAAGGTCACTCACTGAAGTGAATTCGAATGAATGAAGCGTAAAAAAACGATTGAAAATTTTGAAAAAGCCAGACACATTTTGAGCATCGTTCATTTAGTTAGAGACAATTGTAACAGGCATAATGGAAAGTAGTCAAGCGGACGAATTTGTATGTATTGTATTTGGCAAACTAATTTCGATGTTTTCGTTTTTATTGTTGTTGCTTATTGTAACACATATGTATGTATGTAGGTATGCTTAATATGCATAAATATGTTTTTTTTTTTTTTGATAAATTATTATGTTTGTGCTTAGTTAATCAACTTGTATTTGCGACCTGTCAAATGTTTTTTTTTGCGTTATTTTTCAGATTTAATTTCATGATTTTGAAATATATAGGTTATTGATAATCCAAAAGATGTTAAGAAGAAGCTTCAGAGTGGCCTGTTTTCTTTGACTGAGAAAAAAGGCCAAAGCGAGGTGTGGCAATTATTTTCTAAAATAAAAAATAATATGGGAGACGTATTGCAAAATTTTGTAGCTTGTAAGATTTGCTTTACTGTATATAAGTTTACAGGTAGCAAACGCAACAGAATAGGCTGTGACGAACCTTCGTCTTCTAAAAATTGTTGATGATTCAGGATTGAAAAAATTTGCAACATTCTTAATTAATGTGGGAGTAACTTATGGAAAAAACGTGGACATAAAAAGGTTATTGCGCCACCCCACAACAATATCGAGAAACATTAAAACGCTTTACAAATGTCATATTGGTCCTATTAAGATCGAGATTGAAGAGTTTAAAGAATTGGGATACGTCATAACGAGTGATATATGGACCGACAATTAAATAAAAATGTCTTACTTGTCATGCACTATCTAAGGAAGGAGTGCTGGCTAAACGCCTAATCGCCATGAAGTCTATGAAAGACACGTCGTGCACAGGTTTGTTTATCTAATATTCTAGTAGAAAGGTTAGATTTAATTTTCTTGTCTATGTTTGGGCCTCAATATTCGTGCAAAAAAAGAAATACTACTGATTCGGCTGAAAAATTGAAGTGGACAATCCCGTAGTTGTGACAGACCGTGGATCAAACATGGTGAAGGCCTTCCAAGACTTAGACAAAATGTATTGCGTTGATTACCTAATTAACAGCGCGATTGAAAAAGCCATCGATGCTGTGCGCGAGATGTATTATTACAATTTGCAGCAAGTTGTTTAAATACTTTAAAAAATCAGGAACAAATTCAGCATTAGGTTTATCTTTAAAAAGCTTTTGCCCCACTCGATAGAACACCGTTTATTACTTGCTGAAATCTATTAAGTGAATTGGATAGATCTTACAACAACGCTAATAGATAAAAATCAAACAGCCAAGATTGAAGGAACTAAAATTAATCATTTAAGATCTACTGCACCCCTTTTAGAAGTTTTTGAGAGTGTGTCAAAAAAGGTGGAAGCCAGTAAACCAATATACAGTTATGTATTTAGTTTTGCCGAATATAAGTAAACTAAAAAAAGCATTTCAGTCCAATAGTAATGGCATTGAAATAATACAGTACTTTAAGTCCACTCTACACAGCCAAATTCTGGCTACAGCTATGCCTAATTTATCTTAGTATCACAACATTGTCCTTTTTCTTTTCCCACCCACAAACAAGTTAATTTAGTTTTTAAACACTGAGAAAGAATCTATTATGTTCTTACACTCTAACATACATTAATTTGGTTAATATTTGTATATAATGTATACATATATAATAAAATAATAAATATAAAAACATAAATTTTGTTTTTGCATTTTTCCCTTGTTCTTTTTAGGCTTCATGCATGACAAAGCAAAAACAAATTTTTTTGGCATTCGCATGATATCATTCGGCGTGATAAATTTCTCGCCATTCTCACTCATTCAATTCGTCTATTGTTGGGTAAATGTTGTACAACCTAGTTTTTCGCGAGCGGTTTCGTTCACTTAAATTCATGACGTTTCGCATTCAATGCAACTCAACTCAATTTGAGCGTTATTAATTCAAATGTGCATTTTTTGCCATGCATGCAGCTCCCTAGTACACCCAAATCACTCATAACATTTAACCTATCAAAAAAAAAATCATTTAGATAATAAGGACCAATTGAGTAGTTCCTCTATAAAAGGACATAACTTTACATTTAGAACCGTTCATTTCTCAGCAACGACTATTAAGATCAGCCTGACGCAAACCAAAAGACGACGGGTCTTTATAATATAGGCATAGCTTAACATCATTTGCCTTCATATATTAAGCACGCGTGAGAAATACCGCTATACTTGGAGGCTTCGGACTCTCTACCTTTTTATAGGATTTCTTCCAAATATATGGAAAAGAGGAAGAGCGCACAGACATAAAGCCGCTGAGCAAAACCTGAGTACGCAACCACGTATCCCATCGAGACCAAGTGCATACACTGGCTAAGCTAAGCTAAGCACGCTGAGAAGCGAACTTTCGTCGATCCCAGGGTTAAAAGTAATCCGTGGAGGAATAGGTTGTTTTATCGGCAATAGCCTAATCAGTGTCAGCTTTGTTGTTTTCAAATGAAAAGTAAGACGGATTAAGCATCCGTATCACCGGAAAAACGAAGCTTACAATGCCGAAGATAATCCTTATAACATTGCGTGTTTAGCACCATAAGATTAGATCAAGCGACTGCATAAAAAAAATATTTAACGTCCTATTCGATTTTTTTCACTTTTCATAGCAACTCGATGGTCTATCTGCCAATGAGTAGGTCATACGTGGGAGACAAACATTGACAAACGAATGCAGAATTATGGTATAGATTCACAGGACAATTTATGGATGCGCTCTCAATGTGTTTTTGAAGGTTTATTCAGTGGAGTTCATGTTAATATCGAATATCGTATCACTTCTATATACTACTTTTACTTTAATTTTCATAGTTTTCATAATACCTCGAAAGTAAAACTACTCAATGTCCACCATAATAAGGAATGTTTTTTTTTTTTTTTGTTTGTTTTTCCGGTGGGTAATATATTAATATAACAAAAATCTTAACAACGGTCATTCCGTTGTATTGTTTACATTTGGTGCGAAGGGTTTCGTGACCAGCCTTCACTGTTCACATCACTGCGCCTGTTACTATTTTGAGCAACTGACGTAGTGATTTTATTTTTTATTTCAAATTATGTTAATTTTTTTATTTCAAATTAATTAATATTTCTATTATAGTATTGGATTTATATTTAGCAAAGCAATGCCACTGTATTTTTCTTTAAAATTTTAGAGCTTTACTCTGTTTCTTGTGGAGCATTTATTTGACAAAGAGTATGCAAGTTTAATCTATCGTAGATTGCTGTCAAGGCGAAACCACGAAAACATTTTCCATGATCTCGTTGTTTGCCAGGTTTGGAGATCTTCACCATTACAGCACGTTTTTAAAAGGCTTAAAAGTGTAAAGAATCTGCACGGTTTAGACTTTTTTTTCCATTACAATTTTGAATTTGTGATCATTATGTTTATTTAATTATGATTAAAGAGCCTTAAATAATAATTATTAATTATTTTTTATTGAATTACTAATAATAATTATTTTTGAGGAATATTATCAAGTAAGAAAAAGTCTTTGGTCTAAGCAATTTTTTCTTGATCTTCAATGAATGGATTATTTACTGCAATAATTTTTGGTTTTTATTGTTTGATTTAATGATTCAATGAAAGTGTTCTCATATATTTTTAATAAAAAAGTCTAAGCCTAAATGCATAAATGTATTAATGGTCCTGTTGCTGAGAGCAGCGGCATAATGAGAGTAAATAGCATTCCATATGTATTTGTATTAACATGTATATATATGCACTCGGCATATACATTTAAATTAAATTAAAGCAACAGAGTGTCACTATGTTTGTCAGAAATTTATTTTAGCCTTTAGTTGGGCATATGACCACTTTGAATAGTGTATGCATATTGTATACACCGCAACTCCGTTGGCATATGTTAACTATAAATCCATCATGCTTCATAACATTCTTTATTTATAATTGTAGGGCTTTATAATGTGTTATTTTGCTTTTGATAAAATTCTCGTTGTTTTGCTGTCTAGGAAACAATGATTCCCAGTAGAAGTTAGAAGGGGAAGCAGACTCGTTTGCCTGCTGCGCACTGGCAACCTGAGCTTATAAAACTCTTGGTTTTCTGGTCGCTTGACCAACTTGATTTCTTACCCTGTAGATTTGAAGTCTTTGATTGATGCTTAGGAATTTTTGAAAATTAAGATGTCCTTTATGGTGCCCTCCGCTAAGTACGCACGTCCCCGCTGGGCATATTGATGTAATATATCCAAATTTTTCAAATTTACCAAAGCGAGCTTTGAAGCATTGAAGACATTGAGTATGGTCATTAAATTTCCTAGGTGTTTCAACTTTGATGCGCTGTGATGAGGGTGTTGTATATCAGACTTTTAGGCTACCACCATTATCTCGCTTTGCTTCCTGGCTTTCATAGGTAATTTCTGCCTAAACGATGGTTTATTCTAGTCAACCTACAACCCCCCACAAATCTGTTGTTCGTTAGCTCACAAACATTTGTCAGCTGAAACAAAATCGATATATCAGACCTGTTTATTTCGAATCTTCGAAAGTTGACGTGCTATTAGAAAGTAATGCCCAACATTTGTTAAGAAAACCAAAAAAAATTGGTGCGCCCTCTTTGAACCGAAAACCATATCTAAATGTCTGTATGTCAAAAAAGTGTTATTTTTTAAATAAATTAAAAATTAAGAAAGGGAGTCGATAGTCACTTTTAAATACGCATTAACAATAAATAAAAATATAAATTAAACTAATTATCGTACAAGAATATTGGCTTTTTGGTCTTATGACTTAAATCGACAAAATGAACATTCGAGCGTCACACAAATAACTCACCTGATTTTTTCGGTTACATTTCTAAAGAGATCAAAACGAAAAAAAAATAACTAACAACACTACCTCCAAAAAAGGTATGATACTTAACGCTTCGTGCAATGCCAATATTCTCAATGATGTAGTCAACACTGTTTTTTAAAATTGTTTTAAACGCCGATATCACAAAGATGTAACGCCACATCCAAGTCAAAAAAATTCTATGTGGTCGTTTTTGTTAGTGGTTTTCAACGCTTCCAAAAAGGCTTATGTACGCATCTTGAACCAGAAACAACTTTATCTTAATTTGCTCACAGCCGTCAAAACCATATTATTGCCTAACCTGGAACTGAGTGAAGTGCTACTCAGTCTTTTCCGGAGCTTTCTGTTAAGGTTTTAGCTTGACATTAGCCATGTTAGCATGGCATGCAAATAGGGTGTTTACTATCTCTCAATTTAATAATTAATTATTAATTAGTGGGCTCCGATCCGAAGACAATCCGATCTAGCTAGTCGAGGAGTTACTTTCTTTAAGAAAACAGACTGTGATTTGTTTTGACATGGTCCATGGCTGAAAATGTCGTTGATTATCCGCAAAGCATACAATTTCTTTAAAAAGCTCGCTCAACTTAAATCCATTTGTAGACCAGGGTGGACTGCCCCTAGCATGTGGGTGATTTATCTTGCGTCACCCAGTTATCCTTCCTTATAATTCACATCTTTTACATATACGTAAAACATATGGGGTTCGAAGGATCAAGACTTTACTAACATCCTTCATTCATGTTTGCAAGTCCTGCATCATTTGCAAAACGTCGTAGTTCTTTTCTGGGAGGTTTGTCTGAACATCATGTTGTGTTGTAACAATAGGCTGCTATACTGGTTTTTTTTGCTTCAGGACAAAATCTTTTCGTCTATAATGCACCTCCGACTTGACGACAGATAATTTCTGTCTGATTCTTCAGCACTCGGAGGAGTCCAGGCGGACATCAGACTAATGCCGGGAATGTGGTGGCTTGGCTTACACAGTGCTTCATAAACGACAAATTGGACGAGAGGACGACTCCCGGGCCAGCTATAAAGAGCAACCACAGATTTCTTAGCCGTTACTCTACTGCCAGGGGAACTGTCAGTTAGTTTGTTAATTTATTTGCCGGGATGTGGGGTTTTAAGAAATTTTTTGCCTTGGTAAATAAAAAAAAGAAGTTAATGACTTGGTTTTCTGTTTTAATGCAATTTTTAATGATTGTAATGTCGCATGCACCAGATTAAAATATTGAAAACCGTGTGCTGCACGATCCATAATTTTGTTTTCGACCGATTGTTTCTATAAAAGCTGTTGTAATAAAATTGATTGAGTAAAAAAGAAGAAATGATGAAAAATGAAAAAAAGATATGAAGAAATTCAATAGCACTGAACATTTCTGTACCCAAGTATAAGCACATTTTGAACTCAAACTAGCACAACACATAATAACAACCTTATACAGAATTTTTGTGTGTTTTGTGCCCAACCCTACCTAATGATTTTTACGCCAGAACAAAGATCTTTAACCGGACTTAAATGGTTTAATTTAGCTAGCTTGTGAATAGCAGATCCTATTTTCAAAAGTGAATAGAGTTATTAGACATTATTTTAAAAAAATATCATATTAAAATTTAGTTGTTTTTTTGGTTTTTATATCCTGTGCCCAAAGGGTAAAAGGGTGTATTAAAATATATGTCTTCTTGTTCAGCATCAACAGCCGACTCGATATAGCCATGTATGAACATCTAGATCTCGGAGACTATAAGAGCTAGAGTTACCAAACTTAGTATGTTTATTTAGTAATTGAATAGTGTGTACCCAGATAAAGTTCGCTTAAAAAGTTATCACTTGCCCTTCCGCCTCTGAAATTTGAAAAAAAAAGTGATTTTTTCTCACAATTTTTAAAGTATTGTATGTTATGTTATACACAATCGTTTAAATTTTCTTTACATTTATCAAATAAAATTTACTTTAAGGTATTTTAAATAATAACGTTTGATTATATACAATTAGGTCATAGACATTATATGGTAAAGCACTTAACTCTTGTAATAGCTGATGAAAAATAACAAGGTAGGAAAATGTGGTACAAGACCTAATAGCAACGAATAATGTTCCAACCAAACAATAAGTTTTGATGTCCGTCTTTGAACAAATGGAATTTGAATCCTATACAACGATATATGTATCTGAAAATCTCGGTCCAATAAGTCTGGCTATCGAAGAAAAATATGTGGTAAATGTGGTTGACATAAATAAGAGAAGTTCGAATTTAAGATACTACTTTCAAAATTTGCACGCGCAATTGCCGAGCTTAGCTGAACGTGTTTGTGGACGCTGGCGAAGATGCCTACTCTGCCGACGCAAATTTCCATGTCGAACGCAACGCCAAAATACTCTGCAGCCGCTATCAATACCATGCCCAGAGCTGCAAGCGATCGACCTTCAGGAGTTTAATTTATTGACCGACTCAAAAACTTTGCTCGTGTGGCTTAGTAAAGATATTCGTCGGGAAAATGTTTACCGCAGCAGCTCGTTATGGAAATTACCACTCCGCCTAGACAGAGTGCGTACGCGATCAAGCAGGTCGCTTTAGTGACATCCCGGAAGGACGGTACTACCGCCGCAACATTGAACTACAATGCTGACAGTTTAACACTACCTATACACTATATTTGTATTTGCTATTAATATTTATCGGCTCACCAAAGTTATATGCATAAACTTTTTACAGACAATGTAATGGCGCGGTGGCTGGCGGGTGCTTGAGTGCAATGACATGCAATGGGTTAGTGTAAATTCTCCGCACATAAGAGAAGAAAGAGAGAGGAAAAGGCATTTCATAAAACATAACGAAGAATGAGATAACGGCGTATTTCATAATGGTGCAGAGTATATCCGATTCGGTACTTGATTCTATTATTTTCCAATTAAAATTAAATAAAGATAATGGAGTATGGAACCGACTTGATTACTGCCTTTTGACACATTTTTTTTTTTTTTTGTAATAATAGCTATTATTGGTCAGTTCTATTTGAATTAATGATGCACTTTCTTGAATGGGGTATTGGTTGAGCAGCAAAAATATGCAAATAGGCATAGTCCCCTACGTTAACAACCGAACAAACAATTCCCATAACACCCCACCATGAGTAAGCTTGTATCTCATTAGGTATCGTTTGAATGATTCGAAAAAAGATCGCCGAAAAAATGGAGTGTAGATAAAATCAAGAAACTTTCACAACTTTTTAGCTAGAATGTGTATTTGGTTTATAATAATAGGTTAGTGTTGTTATTATTGTACAAATAAATTTATTATAATTACCTGGTATATCTCTTAAAATCGTTGCAGTTAACCCCTTAAATGCTCCTTTTAGACCTTCTGTTTTAACAATATATTTAAGACATGCTATTGGTCCTTTAAATATAACTCCGTTATCAATTTGACTAGCTAATTGAAGTCTGGTTTTTGCTAGCTCCATTGGAGAACAAACAAATCCTTGCGCAATGCCAGCAATCGATCCCGCCCAAAAGTGGGTAAGCAAATCATTAGGTGCTTCTGATAAACGCTGCACGTTTCCGTACACACCAAACACAATAGCATTAACTAATCCAATTCCCATCATGGGGCTGCTAATTCCGCGATACAATCCACGAATGTTATCCTTTAGTAAAATAGTTTTCAAACAATGAAATGTCCCATTATATTTTGGATGTTTTGGATCATCAGTTTGCAAGTGCACTTTAACAGTGTCAAGCGGATGACCCACAAGTACGCCGGCAGCACCTAAAAAAAAATTTTCAGTTATTTTATTGTATACTTGTACAATCATGTGAAGGATGGGCTTGTAGAGCAAAGAGAGGTAAGTAGTGGCTCTTTGTGCTCCGGTTGGTCCAAAGCAGTAGAGCTTCAGCGGGGGGAGCAACGTCCGAGCAGGGATGATCAGCGGTAGAGCAAAGAAAAAGGTAGATTTCGCGAGTTTTAAAACCCAATTTTTCTCCAAGCGATGGTCGACCCAAAATCCCAACAAACACAGGCTACAACAAGCTACAATATCCACGAAACGGAACTTACAAACGAGAATCTGAAAAAAATTTTATCTTGGGAGCTCGAGCACACACACGAAGGAACATAAAAAGCAGAAAGCTGAAAAAAGGGTCGCTTTTGACGGGTCATAAAACGCACAAGCGAAGGAACATATTATAAAAAATTATGGAAAAAAGTCAAGCTCGCCCGATTGGCCTTTTTCTGATAATTCGTAGTTCGAGCTCCTGAGATCGACCTTTTTTGCTGTCCAAGTGATGCCCGACACGTTGTTGTTTTATATTTGGTCAAAAAGATTAGGCGAAACACTTGTTTTAAAGGTAGATCCTTTACTTTTCCACACAGTGTTAGGGGTTTGAATGTGACCCTTAATATGTGCACTTACTTCTTGCGAAGTAGTAGTAGATCAAGCCTCGAAACAAATATTTGCTATTTGGGTGGAATTGCAGGGATGCAGTGAGGGACCTGAAAGTCCCAGCCTCAACCGCAGCCGCAGTGGTGGACGCTGCAACTGCTGAAGCAGCCAACGCTATACTGATCCTTTTAGATAAATTTCTATTTGCAATATTCGTAGCAGTCGATGTTTGCGCGAATGTCTCGAAAACTTTGGCGCGAATACCGTTACCTGAATAAATGGTATTGGCCAAAGCCAATGCAGAGCTTTAAAGTCAGCTGATGCGGATTAGGTGAAAGTGGATCGCGATCACCAACCGGAAGGGGTAATAGCCGAGATGTCGATGTCCGCGGCAATAAATTGCATTCAAACATTTTGCAACTTTAAAGTAGAATCTTTTTGGCTAAAAGATCTTCTTGAAGCTTTCGAACACCAGCCGACTGGGTTTAAGACGCCTCTTCTGTCCGTCGTATGAACCACAGCCAATCAATCAGGTTGGGATTTGGGCAATTATATTTGCAGAATACAGACATTATTGTTAAATAATAATATAAGTCCATAAACAATAATAAGACAGAAAAAACGAACAAATTAATGCATATAAAAATAAAGCGAAATAAAGAGTATACAAAATTCGTTGTACGAATTAAACGAAACCATGATGAAAGATTAGAAAATTTGAAATAAGGAAAACTTTATTGTATTGCGGAAAAAGTCCAACAATATCACACACAACAACAAAATTTGTCACAAGCGCGAAGTTACCGGCCACGAACGAGAGCAAAAGCTCCGCAAAAAAATTGTATATTGAATTTTTTAAGATAAATTATATACAATACATACATAGACGATATATTCTTGATCAGCACGATGAAACAAGTTCATCCAGCCATGTCCGTCCGCCTGTCTGGATCAGCTCCACTCAAACATTTTAAGCAAAAGCTTCATAACGAGCAGAAGTTAAAAAAAGCGAGTTCTTTTAGTTTTGGATTTTTTTCTTTTTAAACTTATATGCCTTTTTAAATTTACCCAAAATGTATTGTCATAACTTATTTTAAAAATTAAAAAAATTTAACAGACTTCATGTATGTATACACATTTTTACATTAAGTTTAAAAAGATTTATTTGGCGTACATTAACAAGGCGTTGGTATTAGTGTTAAAACCGTAACTTAGTTCGTGTCGTGCCGCCCTTAACCTTAATCACACTTTGGACCCTATTGCGCATGGGTGAGAATAATACAACTTAATATTCTTAAAAAATTTCGTTGTGCCACACTTTTTCGTTGGTTTTCTTTGGCTACCATATGGGCGCAACGGATTTCGATAGTATTCACATCAGGGCAGTTGACTGGCCAATCCAGCGAAAAATGCCCAAGTTTTCTTAAAGTTTTAAAATCAATAAATCATTAACTAAACAAAAAGTAGTTAGATTATTCGTGTTAATGGGGATACTAACAGAACGGGCACTATGACAAAAAGAAGAATCATCTTGAAAAATCGGGTCTTCTTACTCTGTTATACATTGAAAACTCGATACAACGCCTTTAAAACGATGTCCTTATATATTTCGGCTTCAACTGTTCAGCATTAAAATGGATTTAACATTATATTAGAAAATGCATTCCCACACCATCAAATATGTGTATGGGGTCCGTAGAAAGGATGTAATTTTCTGAGGCGAACTGTGGAAAAGCAATCGGGTCCGATCAGGACTCGTCCGAAAATATCACTCGTAACCAGTCAGATTCTGTCCAGTTTGCTTTTATTTAGCCCATTCTAGACTTCTTTTTTTTCTTTTTTATGTTAAGAAGTGGCTATTTTGCTGCCTTCCTTGCCATTTGAGGCGATTTTGAACTGTTTGAATTGAAATTTTTCTCTGAAAATCGTGCAGTTCGGATTTAACCTCTCCTGCAGTTTTGAATCGATTTTGTTGATTTTTTAGTACGATATCGCCTTCTAAATCCTTTCTTGCTTTTTATATCATTAGTCTTATGCTGTTTTTTTTTGCGTGCTAACACCCACGTGCTGATAGCTCCCTTTTCGTCTTTGAATATTAGGAATTAATAGTAATTTCAGCACTGAAGTCATAGCAACTTAAAGTAAACATCGCAAAGAATACCTACAAAAAATTTTTTTTTCATCTATATATATTTTCAATATATTTTCCATTTTTCTTGATAGGTTCTTAGGTTCCTTTGAAGCAACTGAAAATAACAACACCGTTTCAATTCCAACAAACTGACAGCATAACTTTCCTTTTGTTGATATCAGCCTTTGAAGTGGTTTGTCGTAGTTCACCATACTTGGACCATGTTTGTTTTCGATTAACGTTTTTGTAAACAATCCATTTTTTATCTCCAGTTATGATTCGCTTCAAAAACGTATCAAATTCATTGCGTTTAAGATGCAAATCACTATGGTGATTTGGGTACCAAAACATCAGGGATTTCTCACCAGGCCAAGACTTTTGAGATGAGATTATGAACGGTTGATTTTGGTATGTTTAACCTCTTTTCTATCCATCATTATTTTAAAATGGAAAAAGCTCTGCGAAAATGTGGCTATCGTATGGTAAAAAAAAAAAACGACGTGACCTTTTTCAATCATCGTATATTACACGATAGCCACAAATGTATGTGGCAAATATATTCTTTAAGTATCAAGACGGTCGATTAAATCGTTTTTGACATGTCGTACTGACCAGTTTAAAAAATTGGTTTCGAGACAAACGCTTTAAAAGTTCAAGAACTTCCTGCAACACGACCGAACGCAAACCATCTCGAACTTCGAAAGAAATCGAATATCAAAAAACCTTTTAACCACATATTCTAAATAACTTATAAATGCAATTTTTGAAAAAAAGTTATATGTTTTAATTCGTCACAGGGATGAACCTCCTTAGCCTGGTATATTTATTGTCAACTTAGCAAACAACGATAACACCATTTTCATATCAAAAATTTGTTATTACTTCTACCAAAACTTGCTTTTCGAGCAAAGTGCAAAATAAAAACAACTTGTTTTTGCTTTTCTCAACAAACAAAAACCAATAATAATTTAATTTCATACATTTTTGGTTTTTCCGTTTTGTACAACGCAGAGTTTTACACCGTTTTGGGTCAAGTTGGTGTATGTATATATGGGCGCAATTTTCTGCGACTGTTTAAAAATTGAGTCTAATATTTGTTGGTGTAGTCTACTTTACTTTCATTATTAAAAACTTCTTCGTCGTGTTTTGTGGCTTAGGTGCTATTCTAATGTATTTGTCGGTTATATTTAAGTTTTGCAACCCGACGGAAAATCTTGGGATGTATGTGGCTTTATTATGGCTTCAGTGTCCGATTTAGTTTCCTTTCGTTCAATGTTGTCTGCTTTTATCATCCTACGTATTATTCCTGCTAGAAAGTCATTGCATTCTAATATAGTCTGTGTTTTTAGGATGTGTTGAGTAAAAGTTAATAATTCGTCAGGCTGTTGTAGGTTTTTGATACAAGTCTAGTTTTATTTTAGATTTTACCATGAGACAAATTGGTCTGAGTGGCATGTCGGGTTTTGTGTATTTTTGGTAGTCCATAGATTCCAGGGGGTAAAGCTGCGTGTGTCGTTAGACTGTGTATTTCTATGTTAATAGTTTTCCTAGTTTGAATAATTGTTTCACTGATATGCTGTTTTTTGTCTGTAGGCGTAAGGTTGGGTCCTGGCGAAGTATTCTATATGTCGATAGATTATTTAATATATTGTCCATTTTTGATTCTTAGTCCTCTTTGTTTAATGTTACCGTCACCTTGTTTTTGTTCGGTTTCTGATTGTTTCTGATGTATTTCTGTAAAAAAATTTTTTGTGATTGTTCCACTATGTCAATTAATGCGTAATCTCTTGTAGTCAGCTGTTGTTTTATCATTGCGTCTTTTATAGGAAGAGATAATTTTTTTTTGCTGCTTTTTGATCTTCTTTGTCTTTTTTGCTTTGCACAAGCTTTCTCCATCGGCTATGCAACTAACGAGAGGGAATTTATTTTTTGGTGTCGGGAGAGTGAACTCGGAACCTTACTTAGCAAAGTTTTCATGTCTGGCGGGAATTCGGTTTTGTTGACAAACCAATTATCGTTATTGTATTATAATTGCTTGTTCCGCGCGTTTCTCAGTTGTTCGTATTTTTTACCAGCTTTAAGCTGGTTTTTTGCTCTCGCATTTTAAGAGTATTTTTAAATCGTCGCTCTTCATCATTTTTTAGAATCTGGATTTGTTGTCGGTCAGCTGTTTTTTTCTGTATGTTTAAATCGTCATGGTTTAGTTTAATTATGATGTTCAATAGTTTATGTTGAAATAACGTTGCGTGTCTGTCGATTAAGTTTTGGACATGTTTGTAATAACTTAGTGTATCTGCATTTTAATAAGAATCTAATACTAGCTGTCGACTTGGCTTGGAGATGCTTGATGGCTTCTTTGGTCCTATTGTCATATGTGTTCTTGATAGTTGCATGCGCCATCCTGTTTAGATGCTGTATACATACGGCGTGCCTTCCGTTATTCAATTGTTCCTGGTTCTAGAGTCTTTCTTGATTTATATTAAACCATGTTTTCCGGCTCTAGGTCCAAAATAAAAACAATTTGTTTTTAATTTTCTCAACATATTTCGGACTCCGTCGGAGACCGTCTTCCGGGGCTACACAATGAAAATAAAATCATCAAATTATTACACAAACAAAAACAAATAATAATTAAGTTCCATACATTTTTGGTTTTTCCGTTTTGTCCAATGCGGAGTTTTACACTGTTTTGTATCAAGTAGGTGTCTGTATATATGGGCGCAATTTTCTGTGTCTGTTTAAAAATTGAGTCTAATATTTGTTTGTGTACTGATGATGTGTAAACAAGTTATTTTTATTTTGGACCTAGAGCCAGAAAAACAAGGTTTGATACAATTTAATAAGGTCGTTAAAACCAGAAGCATTACTTTTACCTTTTAGAATATTTCAAAATTTTTACACTTTTAAAATTTATTTAAATTATTATTTTAAATTCGGAAACTAACACACGGTGCTTATTAACCTAGGTAGTATCAGCGCAAGTGCCTACTTATGTATGGGTACACAAAAAGAAATGCAAGTAATAAGGTATACGAGAATAACATTTAAGTTACCGTTGTTTTGATGCATTTGAAACTTGGTCGCGTCTTTGATAGCATTCTAATTAATAAACTAAAAAACTAAAGCCCTTTACCTCAAGGACATCTGATGAAGTGTTTTTTTTTCCTTTTTTTGACATTATTCTTGCGGTGCTTTTTTTGTATACATATGTGGTACATAAGCACACTGATTTATTTCTCCTGTTTTGTTGAATGGATTTGTTAATTTTGACTTTACTAATGGTGTTTGTTTAAATCTATTATCGATTTTGAAGTCGTGTCTATCTTTATTCAAATTGTTTATTTGACGTATTTTGTTCGTTTGAGTAATATAGTCGGGTGATCCTGCATAGATAAAAATGTCCGCTGGTGTTCGGTTGTTCTTTTATGTCTCGTCTTATGGTTGTATATGTAAAGAATTATTTCAAATTTGATTAATCTATCCTCTATGTAACTTTCCTTTTTATAATTCTAAGTTTTTCAATTATTGTTTAAAGAAATCTTTCTAAGTCTGAAATAGCGTTTTTACTTGTCGTGATATCTAACTTTACGTTTTCTCCTTATAGCCAATTTTTTAGTGCTATACACAGAAATGCTAAATTGTTGTATGATTTTATTTCTATTGGTTTGCCCATTTCTGTAAATACTTTCATAATTGCTCTCTTGACTTCTAACCAATCACTAGACTTAACTTCCACAAGTGTTGCAAACGTGGAGTCAATGTCGATGCATGAAAGAAATTGTAAATTATCCATCATGTAGAAGCAAGTCCATGAAGTATTTTTGGCTGGTAAGTTGTAAGTTTTGTGTTTCGATTTTATGACTTTGCGATATTGCAAACTGAGCATTTATTAATAATGTTTTGAATTAGGTTTTGAAAATCGGGGAAATAGTATTTTTTTTTAAACAAATTAATAGTTTTTTCGATTCCTGGATGTAATAATTCTTTGTGTTGTTTTATGATTATTTCTTTAAATTGTGCGAACGTTTATATGTATTCTTACTTAATGCTAGGTTTTGAGTCTTTTGTATTTGCGTTTAATCGTATTATTTCAATAAAGGGTTGTGTGAATATGGGAAAATCTAGTTCATTATGAAAATATAATACAGTTCTCTTATTGATAGATAGATATCTTTTGATTAAATCCTTTGCGTAAGCATTGGTGATTTCATTGTATGTTATTTTTATGTTTGATTTATAAAAATGAGTTGTTATTTCAGCTTTGTCCTCTGAACCTCTCATGAATTCTATTTACCTGTTAAACAATTTATTGGGTCTTTCTACGATTGGTATGTAATTTTCATTATCCTGTAGCATGTAAACATATCAAATACTCACTGCACTCAGTGAAATACATAAATATGATTACAAACATATTGTAGCGCTTAGTTGCAAATATACAAATTCAACTACCATGCTTTTTTGGTAACAAGTCCACACATAAGTGTTGGGGCTGGACAGTGGTGAGTTTCCACATTTGACCCGCGCGACGGCTCTGTCACCAAGTAAACATGATACCCCCTCTCTCCCCTGCGGCGACTCTTCGCCAGCCTTATACAGACATATGTAAACTTTTATACATAAGCAGACCGCTCCTCTGCCGGCGTCACTGGCAGCGGAGTTATGCGTTATTTAGCTGTACAAGACAATTGTTCGAGAATTAAGATTATTAAATAAAGAGATAAAGAAACGCAAAGACGTACCTTGGCGTAGTGAAAAAGCAATACATAAAAAGTCAAAAGGGAAAGTGATTTGGAGCTATCACATGGCAACCGTGACAGAACCTCACTGGGACCAAAACAAAAGAGGGGGACAAAAAAATAATGTAAACCCAAGCAGCAATCAAGTCAGGATCAAGGAAAGAGGACAAAAAAACCTATTACCTGAAAGCAAATGGAAAGAAAAAACTGAGTGATTAGGAAGAGAGTTATGGCAAGAGAGGGAGTGCAGAACAAAATAAATAAAAGAATAGCACATATAAAGTGGCTATTATACGCAAATAAGACACCACCCCCTAGGCAACTGCGCAAAAATTACAAGAAAAGCTTGACTTTCTAAAGTCAAATCTCAAACAAAAAAAAGGGCCAATAACTGTCGCTCACTCAGATTTAAAAAAAATAACAACTACTTATAATAAAATACAACCTTCTCTTCCACCAAGAGACCTATCAAGAAAACCTGAGGAGTGAACCAATGACTGCCCGGGACCACTCTTAAGAAACAGTTGATAAGCATGCAAATGCACTTCAGTCAATTTTGGAATAAATAAGTTTACTGTTAAAATGTAAATTTGATTCCCTAAAACAAGGTAACCAAGTAGCGGCCTTAGCGTTCTTCTCTGAATGCCAAGAAAGAGCAATAGCCATTTTATAAAGCATAATCGGAAGTTTGTTCAAATTGCTGATCTAAACACTACCATAAAATTGGATAGTACACCAGCACAAATGTCAGGTATGTGTAGAAGAAACAGGAAATTCAATAACATATAACAAATGTCAGATATAGAAGAAATAAGAAATTTAATAACAGATAAAAAAAACATGGCACAATCAATGGTAGAATTTATCAGGCTAGCCGCATCTCTAATACCAGAGTTTAACGGCAAGTCGGAAAATCTACAAGATTTTCTAGATTCTTTGAATCTGTTAGAAACAGTTGCACTGAGATAACAGGTCAAAGTAATACTGTAACCAAGGTAATAACCGCGGAAGAAATTACAACCGTAATAACTACAACCGAGGCAACAACAATGATAATCACCGGGAAGGTAGAGCCCAAGGCCAAAATAGAGAAAGGGGCCGAGGCAACTACAACCCAAACTATAACAGCAACAATTTGAGAATGATTCAAAATACATCGAAATACTCTCAGAACCCTTTAGGAAACCTCCAGTACAAATAAAAGTTCACACAATCAACCTTAGTCTTAAAGTTTTGTTTCATTCACTAATTACTCATCTAAAACTAATTTAACATTTTTGAGACACAGCGGTGCAGACATAACGCTTCGAACAATAAATTCCGCTAACTACAAAATTAAAGATAGTATTGTCATAGACATCCAAGGCATAGGTAATGGAATAATTAAACATGAAGGCATTACATTCATAGAGCTTCAAACAACTAAATATATAATTCCACACAAATTTAATGTAGTAGACTCCAATTTCCCAATACCATGTGATGGAATTATAGGCATTGACCTTCATAAAAACATTCAATTCAATTAGACCTCACAACGTAAAATACCCAATTTCTATTCCATTAACATATAGTTCAGGCAATAATTTCCTAGTTCTGCCAGCCTGATCTCAAGTAGTTAGAGAAATAGAAGTTAGTTCAACAATTACATATTTGTAGCAAATCCGATCAATTCATCAATATGATCAAAAATAGCATATGAATTCCTTTAAAATTACGAAATTTTTCAGACCAACCCAGAAAACAGAAATAAATAGTTCTTACTAAATAAGAAAAAAAACTTTCCAAAACTATTAAAAAAACAATTAATAAAGTTGTGCACCAAATATACTGTTTGGAAACCGAACCCATAACGACAAATAATTTTTACAAACAAACTTTAAGACTAGAGGATGTTGAACCAGTTTACATAAAAAAAAAGCAAGTCGCCTCACCGACTCGGATAAACCCTGTACCAAAGCACCCTTTATTCTTCGTTATAGTTGTTTGATGACTAGCCCCATCTCTTTCTCTTTTTCGCTTGTGGTGACTAAACACATACCAATCGTATACCATCTCACTGGCTTACCCGACTGCCGCCCCCTTGACGTTACCATTTAAAAGTTTGTGCGTATAACTTGGTTATTTTCCATCCGATTTTCATGAAATTTGGGAAGCCGACACATATTATGAACAAAAATATATGTATCAAATTTCATATATTTTAAATGTTGCGGGAATTGCAGGAGCGGGAGGGGGAGTAGCAAAAATTTGAAATAAACTTGATCTGCATACACACTATACAAGTTTGCATACCAAGTTTGGTGACTCTAGCTCTTATAGTTTTCGAGATCTAGGTGTTCATACAAACGGATGGACGGACAGACGGACAGGGTTTTGTGACTTGGCTGTTGATGCTGATCAAGAATATATATACTTTATAGGGTCGGAATCGCTTCTTTCTGCCTGCTTCATACATTGTAGCGGCTTTAATATATCCTTTTACCCTATGGGTACAGGGTATAATTATGGAAGTCCGCTAGCCAAATTGACGAAATCGAAAAACAAGTGAAAAAACTATTATCGTCGTTTCATTAAAAACTTCGCTGATTATTCAGGTCAAAGGATTTTGCATAATAACTGATGCAAGTAAACAAGCCTTCGAATTTGTTTTAACTCAAAACCAATGGATTTCAACTCCTAATAGCTTATGCATCTCGTTTATTTACAAAAGGTCGAAGCAAAAAAAATACAACAGTACAAGGTTTAGCAGCAATTCATTGGGCAATTACACATTTTAGTTCTTATATTTATGGTAAACGCTTTACAGTAAAAACAGATCACAGACCCAAGTTCCAAATTAAGTTGCAAACGGGCAGAGCTTGAGGAATACGACTTCACGGTAGAATACCTAAAGGGGAAAGATAATTTTGTTGCACACGCACTTTCGCGCAATACAATAGTCGAAATCTAAGACATTCAAAAAAGTGACCTGAAAATCACTACCACGCGACAAAGCAGAAAAGAAAAAATCTGTAAAGTTCAAAATAATCAACTATTACCAAGGCAAAGTCATCAAAATGTATCTAAGGCCAACGTATATGAAGTCATTATAAATAACGAATTACGTAAAGTAGTGACCTTGCGTTTAACAGAATCAAAATGCAACATGGAAATAAAGTTACCGCAAGAATAGAAGTTAGCGATTTATATGGTAATGGAATTCTTGACATGAGTCGCTATCGCTATCGAAAATTAAAAGACACTACTTTTGGGAAGAAATGACCTGTCGTATAAAAGATTTCGAACGTAGATGTCAAAAGTGCCAGATGTCTAAAATAACGTAACTCAAAGACCCCAATGACTTACACAGAAACACCGATAAATGCGTTCGATACAGTAATAGTGGACACAATTGGTTCGCTTCCATAATCTGAATACGGTAATGTCACATTAATATGTGGCTAAACAAAATATATAGTAGCCATTCCAATTGCAACAAAAGTGCAAATAGTGTCGCAAAAGCAATATTCGAAAAGAAGATATTCGGTCCAAAGAAGACGTTCATTTCGGACATGGGAGCTGAGTATAAGAACCAGACAATATCACACTTGTGCAAGTACATGAAGATCGAGATCAAGATCTTACTTCTATTGCATACTAGACGTCTACATGAATGGCAAAAAAAGTCTCATTCTCTATTTTTCGTTGCATGGAAATATTTGGTTGCGCTATTTGATGTTTGTTGATTGATCTTCAAATTTAACAAATTAAAACGAACAGACCCAATAACTTTTGTTTTCTTTTAGAAAAAGTATGCATTAAATAAAAATATATATTTGTGACCTGACTATTTATGTGTGGCAAAATAAATGTGTTTGAATTATGTTGTTTTATCAAGTATGGGTTTTGGGCCTTTCCCTAACATCTCTGGACTATTACTTACGTAATTCAATCTTATTCAAGCTAGTTTTAGTATTCATAAATCGTGTAAGTCTTTGTGGTGTTAACGTTTTCAAAATGGTAGCCATCTACGACCATCTCTTAAGTTTATTACACTTTTAAGGTAATATGTCGGTCCCAAAGCGCATGCTGTATTTACGAAAAAAATAACGAACTTTGTAAGCAGTCCTACAGAAAAATTGAAGGCCATTACAATAAATCACTCTTCGACAAAAAATCAGAAATGGCTTGATAATGCGTTCTGTTTGTATAGTATTACGTCAAATTGAGACATGGGTCGACCCAAGAAGGATTTCGGCGATCTCTGCCCTAAAGTACAGACCAGAAAAGTGTCAAGTCTGGTAAAGGAAACCACGTGCGATAAATTATTGGTAGCAACAAGCACTTCCCTGTATAAATCTGAAATGCGAACCGCATCAAAAATCGTAACAGAGCTTAATGCTAACGAGACTGCAGGACAAAAAATTAAAATGTCATTAGACTAGAGTTGGGCGTGGGCTGGGTTTTATCGTATCACGTCGGGACACAATGGGCGCCCGCGTGCGCGTGTTCAAAAATTGAATTTTGTCCATGGGCGTGCGTGTTCGTTCAGAGTAGAGATGGGCATGGACTGCAATTTTTTGGTCCAGCCCAACACGGTCCAAAATTGAAAATCCCAAACACGCACACACACGCACGCTCCAAAATTTTGGAAACACGGCCCAACACGAAATTTTTTACTTGATTTTTGTTTTTACTTTTTTTTTTATATTTTATTAAATTTTCACGTTTTTGCGTTCAATTTTCAATATGTCTAACAATCATATATTATAATTTACAAGTTTTTGTACAAAAATAATAGTTTGTCAAGGTTGGAGCTCGAAACTCGAGTACGTCGCTCATTTAAAATTTGCCCCGAGGTTGAAAACACCCTTTCGCACGTAGCTGAGCTAGCTGGAATACTTAATACTCTTCGGGCTAGTACCCGTAGCCCTTTATTGCTCGAGTTTTTTTTAGAAACTTAATACATCTACAGTGGACGGTGATTCAGTGGCATTGTAGTTTTCTAATTCTTGTTCGACTACGGGTTTTTCTAACGAATTAGTTTGTTGACCGTCTAAAAATTCAGCAAATAAATGAGTAGGTGGTGTACTCCTTTTAGGGGGCGATTCTACAGAACTATTAACGGATTTCATACAGTCTACCAGCATAGCTCTAACAGTGGCCAGCACCTGCTCTTTTTGATCTGGATTTAAGAAACTAATATGTTTAAACGGAGGGTATAAAAAAAGTCCTACGTAATGCACAATTGATGGCTGAAAGCGTTTTTCTAACGAATTTAAAGTGTTATGTTTTATTTCTGTCATAACATCAGAATCCATTATTGAATATTGACAGTGTTTTTTAAGTTTTTCATACCAAAGTACATAGATATGTATAGTTGGCTGTTTATCAGCACTTAACTGCTCTGAGCACTCTTTAAATGGATTTAAAAATGCCAAAAGTAAGCCAATCAAATGAAAGTTAATTTCGGACACTCTTTTAAGGTCATTCTTTTGTAGGAGTAAGTTTTGTACTTCTTGTTGCATCTCGTTAATGCTGTTAAGCATAATATATTTTGAGTTCCAACGCGTCCTTATATCTTGCTTGAACGTTTTAGACAACTTATTATTTAGCTCAGAATGTTTAAAATATTTAACTAATTTTTAACAACTCTCCAGGAGTGTTAGAACACCATGAACTGGATTTTTTTCTAAAACGTCATCCATTACCAAATTTAGGTTGTGACATGCACAAGACATACGTTTATATGAGCTGAAAGCGGAAACAACATTGACCCCATTGTCTGTCACTATGAATGAGCTTCCTAGCTTTAAGTTGTACTCTTCCAGAATTAAAGTAACTTGAGAAAGAATATTACCTCCCTTTTTTTTTTATGTTTAAAATCCTTAATACCAAGAATAGCTACCTTAAGCTCAAATTCTTCTGTAATATAGTGTGCGCTGACCGAAATATAACTTTTCTGCGTGTGTGAATCCGTCCACATATCAGTTGTGTATAAAAGTTCTTCATTTTCCAGGGACTCCAACAGCTTAGTTTTTGTTTCTATATATTGCTGCTCTAAAACGTCCCTTGTGAGTGTTCTCCTGGATACAATCAGGTCTTCCACGTCTTGTTTACTAAATTCTGCGCCCGTATTAATTAGCTGCTGTGCAAATTCGCGAAAACCATTGCCTTTAAATATAAATATACAAGGCACACCGTAAATCTAACCGTAAGCGTCCATAATTCTCCCATTTGGCCTTACTATTATTTTTATTAATTTTTCGTTGTTGCTCTTTTTCTTTGAGTATGTCGCGATGAAAAAACTATTCAAAATCATTATCTTTTATCAAAATAATTATAAACTGGCACTCTTCACAAACCTGGTAAATAATAATAAACACAGTCTTCGACTAGCTCTCGTTGCGGGCAGACGTCAGTTTTCGACTATGGAGCCTCCCCCTTTTCTGAGGGCCAATAAGTTTGCGTTGCTCTCTGACAGCCGACTTGCGAAAAAACTTCCAAAAATAACCCTCGAAAACCCGAAATTCATTGTAATCGCATCAAAAAACAATGAAAAAAATCTCAGATTCTCCTGTATTGACGTGTTCAACTCCTTACGCCTTATATCTAAAAACATCTCCTTCTTTTAAAACTTCCGTGACGGCAACCTTCTAATGCTAAATAAAAAGCAAAGCGAGACTGAAAAATTCTTCAGCTCACCTTCTTTATCGGACATTTGCTACATCACATGGAAAATGCATGAAACTCTTAACCAATTAAAAGGCACAATATATGCTCTGTACCTCTCCGACGTTTCCAACGAAGATGTTATAGAAAAACTACGATCCCAAAAAGTCACTGGTATTTTCATATTCACCAAAACTACGGATACTGGCATTAAACCCTCCGGAGTAATTCTGGTTACATTTGATTTATACCATCTTTCCAGCAAAATCGATATTGCATGGCATTCCGTAAAAGTACGGGAGTATATACCAAACCCAATAAGGTGTAAATCTTGCCAGCTGCTTGGCCATACAGCTAAACACTGCAAAAATTATTCACTTTGTGTTTGTGTTAATTGTGCTTCACCTCCCCATTTGCCTGATAACTACACACAATCGAAATGCGTCAACTGCTCAAAAGATCACCCATCTTCCTCTCGCCAATGCCCCAAATATCAGCAGCACAGAGAAATTTTGAAAATCAAGACGAAACAATGCGCGAAGCTAAGTTACTCTTTAATGCATCAACAACAAAGCAATCTAACCCTTCTTCCTACGCTGCGGTAACGAAGGCTAGACACAATAGCAACGAAAAAACATCTGATCAAAAAAACAACAAAAACTACAACTCAAGCACAAATCACAACAAACTAAGCAAAGATAAGACAATTACTGTCAAAAAAGAAGAAACAATAACAACAACATCATTGAACACCTCTACCCCGCTGTCTTATCAGCAAGAACAGCACAAAGATAACCACAAAGATAACGATTGCGACTATGCTGCTCTGGGCTGCTCGCCTAAAACCACTGAATTTTTAAAACGACCCCAAACTAACAAAATTAAAAAATTTTCTAACACAAAACTTCCAACTTCCTCTACCCATTTAACTATATGTAAATGGGAATAAATTTTTTCCACTGCATATAATATCCACTTTACGCCTTCCAAAAAATGACCCTTACAATTCTGCAATGGAACATAAACGCATATTTCAACAATTACACTGATCTATTATTATTAATTAAACAAACAAAACCGGATATTATATGCCTACAAGAGACTAATGTCAAATCTAATAATAATCATGTTGCAACTCCCACACCATTTATTGTTTTTTTTTTCCAATAACTCTCTCAATCTTAATGCGAAGCATGGCGTTGGTATACTTGTACGTCAAAACATCCCACACAAAACTATCATCTTATATTTAATATAGCTGACCCGGCGAACTTCGTACCGCCTTAGCGTTGCAATGATGCACTACTTTATTTTGTTCTTAGGTATGAGTACCTATTCAATTTCAACTGAACCCTCCATATAAAAATGAATCCATAATTCCCTGGTCTCGCTATACCTGAAAATGAAATGAAAAAAAAAACAAAATATATATTTTCATAATAGTGTTTATTTCTTAGGATTCAATTTCATAACAATTTCACTAATATTTTTACAAATCGCTATTGAACAGCTTTGCATTCTTATTTAAGCACTAAGCTCAAAACCACACGCGCTCTACAAAGCTCTAGAAATAGTCTCTGTTGCTTCGATGACATTGTTCAATAATTTCTTCACTGCAAGCCGGGTGCCATTACACAGACGTGGCTGGTTTATGTTCCTAACATAATAATTACTGATCCGATTTTTACTTGCAGATTATGAGGTGGTAATCATTATTAGTAACGGAAGCAACTGATTTGTAATTGTTCAATTCGCCAGCTATTTTCTCTTGAATCTGAAAATTAATTTCGTTCACATCAACATTTTTTGCGGCCAATATAACACGTTCGCTTAAGCGATCGTGATTTACGTAATTTTTAGCTATGTTTGGGAAAACCATCTCCATGAGTTGGGTCTTTGATTCACAAAAGTTACAAAAATTGGTAGGGAATGTAATGTATTCCGATGATGTATCAACAGCAATAATACCATTACCACTTCTCCAGACTGGCCTTTCTGCAATTCGACTCTCATGTTTATACATAATTTAAGTGTTTTAAAGTATTTCCATAAAATGGACGACTTCAAACATGCATTTAGTTCATCAGCTGGCGTTAAGCGTGGAACAACTGGCAATATTTGTCGAAAATCACCTGCCAATAGTGTCATTGCACCACCAAACCATTTTATTCGCGCTAGCGGGTGTGATATCGACATAAAAAGTAGCCATACCGAGCTGACAGTTGACTTCATAGTGTGTCAAAATTTGGGCGCAATCGGTTCAGTAGTTTTCGAATCCATAGATGTTGGAGAGACGAACATAACATTTTTATATATATAGATTTTATATAAAATATATTTTATTGCACATTAAAAATTAATTGTGACAACTCTGACAATACCATCGAACGCAGCCCTAACGCATAAGGTGTCTCTTACCTTCTGTAACATTTAAAGGTAGCAGATCTTTTGCCACAAATGCCAATTGTTTCTTTGCCAAATTCGATAAAACTTGCTTTGGTATATGTTTTTTGGCATAGTTATGCATTGTTTTTTGCTCTGGTGGCTGCACCATAGAGCATTTATGCCGAATTAACGCGCCAATTCCGTTTTTCACCAAAAACGCAAACACCATTAAGCACTTTGAACAGCAAACAAAGTCAATCCGGACTCCATCCTTCTCAATGATGCGAAATGTTTCCCACACACTGCTTCTCGCATTTTCAGGCTTTAAAAGCCTAAATCGAGCGTCGTTTTTTTTAATTGCTTCTTGAATTCTTAGTTTTTCCATTCTTTGCAAGCGTGGTGCTGCGGCGCGCGAATTACATTAAAGTGTGACCGACCAATTTCAAGCTTAAAATATTGAGTCAGCATTGGGATTTTTGGTATTTTTGGTAATTTTTGTCAATTTAAATAAAAAAAAAATGTCCCTCCTTATGAACGAAGTCAGATTCTCGAGTGCTCCATGAAAGTTTGCGACCTTTCTTAGCAAAGGCAGTGCTTGATTGAGGTGGGCTTCGGAGAGTTCTACAGCAATTTTTTTTTTTTAAGTGCTGTTTTTTGATTATTTGGGTTTATTAAGGGTTTTTGATTTTTTTAGGTTTTTTCAAGCACTTTGTTCGCAGTATTTATAGCTTTCAGGGATCAATTGAATGATGAGTAAGGCCCTGATACAAATACTGCCTTGTAGTGATTTTTGCTCACTACCCAGAAATGTCAATATTTGAAAGGATCTATTTTTTTTGCGGAAAATCTGTTTTTGCTGCGGTTTATCCCGTATGTTCTTGATGTCGAATGGGAATTTTATAGTGACTATTCACTAGTTCTATGTAACACACGGATAAGAATTCTGAATGTCACACGGATAGAATAGTTAGTTTACTTTAATCGATCCTATCGACTTCGCCAATTAAATAGATGGTCCTTCCAAAGGGAAAAAATATATTATGTGTTCATTTGAGTTAAAAGCGGGAACTTTGTTCTTTAAATGAAAACTTAGAACCGAAGTACAAAGATGTCTTATAGATTTATGTATAGGCTTAATTTGAGAGCCCTTTAGTGGCGTTTTTTTCTGAATTTTAATGATGAATAAGCGTTCTCACGCTTTTCATTTGTAGCGACAATTATTACTGCAGGTATCCAATTGTTTATAAAAGAGGATGTTTAATTTGAAGTTATAAATTTTGGGGGAAGAAAAATTAATAAACGTAATGTGTATTGAGGTTCGATACATGACTATATATTCTTGTTCAGCATGAGAAGCGGAGTTAAAACACAATCGTCCCTATGACCGTCAGTATGTCTGAATGGAGCAATCTTTCTCTTGCTCTCACTTTAAGAGATATTGATCTAAGATTTTGTATACTAGTTTTTTGATTGGTTATGTTCATTTAAGCCAATAATGTTGCTCTCACTACAAGAGATATTGATCTAGGATTTTGTATATTAGTTTTTTGATTGGTTATGTTCATTTAAGCCAATAATGTCTGTTTCTGTTTTCAGTCTATAAAATTAGATTTTTTTACTTTAATTGACAAATAAATAAATAGTTGACCAACTTAAGTATAATCTCGGATGGCTTGTAGATTTATTATTTTAGAGAGCGCGGCAGATTAACTTCTATTTAATTTAAACAAAAACAAAACAATGCATTCTTGTTGACTATTAATCACAGCGAACTGCAAAGCGATGTCATTGCAGAGTGAAAGCTTTCCGCAAAGCGAGAAACCTAGCGAGAGTTATAATTTTAGTCTCAGTTGCAATCATCGTCGTCATGGATTCAGACGAAGAATTTTTTGCGTCAGCAGCAGTTATAAATGTTGTAATGAAAAAAACCACCGGATCCATCCACTGAATAGAAACCGTTTAAAAGGAGAGTTTAATAGTTTGTATAAAAATTTAAGGCAGTATCCTGACAAATTTTTCAATTATATTCGAATGTCGATCAATACATTCGATTATATTTTGACGAAGATTCATTCAAAACTGGAAAAGTGTTGGACAAATTTTGTTGTTAATCCCATAACGCCATGTGAAAAACTTATTCTAACTTTGAGGTAACTATGTAATTATATATATTTTTTTTTTTGCAACAAAAATGTTTGATTTTATTAATTGTTTTCGGAATTATTTCCGTCTCCAAAATGAGAAAGTACGATCCTTTGAATTTCCATTCTGCAAAGCATTTTTTTCGCATGTCCATAGACTTCATATATGGCAGAAGGCTCTCAAAAAAACATTGGTCATCGTCGGGTGTTTTTGGTGTATTAATTTTTTTTCTAAAAGTTTAAGTTTCTCCTTCTTAACGGACAGCAGTTGAAAAGGCATACTTAATTTTATTTTTTTATTTTTTTTGGGAAAATTCTCTTCCTCATCTGTGTCACATAGCTCAGCCAAATTGTGGGATAATTCTGTGTCCAGCGAATCTTCACACTCTGGAACACAGAAACTTTTATTGGAGCAACTGGCCTCCAAATTTCCACGCGTTTGGCTGGGCTTCATTTGGCCTTTTAAAAATAGAAGGGACTCAAAATGAGGCCAGGAGGTATAGATGCCAGCATCAGGTGCACAGTATCCTGACTTTTCTGTTGGCATTTTTGTATTCTCATTTCGAAATTGGTTCCGAAGATTTTTCCATTTTTTTTTCAAACAGTCTTCTGAAGGTTAATCAAAAAACTTAATTATGTAAATAAAATTAACCAATTGCAGATATTTAGCAACGGGGGCTTCGTTTACTTCATTGTCGTATTCATTTAAAATTGGAAGGACTACAGTCTCCGTTATTGTAAAGGAAACAGTCAAGGCACTTTGGGAGGAGTTGCAGCCAAAGCACATGCCACAGCCTTCAAAAGAAATGATTACCGAGATAGCTGATGACTTTTGGATATTGTGGAACTTCCCAAATTGGGCTGGGGCTATTGACAGAAAACACATTCGTATTCAGTGTCCACCTCATTCTGGATCCATGTTCTACAATTACAAAAAATTTTTTTCTGTTGTTCTTCAAGGAGTGGCTGATTCAAACTGCAAATTTATTTCAATTGAAGTTGGAGGATATGGAAAACAAAGTGATGGTGGCACTTTTAATGCATCACAGTTTTATCGTCAACTTAAATCTCGACAATTTATGCCTCCAGATACTAATTTGCCTGGATCAAGTATTAAAATGCCCTACGTTTTTGTAGGCGATGAAGCATATCCGCTATTGGAAACTCTGTTAAGGCCATACTCAAGCCGCACTATTAATGCTGAAAGAGAGTATTTCAACAAGCGACTCTCCCGAGCTCGCAGGTGCATTGAATGTGCTTTTGGAATTATGACTTCCAAATGGCGTTTGCTCCGGAAGCCAATTGAAACCGATCCAGATTTCGTCGACATTATTGTAAAGGCAATTTGTATTCTGCATAAGGAAGTCCCAATGTCAATCAAGACACACACACAAGCAATGAAAATAATGGAAGTAAAGAGTTATTTCACCCAACAAGTTACACATCTGGACAACTTGTTCGTGATGCCTTTTGCAGTTTTATGTGTACAAATAGGCTTTGATATTAAAAATCCACAAATATAATATAAGCAAAACTTACTTGGTACTTGGAGACTTTTCTCAATATCTTTCCAATTCTTTTCAACCACCAGCCGATTGTGGTAATTTTTACATTTTTGGTCCCACAAAACAGAACGACAAAAAATTTCCGTTATTAAGTCCTCAACATTTATGTTCGCATTTGAAAGCAAATACACCAAAATATAAAGTGTTTGCATCAAACTGTTATTAAAGCTTGAGTTGCGCAAAAACATTTTTCAACCGAAAACCAACTATTTTTTAAGCTCAGAACGCAACGAAAACACACGTATAACAACAGTTGGATGAGGCGATAAAGCGAGAAAGCGATTCAGAATCTCTTCTCTCTGACATGCATTCAACGATTACATATAAATTTGAATGCAGAGCTTTCTCGCTCAGTATTATCGCATCGCTTATAGCGTCCACTCTGACATCAGCCTTAGGCTTGGCCACTGGCAAGTTCTTTTACCCTTGCAAGAACGCGTCAGTCTTTCGCCCCTTTTTCTCTCTCTCTCTTTTCGTTAGTAACGGAAGGCAGAGAACTTAAGACATTGGAAGATTATGGGGAAAAAAGTACATTAACTAACGAGTAGACCTCACAAGTGTAAATAAATTATTTTATATTTAAATATTCTACTAAAGGTTTTTTTAATTGTCTTCAAATATACGTTTTATTTTTCATATTTTGAAAATTCGTCTGCCATTTTGATTTTTAAAAAAGTAATAACAAATTTAAAATATGTGACCCCCATAAAGCGAGTTGTACGCCATATGTCATCTATGTACAGTCAGACAGACTGCTAAAACTCGTAAAGCCTATAATTACTTGTCAGAGTCGCAGTCGACTTGCAAGCTTCTGCCGAAAATTGAGATACTTTTTTTAAAAGGTGGAATCTTGATGACCAACAAATAAAAATGAAAGATATGGTTACATTTTGCAAACTATTTACCTCCAAGAAGACCAGCAAAAAAATCCACCACCATTTTTGGAGACCACAAGTCAGAAGGAGGTTTCGGGACTATTTCCTTGTTATTAATGTACAAGTTAGGATCCGTTTTCTGTAAAAATAATTAAATTATTGAGTCAGCTGTTAAAATTTAGAGAGCAGTTCAAGCTTTATATAATATTCAAACAAAAAATATATTTATATATTTTATTTATAAGCTAATATTCACATAAAATTATAATAAAATAACTAATGTTTAGTTGTGAGTGGTAGCTTCTTTGGTCATCGACTCGAGAACCAAAGAGCTAGGAATAATTTGTTTCTGCAGAAATTTGTACACTATTGGAAATTGTGTTAACTGAAAAAAAAATTTAATTTTCAAAAATAATATACAAGCATAATAGCTGGTCTGCTAATTTGAGCTCAGGACTTTGGGCTCTGGGGTAAAACTCAAGTCGTCGCGTCGGCTTTGGTATCATCCACCATCCAACAACTAAAAAAACTTTCTGAAATAAGTACATAAGACTAAAATTTACACGCCTATTAGAAAGCACATGCTATCTCGCTCGCTCCTACGATTAGTAACACCTGTGACATTTTGATTAAGATCAAGTCCAATTTTGGTGAGAAATATAGTTAAAACTTAAAACTTAAGCACCGGCTTAGGTGTAGCATGTTCTGAAACATCATATCAATAATATTACAAACATATTGTAGCAGTTTGTTACAATATTTATGTGCTGTGGTGCTGGACAATTGCTGAGTCGGCAAATATAACACGCGCGGCGGCTTGGGCCCAATATGCAATATGATACATACACATACACACTCTTATGTAAACATTTATACATTTATACATACATATGTTTATACATAAGCATACCGCTCCTCTGACGGCGTTACTGGCAGCGCAGCTACGTGGTCTTAGCTATAGTTAACAATTGTAACAGAATTAAGGATTATTCAATAAACTGAGCTCAGACAAAAAATACCTATTGTGTCTCTTACTAATATTTTGAACGCAAATACAAATCTTAGAAGTTTCTATCTACATGGCGACCGTGACAGTGGTCACATATACAACAAGGCGATATAGTACAAAAAAATTCAGCTGCACTGGAGGAGAAAAGGAACTTGGAAAAATGGATAAAAAACCAAAAGCAAATGAATATTCTGAGTGAGTAAAGTGTGAGATGGCAAAGAGGAGTGGAGTGCAAAATAAGATAAAGAAAAGAATAGCACACGTTAAGTGGCTATTGTATTCTAGACAAGCACCACCCCCATGGGGTATGTACAGCAAGAACTTGACTTTTTAAAGTCACAAATAGACAAAAAGCCACAATCTTAAACTCACTCAGAGATAAATATTCAAAAATATATCCCAACAACAAACGCTAATACAAAAACTATTCCTCCAAAGCAAAAGCCAATCCCCAAGGAAACAAAGAAGTGTCCCCTGGACTGTCCTGGACCACTGTATTCACTGTATTGTGAATACAGTTGTATTATCAAACCTGGTGCGATGACCGGCACCGGTACCGCCTGAGCCCATAGGCCCCGGACATCAGCAGCTGAACTTGAACCTGAACTTGAACTTGACTACAAGTGTGAAAGGCAGGCCGCTTTTTACGTCATCGATGATGCTAGAGGCTAGTTGCAGAAAATAAATTAAGATCGAAAAATTATTAACTATAAAAAAGAGAAAATTAAAAAAAAAAATGTTATATTTAACAGAACGAAATGTTAATTTAATATATATATAATGAATGAAATATAAATTCAAATATTGTAAAATTGAGTGGAATCGTATCTGCCCGATAGAAGTATGGCCTGTAAAGCTATACGAAAAATTAGGTAGGGTCATGTAAAGGACAATTTTTCTTTTGAAAAAAAAAAATCTTTCAACAAAGACAAAGACAGCTGACTCCACTGCTAACGTAATTAATAAAATAGAGTCATCAAATGTTGATTTAAAACTTACAAATGTACTTTTATTAATAATTGTAGTAATAATGAGCGCATATGTATTGTACAAAGCATATAAACTACACAATAAATGTGTAGCAAAAAGAGCCTTAAGCCATGCTAATGATCTTGATAAGATCTAAATACCATATGCAACAATTATTGTAAAAGTGCATTTCAAGAATTATTAAAAAAAGAAAGGATTTCTTTACCGATTTTTCAAATAAATATATATGTCATCTGATTAAAATGAGTACATTAGATGATTATTTTAGGAAGATAGTAAATAGGAATCCGAGTATAAAATCAGATTTAGTTGAGGTTTTCAGAAGGGATAATATAAACTCAGCACAGAATTCTATATGTTTAGTACAGATCAGATCAGCATACCTTGATATAACGGGAGATTTCCTAGTTCAAGGAAGTCCAAAGGTACAGATGAGTTTCATTGTCACAGTACCACGTATATGCTGTTTCTCGAATTCAATAGGCACATCTCGCTTCTACCTGATGGATGAAGCCCGACAACAATAAGTTGTCCCCAAGAAAATACTGTGTTTGAATATAACCCGAATAAGTATGAATAAAGTAGAAACTAAACATCTCCAAAAATATATTCCTTTCCTTGATTTCCTGATAGACTCAGGTCCAGTAGATAAAAAGTACAAGGAAATAAAATTTTGGATACTTAATAACTACAAATTTAAAAGGAATATTGTAGACCTTATGGAAAAATCTATATAAATAGCATATAGCAGATTATTACGAAGAAGACCTAAGAATAAGGATGTGCCTGCATGGGTACATAAAATTTTTAAAGCAGACATAGAAACTTTTAATGTAGGAGAATCGGATGAGGATGAGCAAGTAATAGAAAAGTGAAAGAAAAAATTTTTAAGCATGGAATGGGAGGAATTACTTCTCCATATCCAAAATATAAAAGAAAATTTCAAAAACTCCTTTAAATGCGTAACATAGAATAGAAATATCCAAAAAGAAATAATAAACAAGCACGCAAAAATTCTTGTTGATTCTATCAATGAAGCAAAAAAGTTAGTGCATGTTAATAGAGAGAACATAGGTAAAACAAACTAGTCGAAGATTTCCAATCTATTGATCAAGTTGCGTGCAAACCTAATCTCTATAAAAACAACATACAATCTCGATATATTTGTAAATACAGTACTTAATTCACCTCTGAGCATAGACACTTGTAAAAAAGAAACAGAGCAAGAAGGTGAAGAATCTGAAACAAGCGAGGAAGAAATAGAAAAAAAAAATCTAAACGATCTAACAATTCCTGCGCTATTGACATTACCTGATATAGAAGCATTGTCTGAACAAGACAACGACTCAGATTTAGAAATTAATACAAGTGTCATAAACACAACCGACAGAATGGCAGAATTGAATGCCCGAAGGGCATATATGAAGGATATTAACATGGCCATCCCTGAATATAATGGAACGAAAATGCAACTCCAAAGATTTATAACAGCTTTGAGGTTGGCAGATATGATGAAAGGCTACTACGAAAGCACAGCAGTTGAGGTAATAAAATCAAAAATTATTGGCCCAACACTATATGAACAACAATTCACTCCAACAAGAAACTTCAATTGAAGCAATAATACAAAAATTGCAAGGCATTGTAGTTGGTGAAACATCCAAAGGTTTAAAAGACAAATTGAAGAATACCACTCAGAAAGGTAAAACCGTTGACAAATTTACTTCGGAGACAGATAACTTACGCAAAACCCTTCAAGCTGCGTATATCGATGAAGGTATGCCAGCGGCACTTGCTCTTAAGAATAGCACAGACGATGCTATAGATGCAATGATTGAAAATTGCGAGCAAAATAGAATTAAAGCTATACTTGACTCCGGCAATTTCAAAACCATGGACGAAGCTATAGGAAAGTTCTTACAAAAGAGCAATGAGATAAATGGAAATCCAAATATGGTTCTGTATGCCCAAAGAGACCGTGGTAATTATAATAACAAATATAATTATCGTGGTAGAGGCAATGGTCGTGGTTATTACAATAATTATAATAGTCCAAACAATAATAATAGAGGAAACAACAGAGGTTACAACAGGTAACTGAGGAAATAACCGATAAAACGGTTATAATAACAATAACAATAACGTTAGAGTACCACAGAATGCTTCGGAAAACTCCCAAGCACCTTTAGATACCCAGCAGTAAAGAGTAACAAGATTCACGCCATCAGTTTTAGTCAAAATACGTTTGTTACCTTCACGAATGTGGCAACGGGGAAAAAATTAGTATTCTTAATAGACACAGGAGCGGAAATATTTATCGTTAAAGAAAATTCCGACAATTTTCAAAGCATCCAAACCATTAACATCATAAATATACAAGGAATTAGTCAAGACGTAACTAAATCCATAGGGTTTATTTCTGTTGAAATACAATCTTCAAAATATATAATCCAACACGACTTTCACATCGTTAATTCAGAATTCGCTATTCCATGTGATGGAATACTAGGAATCGATTTCATCAGGAAATACAACTGTCAATTAGATTTCAATCCGTCCGAAGACTGGTTAACAATTAGACCAAACAACCTAAAATATCCGATATATGTACCAATATCGTACAGTTCTGGAAATAATTCAATAGTTTTGCCAGCAAGGTCCCAAGTTGTCCGAAAAATTAAAATAAGTTCACAAGAAGACAGTGTATTGATTCCAAATCAAGAAATTCAACATGGTATTTATTTAGCAAATACCATAACCAACTCCCAAAACGCAGTCATAAGATTGCTAAATACTACAAATATACATCAAATAGTAAACGTATCAAATTTAAAGTATGAACCGCTTTCCCGCTACGAAATAATCGAATAAAGAACAGCATGAAAACGCAGTACTAACTACGCTATTGGCCAGCTTCACAGCCAACTTACGAAGTTGTGCAAGAAATATAGTGATGTATTCGGACTAGAAACCGAATCAATAACAACAAATAATTTTTATAAACAAAAATTAAGACTGGTGGACGATGAACCAATTTACATTAAAAATTATAGAAATTCTCATAGTCAGAAAGACGAAATACAGAGACAAGTCCAAAAACTTATAAACGATATCTCCATACAATAGCCCACTTTTATTAGTACCAAAAAAATCGTTACCAAATTCCGAAAATAAATAATGGCAATTAGTAATTGACTATCGTCAAATTAATAAAAAATTGTTGTCCGATAAATTTCCATTACCTAGAATTGATGACATTTTAGATCAACTAGGTAGAGCAAAGTATTTTTCATGCCTTGACCTAATGTCAGGTTTTCATTAACTTGAACTCGAAGAAGAGTCACGAGACATAACATTCTTTTCCAGATGTAATGGCTCATATCGCTTCACGCGATTACCATTCGGTTTAAAAATAGCGCCAAATTCTTTCCAGGGAATGATGACTATAGCATGTATGACTTAATAGTCATAGGTTGTTCCGAAAAACATATGCTCAATAATCTAACAGATGTTTTTGAGAAGTGTAGGCAATACAACCTAAAGTTACATCCTGAAAAATGTTCATTTTTTAAGCATGAAGGCACCTTTTTAGGACATAAATGCACAGATAAAGAAATCTTGCCTAATAACACAAAGTATGATGTCATTCAAAATTATCCAGTCCCTCATGATGCGGACTGCGCTAGAAGATTCATTGCGTTTTGCAACTATTATCGAAGATTTATACAAAACTTCGCTGAGTATTCTCGTCACATAACAAGATTATGTAAGAAAAATGTTAAATTTGAATGGACAAGTGATTGTCAAAACGCGTTCGAGCATTTAAAATCAGCATTAATGAATTCAACTCTGTTACAGTACCCAGGTTTTAGCAAAGAATTTTCCATAATCACAGACGCAAGTAAATATGCATGTGGAGGAGTCCTAAGGCAAAATAAAAATGGACTACAGCTTCCAGTAGCATACGCATCTAGATCTTTCTCAAAAGGCGAGAGTAATAAGAGTACAACTGAACAGGAGTTAGCTGCAATTCACTGGTCAATCACGCACTTGGACTGTAGGCACTGTGGAGCGAAGCCACCGAACACTAAAGGAATTTTTACGATCATACACTTCAGTTGACAAAACTGACTGGGATGTATGGATACGATAATTCGAATATTGTTATAGAGGGTTATGGCACATGATTATTGTCCACATGAGTTGGTATTTGGTAAAACTTCAAATTTACCAAAACATTTTAATAGTATAGATAAGATAAACCCACTTTATAGCATAGAGGATTATGGTAAGGAATCAAAATTTAGATTAGAACAGGCCTATAAAAGAGCCAGAATTATGTTAGAACAGCACAAAGCTAAAAATAGAGAGATATATGATAGGAGAGTAAACAATACTGAATTAGAAATAGGAGATAAAGTTTTATTACGAAATGATACGGGTGATAAGTTAGAACCTAAGTATATAGGCCCATATACCATAGAAAAAATAAAAGATAGGGATAATAAGAAACAATTAAAAATTGTTTATGTGCATAAAAATAGGTTAACAATTTTTATCAGTTAACATATATATTTATATATATATACAAAAAAAAAATACCACTAGATTTTCAACATTTAATGACACTATAAGTTAACACCCGGCTTTGTCAAACATCTCTTTGACGCAGTCTACGCCGCCTACTAGAGGAAATATACTAGAAGAAATCAGTAACATTTATGATCAATAAGTACGCAGCAGTAAAAACTCAATACCGACACTTGAAAGGAAGTATCAAGTTCGGTACAAACAAGCAGGCACCCCAAAAATCTTCAATAGCCCAAATCACGCCACCAGAAGTCCAGACATAAATAACGATCGATTTTTGGACATAAACAATAAAAAGGGTCCCACGCATCATTTGGACCTTTGGGATCAGTCAGCGTCACCGCCAGCGCCGACGCACCAAACATAGGCTTTCCTCCACTCCAACTCCACTGCATAAAGTTAGTCTTTAAATAGCTCCTGAAGCTTCCAGTATAACTTCTTGTAAAATTCAAAGTTAATAAACATTGTTTTTTTTTTTCTAAAGTTAAAGAAGGTTCTTTGTTAATTTATATACATAAAAAAAAAACAAAAACAATAGTTATAAACAAATAATCAAACATTCAAATAATAAAAAAAAAACAATACATTCATAGATTTCTATATAATAAAAATTAGAACATAACTCCACGTAGTTACGTTATTTTTCTAAAGAGGGGGGATGTAGCATGTTCTGAAACATCATATCAATAATATTACAAACATATTGTAGCAGTTTGTTACAATATTTATGTGCGCAACATTCAAGTGCATTTGCCTCTTAAGTAACATGACCACCCATGAGTGCATGGTGCTGGACAATTGCTGAGTCGGGAAATATAACACGCGCGACCGCTTGGGCCCAATATGCAATATGATACATCCTCACTCTCCCGCTGCGGCGGCATATATTCATAGGTTTTTAGTTTGTACATAAAAGATTTGTTATATATAAAATCTGTAAGCGAGGAACGAGTAACATAAGTTAGCCCAGTTTTCTGATTTTATATTTTCCTAAGTGAAGAAACTTATAACCCAATCTCAAAAAGCAGCCTCATGGTTTCTATATCACTAATATAATGAATTTTCAGTTTTCCAGGGAAAATTTTGTCAAAGTTGGCCTACTATATCATATATCATAGCTTCTATTGAAACAATCGGTCAAAAATTTTGTTTTCAAGCAATTACTTCCTTTTTTTAGCGATTGGAATAGAGATTAAAGCTATTGTTAGCGTAATAGTTTTATCAAGATCGAGTGACTACATAAAGGATACACCACGCGGCACAAATATTTTGACGAAGAAAAAGTGGCGTATTTTGTAGTTTAACTTTTAAATTTTTTTATGGAATATGGTTATTTATTTTCCCATGTTTTGTATGGTTAATACAAACTTAAAAATAAGAAAACAAATTTTTTTTCGAACAAACTTAAAATTATAATTCTTTTTTTATTCTTAGAGGATGGTATAAGTATTTTGAGTTTAGCGTTGGAACATCCAGATCCTTCAAATAGTTGGTTATCATGTGGGCTTTATGGCATGGGGCGTTGTCCTGCTGGAGAATAAACGACTGCCCGATGAGCTGCTCTCCGGAAGAAAAGGCATTCTTATTAAGAGTGGTCAGGAGTTGGCCTTGCTTCATAGAACCAACGCAATACATATTATTAGCAAATATATATGTTTACCAAATTTCATTATATACATAACATTTTAAATATTGCGTGAGACAATCACTTTTTCCCGAATTTCACGGGCGGGATGGGGCGTGGCAAAAATTTGAAATAAACCTGATCTCCGTACACACTATACGTGTCTGCATCCCTTTCGTGACTCTAGCGTTAACAGTCTCCAAGATCTACACTCAATTTCGTTTGAGATTTACGAGTTGTTATTATTATTATTCAGTGTTGTCTCGTTGTGCGACATATTATGTAGTTAGCTAACAGTTTATGATGTAAGAGCTTCTGCTCATATTGACTATCGAATTTATTCTGTTTTTTATGATTTTACATTTGGTTTGCTTAGATCAAACACATAGTATGCTTAAGTTTATGTGTGTATTTGTATATATGTATATGCAGAAAGGATACATAAATACGTTATGTATTGCTTGAGCTGCAAAGTGCATGCTCAGCATTCCCACGCGTTTGTATGTTTCTGTGTGTGGTCATATTAGTAATTTGGTCATATTAGTAATTTAGATATTTGTATATTTATATATAAGACAAAAATATTGGATGTGTATAATACTCTAACTTTGTTGGGCAGGCATGGTACAACAGCAATTGCAAAAAACTTAATCCGAAAGATTGAACAGCAGCAACAACAAAAATCTGAAACTGAGAAATAAATTTTTGGCGAGCTGAAACGATGCCCGTATGGTTTTGGTGTGCCCCAATAGAATAAAGCTTCATCGAAGAGGAAATGCCAACAACACAGCACAAGTATGCTTGCCAGATAACTAAGTTTGCTGCATTCGGTATTGATTCTGAAAGTCGAGCTTGTACTCCGCTAGATTATTTGATCATTATTTTATGAAACGCCAAGGTGGCAAAAAGTTAAATTCGTTGGGAAATGGTTAAGAAAATTTAGAATGCTGCATAGTGATGTAGTACCTACTGTTAAGAAACTAGATTATAATAAAGAAAGCAAGTCGCCTAACCGACTCTGATATATCGGGTATAAGAACCAGAGCTAGGTCAGTAAACAAAATCAGATCAGAAACGTCGAAAGTACTCTTGAATTTTTTGCCGTTTAAAATAATAAGTCCCACTAACTCTGGGATCAAAACATTTGCATTCCTTTATGAAGGTTTAGAAGCAAGTTTTTTAGACAGTGGATTTCTTAATGCAAAGACCATGATCTTAATTGGTTTTAAATGAAATTTTCAGTTACTTGCAGAACTTTGGATTTTTTAGCTTGACGCAGAACTAATGGCGGCAAAGACTCGATTGGAATGCCTCGTGTATGAAAACTAGAATCTTATCCTCCAATTTAATAGAAAGAAATGGATAAAATCATGAAGACTACGCCTAATTTTATGGAGTTTAAGAATGTTCACGAGCAAAAAAAGTTTTATTAAGTATTGAGACTAATCAAGTGGGATCAGCATACGAAACTACTCTGGGCTATTGATACTGCATAGCTGCTGGACAGTTATGATATGGCCAAAAACTGGTTTTCTTTGAAGCATGTGTTTAATGGAAAATATTTTCGGTTATGAAGAACCTGCAGAAAAAGATTTATGCGAAATTTCAAAAACACAGTCAGAATTACAAGAAGTGATACGTTGATTGCTGTCAGCAAACGACAGTGATCTAACATCTATGTTAAAGAACTTTGGAGTTTAGAACGCATATCGAGTTTATTTAAAATTTTTGAAAAAGTGATTTTGGAAAGAGATTTTTTCACTTTTGCTATTAAAATGTATAAGGTCACCAAATTACATAAAAATTGGATGAAAAATAGCCATGTTATACGCATAAACTTCAATTAGGTAATGTCAACAGGGCGGAAGCCGGGTGAGTGAGTGAGATGGCATGCGATTGGTATGTGTTCGTTCTTTGCATGCGAAAGGGAAAAAAAGATAAAAATAAACATCTAACAAAGTATCATGCAGAGTGATATAAAGGCTGGTACAGGGTATATCCCAGTCGGGATAAGAAAGCGACTTGCTTACTTTATTTTGTGATAATGGTTCTTAACGTTTATTTAAATTAATGGTACATTTTCTTGAATGGGGTATTGATTGAGCAGCAAAAATATGCGTGGAAAGATTTTTAGCTAGGCATAGTCCTACGTTAACAACCGAACAAACAAACAATCATTAGGTAACGTTTGTATGTTTCGAGAAAGGATTGCCGCAAAAAAGGAGTGTAACTAAAAGCAAGCAGCTTTTACAACTTTCTATTTTTGATATATTTCTTCCTCTATCGCACACCAAACTCTAAATTTTGCTTTGCATTTTTGGTTTGAAATGAAATTATTAAAAAAAATGATCCATATTTTATAAGCATTAACGTGTGATTCAAGTGCTGGAAAACACGCACACAACTTCTTCGTACACCTTATGTTTAGGCATTTGAAACACTTGCATGTACCGTTTTTTAAATTTTCTTTTCGAGCTATTAGTTAAAGCACAAAATCATTGTAAATTTTTTTACTTCATTGAAGTTAAATTGAGAAAAACTGTGTAAAATGGGCCGAGAAAAAGATGTTTCGCCAGATATCCGCAAATTGATTCTCAAATTGTATTTAGAAAATCGTAGTCTTCGGAATATTGGCAGATTAGTGGATAGACCACATTCGACAGTGCAGAGTATAATTAAAACATATACAGCAACATATAAGCAACATCAGATTGACACCAATCATGAAAATGCTGGTAGATCTAGGATTCTAAAACCACGGGATCAACGCCACTTAGTAGCTTCTGTGGTCCAAAACCCAAAAATGACTTCAACAGAACTCTGCAAAAGTGTCCACGATAAAATGAAGAAAAAACAGTCCTCAAACTATCCGCAACTGTTTGCACAAGGCTGGATATTACGGTAGAGTTGCTCGTTGTAAGCCCTACATATCAAAGGCAAACAAAGAAAGAGACTGCAGTTCGCTAAACTGTATTCAAATGAGCCAAATTCTTTTTGGAAAAATGCATTTTTGGACACGACGGACCACCAAAAGTATGGCGAAAAGTTAATGAAGTCATGAAGGAAAAAACTTAATACTTAAACTTAATACCGTAAAGCATGGCGGGGGCGATGTGATGGTTTGGGGCTGCATATCCGCAGCTGGAGCTGGTCAAATGGTCTTTATTGATCAGAAAATGGATCAACACGTGTAAAAGAGCATTTTGGAGGAGAACTTACACGCAAGTGCTACAAAACTTGGTCTGGATCCGAAAACTTTCATTTTCCAGCAAGATAATGAGTGTTTAGGAGTGGCTTGTTTACCACTGCAAACAGTTGAAGCCTCCACCACAGTCTCCTGACCTTAATCCCATTGAGCACGTGTGAAATTTGCTTGAGAAAAGAATTCGGAAACATGACATAACATCCAAGGATTCTCTTAAAATGGCTTTAAGCATTGAATTGTCTGAAATTAGTGCAAATGACACTTCAAATTTGGTCAACAGCACGCAACGACGATTGAGAGCTGTCATAGCTGCTAAGGGGGGATCAACATTAAAAAACATTTGTGATTGGTCATTTTCCTTATCAAAATACGGGTAATGGTCACTTAACAAATAAATTGTGTGATTAGTTTTTAAGATTTTTATGTAAATAATTAATTTTTTTTTTGTTTTTGTTAGTAGAATTAGTTATAAAAACAATACGCGAATCATATTGAATGAAATGTTTGTTGGAAATCTAGTCTGATTTTTATTTATTAAGCAATATGTTTCAAATTTCTAATGTAAGAATAAATGTTGTGCTGACTGTCCATACATATACGCAATATTTATTTGCAGCAAGTGTAAAAACACAGCTAAAACAAATTGCTATCAATTCAATTCCCGTCCTACCTCATTGTTCTACTTTGGTTTTGTCGCTCGGTTCTCGCTGGCACAACCAATCATGTTTTATACGATGATTAAAATATAATGATGATGAGAAAGAAGTTCAGCAAACAGTATAGAAGGAAATGGGTTTGCAGATTAGCATTCCGAAACAGAACGGAAGTGGTAACAGCAATGATGGTAACACGGCGAGACGAATCTTTGCAAATACAAAACTGTTTGCATCCATTACATTAAAATAACTTTTACTATATATTAATAGCAATATCGTGTAAATTCTCAATCAGCCCAAAAAAGTACCGACAATCTTGCAAAGACACTTTTAATCTATATATGAAAACATATTTGTGGTATTCAATGTCTCCAACTGTACCCAAAATATTAGTTCACGGAGCTGACATTATAGATTTTTGTATAGTTCCATTTGGATGTTTAGGTGAGAATACATCAGAAGCTTGTAATGGACCGACGTTCTCATGCCAGAAAAAATTGTAGATTAAATTATATGGCCGACGTTTTTAATAGCGCTATGGACTCATCTGATCCATTAATATCAAGTTACTATATAAACAAGAGGCTAAAATAGATGTTATAAACCTTTTAGGTAATCCAATATTAGAGCTGAGTTCATATAATTTTGTAAATGATGAAGACACAATGAAGTTTTATTAAGTTTAGAATATTGTTTAAAAATATCTTAAAAACATGCTAAAATGTTATTTTCTTATTCCTTTTTGTTCTAATTTGATTTTTTTCATTCTAATTATAATAATATTTTAAATTTTTTTAGCAGTGCCGGGCTTATAAAGGGGCGGAAAATAAAAGCGTGGCCCAATTGACTAAAAAAAATCCGAAATCAAAGTAAAATTTTAGTAACACTTACAACAAAAAATTTGCCTCCTATCTCTTTTTTTTAGGCTTAATGCCGCCAAAATTAACAAATCGCCCATGGTGGTCAAATTTGATTTGTACTTCGAATATTGAACACTGTTTGTTTGGGTTTTTTTTTTATTTACCATTTTTTTATTCTTTTTTTTTTGTTTGTGTATTCATTTTTATTAAAATTAACAATAATGATTGTCTGCTGCAAATATAATTCCCAAAATGCCAAACTGTCCAATGATAACCTGTTGAGCTGTTTGCTGTGCAACAATGTGATGCATGTTAAATATGCTGGCTATGCGGCCAAGGTGAGGGATAGCATTGGACAGGTAAAGGCTTCAGGTGGGGCTGCGATGCATGCCGTGGCCTGGGGATTGGGATGTCCAAGTTTATGCAACGGACAGGGGCCTCCCTTGAAAACTATGTCAGCTGGTGTTTCAAAACTTCAGGAAAACATTTAGCTATGAAGATTCAAGTCTATGAGTTGCAAATTTTTGAATGAATCTCCAAAGAAAAGAAGAAAACCATGCCGCGGTCTCCTTCCCCTAAGCAATTGACATATCGGCTGTTACCAGTTCCGCTTGGTGATCGTGATCTACATTCACCTGATCCGCAGCTGCTGATTTCATTTAGAAGTCGTGCATTGGCTTCGACTGTGGACTGCGTTTTTATTTCTCCGGGTAACGCTGTCCTAATAAATATTTTGATAGCAGTGGTAATTTCCGAGTCCGGGCAAACATCGACTCCCTCAAATATTGCCAATAAAATTATAACTAGAAGGACCAGTAAAGCGATAATGCTTAAGGAGTCGCAGCGTTGACGACTGCGGTTGCGGTTGAGTCTGGCATTTTCAGGTACCTCACTGCCATTCCACCCAAAAAGCAAATATTTGTTTCGAGGGTTGATCTCAGCACTACTTTCGAAGAAGTCCAGTGGAGAAGTGAGTGTGGTGAAGAAGGTTTTTATGATGTTGGATTGTTGGACCAAATATGCCACAAAAATTTCTGACCGGAATATCTTATTTTAAAAGAGAACATTTCGAAGAAAAGAAATCGGCATCCGATTCGACTACTATCTGCGTCAAAATCTTCTGAGACGTCAACATCTAATGGCTGACCGAAAAGCTAATTTCGGCTGAATACTAATATTGCTGATGCATCAGTTTTCACTACAAAATTAACATGTAGTCCAATTTGGCGGTATATAGTCATCAATTAGAGGCTAATCAATTTGTTTTCATGTTTCTGATCTCTGATTGATTGGTGATTTTTATTTGACCAAATTAGCTTTGACCCTTTCAAATAAATCTTCCGCTGCCCTCTATGTCACACTATTTTATTTAAAGTCTTGTTGAGTTATCCCTGACTCAAGTCAATAGTTGTGATAGATCATTAGATCTTGTATTTGTGTTGGACTCTTCCAACTGTGATGTTTCCAGAACTGATCCCTTAGTTATTCCTAAATAGAAATTTCATCCACATCTGGATGTAACCATTGACCTTCCTTCCGGGTATTATGCGGTGATACCTACTCGACGTGTCGATCTTGTTGCATTCGCAAGACTAACTTTCCGAAACTTACTGAACTTCTTTTGACTCCCGATTGGTTCCATCCGTACTGTTGTACAGATATGGACTCCGCCATTTCCTTTTTTGATAGAGATGCAATGTTATAAGGATTATCTTCAGCGTTGTAAACTTCGTCTTTCCTGTGCTCCTAAGCCTTTTGTTAACTTTGTTAACGCCAAATGTAAAACACCCGTGTATCCGTCTAACTTGTCATTTGAATACAATAAAGCTGACACTGATCAAGCTATGGCCGATATGTTAGCTTATTTTTTCAAGACGACCTAATCGGAGTATCAAACGAATTTCCCCCATAAACCTATTAGTTTAAATTGTAATATTGTATGCACCATATCCCGATGGGATACGTGGTTGCGTACTCAGGTTTTGCTCAAATTATTTTTATTGTCTGTCCACATTTTCTCTTTCTCATATATTTGAAAGAAATCTTATTATAATTACTCTTTTTTAAAAAAAGTTTAAAAGTCCGAACCCTTCAATTATAGGGGTATTAGTTGTCAGCCATTCCCAAAGCACTTAAGAAAATTATAACGCCTCAATTGCAACATTTATTATATCACCAAGTAAACATGGCTTTTTAAAACGCAGATCTACTACTACTAACCTTTTAGAATTCACTTCTTTGTCGATTAACGGATTCAAGAATTCTTTGCAAACCGAATACATTAATATTAATTTCAGTAAGGCTTTTAATTCTCCAATATCTTTCTAATTGACACAGAGGGTCCTCTTTAAGCCTGCTTTTATTATCTTAAATATTATCCTTTGGAAAGGTTAGATGTTATGAGTAATTTAGGTGCTCTCATGGACCATAAATTAACCTTCAAGTCTCATATACCTGCTATTTTTAGTAAAGCCATAATTTAAAATAAAATCACTACATCAGATACTAAAAATAGTAACAGGCGCAGTGATGTGAACAGTGAAGGTCAGTCACGGAACCCCTCGCACCAAATGTAAACAATACAACGGAGTGACCATTGTTAAGATTTTTGTTATAATAATACATATATTAACGTGGTGAGCGTTGGTAATATTTTTGTCATATTAATATATTAACCACCGCAAAGAAAACAAAAAAAAAGCCATTCATTATTCTGGTGGACATTGGATAGTTTTAATTTCGAGGTATTCTGAAAACTATGAAAATTGAAGTACGTCATCTAGCATAACTGATGAGGAAAACGAAAAAGGTATATAGAAGTGATACGATATTCAACATTAAAATGGAAATTCAACATAAAAAAGGAGTCTTTATTTTATTCTACTAAATAAACCTTTAAAAACACATTGGGCCTGTATCCATAAATTATCCTGTGGATCTTTACCCTAATTGTGCACTCGTTTGTCAATGTTTGTGTCCCACGTGTGACCCACGTATTGTCTGATAGACATTCCTGGTTTTCAAGCGAGCTATGTAATTTGAAAAACGTGAAAACGAGATGCTATAAAAAGTTTAAAAAATCAGGTAGGACGTGGACTTTATGAAACGCGAATCTACTACCAGTTACCTTTTAGAATTCACTTTTTTTTATTAAGGCTTTTGACTCTGTTAATCATACGTTGCTTTTATATAAGTTAAACCAACTAGGCATTCCAAGCCTTTTGCTTAATTAGATTCTCCAATATCTTTCTAATCGTACGCAGAAGGTGCTCTTTAGGACTTCGTTTTCTAAGTCATATGGATCCATTGCTATTTACCCTTCTTATGACAGACTTTCTTTGGCATTAACACACTCTTGCGTGCTTAATATATGAAAGCAGATGATGTTAAGCTATGCCTAAGTTATAAAGACCCGTCGTCTTTTGGTTTGCGTCAGGCTGATCTTAATAGTCTTTATAGTTGCTGTGAAATAAACCTACTAAACCTAAACGGTACTAAATGTAAAGTTATGTCCTTTCATAGGCGGTCTCCTCACTTAGTCCTTATTATCTTAATGGTTTTTCTTTGAAAAGGTTAGATAGTTTAAGGGACCCAAATCATACTCATGGAACATAAATTAACCTTCAAGTCTCATATATCTGTTATTTTTATTATTTACTTCCTTAGTCCGTCCTATATTGGAGTACGGATCTTGCATATGGTCACCTCAATATGAGACACATCAAAAAAAATTGAATCTGTTCAAAAGCAGTTTCTGCCCTTTGCTTTTTGTGGTTAAAATTGGGATCGCAATGTCAACTTGCCTTCTTACTCTAGTAGACTTCTCTTGACTAATCTCCCTTCTCTTATTAATTGTAGAGTTTTGCTTGGTACTACTTTTCTGCACAAGCATTGGTGAAATAGACTCCAATGAGATCTTTAGCCGGATAAACATATCTGTATCTCGTAGACCTACTAGAAACTATATCCCCCTATCCCTAAAACATTGTACTTCTAATGATTCCTTGCATGAACCTTTCTGTAATTGGATTAGGATCCTCTTTAACATTACTTAAAACCTCAATTCTGTCCTATTTAGCTCGTAGTTAGCTGTAATAATAATTTTAACTTGCATGTCTGTATAAATTAAATTTTTTTGATGAAGTCCAACAAACAAAAACTTTTTCTTATAGGAAATTATTTTTCGACTACTCTTTTTGGGATCACACGCTTGCAAAATTTTGCGAAAAGACAGGCAGACATGGGTATTGCGACTCGACTTTTCATGATAATCAAGAGTCCAAACATCAGGCCAATTCTATAATACACTTTGCTAGAGTGTAAGATAGAAGTCGTCTATGCATAAGTTGTGCATTTTTCTATGATTTTATAATTTATTATTCTATTCCTAAGATCATATAACAATCATTGATTGTCAGCAAAAAAATTAAGCTCAGAATATAAAAATTCTTTTGAGCTAAAAAATAAACTAAACATAATTATAGTTCTTTGACTCAAGATATTTTTTTTGTCAACCTCAAAAAAATTTTTTTTTACTAAAAAAAATTTTTTTTAACTTTAATTCTTCTGTCAATTAACCCTTTATTTATTTATTTTGGGCTTTCTTGTTTCACATAACAGAGCCAAATTGTGAGCACAAACTTTTTGTCCGAAAATAATTTTTTGTTCGTTTCCAGCAGGCTTGTTTAAGGGCATTTTGGGTTAAAACAACCATTTTATTTTAAGAAATGAATAATGCAATTTGATCCAAAAATAATCAATGCTTATTTTAAAACTTCTTTATTTTAATAGGATTGAAAGTGTTTGTGCTACTGCTCTCTGACGTCTTAATTTTCATAAATTAAGCTAAGCATGCATTCCAACAAGTTTTTTGTTGTTGTAGAAGTACAACAAACATTTGTTATTATAGAATTAGGACATTAAAATGATCTTTCAAAAAAAAAAAAAAAAACAATTGGTTTGCATATGTATGTTAGTTTCTTTAGTGTTGAAAAAATATATTAAACATTGCACACGGGTAAAGAAAGTTGCCGTACGAATAATTAGTGATCGGGGCTCTTATATGATATACATGATATATACAGATATATGTGATATATATGATAACTCGAAATTAAAATGGTGAAAATCAAAGAACTTTCTATTGAGGTTAGATCGGAGATCGTAACAAAATTCAAGGGTGGAACCTCCGCATCGGCCTTGACAAAGATGTACAAAATTTCACGCAATACAGTGTAATTTTTGAATAAATAAAAAGATAACCACGGAAATTTAAAGAGTTTAAAAAGATCTGGACGGAAACGTGCATTTGATCCGAGGCAATGCAGACGAATATTGAAAGAGATTGCGGAGAATCCATCAATAAGTCCTGTAAAAGTCGCAGCGACTTCAGAAAATTTAATTGAAAAGAAAGTCAGCAGTTCCTCTCTCTATCGAAGGATGAAAGAAGTTACTATAATAACGTACGTGGTCATGGAAGATTGTTGACATAAGCCCAGCAAACAAAGTAAAGTGACTGGAGTTTGCTTTGAAATTCATAAAAAAGCCTGTAAAGTTTTGGCACAATGTAACGTGGATGGATGAGGTGGCTTTCAAATATTAAGGCTCATTTGGAAAGCGATTTATGCACCTTCAAAAGAGTCAAAATAATAAGGCTGCGCAGCCCTTGAACAAATTTGGAGAAAGAGGGGCTGTGTCTGCTGCTACGGGTTTGGAGACCTTACACCAATAGAAGCGACTTTAAACTAAACGAGATACATCGACATTTTTAATGACCCTACTTTTCCTTCTGGCAGCCGACTTTTACCAACCGATGCTACAACAAGACAGAGCGCCATGTCACAAAGGATGGATTCCAACCGAATTCTTAAGGGGCGCAGGTCAAGCTGTGCTAGAATGGCCACAACAGAGCCCAGACATTAATATTATTAAAAATGCGTTGGCTTTTATAAAGCATCATTGGACCATTGATCCAAATCGGAATCGCTAGGGGTACCCTAAACGAGATTCAAAACATTTGGATATCATTGACTGGAATGGTGGAATGGTTTATGCCTGTTTATGAGGTTATATAGGTGTCTCCTAAGCCAGATTTCATACTTGAATCTCGGACTTGGGTATGATTTCCAGGTCTAACTTTTTTCCCTGTGACACTTTAAAAGGGATTAAGTTATAGAAGAACCCAAAATATTAAATTTTTAAAATGCTATATCTTAGTTTAGTAATTTGGGTAAACTCAAAGGTATTATAAACAAAAACATTCATACTTTAAAGTTGTGTTCATTCTGCTTTTTGATAATCCCATGCAAAACAACAAAGTTATTGATCTTAAACTATTTGCGAACGATTGTTCCCATGAGAGCTACATGATATAGTAATCCGATCCATTTAAGTCCGCGATATACAATGCTTGCGGTGCATAGAAGACTACATGAAAAATGTTAACTTTGTTGCTAATAATTCGCGCTAATCCAGACGAACGTACGGATAAACGAAAATGGCGTCTCATCATGCTGATCAAGAATATATATACTTTATATGCCATGCATACTTCTATTATCACCTAAAATAACATACTCTTTTTAAAGGGTTTAAAAACTACATAGCTTGTTTGGTTTTATACTTTTATACTTATATTTTACCAAAGAACCACAAAGTTTGTACACTAAAATAACATGTTGTGAATAAATTTAAAAAACAGTAAGCACGTCGCCTTACCGACTCGAATATACCCTATACCAACGCCTCAATTTTTTTGTTTTTTGTAAGCGGTTGTCATTAACAATTATATTTCTTATTTCGATATGCTTAAAATATCTGAGCCAAATTTTGTTAGGTGACTATATTATATAGCTTCCATGGGAAAGATCGGCACGAAAAGAAATTACGGTCAGTGAAAACTTGACTTTGAGAACAAAGAGCCACACAAAAAATTGCAATGGCTTTGAAAATTAAAAATCGCGGAGAATTGTTGATACCTGTACAAGTGTTATTACTACAGTTCTGCTGCAGCTGGAATGCTTTTGAGGTATAAACTAATGCATTACATTTTGAATTACTAAAAAAGTCACTTTGGTAGATATATCAAATTGTTTATACAATTAATTTTATCTATGAACCAGAATTAATTGATAATAAGAATATTGTATTAAATACAATTAACATTTAAATGTGTAGCTGATTACTTTGTCAATAGGCAATGTTTTTAACGTCAGTAGATTAAGTTATTAAACGGACCTAAACTAAAACTATTACAACAACTTTTCGGACAGAACTTAGGCAGAAAAAAAGTTGAAAGAACAATGAAATATTAAAAAAAGTCGATTTAGCGAGCTTGAATACACAAATATTTGTTTCATAGTTCTTTTTACTTCTTGTGTGTTGTAGCTTTTTGTAGCCTTTGTTTTCTGGGTCGACGATCATGAGCTTGATCTTTTTCTCAGCTTAACTACTGCCCGGAAAGTTGTTGCTGTGAGCCAAAAGTTTGTTGTTATGGACCACTGGAGCTAAAAGAGACACTACGTGTCATCCTTGATGTAGAGTAAAAGTTACGTTAAAGTATCATAATAAAATTTGTCATGCAAAGCCCACAAACTTAAAAATAAAACATTTTGTGCAAAAGTTTTACTATATAACCCTAAAATATATGCTCTGATCAGGACAGAATATCAAAACAAAGTTTAATCGTTGGCATTGCGATATTACATCATTATAACTTTGCAAGTAGAGGTTTCTCCTTTTTCAGGTACATATCTTAAGAACTATATTTTAACCTCTTTTCTATGAACTTCGTAAAATTTATTGTCATACAGTCCAAATTATTCCGTTTATTAAATTTTAAAAGTTAGGAGCAATTTATAGATGTGAAATGTTTACTATGAATTTAATTTACACTCTAATTACTAATGACAAAATATTTGTCGCTCAATGTTTATACCTCCTAGTTATGAGCTAAAGGGGTATATAAATATAAAGTTGGTAATAAAAATGTGATAGCCCTAAAGCTAAATATAAGAAAAAAACGTTTTCAAACAAATAAAATCTGTTCGTTCCTTGGATTAATAAGCCGACATTGTTATTATATGATTTGGCGAGAAGGCACGCTTTTGTCTTTGGGGCTTGTAAATTTTGGGCCTTTATTTTAAAGGGTACAACATTATCGGTACATTGATTTGCTTACTTTTTTTATAGCGATTCTAGCCAATACGAACCGACTGATGACGTATTGATAAGAATGCTGATATTACTCTGTACAAAAATAAACATAAATTTAAAGTATGTAATTATTATACTCTTACAGAGGTATAATAAAATTGGTCAGATGTTTGTAACTTAGTAAAGAGTGCCTTTTAAACCGACAATTAAAAAAAATTAATAAGCTAATTGATATGCAGAAAAGTTTTAAAAGCTAACATATGCATCACTTAAACCAACAATTTGGCGTTATAGGATAAATAAAGTAAGCAAGTCGCCTCATCAACTTGGATATGCCCTTTACCAGCCCTTATATAACTCTGTGTTAAATTTCGATACAAACAATACCAATCGCATTTTTATGAAATTTGGTAAGCCGATACATATTATTATCAAATATATGTTTACCAAATTTCATTACGATATTTAAAATATTGCAGGGGCGAATAAACTTAATCTGCGTACACTTATGGGTACAGGGTAAAAAAATTATTTATAGACATTGCTTTAGGCAAATATCAATGTATTTTAGTGCATTTCTAAAGAACAAATAATTTACCGTCTATGAGAAATCTAACATTTGTACAGAAAGACAGAAAAATGTTCTTGAATAAAGTGCAGTTTATAAGCTAATAGAATCTTCTTAATCATTTTACCGCTTCATGAGATCGGAGGAGGTTAGCGCTGCCTCTGTTTAGAAACTCATTGAGACTTTGGCAACTTGACATGCTAATCTCTTGATTTTGGGGAGCTTATTTATGGTGTATTGGTTAAACAAGAATGGCCACTGACCTAGTGGCCTTGGGAAAATATCGGACGTATATCTTTGGTATAGATCCAAAGAATCGTGCTCCTCGTTGTTGAGTTTTCTCCTTATTATTGAGTTTTCCTCAAAATTTAGAATAGAATATTTGATAAATTGAAGTTTTGTTTTTAACTTTGTTTTACTTATATTATTGCCGAATCCGGATTAATTTGTGATGCTACTGGTCGCGTCCGAAAATAAGCGCGCTACAAGTAAAGGCGTAATACCAAATTACAGTAAATTGGGACTGACAACTCTAACAATAAAACCACTCACACTTACACTGGATCAACTTGAGTCAGGGATAACTTTAAAACTTTAAAAGAGTCATTATTGTTTTAGAATTTAAAATTAAGACGATTAATTAACTAAAGTGGTCTAGGATAATACAAATTCCGATGTTACAATTTTTGGTGCGAGGAAAGAGACCGATAAAATCAGATTTACAGTCTTTGAAAGGAACTTTGTCTAACTGTTTAGTTCCACATTGGTGGAGTGGTTTAGTGCACACGTTGGGTACTTGCAGGTTGAACGTTCATAAAACTGTTGGATATACTTTCTAACATCCACAATCATTCGTGGCCAAGAAACCTAAGACGAATGCGCTCTAAGCATTTTGCTTTACCACAATGGGATAAGTTGGGAGGATTGTGGGCTGCCCTAGCGACGCTATCACGCAGCTGTTGGGGTACGAGTAGTTTCCAAGACTGAACATATGTAGAGGCGACATCAGGTGTATATACGCGGAAGAGTTTCGTTTAATATTCTTCGGATTCAGAAGCGAAAGAGATTGAATCGATTTCAGGGAGTATCTCAACTTCTAGAAGAGCTAGTTAGTTCTTAAATGGTTTTGATAAAGCCTTGGATCCTCTATTTTTGACGCCTTTTCGGTGCTCTACTTTGAAGTTAAACTTCTGATGTTTTTGGGTTTAGTATTAAATAAACATGCCCGTACACAAAGTATCGGTGATCCTGTGACTGGTTTTCTAAGCGTGGATCACATTTCGAGCAGTTATGTTTATATGCATCTATTAAATCACATCCAAGCAACCCTGATATTTATGTCCTACTTTGTCGCAATTTCTACATTTCATTTTGTGGGGAGCGCGTAGCGCACATATTTTTATATCTTCTTCTGCCACATGATCTACTTGATCACCTATTTGGTCTTCATGCAATAGTGTATTAACAATTCGCCTAGGTCCTGTGTCGTGTTAGCTACCTTGACCGAAGATCGCAGAAAACTTCTTTGTACTTATAACATTTCCTATGCAGTGCGTCTATGTTTGAGGTCTCACTATGTAAAATTTTATGAAATTGTTTCGCACTCCGCTATAAATTCTAAATCGCTTAACGGTTCTCGCCATAAATCTGAGAAATTCATCAAAAATGTTATTGGAAGACTGCTTGCCTCTGCGCAGGGCATCCAAAATGTTTCTTGGTCTTTATACCTATCTCATAAACGAATTCATAGGTCGAACATGTTCATTTCGTTCGAGGTTTGATGACATCGCCAGAAAAATGTTAGGGCATGCTAGCGAATTTATAAACTTCGCATTGTTAAACAATTTATTTGATATTGTTCGATATTAATTCGATATACGAAATTCTCTACAGTTATATCCTTAGCGGATCCTGTGAAACGTATGTGCCAATTGGATATTACACTTGAGACACCATCTGCACGTTCGGGCATGATGACCGAATCATTTGGTGAGCGATTTATTTAAATGTTAAATTGTCGAGTCCTAACACTTTTATCGAGTGTAGGTTGGGCATTCGCCGCCATTATATCGCCGTTGCCTAATTTGGACACAATTCATTGGTCTCAACCCAGACATTTAGGCACTTTTTATGAAATTTGTGTCGACAGAGAGTCGCTATGTTTTCTGTCTGCCCACTAGTGTCCTTGCAGATAGAGCATAAAATTACTTATTAATTTGGCATATATTTTAATTAGCCAAGCTTTCCAAGCTGCGCCTGAAAGCCATTATTGAAAAGAGGTAACAAAGTAATAATGCGTTAAGTTTATTTCGTCACCTTGAAAAATAAGGTACTCTTCTTAGCTTATTTTTAACTTTTAAAATGTTTCACTAAATTTTGGGACATCTCTTTCAAAAAAAGTTCTACAGTCTTTTAACGCACATATCTCTGTATTTTGTTTTATATAAACTGTATTTCAATGTATGGTTTAGTAAACACAACAAGTTTGGTTATTACGAAAGAGTAACACTTGGTAGATGTATTTCATGTTTTAATACAATGCTATAAATATTTTTCAAGTTTTAGTTTCAAGTTGGCGAATGTCATTTACAAAAAGGTAATAAACAGGAATTCTAAAACGATTTGAATAATAAAACTAAATTTTAGATATAAGTCGTTGCCTGGATAGGTACATATATGAGTTAAGGTTAATTTGAACAGAATTAATCAATATAAAGTATTTTCTATATGGATTTCAATTGTATAACTAACATAAAGCCGGGGGATTACTACATAACATTATAAACTGTCTATCATTCATAAAACAAATACCACCGTCAACTTGATGTATAAAGGTGTTATGCCGTTGGTCACCGTAGTGTGTTATATCTTGACGACTATGACGTACATACAGTTTTATCGAGTCCAATCCAATCATGGGAACCTTAAAAACTTATACTTTACAAAAATGAATATGCAAATTGTCGCCATGGCCATGCATGGGGTAAGTATCTTAGATCTCAAACGCCAGCTTGCCAAATTCCTCCGGTCTCCCTTGGTTTCGGGTAGAGGCCTCTAGAGGAACCTTTCATCCGGCCTCAGCGCAAAAGAATGGTCGCAGGGACCTTCACGCTCATTATTAAAGTAGGAATTTCCAATTGGTACTGGAAAGCATTTGGATTGGGCCTACTAAACTTATGCCGTAATTTCCTTTTGTCGGACTTTAGACCAGCGTGTACTCTATGATGGGGTCGAGGTGGACGTCTAGTGGCTCCGAAAATATGTTAGATAGTTGTAGCCGGCAATGGCAGATTCCGTCCCGTTGATATCCCAATAGATGTAAGTGAGCAGCAGTAAGGAGTGGCGTGGGTGATAATCCATATATAGATATAATCCACTTGTGGTTTTCGTATTATGTTCTCTTCTTTATCTCCCTCTTGCTTTTGCTTCTGCTTAGCTCAGACCAGACTAGACTGATTCCCCTAGGCTAGCAGTAGACCTACACCACTTACAATCTCGTGCTTTTTTTCAAGGGTAAGAGCTTACACGATCTACTTTTAAAAAAGCTACCTAAGCCGAGATAAGAACAAGAACCCGAGGGGAAGGTTAAGATAGGCAACTTTTTGGACAAGACTATTGGCGCCCCTACACATGTGACAAATCGATTTTAAAGCTCATCTCTTTCTGTTCCATATTATACACACACAAACTTTAAAATTAGTTTATAAACTCAGTACAATATCCATTCGACTCACGCACTGCTGTTTTTTCCCTTTGTGTCTTTGGGTTTGATTACACTTGCAACGTTTGTACCTTACTTTGCCACGACCAAGCCAACTTGATCTAAAATGTTTCTGCCTAATATGGCATCATAAGCCATATCCTCATCAGGAACAACGTATAATTTTATTCTCATTTGTATACCGTCTAGTTGCACGGGCATACAGAAACTACCAAAGGTCAAAACGTGACTTCCGGCTATATCTGTAAAACTTAATTAAATTTTCCCCTTTGATCTTTGCTAACTTAAAGGTAATCTCCTTTGGTTCGAACCCGAAGGATAAAATTTCCCTGAGGCCTTTACTAAGTTATTCTGCACCAATATTATTTCTTATAACTTTTGAATTCTCTTTCTCTTTTTATTGAAATGAACGATGCCCTGGCTGTCCACATTTAAAACATTTAAAAGTTATAATACTGCAGTTTTTCACTAAATGTGATGGAACACCGCATTTTAAACAAAACTACCTTGTTTGCTTTTATGTCTGGTATACGTTCCACAAAATGTTCTATTAAACTTAAGCTAGAGAGTAAAAAAATGCAAACAAAGTTTCACCCTTTCTCAACTGTTGTTTGCCTAGTCTTCTATGGATTTCTGTTGATGATACCCGTACTTTAAGCTGTCGCTTCAAAGTTTTTTTTAATGAGTCCAAACTGCAAATATCTGTGTGACTACGAATGAAGCTTCTTTTAATAGTTGCTTTGCATACAGAAGTTTTAACTGACTTCACCCCGCTTACTTGCGTCTCTTTCTGCAATAGTTTGTCTTCTGTCACAAGCCGTCTGCTACTCCTACAGTGAACACAGCAATCATATACCCATATCCGTCTGCCCATCTGTCCCAGCGCGCTGAAAACCCTTTTGCTAATGAGCTATTTAAACGAATTTTCGTATACAAGCTTTCTACAACCATAGGTAGGGTTTTTGGGATATCCAGATCGGACCGCTATATTATATAGCTGCTATAGGAACAATCAGTCGAAAAAGAAGACTTAATGAAAAAACTTTTTTGTTTTTTAAGTTCTTCAAACCATAATAGTCACTAGTGTATTTTTATGTTGCCCGCGCCCATTTGTCAAATTTTATAAGGATCGGACTACTATAGCAAATATCATACAATCGATCGGTGAAAAAGCAGTCCTAGTAAGAAAAACTTTTTTGTTTTTTTAAGTTTTTCGAGCTAAACTGTATTGTTAAGGTCCGCAACTTTAAGTCATTTTTGTAAGGATCGGACCACTATATCATATATAGCTCCCATAGGAACAATCGGGAAAAATGTTCTTATGAGAACAACTTTCTCCTTTTGTTGCTTGGAGTATTTGCACTAGATAAGATCATTTTTACAACCTTAACCTAATTATATATAGCTCTTTCACTTTGCTTCGCAGTGCTGCGGTCGTTTTTTATATTGCGTGGTTATTGGTGGTTGGGGGTTTTGGTTGATACACACACATACGCAAAACAAACATGAATTGTGACTGTATGTGTGTGAGGAAAAGAATTTTGAACATTATATTCTTTGATATTTAATGCTGATTTTACTTGCAAGTATAAGTTATATAATGAAGTTATTTTTATGTTAGTATATTTTAATTATGAAGTTTACGGTATTAATAAGAATAATAGTAAGAATAAGTAAGTTGTATCTGGGCAAAAATTTTTTTCCAGTGAGAATTGACAGTTTTCGGAAAACACGGTGTATTTTCACTGCATGCATGCATATACATACATGCACTGCGCGTCATTAGGATAGCACACTTCTGTATTAAATAGTTTTCGCTAGTTTATGTTAAAACTAAAAGAGTTAAAATTTCAAAAAAGTTGTAATTGCTGAAAAACTAATTGGCAACCAAATTATACAAGAACTAATGTTTTTGTATATCCGAATTTTTAAAAAAAAATTTTTTTTCCAAAACAACTGAAAAGTTGACTACCAAAATTAAGTCATCAGGTTAGCACACTTTGGAATATTTACATTTTCAGCAGTTGCCAGTACGCTTTCAAACGAGTTTGCATTCATATTGGTGGTTAAAAATTGAATGGTACAAATTGGTTGTAAAATTGAGATAGCTCCCCACACCATGACACCGCCCACACGGCTATGAAGTAGATCCAATTGATGTTCGTCCTTCTGAAGATCATGGAAATAATAATTATAACCATCGGACCAATTGCGATTCCAGGTCAAGTGCTCTTGTGCGAAGTTCAATTGCATCTCTTTTCAAGCAAATATGGAGCATTTCTAATCACCCTTTGGACAGTAAATAAACTCGCATTAACACCAGCAATTGCCCTGGTATTTGGGCTTGCCTAATGGGAGTTTGATGCTTCACGTCCGCATCGGAAATCATTTTATTGTTACCGCATTTACAATTTCTCGTATCCCGTTTTATTGCGCAACTAATTATATAAAACTTTTCGACTTCTCCCTATTTTTTTTTTTTTTTTTTTTTTTTGATATTTCAGGTACTGAAAGTTTTGAATCATCATAGGCACCGATTTTAGCTTTCTCTTTAAGCGATAGAGATTTTTCTTTACCCATATTAAAAAAAGAGTACTTATCAAATAGATAAATATATTTTGTTCAAAGAAAAAATGGAATAATTGTGATAGTTCAGATGCTAGAACAGAGCGTTAAGTGAATTACAAGGATATAAAATTAAATTATAGTTTTGAATATAAGAAGAAATAAAATTATTTTGGCTGAAAGTATTTTCGGAGTTTAATTCATTTATCTGGGCAAAAAAAGGAAATCTATTAAATCCGTATTTAAAATAGATTATTTTTCCGATTCAGATTCAAATTACTTTACTTGCGCCGATTAAAGTTAAACCGTGACTCAGTCTCGACTTGAATTCAGGCATCTGCACCAATGGGACGGGAGTGCCACCACTTATCTCTAATCGGCTGTTGTTTGTATGTGCGAAATTAAACTTTAATTTTTTATTGGTTTTTCTTAAATAAAAGTGCGTGTGTTTGCCAAAACAAAAAATTAATTGCAGAAAGCCAATGGATAGGTTACAATTAACTGTAAAAAAAAGTGCGTGAATTGATGGTACTAAACAAACAAATGCATTTGGCCGGTGGATATACCTTTATACATATGTATGCATTAGTGCGTGAATAAATAGTTAAAAATAATATATATAATAATATATATATTTTAATATTTGGATAAGTGTGACGCACAATTTTCATTTAAAAGCGGCACTTAAACACACGATCAGAATTTTTTAACATTTTTTCTTTTAACACACAGCTGTGCATATGTGTGTATGTATATGGATTAGTATGTGTAAAAATTTCAAATTTACCCTACATCACAGGAAACCCACTATTTTTTTTATTTGATAGTAGTAAAGTGCCAAAATTTCAATGTTCTAGGTGGAGTGGAAGGCAGTGCTCAATGTCTCCAAAATATTAAAAATTTAGTTATTTTCTTATTTTTTTAATATTAATTTCTGTGCACAATTTTATTCCAGATGCTGCTATTTTGAAATAAATTAAAGAAAAGTGTGTTAACAAGTTACAAAATTAAAACTGTTATGTTGCGACTTAGACTTTATTATCGTGTTATCATGTTATCTTAAGAAGTAAAAACTTAAAGTTTATGAGTCATGGTAGCATAGTTTAATGCTACCATGCGAAATATAAATACATTTTGCCGAGATAGACATGAAAAAGTGCCTTTATAAAAACCAAAACCTTATCGTCACATAAAAAGAATTGCTTTACGTCCATGCCACATAACATACAATTAACCGTCAAATAATTTATATTTTTAACATTGTATTTTTGTTTCTTAATCTACGTAAATTCCGTTTCAGTGACATTTAGTTATTTCAATAAAGTGCATCTTTACTAATTTATTTGGACTTATTCGACTTTCCAACCAGTTTAGATCTTAAAATGGAAAGTGTTCCTTAATTTTCTCTAAACAGTTAATATTTGTTTGTGAGGACTGCTTTTACACAAGTGGTTGCTTAAACTTTGTTGTAAAAATATGGCTTTGTCATCAACGCGTCAAGCGAACACTACATTCTTAATAGGAGTCAAAGATTTAAAACCATTAACTGGATTTAATCAGTTACCAACTCTAAGGCAAGTTCTTCTTAGATTCCACTTTTACCTACAAGAAAAAAATCTGTTCGAAACGCTAGTCACAGCGCTGTAGAAGAACTAATTTTAGCGTGGCAAAGGTCCGCTATCCCGATTAGACTTTTAAAACATTTTATTGATAAGCTTGAGAAAGTACACTCTAAATGGCTTTTGATGAAAAAAAAATAACGGAAGAAACTCTGCTACCCAAGAGAAACGTGAAACACTATTTAGATAGGGTATTTAACATTGCTCACAATGATGCACTTACTATTTGCAAATTTGACGAAGACAGACAGTTTTTAATTGATCAGAGAGCGGAAAGAAATATGATTATTTCATCAGAAGACAAAAAATACAACAAGAAACAAGAAAGATTTATTCATAGGAAAATGGAAGAAAAAAAGAGACTTGAAAAGGGGAAAGAGCTGGATTTTTCTTCCCTGATATCCAACTGTAAATGTTTTAAATTCAGATTCAGAAGACGAGTTATCACAACATTTTAATTCATCCAAAGATTCAGAAGAATTGTATAAGCCATCTTCATCATTTCTTAAAAGAAGTGAATCCCAAAGAGACTCGTAGACTGAACCAATTGCAAAGAAATCTTTATTTTCTACTCATGTCACTAGTGCCTTAGATCGCAATAAGGTTTCTGATAGGAAAGTCTTACGATTAATGGTTCCTATTGCAGCAGCATTGGGGCATGACTCTAATTCGTTGACATTATCACGGAGCACAATTCAGCGCAAAAGGAAAGAAGGAAGGAAAGTTGTGTTTGAAGAAATCAAGCAATCTGTTTCTTTTGACGATCCAGTTATTGTTCATTGGGATAGCAAGATTATTTCTCAAATTTTTGGCACTGAAAAAGTAGATTGTTTGCCAGTATTAGTGTCTGCGGATGGAAAGGAGAAGTTGCTTGGAGTGCCAAAACTTGTAAGTGGTACTGGCGCAAACGCAGTGAATGCAGCTTATAATGCACTAACTGAATGGGATTTGGAGAACAAGATAGTCGGCATGTGTTTTGATATTACATCTGTTAATTCAGGGCTAAAAATGGAGCTTGTGCTATGCAGCCGCCACATTTTGGAAATTGTCCTCAGTAAGGTATTTACTCTCTGTGCGGTCATTCCAATTCTCCTGATATTCCATTATTCAAAAGGTTCAAGGCAGCATGGCTCTTGATACACAAAAAGAACTATCGCCCATTGAAAGATGCTTCTGGCAGCGAAAATCTAAAGCTCACTGCAGTATTTGCTTTATTAGTTGCCTTAGAAAGAAAAAATCAGACAAGAGACGATTACATGGAGGTAATAGAGCTTTTTCTTTTAGTTCTGGGCCAAACTTCAGATCGAATTCATTGGAGACTTCCAGGTGTAGTACATCACGCTCGTTGGATGGCGTAACTGTTATACGCCATAAAAATTTACTGATATCGTGAGGAAGACTATTTTAAAACCACACGAAGAGAAAAATCCCAGTTAGAACGCTAAACTTTGGAGCTCTTGTATATATAAAATATTGGTTTGAAGTATCTCTGTGGAAAGACATGACCAAATAAGAAATTATTGATCCTATTGCGGCTATTTGAAAACTTGAAAATTGTTAATGATATAGCTGAGCGTGGTGTAAAACTATTTAAAAAGTTTAATAAGCCTCTGACAAATGACGAAGAAGAGAAACAGTTTCTCCTGCCGTCGACATAAAAGGATTAAACTACATTTTGTTTATTTACCCCACTCGCTGCTTTTTTATAAAACTTTTGTATTATTAATAAATATTGAAATACTGTAAAATAAAATTAGTTGTTATTTCTAAGTCTGTTGTACTTCATTAAAAATAATTCTCGAAATACCCTATTTTTCAAATTTATTCTTAACATTGCATGTCCTTGAGCACTGTCTTCCAATTGGAATATTATCTTTAAACTTTGATAGTATACTTATTTTATTACAAGAAAACTAATGAGGGGGTGCCTAGTTATGTAAATTAATCTTGAAATGTTGACTGTATAATATGGGCCACTCTAACATACATACATATGAATGCTGATTTCGAGACTTTTCAAATAAAAATAATAACAGATAGGTCAGAAGATACCCTGGATCCTTTGGAAAGAACAGGTATGTACATACAGTGGCTTAAAAATTCCCTCCTTTAAGTGTCTACGTGAGTGGGTGAAAACAAATTGAACAATAACAAGTGCTGTGCTTATAAGATTTTTCACCAATGCTAAGCTGGAGAAGCGGAAGGATATCTGGCTCAGAAGACCAAATGTTTGTAGGAAAGCGAAAAACCTGGCAAACCATTCACCTGGCGAACAATTCACCTGGCGGGCCAAAACTTAGGTTATTGTATCGAGGGTTATATGAGAGTGAGTCTGTAGACGCGCGAGTGCTTCGTTTAAATTAATCTATATTTATATTCATAGAATTGATATGGAAGCACTGATTGTGGTACATGGAAATTCAACTTAACGAAAATATCATAGCGAAATTGGAAAGACTTCCGGTCACTCCTGACAGTATGACTGCGCTCAACTACCGAGTAAATCCCTCCTCACACTCCCCTCTGGTCACCCTTTGGCAAGAACTTTGATAAAAATAGAATTGTTGTCTCGAAAGGCTTATAGCTATTTATGTGAATGGATAGACGGTTAAATTTGGGTTTTATTTAAATCGCGTAAATAACGGAAAGCGAATACCTAAAGATCGGAAAGGCATGCAAAGAGACACAAAGTAGATTTTACAAACGTTAAAAGATTGAAAACTCTTTAAAAATATGACTCAAGTCATTGTTTTAAACTTTTATTAAAAAAAATTTTTTTTGATGTTGGCCCAAACTTGTTAAGTTTGTTATATACATAGTAACATATATGTTTTAAAGACAAAAACAATATCTCGAGTCAAAGAATAATCATTACGTTATATTTTATTTTTAGCTTAGACGAATTTTAATATTTTTTTTTTTTTTTTGTGCTCAGAATCGATAATCTTTTGAATAGAATTGAAAATTGTAAAATCATAGTGAAAATGCACAACATATGCATAGACGAGTATATTGGTCTATTTCTCGCTCTCCAAGTGGTATTAAAATTGTATGATTTCTACACTCTAGCAAAGTGTATTATAGAATTTGTATGATGTTTCTATTCTTGATTATCATAAAAAGCCGAGTCGATATAGCCATGTCTGTCGCTTTACCTTACACGCTTCCAGTTAAAAAGTTAATGAGCTAAGATCGTGTAAGCTTTTCAATACCATAGGCTGGCTAAGTTCGGTTTGGATCAGACACAAGACAACATATAGCTGCTACAAGAGTATTCCGACAAAAAAAAAGTCTTATAAAGCAAATATTATATGATGAACAAGGCAAACTTTGGTAAATGGCCCTACGCCTTACTTTAAACGAAACGGTTAAATTTGGCAATCAGATGGCCTACGGTGCAACTATTCTTCGGAAAAGAAAGCCATCACGGTGCGCTGGGCCGACTGGAGAATTTTGCATAAATGCTGGTCCCAATCCTTGTTTTTATCAGTACTAGTTTTATAGCATTCAGTAGTATTTTGTTCTTTCTTTCCGCTTGGGCATTGACGCGAGGCGTGTGCACAGCTGCTTTTTTATATCGAATTCCTTGGTTGCAAATGAATTTCTTGAATTCCTTCGGCGTTAACAAAACGCCTCCATCCGATATGATTCAAAATGTTTGCCCAAAAAAAAACAAAAATCTGTGTGAGAGTGTTTTGAACTGGAATTGTCTTTGAGTTACGTGTTGCCACCAATAAGGTAAACGCACAAACTATGACCGAGAAATGAATATTTCTTATCTTGCTTTTTGGACGTGGTACAATATGATCCATGTTTATAGTTTCAAATAGTATAGGTATTACATCTTGAAGTGCATTTCTTCATCTGGTTTTCCCCCTTTTACTTTATTGATGCAGCATTAAAGACATGTCTATGTAAGATTTGACAAATTTTTTCAATCTAGCCAGTTTTAGCGACTCTTCCCTATTTTGGATGCCCGGCAAGTTTGGTGGCATCATTCTATTTGACACTGTTTAATTTTATCTGGAATTGATATGGGACTTTATCAAGTTCTTAATTCTTGGAATCCACAATTTTGCACGAAGATACCGCACAATAAGTTGATTGAACTAAGAGATGCATAAAATGTGCCCCTTATGGGATGCCGCTCATCGTAACTGAGGGACTTGGGAGGCTCGAAGCCGCCCACAAGAGCGCAGTATCCCTTAGCGATATATAAAAGGATTAAGGTTGAGCAGCGGGCTGGAAAACGGAATCGGCCGCCTTTAGCTGAGGAACCTGATTTGAGTGGCATATTACTTATGCTGGGCTAGCCGAATAAATATCCGTTTGGAGGCGAGTAGCTCCTCTTTGCTGAGCTTTGCATTGATGCCCTAGGCGCAATAAACTTTCACAACTTCCGCAATGAACTTCCACAATTCCACAAAAATGCGGTAACCCGAAGGGCTCTGCCGTAATCGGAGATGCGCGAACTAAAGTCATCTGGGGGCGATGTCGCTACAGTATTACAGTGAACAGCCGCGGCATGGAAAACTTAACTGGACCCACTCGGGTCTTGGCCGCCAAAAGGTGGACGCTCACCTGACCTGACCTCACCACCGCAATAGGTGCTAGCCAGCCGGCGGGATCGAACAGCTTGGCAATGTGGGACAGGACTTCCCGTTTGGATACTGGATTCTTACCCTGTGGGTTCGTACCGGCGAAAAAGAAACTGTCGCTGGTGGCCTGCCAACGGATGTCCAAAGTTTTGGCAGTGGTCTAGTCTTCCAGCTCCATATAGTCCGTGTTCAGCAAGTCATCCTTGGGATGGCTTGGAGGATTGTCTTCTTGTTAGAGGTCCATTTTTGTAGCGGAAATCCAACTGAATTGAGGGCCGATTGTAGATCTTCGATTGTATTGCATGCCCCTTCTTTGGTGTGTGTCCCTGCAAGACGTCATCTACATACATTAAGTGACAGAGAATCTCACTTGCCTTGGTATACGAGAGTTGCACATCGTGTGCCACGTGTAGCAAAACTCGAATGGCCAGGAAAGGAGCCTAGTGCACGCCGAATATCACCGTTTGGAGCTCGTAATCTTAAAGATCGTCTTCTCGATCTCGAATAAGAATTTGTTGCAACGATGTATCCTTGGAGTCGAACAGTATTTGTCGAACCATCTGAGTGATGTCCGCATTGAAAACGAACTCAAAGAACCGCCATTTGATTATTTGCAGCGTAAAGTTGGATTAAAGCGTGGGCCCGGTATGCGAGGCGTCTTTTAAGCTGACTCTTCCTGTGGACCTTGGGAGAAGTGCTCTCGGGCTTAACTACCGCATGATAAGGGAGATGAAAATTCGGTCTGTTAGTCGGCACCCCTATTGGTATCGTGTGGCCCAAATCTACATATTCCTGCAGAACTGCATCATACTGTTGCATTAAGGCCGAATTCTTTTTGAGCCGTGTTTCGTTTCTTAGGAACTGAGCCATCGCATTGGATCTGGACTAACCAAAGTCGATGCTGTCCAGATCTTAGAATGGCAAGGAACCCTCTTTCCTTTTTCTGGTTGTCTCTCAAATGTCCAGAAGAAGTAAAGACGGCTCTAGTATCTGGATCTGGACAGCATCGACTTTGCTCACACACGATATCCGCTGACTTTTCCGGCATCGCTAGCGTCTTACACATCCCCAAAGCGCATCAAGTTTGGCTTCACATGCAGTCGCCGGGCATCGTCCAGGATTGGTGCCGGCCTGTTGTAATGGGGACCGGCCAGTGGAAGATCTGGGGAATCGACCTGGTTCGGGAATGGACACGCTGGAATCGGCCCGCACAGCGTCGCAACCAACGCTAAGGCCTCGACCAAGATCTGCCGATTAGAGGGGGCGGACAGGGTCAGCAGACATGCCAACTCGACGCTGCCAGCGTCGCATTGACCCATGCCGGTTACCTCTGCATTAAGATGGCAGAAGGAGGGTCGGACTAAATTAAAACACCTTTCTGATAGGAAGGTGGAATCGGCTCCGGAATCTATCAGTGCACGGACCTCATAGTCTTGCCCGTGCTGGCCCGGATGCGTTGCCGGAGTGCAGCAAGATGTGATGTCGCGCATTGGAAACGTTATGTGCACTCGAGCAGTCTCGAACTTCTTGGGCAAGGGCTGGAATTTTTAAGAGTTGTCTGGCCTTAGTCATGATTGGCAGCCTATTGTTCTCATAGCGCGAGATGAGATTTTGCCTTGCTGCTTGGAATCCTTCATTGGTCAAGGGTGACTTCCCTACGATAACCCGTGCCTCGCCTCGAGTCATCCCATTCAGATGGTAGAGCATTCTCATGGGTGCTAGACCGGAGTTGTTGACATAAATGGCCGTAAAAAGGTCTCAGGAAGGCTACCTTAGGCTGACCCCATCAAACACCCGACCTCTCATGGAGGCACTCGATGACAATAAAAAGTCAAAACTGTTGGAGTGTTCGATTGGGCTGGAGCATTTTGGCCGGAAACCTGTTTAATACGCTCCCCGAAGAGCCTACCCCCACGAACGAAAACTATGTAACAGTACTCGTGCTTCGCCTTGACGATGGTGAGTGTCATTTGACTGCTCTTCTCCATGCTGGCCGATAGGGCGGTGTGCCAGCGCTCAAATTCTGCCTTCACCTTAGTCCAGGGCAATTCCAGCTGCTTCAAATGCATACAAACTGAATACGGTGGGACCTGGTCGGAGATGCTGGAATGGAGTTTTAGTTAAATTATAAGAATATATAAATTACAAGGATATATAATTAATTGGGAAAAGTCAAACTAGATTTTGACTATGAAAAAAAAAAATTAAATTTCTAATAAATTAATTAATTGGGGACAATTAGAAAATTCCAATGTTCGTGTGAAACTCAAATTAATATATAAATATTAATTTCCCTTTTTATGTTCTTGTTGGGAATGAAATTTTATTAAATCGCCCTATTTTCACGTCGGAGGAAGATAAATCGTAACTCTGTAACTGTAACTCATGAGTCAGTACTAATCGGAGTGGAGTGCCACCACTGATCTCGAGTCAGCTGTTGTATGTATGTGTGAATTTAAATTTAAATTCAAATTTTTTTTTTATGTTTTAACAAAACGTGCGAGTATTGATTGCGGAAAGCCAATGGAATCGACTGCAATCAATAGTGAAAGCAAGTGCGTTAGTTACCCAAGCTAGAACTGCTTATGGTTGGTGCACGTATGTATGTATTTGTGCGGCCACACAAAATGAATAAAAAAAAAAAAAATTCGATTTAAACGGAATGCCACGGAGGATGGAAAGAATGACTGTTTAATTAACGCGACCTACAATTCTAACGGATAAGTGGCACTTGCACACACAATCAAAATTTTTCTTTTATATATTTTTCACTTTTAGATGGAGGAACAACTGTGCATATGTATGTATGTATGTATGTATATGGTTTGATGTATGTACATACATATTCATTCGGGTTTGAAGGCCTTTCAAACAAATAGAGGACACCTGGACGGGCACAGGATAAGTCAGAGGATACCATTGAACCTTTAAGGAGGTCAGGTATGTACATACAGAGGCTTAAAGATGGAAAATTGGCTATGGAGGAGCGAGGAAATTCTCACCTTTAATTTTATATGTGAGTGTATGAAATGAATGAACGAATCAAGGTTTTGTACTTATCAGATTTTCTACCGATGCTTCTAAGCTGGAGGAGCGGAAGGATATCCGGCCCGAAGGACCAATGTTTGTAGGGGAGTGGAAAAAACTTCTAGATACAAGCCCTTGGCGGTTGCCAAAACTTCTGGGCGCTTGGAATGTGATATGTATATTGGGCAAGGCTGTAGGGGGATGATTCAATAAAAAGCGTGGAGGTTCTGGTTTAAACACTTTCTCCATTTTAGAAAAAAAAGGGGAAAGACGTATACGGAGGCGAGATGAACCGGCCGGTGACAATGGCGTTTTCCACAGTAATGCCCCTCACTTGCTCCAGTGTGACCGTTTGCATTGGAAACGAAAACTCCATTTGATTAACATAACACTTGGTCTGTTTCAGTCAAAAATCATTGAAAAATAGTTCTAATTTATATTCAAATTTGTTGTGCCAAACCCAGCAATGAAGCGTTACAAGTGATTTCTGATAACAACTTTCATGAAAATCTGGTTATAAATTTGGCCTTCCTTCTCAGGTATCATGTGATGATAAATACTAACGAAACTAAATGAACCTTTGACGACTGCCAGTTTTTCCCGCATACTCTCCTGCATAGATATTGAGTCTGCGATTATCTTTTTTTATAGTGGGCGGCTACTGCCTTCCATACTGAAATTGATAGTATTGCCGATAATATACCTTAATCTGCTTACGTTTCTGCGATTACAGTCACCACCACAGACAGAAAAGTTGCTGTTGATGCTGACCCTACTGCCCCTAATGCTGATAACTCTGAGGCTGACAAATGTATGGACGTTTCCAGTGTCCTCGACGTTGATGCATTGATTGGCGATGTTTTTTTTTCAACCGCTGGTGTTCCTGCCGTACTCGTCTACGCTGCCTCTGCTGACTACATTTTCAACTCTGCCGCTGCCGTAACTCTTGATGTTGACTTTCCTACTGCGGATGATCATGTTGCTTATAAGGTCACAACTGCCTCAGCCGTTGCTGTCTCTGAAAATTTGACCACTGCTCCCAATTTGTACACCACTGCTGCCATTCGCTACGACAATGCCAGCTGCTGCCGCCGTCGATTTTTTTTTCTGGACTACGAAAAAATGTTATGTTTACGGCCGCCAAAAAAGTGTTGAAGACGTCGTGGGCAAACTGAAATTAATCTTGTGGTCGTTCCATCAAGGAGTTCAGCTGTTTTTCTTTTATAAAAATGCAGCTTAATTAGATGCCTTGTAAATAAGCTTACAAATAAAAAGTCTATTAAACAAAAATTAAATGCTGAAAAATTATATTTCCACAGCTGTGGTTACATTTTTTCTTTTATATCGCGTCTCATTTAAAAATTTTTGATTTTTGTTAAATTCTTGCGAAATATATAATAGTAAACAATCAAAGAAGTCAGAACACGTGCCAGAATTCGTTTAACAAATGATCAAATTATAATCAACCAATGAAGGAAGCATATAGGCACTATAATAAAAAATCGACTTAGGTCAATTCTTTTCAAAGCTTGAAAAAGTAGCTGGTGATATAGACATACGTAAATATTAACTTTTTAAAAACGACAGTATATGTTTAACAAAGCAAGCAAGTCATATCATCGAATATACCCTATATCAGCTTTAAATGCGCCTTTTTATCAAACGCCGGTTTATTTAACAAAGCAAGCAAGTCATATCACCGGATATACAACTTATCATCTTCAAATGCGCCTTTGTGTCAATATTCGTCATGTTTTATTAGATGTCTAGCTTTCTCTATACCAAACACATACCAATTGTCTTCCATTTTACTCACTCATATGGCTAGTGGCCCCTTCACATTGCCTCTAAAATAATTGTGCGTATAACTTGACTATTTCTCATTTGACTTTGTGGGGTCGGAAATGCCTCCTTCTGCGTGTTAAATATATTTTGACAACTTTAATATACCATTATACCCAGGGTATAAAAACTGAAGGATATTAAACTTTAAAGATAAAAAAAAAACAGCACTCACAGCTAGATTACAATATATTAACAGCAACGACGAAAAATTGAAATAATTAAAAAATATCACGATGAACTAAACAACCAGCACTTGGGAAAAGATGTTACCCCATGCCAAGTAAGCCAAATCCAGAATAATACCAAACAGCCAATGATTCTATGCCAATACTTTTGTCATCGTAGGTAGTGGAGTTTAGGAGTGTGTCTGAAAAAGTGTTGAATTAAACGAGCGGTTGTTTCATTTTATATCTGTCCTTATTCACAGAGAAATCACACATTTTACAGTACTGGGATTTTCGGGGTAGAAGGGAGCGTAGGCGAAAAAATCGACTGATTATAATTGCACAACGCATAACGGAGATGGACGCAGGACGGTCAAAGTTTGGATCGGCAAGGACCAGGGATTTACAAGACTGATCTACCTTTAAGATGACATCTTTTCGAAAAGATAAGTCGGTCCGCGAACCGATCACGGACGAGCACGCTTCGTCATCGCCGACCTGAGCTACTCGGCGTTTGATGTCTTGGAGGTCGGTCGGCATCCATCAGTGGTCCGACAGTCAGTCAGCAGCCACGAAGCGCATGAACTCTTCGGCAGACTCGGCATTGGTACGAGTCGATATTGTAGATGTGGTGTCTTCCGTTACTCTAATGTGGTGGAATTCTCGGGACCATTGTTCATGGTCCGCCAAGGAACTATAGAAAGGAAATAAATAACAACTAGATAACCATGCTAGTCAGAATGAAACAGATGAACATTAGGACACAGGATACTCAAAAATTCAAGGAGACATCCATTAGGCGCAGGATCGATTTCGTAGTGCAGCAGGATAGACATCGCAACGGGAGTTGTCCGAACGTCCACAACACGACCTAAATTATCGGCAGCGGGATAAGCCTATTCCACTCGCCCCAAACGCCCCTCCGTTGGCGGTTGGGTGAGGAGGGGGACTCCAACAAGGAAATTTTCGGGAGTCAATGCCAGAAGATCCGAGAGGTCTCACTCATGCGGCGGAATGGAACGGGAGCTTAGGCGTGCGACACAACTGTGGCCTACGTGGAATTTTTCTAAAAGGTGTACTTCACAGTTGCGGTGGCCTTGTAGAAGAGGGAATTGAAGCTCTTAACTCCCGCTTCCCATATGGGGTGCGCAAAAAAAATTACCCCGACTTGCGATTGGAAGGAGGCCTCTTATACAGCGATTGGTAACGGTTAAAAATCTATTTCCAGCGACGGTTTTACCGTTGTCTGAGTAGATGCACTGAGTAACCTGTAAATCGGGAAAAGGAGGCTAAAAACTTCTCGGTCGTGAGACCGGATGTGGCCTTACGATGGATTGCCTTTATGTTGAAGCACACATAAACGCAGACATACCCTGTGGTGGTGGGGCAGTCTCAGCCAAAATCGATACCGGTGTGCGTGAAACGCCTGGAAAAGGTTACGCCATCACGAAGCAGATCGCACATCATTTGCATCTGCTGCCGACGCTTGTAAAGAATGGAAGGCTATCAATTCTGGTTATGAACCTAAATCAGGTTCTTTATTCGTGAAGTCCAGAATTTAGCTCTAAGATACCACTCCAATAATGCACAGTGCAACATTACGCTATTGAAATCGAACCAGGGGGCCATGTGAAATGGGCGCCGTAGTGGGGCAATATTGGACGACACTCACCATAACTGAGGGACTTGTATGCTCTTAGTCGACTGCACGAGTAGGGATCCCATATCGATGTAGAAGGGGATTAAAATTGAGGAAAGAGGGCTTAATGAAAGAATCGGCCGCTCGTACGTCAGATAGCTACAAAAGTGGGCCAGCTGCAGGGGGCCAGTCATCACGTTCGTAGAGTCCGTCCAGAAATGGGAAAAGAGTTACCGCTGCTCATAAGTTTGCTAGCAAAACCGTCCGGTCGCCCGGAGGAAGCCGTCAACAGGTGGACGCTCACGTAGCTCTGGTGCTTCTGAGTAGCGTCATTTTGGGACCGATTCCGAACTATCTTAAAATGCGCAAGCGGCTAGCCAGGGTAATCCTGCAGGAACTATCGCTGGTGGACTCTGAATGGATGCCCAAAGTTTTGGCAGTACTTCGTTCCTCCAACTCCGGAAAGTCTGTGTTCCACAAATGTTTTTCAGATTAAAAAAAGGACCCTAATTGCAAGAAAGGGATTCAAGTGTTGTTAAAGAACTCCATTAAACTTCTGCCCCAACGTCGGTTTCTTTTTAGGAATTGAGTCATCGCGATAGATCTAGAGTGACCTAGGTCGCTGCTGTTTGGGTCTTTGAACGGGAGGGAGACCACATATCTGCCGACCTTCCTCCTTCTGGTTGTGTCTAGGAAATGCTGCTTCCGGCATTGCTGAAGGATCTTCCAACTTCAAAACTGAAGTCTGCTTAAAAGAATACGCGAGGCCGTTAGGACTCAGCCAAGAAACGCCTGCAGAGAATCCACCCAAATCACTTTCGCGCATCACTTTCAGAAATTCACAAGGCATCGCACACCGCGAAAAAAAACGCTGAGGGCCATGGCAGAATGTCCCTTCAACAACCGAGATATGGATCGGGTTCCAAATAGGAAATCAGGAGAAGTTACATTGAGCGACAGAGCGGAGGTGGATTATTGCTGCGCTAGTGGAGATGTGAAGGCGTGCAGATGGAGAATCGCTGCGACTGCGAAAAGAGAGCAGAGACCTACTACGCTTTTGGCATTTTACGGTCGAAGGGCGAGGCGTTCCTCGGAATCCTTTAGGAGGGGAGGAAGAAGAAGTTTCGTTGCTAAAGGCTGCAAGCTTAAGAGAACTTTGTATTGGCCAAGTCACTTGGTATTATCGCGTGGAAGGAGCGGAGTCAAGTCTTTTGGGCTAGAGTACGCTTAACGGACGCCCATTCGTCCACGAAAGCAATGACTGAGCGAAAACTAGGTTCAATCGGAAATGGGAAAAATCGATTCTTGTCGGATTAAAGAGCCCTAGCTGGAAATATCATATATTTTATATATTTATATATAAATATATATATATATATAAAAGAATCAAACTGCATTTTGACTAAAAGACGGAACAAATAAAATAAAGGAAAAGAAAAGACATATGGAATCGTGCAGGGATATGGACTCTTCTTCTATTTTATTTGGGAAAATTTTATTTTGGCAAAGGGGGACACAAATTTTGGATGTAAACTAAATAAAATTTTAACTTTTATGTTGTTTTTTTTTAAATAAAAATACGTGTGTACATGCCTGAACAAAATATTAATGGCGAAAAGCCAATTGAAGTGGCTGCTACTAATTGTAACAAAAGAGTGCTTGCATCAAACGTACAAAATAAACAAACACATATGGCATACACACATCTTTGTATGAGTGTATTAGGGCGTGAATTTGCCGCGGCCAATTAAATTAAAATACTAAAATTTTTTGGGGCAAGAAACTACAGTAGATGCATAGAAAATAATTTGAATAAACGCGACGTACAATTTTTACTGGTAAGTGGCACCTAAATACACGACCAGAAGTTTTTAACACCTTCACTTTTGGAATCAATAACAGCTTTTCATATGTAAAGTAATATAGAATTAGGCCCAAACGCCAAATCTACTCAAATCGCTGATCAAGCATTTCTAAGAATAAACCATCTTTTAAAAAAACCGTAATGTAAACACTAGTTGGCGACGGTTGCCCATTTCATAAACATTGCATGTAAATGCTTTGCTCAGGTCATATTGCACTTTTATACTAACATTCTTATATACATTAGCTCTTGGAAGTCTCAAGTTGTGAGACTACTTGAAACTCTTTTTAAACCATTTTGATGACATAAGTAAATGTTATTGGCGCAGCCGGTGGGAAAAATAATAAGTAACTGGGTTACAGTTAGCTGCGTAACAATCCCATTGTTTTCAGACGGGTTAAACTAGTGTTTCGATAAAATATTGATCCTTTGGACAATAAAAGTACTAGGTAGTGACATAAAATCACTGCACTGTCCGGGCACAGCATATCTTTTGATCTCTGCAATCCATATACACTAGAAATAATCAATTTCGTGTTTCTGAACGCGCAAAAAAATAAAACTTGAAACCAGAAAAAATAAAATTGAAACCAACAAAATAAATATAACATTTTGTGTGTGATCCTGAAACAAACAATTATACAATTTTTTTGTATGCTCAGTGACCCACAAAAATACTTTGTGCAAAACATTATAAAATACATTGAAAATTTTCAGACAGCAGAAAATAAAAACATAAAAAAAAAATCTTCATCATGACGAACGTACAGGAAGATGTTCAATCCATTTCAGCTGGTGCTTTACGATTGTTGCTTTAACCTTTATCGAGCGAATTGACAGCGAGGGAAACCTGGCGTAATTTTTAAGCCAAATTGAATATTGTTTAACTTCAACCTCATCAGCAACTTTAAAAATTGGACTCCATTTCCAGTTCATGTAAATCGTATTTAAAAGGTTAAAGGAAAACTTACGACTCCAGCACAATATAAAGTCTGCAACAAGCAGCTATAGAAAAAGGAATTTATGATTTTGAGTGAAAATTAAAACCTCAAAGTAACTCTCAAACCAGAATTATAATATTTTAAATAATTCTAATAATAAAAATACATAATCAGAAAGTTACAAAAGCCGAATTCCTTACAAGCCAAACAAGATCAGAGTAAATATGGTAATAATACACAAACTCAGCAATCCTATGAGCGTTATCCAAATTCAAGACAAATTAAAATAGACAAATAGAAAATGCTAACGGTCAATTAAAACAGTTCAACGTGCCAATGGACACCACTGAAAGTTTTTTCAAACTTTCATTAGCTAGCCTTGGACGACAAACTCAAACAGTACTTATTAAAATTAAAATTAAGGGGAAAATGTACACCTGCCTCATTGACTCGGGCAGTAGTATTAGTTTAATAAAGACCAACTTAGCTCATAAAATTTCTACAGATAAGATAACTCACATACAAACTATAAAAGGCCGTTAAACTCTTAACCAATATAATATGTGAAAAGCGATTAATCTATTTGATCCCAACACTTTCTATGTCCACATTTTTTCCAAACGATGTATTAATAAGTGGTCCCGTACTGTCTAACACGGTTAGTTTAAGCGACATTACGTCTAAATATTTCCATTCTTGTTTCTTCTTTCTTTTGGAATCCCTCGTTCGATCTAACTTAATCTTGCCGATACTTTTCTAATAGGGATCTGTCTGATTAGTGGTAAAAGTAAAGTGGGTACAGAAAGGGTTTGCGATCAACACTAACTGCTAACCTGCCAGGAACTCGTTTGCACAAATGATAGTATTCAGAAGATGGAGATTAATCGCAAATAATGGCAACCTTTGCTTTTCCGATAGTGCACTTATTTTTTTGTACCGTGAGTATGTCTAGAGTAGAAAAGAACCTATTCCCATCCGACGAGCTAAGCAAGAGCGATTCTAGAGGTGCATGACTCCGATCTTTAGCACACAACTTGTGTCTAGTTTATTGCGTTTATATACTATGAATTGAGCCAGACAATTACACGTGCACGCTACATCTCCTTAAAGGTGTTCGCGCCAGTTCAATCGTTTGTTCAATACGCAACCAAGGTACTGTCGTCCGCGTATGTTTCCGACAGTATTCGGTGATCCAGTGAGATGGGCAGCAGTGTAAAATGTGTACAGTATGCCCACTGTCCGATATGCATCTGTAAAGAGCTCTGGCCTTGGGACTTATTAGTCGAGAATCCCAGCAGGTGTGGTTGGAGTAACAGTCAAGCAACAAATCTAGGACCAAGATTGTGAAACAGTGTCAGGAACTTAGATTCTCCCACTAAGTGCCTGGGTGGGCAGTAGACGGCTGCAATGATAAGATCTCAAATCGGGCTGGTAACTCGTACTATGGCGCTCTAGGCCCTTAACTCCATATTGTTTAAGATTGTCTATTCCAGACTTGACTAGGATGGCTGTCATAGTTACCGAGGTTGAGGTAGGACCGGCTGGTGCAATGAGATTTAGAAAAAATGAGGACGACGGCTTGTTCGGTTTTTAGAAAGAGTTCCATATTTGGCCTGCTCCTGCACATGATTCCATAAAAATTATATGGGGTCTTTTTTGCGTTAGTTGACCATAAGCTGAGAGAGCAACTGCATTAAGATGGATATTTGAGCAATCATGCTCTCATCATTGCCTCTAGATTGTTTAACTTTCATTCGTTCTAAATTTCGACGGCGGAAACGGGTCGGCCTGAGTGCTATCTTGATTGGCGAAGTGCCCGGCACGATGCTGAATCAGTGCCAAAGGAAGTCAGAAAACGTGTTTAACATATGGACAAATAATAATCAACTTACAAAGGAAACGGTGGTAAAGCACCACCCCATCCATAATAAAAAAAAAAACGACTTAGGTGAATTCTTTTCAAAGCTTGAAAAAGTAACTCATAATATATCCACATACCCACTGTCGTTAATCGAAAGTGTATTTAAAAACTGCAGCAAATATAAAGAATCTAAAAAAAAAAAAAAAGTAAGAATAGCATTAACACATAGGATACAATATATTAACAATAATTATGAATAGCTGAAATAATTAAAAAAAATCATGATAATCCAATATCTGCCACCCAGGAATATCCAGATTATTAAAGAAGATGAAATTGAAGTACGTTTGGAAACACATGGGAAATTATCCCGTATTCCATCATACGGGAAGAATCGCATCCCACGCCAACTTAACAAAGTCCGTAATAATACAACATAAACTATGATTCTAACGCTCTCATTGCAAAGGGCATTTGATAACGATTTAATAAATACAATATGCCCAATACATGGGACACAAAGTGGATACAAGTACGCAGTAACAAAGCTATGCGACTTCACAAAAGGCGCTGAAGACATTGTTTGAGTGATCAATAAAAATTTAATACTTACATACAGACCTTTGAAAAATAAATACACTAATACAGGAACAGAGTGTAAGAACTAGATATCTGAACAGCTATACTCAATGCTGAAATCGTCCCTGCATATCCCGTTCAAACATTAGGGGCTATAAAAATAAATTCTCCAATTTTCAATGAATATCTTTGAATGTACATGGACAGGGTAGAGGCCTTAAATGGAGTTGCGATGCGTGCCGTGGCCTGAAGCTTGAGATGTCCAAGTTCATGCGATGGTCAGGGGAACCGCTTAAATCTCTATCGGCTGGTGTACGAAAGCTTAAGGAGAAGCTTTTAGCTATGGAGATTCAATTCAATTCAATTGCAAATTCTTGCATTTGGTCACCTCAATATAAGAAACACAAAATAAAATTGAATCTGTTCAAAAGCAGTTTCTGCTTTTTGCTCTTTGGGGTCTAAATTGGGATCGCAATGTCACATTGCCCTCGTACTCTAGTAGACTTCTTTTGATTAACTTCGTCTCTCTGAATACACAAACATGCAGAAAGATGCTCAATCCCTATCAGCTGATGCCTCACGGGATTTGTTATATACTTTGAATTGAACACAATTCGTCGGCGTACCCAATGATTAAAATATCAGACAGCTTACCTCGGGAAATGTCCTCAGTCTAATTATCAGAAACCAAACTTCAACCTGGATGGAACTTAAATTGCTATTCATCAGCAGCTTTGCAAATTAGACGCCATTATTATTTCTGGTAAACCGCATTTCAAAAGCCGAATATAGAGTATCGATTCGAATAATAAGTAAATAAGCTAACACCCGAAAACAATTAGCCAAAAACAGTAATGTACACTACGCTAATGGAAAGAGTTAATAAGCAAGTTATATCAAAACAAATTTCATCAAAATTAATGAATAAAAACTGCTGACACCAGCACAATATGCTGACGCCTGCAACAAGCAGCTATAGAAAAGGGAATTTTTGATTTCGAATACAAATTAAAACCTTATAATAACTAAAAAGGTACAAACCGAAAAATTTTTACCAGTATTATAATAATGAAAATAATTCTAATAATAAAACACTCTCAGAAAGTTATAAAAAACCGTATTCTTTACTTTCTTTTCATTTTTTGGCTTGCAAGCCAAACAAAATTAGTTAAAATATTGTAAAAATACACAAACTAAACGTAAATGAAATTCGCAACAGAACCAATTTGATTTAAATAGACAGATAGAAAATTAAAATTTTCATCAACTAGCCTTTGACGACAAACCCAAACAGTAACTATTAAGATTAAAATTGAGGAAAAACTTTACACTTGTTTTGTTCGGACAGTTTTCGGATAGTAGTATAAGTTTAATGAATTTAATGAGGTCATAGAATTTCACAAACGAAATAACTTATATACGAACTATTAAAGGCGGTAAAACTCAACGAATATATTATGTGGAAGTGATTTATTTAGTTGATTTTAACCAATTTTTCGAACGATATAATGTATTAATAGGTGGTCCAGTACTTAGAGTAAGGCATTATCAAAAGGTCAAATTCTCCCTATTGCAGTCCGATATAGGTGAAACAAAAAAAAAAAGGATACGACAGGAAAATACTAGTATCTTGTGGTCAGTGATTATTGTAATCAAAATGAGGTGACCATATTAGACAGATTTCCCATTCCTAACATTATTAAATTACTAAACAAATTAGGTTGATGCCAATACTTTACAACCCTAGACTTAGCAAAAGGTTTTCCTCATATCACGATGTATGAAACAGAAAAAAAGGTCTCTACAAATTTACCATTCCATTTGATTTAAAAACGCCTCTGCAGCTCTTTAAAGATTAATGAACGAAGTGTTGAAAGATATTTAAGGTAAATACGAATTCTTTAAAAAGGAAACCAAATTTCTTGGTCATATAATTAAGGAGAAAAGTATTAAAGCAAATCCGGAAAAAATTTAGTTGTAGAGCATGGGCTATAATTAAAGAGAAAAGTATTTAAGCAAATCCGGAAAAAATTATGGTTGTAGAGGCGGGGGATTGCTTCCAGAACTCAAAAGGAAATATAAGCATTTCTTAGATTATGTGGATTCAATCGCAAGTTCATTAAACACTTTGACAAACTAACAAAACCTATGACAACATTCTTAAGAAAGGAAAGGGTCACAAACATTGTTAATACTATTCCTGGTTTTGCGACCTTTTTGAATTTCATCAAATCTTGTATTGCCGGCTCTTGTGCGTATTTGTCATACGATTTTCATGAAATTTACGTATTAAAATAATATTAGTAAATACATATGTGTTTAGCAAATTTCATTGCGACATTTTAAATATTGCGAAAATATAACAATTTTCCTAATTGTGGAGATGAAAGGGGACGTGCCCGAAATTGGAAATAAACTTGACTTGCGTACACACTTTACGAGTCTACGTACTAAATTTTGTGATTCTAGCTAGAAACCTAGAATCCTAGCTAAATCGACTCGGCTGTCAATGCTGATCAAGAATATACATATATACTTTTTGTGGTCGTAAAAGCCTAATATTGCCTGTTACATACATTTTGGCGACTTTAATATAACAGTCCGAACCAAATAGAAAAGTGAAGTCGTGCTTTATAATTGCCGGTATAGTCGCTTGGTTATGATAAACTGGCTAATGCTAGTAGTTAACGCTTTTTTAATGGCGCCCAATTCTAGGTTATTCTGAGCCGTATTAACGGCGTCCTTTCAGGCATTCTGTAGAAGGCAGTTGAGTCAAATAGTGATAACTTCCCGTTTGGGTGTAAGCATATACACCGCGCGTCATCAGGATAGCACACCTTCATAAGCGCAATATGAGTGCGTCTAACTTTGTTGTAGTTACCATTCCGTGATATTTTTTTTTCTTCTGTTTCTTCAGTGTACTGTCACTGGCAAAAAAAGCATGCGAATACTATGTACCGTTATATGTTCTTTTCTTACTTCTTTTGTTTTCAATGGAAAAGTGCAGCTAATTTTTGCGTCATCAGATTAGCACATTCAGTTTAGTTTTCACTTATCTTTGAAATTTGAAGTCGTATTAATACCAACTTTTTTTGCTGCTGTAGTGATCTATATTTTTTAATATGGGTAAAGGAAAATCCCTATCTCTTGAAGAGAAAGCTAAAATCGATGCCTATGAAGACTTAAAACTTTCAATATCTGAAATCTCAAAAAAATAGGCAGAAGTCGAAAAGTTTTATATAATTATTTGCACAATAAAACGGGATATGGCCGAAATTATAAAGGCGGTAATAACAAAGTGATTTCCGATGCGGACGGTAGAGCAATTTTACGAGAGGCATCAAACTCCCATGATGCAACCCCAAAGATCAGGGCAAATGCCGGTGTTAAAGCGAGCTTATCTACCATCCAAAGGGTGATAAAGATTGCTCCACATTTGAAGATTAAAATTAAAAAAAAAAAACACCACTTAATATGGCTCGAAGACAAATGCGATTGAACTTCGCACGAGAGCTCAAGGCCTAGGAACGCGATTGGCACTGTGGTCTTTTAAGATGAAAAGAAGTTTAACTTGGAAGGGTCCCATGGATACAATTGTTATTTCCCAGATCTCCGGAAGGAGGAACACCAATTGGATCGACATCATAGCCATGTGGGCGGTGTCATATAGTGGGGAGCTATCTCATACTATGGCACGTGCGAGCTGCAATTTTTGACCACCTATATGAATGCGAACTCGCATAAAAGCGTACTGGAAACTGCTTTTCCCCATTTTAAAAATCTCTTGTTAAATCGGCAATGGCATTTTCAACATGATAATGCACCAATCCACACAGCCCGGATGATAAAATCGTGGATTGGATAACAAAATGTTGATTTGTTGCAGTGGCCACCTTACTCGTCGGACCTAAATATAATTGAAAACGTTTTGGGATGGCTTTTCCATAAAGTTTACGAATCTGGAAGACAGTATTCCACCAAAGAGGATTTGATTCAAACATTAATTCTTGTATAATTTGGTTGTCAATTAGTTTTTCAGCAATTACAAATTTTTTTGGAATTTTAACTCTTTTAGTTTTCAAATAAATTAGCGAAAACTATTAAATACAGAAGTGTGCTATCCTGATGACGCGCAGTCTATAACTAGATTCTATTAATTTTAATTAAGTTTTAAAGTTAAGTTTAGATAGATGAAAGTTTTACAGTTTAGTTAAAATTCACTCTTTACAAAAAGAAAGTCATCAGTCTAGTTCGCTACTCAACGACGACTGACTCGCTCGGCACTTGTGTTCCGCTTATCTCCCTCTCTCTAAGAAAAACAATACTAGATACTGGGATCAGAAAGTAGCATGATAGCAAGTGTGACCATCCCTCCTGCTATAATTCTTGATTAACTTATTTTCCCGGTGGTACGATGGTTTATGGTCCGCTGCTGGTTGCTGGCATCGATCAATTGCGCTTGGATTAGCCTTGGTTGTTCCATGACATCAAGATACGACGTGCCGAAAATTATTTTCAGTGCTCACCCTAGAAATTTCGCGCTATGAAAACAATAGGCTGCTAATCATGATTAAGGCCAGATAACTCTTAAAAATTCCGGAGCCCATTGCACCTTCCTATCAGAAAGGTGTTTTAATTCAGTCCGACCCTCCTTCTGCCATCTTAATGCAGAGGTAACCGGCATGGGTCAATGCGACGCTGGCAGCGTCGAGTTGGCATGTCTGCTGACCCTGTCCGCCCCCTCTAATCGGCAGATCTTGGTCGAGGCCTTAGCGTTGGTTGCTGCGACGCTGTGCGGGCCGATTCCAGCGTGTCCATTCCCGAACCAGGTCGATTCCCCAGATCTTCCACTGGCCGGTCCCCATTACAACAGGCCGGCACCAATCCTGGCCGATGCCCGGCGACTGCATGTGAAGCCAAACTTGATGCGCTTTGGGGATGTGGAAGACACTCTAGCGATGCCGGAAAAGTCAGCGGATATCGTGTGTGAGCAAAGTCGATGCTGTCCAGATCCAGATACTAGAGCCGTCTTTACTTCTTCTGGACATTTGAGAGACAACCAGAAAAAGGAAAGAGGGTTCCTTGCCATTCTAAGATCTGGACAGCATCGACTTTGGTTAGTCCAGATCCAATGCGATGGCTCAGTTCCTAAGAAACGAAACACGGCTCAAAAAGAATTCGGCCTTAATGCAACAGTATGATGCAGTTCTGCAGGAATATGTAGATTTGGGCCACACGATACCAATAGGGGTGCCGACTAACAGACCGAATTTTCATCTCCCTTATCATGCGGTAGTTAAGCCCGAGAGCACTTCTACCAAGGTCCACAGGAAGAGTCAGCTTAAAAGACGCCTCGCATACCGGGCCCACGCTTTAATCCAACTTTACGCTGCAAATAATCAAATGGCGGTTCTTTGAGTTCGTTTTCAATGCGGACATCACGCAGATGGTTCGACAAATACTGTTCGACTCCAAGGATACATCGTTGCAACAAATTCTTATTCGAGATCGAGAAGACGATCTTTAAGATTACGAGCTCCAAACGGTGATATTTGGCGTGCACTAGGCTCCTTTCCTGGCCATTCGAGTTTTGCTACACGTGGCACACGATGTGCAACTCTCGTATACCAAGGCAAGTGAGATTCTCTGTCACTTAATGTATGTAGATGACGTCTTGCAGGGACACACACCAAAGAAGGGGCATGCAATACAATCGAAGATCTACAATCGGCCCTCAATTCAGTTGGATTTCCGCTACAAAAATGGACCTCTAACAAGAAGACAATCCTCCAAGCCATCCCAAGGATGACTTGCTGAACACGGACTATATGGAGCTGGAAGACTAGAGCACTGCCAAAACTTTGGACATCCGTTGGCAGGCCACCAGCGACAGTTTCTTCTTCGCCGGTACGAACCCACAGGGTAAGAATCCAGTATCCAAACGGGAAGTCCTGTCCCACATTGCCAAGCTGTTCGATCCCGCCGGCTGGCTAGCACCTATTGCGGTGGTGAGGTCAGGTCAGGTGAGCGTCCACCTTTTGGCGGCCAAGACCCGAGTGGGTCCAGTTAAGTTTTCCCTGCCGCGGCTGTTCACTGTAATACTGTAGCGACATCGCCCCCAGATGACTTTAGTTCGCGCATCTCCGATTACGGCAGAGCCCTTCGGGTTACCGCATTTTTGTGGAATTGTGGAAGTTCATTGCGGAAGTTGTGAAAGTTTATTGCGCCTAGGGCATCAATGCAAAGCTCAGCAAAGAGGAGCTACTCGCCTCCAAACGGATATTTATTCGGCTAGCCCAGCATAAGTAATATGCCACTCAAATCAGATTCCTCAGCTAAAGGCGGCCGATTCCGTTTTCCAGCCCGCTGCTCAACCTTAATCCTTTTATATATCGCTAAGGGATACTGCGCTCTTGTGGGCGGCTTCGAGCCTCCCAAGTCCCTCAGTTACGATGAGCGGCATCCCATAAGGGGCACATTTTATGCATCTCTTAGTTCAATCAACTTATTGTGCGGTATCTTCGTGCAAAATTGTGGATTCCAAGAATTAAGAACTTGATAAAGTCCCATATCAATTCCAGATAAAATTAAACAGTGTCAAATAGAATGATGCCACCAAACTTGCCGGGCATCCAAAATAAAGAAGAGTCGCTAAAACTGGCTAGATTGAAAAAATTTGTCAAATCTTACATAGACATGTCTTTAATGCTGCATCAATAAAGTAAAAGGGGGAAAACCAGATGAAGGTAAAGCGACAGACATGGCTATATCGACTCGGCTTTTTATGATAATCAAGAATAGAAACTTCATACAAATTCTATAATACACTTTGCTAGAGTGTAGAAATCATACAATTTTAATACCACTTGGAGAGCGAGAAATAGACCAATATACTCGTCTATGCATATGTTGTGCATTTTCACTATGATTTTACAATTTTCAATTCTATTCAAAAGATTATCGATTCTGAGCACAAAAAAAAAAAAAAAAAAAATATTAAAATTCGTCTAAGCTAAAAATAAAAAATAACGTAATGATTATTCTTTGACTCGAGATATTCTTTTTGTCTTTAAAACATATATGTTACTATGTATATAACAAACTTAACAAGTTTGGGTCAACATCAAAAAAATTTTTTTTTAATTTTTTTTTTCAATCTTTTAACGTTTGTAAAATCTACTTTGTGTCTCTTTTCATGCCTTTCCGATCTTTAAGTATTCTGCTTTCCGTTATTTACGCGATTTAAATAAAACCCAAATTTAACCGTCTATCCATTCACATAAATAGCTATAAGCCTTTCGAGACAACAATTCTATTTTTATCAAAGTTCTTGCCAAAGGGTGACCAGAGGGGAGTGTGAGGAGGGATTTACTCGGTAGTTGAGCGCAGTCATACTGTCAGGAGTGACCGGAAGTCTTTCCAATTTCGCCATGATATTTTCGTTAAGTTGAATTTCCATGTACCACAATCAGTGCTTCCATATCAATTCTATGAATAAATATAGATTAATTTAAACGAAGCACTCGCGCGTCTACAGACTCACTCTCATATAACCCTCGATACAATAACCTAAGTTTTGGCCCGCCAGGTGAATTGTTCGCCAGGTGAATGGTTTGCCAGGTTTTTCGCTTTCCTACAAACATTTGGTCTTCTGAGCCAGATATCCTTCCGCTTCTCCAGCTTAGCATTGGTGAAAAATCTTATAAGCACAGCACTTGTTATTGTTCAATTTGTTTTCACCCACTCACGTAGACACTTAAAGGAGGGAATTTTTAAGCAACTGTATGTACATACCTGTTCTTTCCAAAGGATCCAGGGTATCTTCTGACCTATCTGTTATTATTTTTATTTGAAAAGTCTCGAAATCAGCATTCATATGTATGTATGTTAGGGTGGCCCATATTATACAGTCAACATTTCAAGATTAATTTACATAACTAGGCACCCCCTCATTATTTTTCTTGTAATAAAATAAGTATACTATCAAAGTTTAAAGATAATATTCCAATTGGAAGACAGTGCTCAAGGACATGCAATGTTAAGAATAAATTTGAAAAATAGGGTATTTCGAGAATTATTTTTAATGAAGTACAACAGACTTAGAAATAACAACTAATTTTATTTTACAGTATTTCAATATTTATTAATAATACAAAAGTTTTATAAAAAAGCAGCGAGTGGGGTAAATAAACAAAATGCAGTTTAATCCTTTTATGTCGACGGCTCCAAGCTTTCAACAACTGATTGCTTTGTCGTTTCGGTCGGAACCGACTTTCTGTTAGCTTCAACCACTTGCAGGAGCAACTGTTTCTCTTCTTCGTCATTTGTCAGAGGCTTATTAAACTTTTTAAATAGTTTTACACCACGCTCAGCTATATCATTAACAATTTTCAAGTTTTCAAATAGCCGCAATAGGATCAATAATTTCTTATTTGGTCATGTCTTTCCACAGAGATACTTCAAACCAATATTTTATATATACAAGAGCTCCAAAGTTTAGCGTTCTAACTGGGATTTTTCTCTTCGTGTGGTTTTAAAACAGTCTTCCTCACGATATCAGTAAATTTTTATGGCGTATAACAGTTACGCCATCCAACGAGCGTGATGTACTACACCTGGAAGTCTCCAATGAATTCGATCTGAAGTTTGGCCCAGAACTAAAAGAAAAAGCTCTATTACCTCCATGTAATCGTCTCTTGTCTGATTTTTTCTTTCTAAGGCAACTAATAAAGCAAATACTGCAGTGAGCTTTAGATTTTCGCTGCCAGAAGCATCTTTCAATGGGCGATAGTTCTTTTTGTGTATCAAGAGCCATGCTGCCTTGAACCTTTTGAATAATGGAATATCAGGAGAATTGGAATGACCGCACAGAGAGTAAATACCTTACTGAGGACAATTTCCAAAATGTGGCGGCTGCATAGCACAAGCTCCATTTTTAGCCCTGAATTAACAGATGTAATATCAAAACACATGCCGACTATCTTGTTCTCCAAATCCCATTCAGTTAGTGCATTATAAGCTGCATTCACTGCGTTTGCGCCAGTACCACTTACAAGTTTTGGCACTCCAAGCAACTTCTCCTTTCCATCCGCAGACACTAATACTGGCAAACAATCTACTTTTTCAGTGCCAAAAATTTGAGAAATAATCTTGCTATCCCAATGAACAATAACTGGATCGTCAAAAGAAACAGATTGCTTGATTTCTTCAAACACAACTTTCCTTCCTTCTTTCCTTTTGCGCTGAATAGTGCTCCGTGATAATGTCAACGAATTAGAGTCATGCCCCAATGCTGCTGCAATAGGAACCATTAATCGTAAGACTTTCCTATCAGAAACCTTATTGCGATCTAAGGCACTAGTGACATGAGTAGAAAATAAAGATTTCTTTGCAATTGGTTCAGTCTACGAGTCTCTTTGGGATTCACTTCTTTTAAGAAATGATGAAGATGGCTTATACAATTCTTCTGAATCTTTGGATGAATTAAAATGTTGTGATAACTCGTCTTCTGAATCTGAATTTAAAACATTTACAGTTGGATATCAGGGAAGAAAAATCCAGCTCTTTCCCCTTTTCAAGTCTCTTTTTTTCTTCCATTTTCCTATGAATAAATCTTTCTTGTTTCTTGTTGTATTTTTTGTCTTCTGATGAAATAATCATATTTCTTTCCGCTCTCTGATCAATTAAAAACTGTCTGTCTTCGTCAAATTTGCAAATAGTAAGTGCATCATTGTGAGCGATGTTAAATACCCTATCTAGCTGCTCTTAAAATAGTGTTTCACGTTTCTATTGGGTAGCAAAGTTTCTTCCGTTATTTTTTTTCATCAAAAGCCATTTAGAGTGTACTTTCTCAAGCTTATCAATAAAATGTTTTAAAAGTCTAATCGGGATAGCGGACCTTTGCCACGCTAAAATTAGTTCTTCTACAGCGCTGTGACTAGCGTTTCAAACAGATTTTTTTTCTTGTAGGTAAAAGTGGAATCTAAGAAGAACTTGCCTTAGAGTTGGTAACTGATTAAATCTAGTTAATGGTTTTAAATCTTCGACTCCTATTAAGAATATAGTGTCCGCTTGACGCGTTGATGACAAAGCCATATTTACACAATAAAGTTCAAAACAACCACATGTGTAAAGCAGTCCTCACAAACGAATATTAACTGTTTAGAAATAATTAAGGAACACTTTCCATTTTAAGATCTTAACTGGTTGGAAAGTCGAACAAATCCAAAGAAATTAGTAAAGATGCACTTTATTGAAATAACTAAATGTCACTGAAACGGAATTTACGTAGTTTAAGAAACAAAAATACAATGTTAAAAATATAAATTATTTGACGGTTAATTGTATATTATGTGGCATGGACGTAAAGCAACACTTTTTATGTGACGATAAGGTTTTGGTTTTTATAAAGGCACTTTTTCATGTCTATCTCGAAAAAATGTATTTATATTTCGCACGGTAGCATTAGACTAATTTTATTTCTTCTTATATTCAAAACTATAATTTAATTATATATCCTTGTAATTCACTTAACGCTCTGTTCTAGCATGTGAACTATCCTAATTATTCCATTTTTTCTTCGAACAAAATATATTTATCTATTTGATAAGTACTCTTTTTTTAATATGGGTAAAGAAAAATCTCTATCGCTTAAGGAGAAAGCTAAAATCGGTGCCTATGATGGTTCAAAACTTTCAGTACCTGAAATATCAAAAAAAAAAAAAAAGGAGAAGTCGAAAAGTTTTATATAATTATTTGCGCAATAAAACGGGATATGGTCGAAATTGTAAAGGCGGTAACAATAAAATGATTTCCGATGCGGACGTGAAGCATCAAGCTCCCATTAGGCAACCCCAAATACCAGGGCAATTGCTGGTGTTAATGCGAGTTTATTTACTGTCCAAAGGGTGATTAAGAATGCTCCATATTTGCTTGAAAAGAGATGCAATTGAACTTCGCATAAGAGCACTTGATCTGGAATCGCAATTGGTCCGATGGTTATAATTATTATTTCCATGATCTTCAGAAGGACGAACATCAATTGGATCTACTTCAAAGCCGTGTGGGCGGTGTCATGGTGTGGAGCTATCTCAATTTTACAACCAATTTGTACCATCCAATTTCTAACCACCAATATGAATGCACACTCGTCTAAAAGCGTACTGGAAGTTGCTTTTCCCTATTTTAAAAATCTCTTTTCAAATAGGCAGTGGCATTTTCAACATGATAATGCACCAATCCACACAGCCCGGATGATTAGATCGTGGATTGGATCACAAAATGTTGATTTATTGCCTTACTCGTCGGACCTAAATATAATTGAAAACGTTTGGGGATGGCTGTCCCGTAAAGTTTACGAATCTGGAAGACAGTATTCCACCAAAGAGGATTTGATTCAAACATTAACTCTTGTATAATTTGGTTGTCAAATAGTTTTTCAGCAATTACAAAATTTTTTGGAATTTTAACTCTTTTAGTTTTCAAATAAATTAGCGAAAACTATTAAATACAGAAGTGTGCTATCCTAATGACGCGCAGTCTATAACTAGATTCTATTAATTTTAATTAAGTTTTACAGTTAAGTTTAGATAGATGAAAGTTTTACAGTTTAGTTAAAATTCACTCTTTACAAAAAGAAAGTCACCGGTCTAGTTCGCTACTCAACGACGACTGACTCGCTCGTCACTTGTGTTCCGCTTATCTCCCTCTCTCTACGAAAAACAATACTAGATACTGGGATCAGAAAGTAGCAAGATAGCAAGTGTGACCATCCCTCCTGCTACAATTCTTGATTAACTTATTTGCCCGGTGGTACGATAGTTTATGGTCCGCTGCTGGTTGCTGGCATCGATCAATTGCGCTTGGATTAGCCTTGGTTGTTCCATGACATCAAGATACGACGTGCCGAAAATAATTTTCAGTGCTCACCCTAGAAATTTAAACTTCTGGCATTTCTGTGTTGGACATTTGGTGCAGACGGTAGGGTTTCCAAATGACCAAATGATTTTTAAGTTTTCTTGGTAATTTCATAATACTTAGTTACGTTAACCAAATGACTTAAACATTTAAAGCTTTCCCATACAATTATTTCTCCCTCTTATTGGAAATAGTTTGCATGAGAGTAATCAGTTATATGGGACCTTGCAACAGTTAATACTAACACTACCCCCAGATGGACCTGTAAAAGAAGAGGAAAATATAGAATGCAAATGAGAGAGGTCTTAACTGATGTATTTTGCTTATGGAGTAACGAGGCGTCTACGTGTTTTTTTTTACGAAATGGATTGATCCGTTCTATTGTAGCTCGTAAAATAAACTCAACTATGTCGCTTATCTGATGATCGACCTTAAGGCATCTGACTATTTCCAGCAATGTGCTGTGAAAGCGTAATACCTGCCTGTGGGATGTGTTGTGGCATCCAGTATGCAAAAAGCTGGAGAATACGGGTGTTCTATATGCCGTCCTAGTTCTAACCAAAGAAAACAACAATGGAAAGCACTGTTCGAAAAAAGGGGCCAGGACTTTGTTCCAAGAACAAACCATCGTGCCCAAAGAATCGTTTATAGATCCGCTTTACATGGTGTGCTATGAGCAGCAAACAATAATGGAAGCACAATAATGGAAAACTCACTGCCAGACATCTCCAGTGTAAGATGTAACCGGAACCACTGAGGCAAGTGTGCCGGATATGAAGCAAGGGAAACCAGAGCTGGATAAAGCCCGGCCCGACAAGACAAGAGTGTGGGAAATAAATTGGGAGAAACCACCATCGCTAGAACATCAGCCATCAGGATTACTTCCAAAAAAAAAGGCACGCCGCTGGCTGGCAACCAAACCCCTTGAAAAAAGACAAGAGGCACAGCTGATCGAGCCAGGAACAGGAAGTGAAGTCCTGGTGCTGGTTGCGACGACGTGAGTAAAGTTCAAGTTCAGTTACAAATATGAAGCTTAGAATTATCCGATATCAGGACAAACCACAGTACATAGTCGCTGCTCGAGCAGAATTCGAAGGGTTGCTATGCTTTACTGAAGCATGGGAAAGTCATTATAGGCTGGACCACCTGCAGAATAAAGGAGTTTGACAAACCACCCACACAAGGTTTTCGTTTCAATGCACAGATCCAAGAGCTGCTTTAGATGTAGTGAAAGCAGACAGAAGGCTTCAGGTTACTCTATTTCCCACCCTAAATGCTATTTGTGCATAGAGGCTAGGCTTCGGGATACAGAGCACCAGGCAACAGGCGTTAAGTGCCCCCTAAATGACAAAAAGAGGCGAATCTATGCTAATTAATGAGGTCTAGAATACTAATCTAATGCGTCTGCTTGGCTTTGGTAACGCCGTTGGATGGTTCAATGACATTTTATAAGCATATATTTGGTAACATTATGTATCGGCTAACCAAATTCCTTAGAAGTCGAATGAAAAATGGCCATGATATTGTAGCGCTTAGTTGCAATATTTATATACAAATATACAAAGCCAAGTACCATGCATTTTTGGTAACAAGTCCACACATAAGTGCATGGTACTGGACAGTGCTGAGTCTGCACATTTGACCCGCGGGACGGCTCTGTCACCAAGTAAATATGATCACAATATGCACAATTATGTTAGAGGCAGTGTCAAGGGGCAGTAGCTGAATGAGTGAGATCGAATGCGATAGGCTAGACATCTAATAAGATTAAGAGTTATAAAACGGCGCATTTGAACTTGGTTACTTTATTAAATAAACTGTCGTTTCCGTTAGAGCAAAAGTTGGTGCAATAATGTTTTCATTAACAAAATTTTTGATTTTTTTTTCGACATAGTCGAAATAGCAGCTATCGGCAATCGACTTTGGTGTTTTTCGTTTTGGTTCAAAAACGAATCCGAAAATAAAATGTCTGAAATTTTCGTGACACCAAACTTTTTTTTTAAACATGGCAGATTTCGTTTTTTTTTTGGCATAAAGTCTAAAAATTGTGTTACATGGTTCAAACTTCTCAAATTTTATTGTTATGGTATTAATAATTTGAAAAAAAAAAAATAGGCCAGTGAGACCACGTCCTCTCTTACAGCCCCTGCAAACTGATGGATAGTAGAATTAGAAAAAATTTATGTTATTTCTATTTAATTACTTACTTGTTTTTCTAAATGCTATTGTCTTCTTCATTCAGTTCTATATTATATAAATTCTCATCGTCATCAGAATCGCCGTGCAATTCTTTCTCATTTTCAGCTGTGAACGAAATGTCCAAACGATACTTCTTTTGAAAAGGTTTTTTTTTATTTTTTCTTTCCTTTCCTTTAAGCAAACACTCGATAATAATGGATCCGAGGAATCCATAGCTCTGTAAAATATGTCAGTCATGGTACTTATTCGACTATTTTTCCTTGAATGTCAATCTGTCTTTCTTGTACACTTTATTGCGTGCTTCTGAACTGTTTTCACCTAAGCATCCTAGGGGTACCTAGCTCGAATTATTTATCTGGTAACCGTGAACCAATATTTTATGAATTGTTGGTGACATCGGATATCATGGATATGTACTCAAATATAAAGAAAGAGTTGTTTCACAAAATGAGCGAAATTTTTCTGAATTAGTCTGAAATGTCGGTTAAAATGACGTGAAATTTATTTAAAAGATCTTCGCTGAAGTTGGTAATAGATGCTAGATGCTAGTAGTTTAGTATTAGCAAAAGCTCTCCTTGCAGTATTACCATCATTGCTATTGCCGCTTCCATTCTGCTTTGGCATGCTTACACGTAGACCCATTTCGTTCCAAAACTTCTTGGACATATTTTTTCCGTTTGCTTATTTCAGTCTTATCATCACCTTTTTTATGCCATTTTTTTATTTCTATTTCATATGATATATTCAAGACGAATTCGAAAAACCGTATCCAGGCATGCAGTGGACTTACTCCAAACTGCAACGCTCCAGGCTTTGGTATAAAAAATTCCAAACTAAAATCTCTTATTTCTAATATTTTTATTGGAGTGGCACCCCAGATTGGACAACATTGACTGTATTTAGTTGCAGTTAAAACGTTTAGCACTTTGCCATCAATAAGTGTCATGTGCATTTCATAGGTAACTGTTATATCACGACTTTCGTATAATTTGTAAACAAAAGGTTTAAGATTATTAATTGTGTGGGCCATAGTTTCTTTTACTACTTCTATTCTATTCAGAGGTCTACAAAATCGTATGGATTGCGGTGTTCTATTGTTCCATATGTTGTGATTAAGTTACAAAAATAGAGTGATCTAAAAGCTGTTCGCCAGGTGTTTCAGTAGCGAACTTTTGCTTGTATATAGAATGACCAGATGAACCATCAAATCCATAGCTGCATATAAGTTTGATTTCAGAACTGTTTGGAAACTGATTTAAAACATCAGCTAGCATTTTAATTATCCTGTGCGCAGCATGATTCAAAAGGTTTTGTAATAATACTTTGGCTGCCGTTTTCGTTACTTTTATATCCATAGGATGGCATTGTTATTTAGAATTCATTACTTCACTATAGATTGGATAAATGTTACTGTGGCGACTGTTATTCATAAGTCTATTGTTCACGTATTGCTGTTTTGTTAGTGAATTTTCCAGGAGGTAAGCCAAAGCTTCAATGGGTGTTAGTGGAATGGGTTTTTGTATATCAAATAGCTTTCTCGATTCAGTTGGGTATTTTGGTGTCGTTATTGTTTTTTTAAGAACAAAAGTTGCGTCTTTCGAGCATTCTTTTTTTGCAGAAACTACTGCAGCATGTGCAAGGAGATTTGTGTCAAAATTATTTTCATTTGCAAGCTCAGTTGCCAATTTCCATTTTAATCTTGTACCTGCATTCGTGTAAGATAAAGTTGGACGTCCCATTTTCTGTGGTGTCTTCAGGTCATGTTTCGTCGATAGTAATTGACATTTTAGACGCCAGAAATACAGTATGCTTAGACACTAACCGGTCAAGCCTATAGTGACATTTGGGTAGATATCTATGAATGTAACTATTAAAATTACTGATTTTTTGTCTATTTCCTTCTTTATCTTGGATTTCACAGTGTTTTTGTTAATCTTGGTGTATATCCATTGACTGAATTTTTCTATTGTTGCTCCGCCATACATCTAGAAGTTCGCTGTGACTAAACTCGAACGTGCCTATATATTAGCAAATTATGTGAAAAGTGGGGCGAACGGGGATGAGTTTTTGGTTTGAAACTTAAGACAACACTCACAAGTGAAAATTGGACCAATTAGTTGGTTTCAGTATGAAACAGCTTATTTGTTATATTCGACGAAACACGGAGAACGCATGTTAATTTTCTAAAAAAATACACATAAATTGGACATTACACAACACTAAATCGTTAAGGACTATACACAAATTAATAATATACATTAGATAGTGCATACCTAGAAGATCACTGTCCATAATTTAGTTGAATTTCTGGACCAAATTGACGCGTGGCGCCACTTTCTATTCGGAAATCAGCTGATCGCTAGCTCACTTTTAAAAGCACTCAAAAATGTTTGCTGGCACTTCAAAGATTTTTATTATAATTTTTATAACGTATAATGAATTTAGTTTAATATAAAAAAAAAAAGCAACGATATATTAACATCGAAAAATCGACTATGCCCAAAAAAAAAACGAAATCTGGACCACAGTGCATTGGAAGCAAAACATCAGTTAAAATCCCTAGACGTTTTTGTGACAATTTTGGTAGTAACTTTTAATATTTGATTGGACTGAAATTGTACTGCTCTCATATCGCCAAAATGTATTGTTGATAATGCATCAACGATGTTATTTTCTTTTCCCCTGAGATACTCTTCTCTACTCAAGATCTTATCTCAATTGCCTTTGCAACAGGTCGCGATCTGTACGCTTATAGCTTATTCTTGGCTTAGAACGGCCCCACAGGCCAGTTTGCTTGCATCTGTCGTAATACAAAATTTTATTTTAAATTGTTGGTTTGGTTTGCCAAACTGGCTGACCAAACTAGCTGGTACCTGCAATATGCTGCAAATAAGACTAATGCCGTGTTTTACAGAGCTAATGCTGATTTCCAAGTGCATTTCTCGTGCAAAGCGTAAGCTGCTGCGTTCCATTAAATTGCTGAGGTTGACGCATAGCTGGTAGCTAGTGGTAGTTGAATTCATTCTTCGCGTTTTTAGGATAAACATTTAATTGATATGGCTAGTATGATTTCCATTGTTCTAGATGTGCTTACTCTTCTCCCGGTTTAAAATGCAAATCATAAATATTTTTTTATATATAAAACGAAAGGGTTTGTCTTTATCTATAACATTATTGTTCTTCCCAATATTGGTTGTTTAGAAGAAGAACGTGATTAGAACGTATGGCAAAGTGATTGGTACCATTCCTTTTTTAATCTTTAAGCAATGGTATAAAGGTCTTGTGGTATTTCCAAATGTCTCCATATACTTGTTTTCAAAATCGATGTCTAAATAAATATGCTTAATGGTTCTTTTAAAGAGATTGTGTGCTCTTTGGGGTATGTTTACTTTTCTAACTATTAGCTTTGTGTTGGTGACTCTGCAAGATTCTAATATCCATTGCGGTTTTTAAAAATAATTGATGTCCTTATTTTCTTTTTTATTTTTATATAATCCGTCTGCTCGGCTTTGGTAACGCTTTTTTACCGTCTTGTTGTGGATCGAGTACACTATTAGCGTTAGAATTATAGCTTTTACTAAAAGTAGTATATAAATCTCTTCTACATTTTTTGCATGGTGAATTTTTTTAACACTATTAACGACTCTAGCCGTTGGATGGTCTATCTTGGATTTCTGGGAACTCATTTGTAATAATACAATTTTGTTAAGCTAAATGGTCGTTTAGACCCTAAATATATTTTGAACAGATTGAAAAAAAATTTTGTTATAATTTTGTTTAATTATTTTTATACCCTGTAAAAGTAGTATATAAATCTCTTCTACATTTTTTGCATGGTGAATTTTTTTAACACTATTAACGACTCTAGCCGTTGGATGGTCTATCTTGGATTTCTGGGAACTCATTTGTAATAATACAATTTTGTTAAGCTAAATGGTCGTTTAGACCCTAAATATATTTTGAACAGATTGAAAAAAAATTTTGTTATAATTTTGTTTAATTATTTTTATACCCTGTACCCATAGTAAAAGGGTATATGAAAGTTGCCAAAATATATGTAAAAGGCAAAAGTAAACGTGTCCGATCCCGTAAAGTATATATACTATTTTTTATTAGGATCAAAAAACAAATCGATCTAGCCACGTCCATCTGCCCGTTCGTATGAACACCTATGTAGATCTCGGAGACTATAGGAGCTATAGGAGCTAGAGTCACCAATTGGTATGCAGACTTGTAAGTGTGTACGCAGATCAAGTTTATTTCAAATTTTTGCAACGCCCCCTCCCGTCCCTGCGATATTTGTTAATAATATGTATCGTCAGTATGTATATTTTATAAAAATCGGAAACGAAATTGCCAAGTTATACGCACCCGGGTGGGTGAGCTAGATGATCCGCGATTGGTATGTGTTAGTCTCCGCATGCGATATAGAAAAAAAGAGATGGGGCTAGACATTTATCGAAACATGACGAATAGTAAATAAAAGTCGCATTGGTACAGGTTATTTATTATTTATTTTACAGTTATTTAATGTACATGCATACTTTTTTTTTGTTTTGTGGGCAAAGAATTTGTTTCGATGGAACAAATTATAACATTTTTAAAAGAGTGAAAATAATTGTATCTCACTGTGTTTGTGCACAACGAGCTAGAGATATGAAAGCGGAGAAAGATAGGACAAGCGAAGACTTACAGCTTGAACGTCGTTAGTTAAAGTCTTTAGTATATTCTTCCGTGCGCGAACAGAGCCAAGAATAGTTAGTTAAATCTAGTAAATTTCATTTATTTAAAATAATGGCAAGAAAATTATTTACTCATCCGCTTTTACGATGAAACTTTCTTGGTAGCGTTGTCGGTATACATTACTGAAATTCGATTTAGGGAGGTCTTGGATGAGTCGTCTGCAGTATGTTGTATGTGTGTTAACTATATGGCCACAGTGTTGTAGTGTATACAATATGCATACACCATGTAAAGTAGCCATATGCCCAATTAAAGGCTAAAGTAAAATTCTTACAAACATAGTGACATTCTGTTGCTTTAATGATAATATAATAATAAAAATAAACAAGAGTCAAAACCCGGATTTCCACAAGTGATATAAATTACAAACTGAGCTGAACATTGCAAACTAAACTGAGCAAACTGAACTGAGCTTTGAGTGCAAACAAGAAAATCAAGACGAATTATTGATAAAATTTAATTATAAAACCCTAAAACCGAAACTACATAAATTACAAACTCAGCTGAATATTGCAAACTAAACTGAGCAAACTGAACTGAGCTTTGCGTGCAAACAAGAAAATCAAGACAATGAATGAAAGAATGCCGCATATTAAAATAAAATAAATATAAATATAAACTCAATAATAAAATCATCCAATGATTATATTAATCAACTAAATCCACCATTCTGAGTAGTTTCAAAGATTCTGCTCCTATCGAGCAAAGGGATGCATCGCTGAGGGAAGCGCTAGAGGTATATCCAAACAATGGACCAAGGCCAATGACGATAGACGAATATCGTAAGCGTCAGCAAAAAAAGCGGGCAACGAGTACAGTACAACAGATCGAAGAGGAAGAGGACCGACAGCGCTACATAGAGCGCTTACAACATATAAAGCACCAACTTCGCATTGATGCGAAGCAACGCAAACGGGGTGCTTAAAGGATAATGCTCCATTTTGCTTTAAATTTAAAGTTTAACCAAATTAAGCCGATGCGGAAAACCGCTGCTTCAAAATGACAAAAATAATTTTCACATTTTTGTTTCAAAACGCATTAAACAGTCGTGTTAAATTCGATGAGACAGACAAAGATAATTTAACCAATTAAAAAAAAATAAGCGAAGAATCTGACAATAAAAATAAACAACTCACAACCAAAGACGAATTTCCTCATTTATTTCCTCCAAGCGAATACGCAAATATGGCCAAGGATCGAGAAAGCTTCATAGACGCACTGCTCCTAACTAATCGCTGTCTGAACTAAAAAGGTAAAGGAGAATCAGTAAAGTAATTTCTGTGAAATTACTGTTGCAGTTACGCTAAAATGCGATCTAACAAAATATTTGATTGCCGATTCCAAACAAAGCTATGTATATTCAAAAACTTTATTCCGAAATACGATCCAATTCAGACGTTTATTACGGATATGAGAACAGAATATAAGAATTCTATAATAAATGACATGTGCAAATTTTTAAAAATAGACAACACAACGTCTACTGCAAACCACCATCATACTTTAGGGGCAATATAACGTAGTCATAGAATATTAAATGAATACGTTCGTAAATACATATCTGCAGACAAAACCCATTGGGACGTTTGGATAAACTATTTCACATATTGTTTTAACGCAACACCATCGGCTGCAAATGAATACTGTCCATGAATAAGTTTTTGGCAGTTAGTAACAATTCATAGATTTGAATAAAATAATAGGAATAGAAGGTAAAGTTCAGACTAGAAATACTAGCCTACAAGAGAGCAAAAACAGCACTAGAGAGTAATAGGGTTAGAAATAAAAACATTACAACAATAAATCATCAGATGTAAGCATAGAAATAGGAAATGAAGTACCACTAAAAAATTAAACAGGACATCAGTTAGACCATAGGCATAAAGGTCACAGTCAACTGGATAGTTAAAGATAGTAAGATAAAAAAACAAAAGTAATCCTTAGGTTAAAAATTGATATATATATAAAAACTTTCAGGGTCTGATTTCCCCACACACACAAAAAAAAAACACAAAAAATTAGTTTTTTATATTTTACAAACATATTTATATACAAACAAAATTTTAAATATTTATTTGATTTGTGAAGAAATGATGTATGTATGATAATCTGTGGACTTGTGTTGTAGTGTATACAATATGCATACACTGTGCAAAGTGGTAATATGCCCAACTAAAGGCTAGAGTAAATTTTTCACAAACATAGTGACACTCATCGTTCAGCTGAGGCTAAGACTTTGTATTTAAAATAAATGAGTCATTTTTACAAAACCATCCAATAAAGAAAGTTATTGCACGTTGTTCCCTTAATAATTTGGTAAATATTATACCCTGTACCCATAGGGTGAATAATATACCCTTAAAGTCGCCAAAACCTAAATATCGGAGACTATTAGAGCTAGAGTCACCAAAGTTGGTATGCAGATTCGTTTAGTGTACACGCCGATCAGGTTTAATTTAATTTTTACCACGCCATCTTCTGCCCGTGCAATTCGAAAATTGAAATTTTCATTGCAATATTTAAAATTTTGTAATGAAATTTGGTGTGCATATATTTGCTAACATTTTGTATCGGCTTTCCGAATTGCATAAAAATCGAATAAAAAATTGCAGAGTCAAACACACAGACTTTTTACAGCCAATGTCAATAGGCCAACAGCCGGATGAGTGAGTGAGATGGCATGAGATTATTATGTGTAGGGTCTTCGCATGTGACATAACGAAAGAGATAGGGATAATCATCTAAGGAAACATAACGCAGAGTGATAGAAGGGCGCGTTTAAAACTGGTACTTACTTTATTTTTTTGTTAAGTTCACTTTTTTGTACCCACTGATAGGGATGATGGGGCAGCCACGAGGGTTGGTAATGCTGCTACTTTTGTACGCAATTTATTTTTGTTGCATACAAATTTTTTAAATTTTAAATTGTGCGAGTCCCTCGTTTGGTGGTCAATGTCACGATCGCCATGTTACATTCGGTCTGCATGAAGAAAAGATGAACTGGCTGGTCAGTACCTATTAATTGGGTTTTTAGAATTTTATTTTCAAGTATTAAAATCTTCTTAGGCTAAGGTTTCTTAAATTTGTATGCTGTCGCGGCACGGCACATATGTACATATTTCAGCACTCACCTGCTCGGAGTATAGTGCTAGCTCAGCGGTCTCACGCTTGCTTAACCCTAGCGTTTGTTACGCTTAACTCAAGTGGTCAGTATGAACATCGCTATATGTGTACATGAATATGTTAAAGAAAATATTTATGTAAATATTTATTCATTTGTTGCATGAAGTGTTACAAACGATGAAGTTACAAAAGCCATGGTCGAAGTAGATGCTTACAATCCAAAAGATATGGGTTTAAATATGGATGTAATGGTACACAGAAAAGGAAAAAAAAAAATTTAATTAAAAATAATATAATATAAAAATTCTCATCTGTACAAGCTCGCAAATGTTGTACGCAGTATTCCTGCAACGCTAGTTACGGTCGAAAGACGGCTTCAGCGTTGAAGCTAATTTTAACCGACTTAAGGTGTGATTTTTCCTCCGATTCGATAAAGAAAACTCATTTTTGTAAAATCAAACAACCAATAAACATTATTAAATTTATTTTTTGTTACTTTCCGGCTATTTATCGTATTGTCTGTGCTTCCAATTGATTATTTTTGTTTATAAAAATCGAAAATAATCTTTTTTTTTTAATTTTTTCTCAAGAATAGCAGTTATCCGATGACCGAAAAAATAAAAATTATTTAAAATTAAAAATAATAGTTATTTTTGAGTAAAATAATATAATTCACAACTTAATTGTTACCATGAATTTTAAAAATCTTGCTTATAACTATTACTGTCCCTGTTAAATGATGGATCTTTCAACTCGGCTATCCTTTAATTTTATCTACTTTAATAATCTAGATATTCATGGGTGGCTACCAAATATTGGATCAATTTGATGTTTTCTATTTATTTCATCAGCCACTTTCTCAAGCTTTAAAAATAGTTACCTTAGTCGATTTTTTACTAATGATGATAAGTATTACGTTTCTTTCTTAGTTTGGTTATTATTTTTTTCATTTGTTCAACAAATTCTGGCACGTTTTCTGGTTCCATTGTCTGAGACGTCTCAGTGATAGCTATCTCGTATGCCGGGATATCTTATTCTTTTTTTGCAATCGTTTTTGTTTCTTTTTTGGATACGAGTGACTTTAAATATTTGCTTCGACTGATGCTTTATCGATTTTATATCGCTAAAATCTATTTTTAAATAATGAATAATTTTACTGAAGAATACTGAACATCCGTTTGGTAATCTGTAAAAAAATAAGTTGTTTTGAAAAAAACAAATAGCCTCACCAGTGTCAACTTTGATCACAGAAAAATCGATGCTTACAACACCCAAGATAATCTTCATTTTATTGCGTATTTGGCACCACAGATTAGATCAAGCGACTTAGAAATTGACCCTTATTTAAATCGACGAAAAATTCTATGTCGAAAAAAGAGGAACTAATAAAATTTAAATCCAGATCGTAAAGACCAAATAAAGTGCTAAAAATAGAATGAGCCCAAAACGAGCTTTTCTCTTTGGTAGTCGTGCTGGACATCCTGAGCACATACATATCTATACATTCTACCAAATGATCTGCTAAAAGAAAATTGTGCCAAATTCATATCAATCATGCCAATTTGGATTATTCCTTTTTTGTTGCCAAGCGCAAAAAAAAAGCGGTTCAGGAGGCACCACCATTCGGTCTTTTAGTGCAAAAGCGGAATCGCGAAATTGTGAAAAGCTTGTTTCTCTGCAGGAAGGCGTTATCAGAAAGAAAGATAGCGAATTGACATAGATTGGCCACAGCTTCATGCCACCTACAGCTCGGCTCGAAAGTCTTTAAAAAAGGTTATTCTCGCAGCAAAAAGAGAGACACTCTGGGAAAGCCCTACAAAATAGTAGTGAAGCAAATACATGCAAACAAGCAGCCCTCACCGACAGATGCTGCAAAGGTTCGGCAAATTGTCGACGTTCTTTTCCCTACCCGCCCAGAGTCCCTAGCTCAAGACGTTTTTCTTCCGCAGGGCTCTTTCAGTTAACACTGCGGACTGGGGCTGCATTCCGGATCCGATTGATAGCTTGGAAGTCCAATAATATCTACAAGCTATTATTTGGAGCTTGCTTAGCGAAAGGACCTTACGATACAACTCCTCTGAGGGATTCATAAGTAGGAACATGTATGCAGGAGGCTCTGTCTTGGGTCCACTCTTGTGGAACGTTATGTTCGACAGAATTCATCGACTTTCGCTTACGCAGACGATCTTGCGGTCACGGTTGTGGCTAAAGAACTAGTGATGGCAGAAACGGCGGCATCGGAAGTTATAGCCAATAAAACAGATTGGCTGAGTTTTGTTGAACTTTCACTGTCGGTGGAGAAGACTGCAGCAGTAAGAAACCAGTGGAAGTGCCAAAATCCAAATCGAGGGCTATACAATTAGCTCGAAGTGGTCGATTCGCTACCTTGGATTATGGCTAGATGCTCGTTTCTCCATACGACCGAGGCATTGTATCGACAAACCGTCTCTGCGTACTGCGAGCATGGAGCGCCTTCAGAACTGTCTTAGAGGATGCCGCACTGATCGTTGCGGGAATGGTCCCAATGACCTCCTTGTACACGAGGCAAAAATGGCTTTATATAGTGTAGTTACCCGTTTTTGCGAAGCAATTTCCCATGGAATGATCCACTTCTCAAAAAAATTACATAAAAAATTGAAAATTATTTGATATAATAACCAAATTCAATTCGCAGTCTAAATCGTTTCAAACGAACTAAAAAGAAGTAAGATAACACAACATAAATAATTAATTCGTTCAAATAATTTATAAATGGAGTGGCTCCTTTTCCAGTATGTAGCTGATGGAAAGGCGACTAGAAATGTTAAATACTAACATCGATTTCGCTCTAAGATACCGAACTTATGTAAAGACATTTCACTAAACACAGTAAAATATGGCATTGCGCCAGCTTCTATTCTTTCAGTGACGTCTCTTTTTTTCGGTACGCTAGGCCTGTTAAATTCTTTAATTATTGAAGGAAAGATCCTAATGCAAGAATTATGACTCAAGGATTTTGATTGGTATGAATCGATTCCAATGAATTTAGAAACAGCATGGAATGAATTAAAGTCAACCCTTGTAAGTGTAGAGATTTTCAAGATTCCACGATTCGTCCACACAGAGCCTCAATCACCGAGAGACATTCATGGTCTTGCCGATGCCTTAATGAGAGCCCATTGCTGTTGTATATGCGTTAGAATCAAAACTGCTGAGTTTCCGCACTTTGTTGTTGACATCCACATCGAAAGTAGCACCCCTTAACCCAAAACACTTCCAGGACATGAGCTGTGTGCCCCTCACCTTCTAGCAGACATCTATCACCGAATCAGCAATCTTGTAAAAGAGCTAATTGAGCGAATTTTACCAAGAGCTGATTCGGAAATAACTCTTCATTGGATTCGTTGCTGAAATTCAGGAGTGGTCAGAGAACGTATCATCGAGTCATGTACCGACATTAATTATTTCTATTTAATTACTTACTTGTTTTTCTAAATGCTATTGTCTTCTTCATTCAGTTCTATATTATATAAATTCTCATCGTCATCAGAATCGCCGTGCAATTCTTTCTCATTTTCAGCTGTGAACGAAATGTCCAAACGATACTTCTTTTGAAAAGGTTTTTTTTTTATTTTTTCTTTCCCTTTCCTTTAAGCAAACACTCGATAATAATGGATCCGAGGAATCCATAGCTCTGTAAAATATGTCAGTCATGGTACTTATTCGACTATTTTTCCTTGAATGTCAATCTGTCTTTCTTGTACACTTTATTGCGTGCTTCTGAACTGTTTTCACCTAAGCATCCTAGGGGTACCTAGCTCGAATTATTTATCTGGTAACCGTGAACCAATATTTTATGAATTGTTGGTGACATCGGATATCATGGATATGTACTCAAATATAAAGAAAGAGTTGTTTCACAAAATGAGCGAAATTTTTCTGAATTAGTCTGAAATGTCGGTTAAAATGACGTGAAATTTATTTAAAAGATCTTCGCTGAAGTTGGTAATAGATGCTAGATGCTAGTAGTTTAGTATTAGCAAAAGCTCTCCTTGCAGTATTACCATCATTGCTATTGCCGCTTCCATTCTGCTTTGGCATGCTTACACGTAGACCCATTTCGTTCCAAAACTTCTTGGACATATTTTTTCCGTTTGCTTATTTCAGTCTTATCATCACCTTTTTTATGCCATTTTTTTATTTCTATTTCATATGATATATTCAAGACGAATTCGAAAAACCGTATCCAGGCATGCAGTGGACTTACTCCAAACTGCAACGCTCCAGGCTTTGGTATAAAAAATTCCAAACTAAAATCTCTTATTTCTAATATTTTTATTGGAGTGGCACCCCAGATTGGACAACATTGACTGTATTTAGTTGCAGTTAAAACGTTTAGCACTTTGCCATCAATAAGTGTCATGTGCATTTCATAGGTAACTGTTATATCACGACTTTCGTATAATTTGTAAACAAAAGGTTTAAGATTATTAATTGTGTGGGCCATAGTTTCTTTTACTACTTCTATTCTATTCAGAGGTCTACAAAATCGTATGGATTGCGGTGTTCTATTGTTCCATATGTTGTGATTAAGTTACAAAAATAGAGTGATCTAAAAGCTGTTCGCCAGGTGTTTCAGTAGCGAACTTTTGCTTGTATATAGAATGACCAGATGAACCATCAAATCCATAGCTGCATATAAGTTTGATTTCAGAACTGTTTGGAAACTGATTTAAAACATCAGCTAGCATTTTAATTATCCTGTGCGCAGCATGATTCAAAAGGTTTTGTAATAATACTTTGGCTGCCGTTTTCGTTACTTTTATATCCATAGGATGGCATTGTTATTTAGAATTCATTACTTCACTATAGATTGGATAAATGTTACTGTGGCGACTGTTATTCATAAGTCTATTGTTCACGTATTGCTGTTTTGTTAGTGAATTTTCCAGGAGGTAAGCCAAAGCTTCAATGGGTGTTAGTGGAATGGGTTTTTGTATATCAAATAGCTTTCTCGATTCAGTTGGGTATTTTGGTGTCGTTATTGTTTTTTTAAGAACAAAAGTTGCGTCTTTCGAGCATTCTTTTTTTGCAGAAACTACTGCAGCATGTGCAAGGAGATTTGTGTCAAAATTATTTTCATTTGCAAGCTCAGTTGCCAATTTCCATTTTAATCTTGTACCTGCATTCGTGTAAGATAAAGTTGGACGTCCCATTTTCTGTGGTGTCTTCAGGTCATGTTTCGTCGATAAGAATTGACATTTTAGACGCCAGAAATACAGTATGCTTAGACACTAACCGGTCAAGCCTATAGTGACATTTGGGTAGATATCTATGAATGTAACTATTAAAATTACTGATTTTTTGTCTATTTCCTTCTTTATCTTGGATTTCACAGTGTTTTTGTTAATCTTGGTGTATATCCATTGACTGAATTTTTCTATTGTTGCTCCGCCATACATCTAGAAGTTCGCTGTGACTAAACTCGAACGTGCCTATATATTAGCAAATTATGTGAAAAGTGGGGCGAACGGGAATGAGTTTTTGGTTTGAAACTTAAGACAACACTCACAAGTGAAAATTGGACCAATTAGTTGGTTTCAGTATGAAACAGCTTATTTGTTATATTCGACGAAACACGGAGAACGCATGTTAATTTTCTAAAAAAATACACATAAATTGGACATTACACAACACTAAATCGTTAAGGACTATACACAAATTAATAATATACATTAGATAGTGCATACCTAGAAGATCACTGTCCATAATTTAGTTGAATTTCTGGACCAAATTGACGCGTGGCGCCACTTTCTATTCGGAAATCAGCTGATCGCTAGCTCACTTTTAAAAGCACTCAAAAATGTTTGCTGGCACTTCAAAGGTTTTTATTATAATTTTTATAACGTATAATGAATTTAGTTTAATATAAAAACAAAAAAGCAACGATATATTAACATCGAAAAATCGACTATGCCCAAAAAAAAACGAAATCTGGACCACAGTGCATTGGAAGCAAAACATCAGTTAAAATCCCTAGACGTTTTTGTGACAATTTTGGTAGTAACTTTTAATATTTGATTGGACTGAAATTGTACTGCTCTCATATCGCCAAAATGTATTGTTGATAATGCATCAACGATGTTATTTTCTTTTCCCCTGAGATACTCTTCTCTACTCAAGATCTTATTTCAATTGCCTTTGCAACAGGTCGCGATCTGTACGCTTATAGCTTATTCTTGGCTTAGAACGGCCCCACAGGCCAGTTTGCTTGCATCTGTCGTAATACAAAATTTTATTTTAAATTGTTGGTTTGGTTTGCCAAACTGGCTGACCAAACTAGCTGGTACCTGCAATATGCTGCAAATAAGACTAATGCCGTGTTTTACAGAGCTAATGCTGATTTCCAAGTGCATTTCTCGTGCAAAGCGTAAGCTGCTGCGTTCCATTAAATTGCTGAGGTTGACGCATAGCTGGTAGCTAGTGGTAGTTGAATTCATTCTTCGCGTTTTTAGGATAAACATTTAATTGATATGGCTAGTATGATTTCCATTGTTCTAGATGTGCTTACTCTTCTCCCGGTTTAAAATGCAAATCATAAATATTTTTTTATATATAAAACGAAAGGGTTTTTCTTTATCTATAACATTATTGTTCTTCCCAATATTGGTTGTTTAGAAGAAGAACGTGATTAGAACGTATGGCAAAGTGATTGGTACCATTCCTTTTTTAATCTTTAAGCAATGGTATAAAGGTCTTGTGGTATTTCCAAATGTCTCCATATACTTGTTTTCAAAATCGATGTCTAAATAAATATGCTTAATGGTTCTTTTAAAGAGATTGTGTGCTCTTTGGGGTATGTTTACTTTTCTAACTATTAGCTTTGTGTTGGTGACTCTGCAAGATTCTAATATCCATTGCGGTTTTTAAAAATAATTGATGTCCTTATTTTCTTTTTTATTTTTATATAATCCGTCTGCTCGGCTTTGGTAACGCTTTTTTACCGTCTTGTTGTGGATCGAGTACACTATTAGCGTTAGAATTATAGCTTTTACTAAAAGTAGTATATAAATCTCTTCTACATTTTTTGCATGGTGAATTTTTTTAACACTATTAACGACTCTAGCCGTTGGATGGTCTATCTTGGATTTCTGGGAACTCATTTGTAATAATACAATTTTGTTAAGCTAAATGGTCGTTTAGACCCTAAATATATTTTGAACAGATTGAAAAAAAATTTTGTTATAATTTTGTTTAATTATTTTTATACCCTGTAAAAGTAGTATATAAATCTCTTCTACATTTTTTGCATGGTGAATTTTTTTAACACTATTAACGACTCTAGCCGTTGGATGGTCTATCTTGGATTTCTGGGAACTCATTTGTAATAATACAATTTTGTTAAGCTAAATGGTCGTTTAGACCCTAAATATATTTTGAACAGATTGAAAAAAAATTTTGTTATAATTTTGTTTAATTATTTTTATACCCTGTACCCATAGTAAAAGGGTATATGAAAGTTGCCAAAATATATGTAAAAGGCAAAAGTAAACGTGTCCGATCCCGTAAAGTATATATACTATTTTTTATTAGGATCAAAAAACAAATCGATCTAGCCACGTCCATCTGCCCGTTCGTATGAACACCTATGTAGATCTCGGAGACTATAGGAGCTATAGGAGCTAGAGTCACCAATTGGTATGCAGACTTGTAAGTGTGTACGCAGATCAAGTTTATTTCAAATTTTTGCAACGCCCCCTCCCGTCCCTGCGATATTTGTTAATAATATGTATCGTCAGTATGTATATTTTATAAAAATCGGAAACGAAATTGCCAAGTTATACGCACCCGGGTGGGTGAGCTAGATGACCCGCGATTGGTATGTGTTAGTCTCCGCATGCGATATAGAAAAAAAGAGATGGGGCTAGACATTTATCGAAACATGACGAATAGTAAATAAAAGTCGCATTGGTACAGGTTATTTATTATTTATTTTACAGTTATTTAATGTACATGCATACTTTTTTTTTGTTTTGTGGGCAAAGAATTTGTTTCGATGGAACAAATTATAACATTTTTAAAAGAGTGAAAATAATTGTATCTCACTGTGTTTGTGCACAACGAGCTAGAGATATGAAAGCGGAGAAAGATAGGACAAGCGAAGACTTACAGCTTGAACGTCGTTAGTTAAAGTCTTTAGTATATTCTTCCGTGCGCGAACAGAGCCAAGAATAGTTAGTTAAATCTAGTAAATTTCATTTATTTAAAATAATGGCAAGAAAATTATTTACTCATCCGCTTTTACGATGAAACTTTCTTGGTAGCGTTGTCGGTATACATTACTGAAATTCGATTTAGGGAGGTCTTGGATGAGTCGTCTGCAGTATGTTGTATGTGTGTTAACTATATGGCCACAGTGTTGTAGTGTATACAATATGCATACACCATGTAAAGTAGCCATATGCCCAATTAAAGGCTAAAGTAAAATTCTTACAAACATAGTGACATTCTGTTGCTTTAATGATAATATAATAATAAAAATAAACAAGAGTCAAAGAACGTTATTACATGGCGACCGTGACAAAGTCACAAGCCCGGATTTCCACAAGTGATATAAATTACAAACTGAGCTGAACATTGCAAACTAAACTGAGCAAACTGAACTGAGCTTTGAGTGCAAACAAGAAAATCAAGACGAATTATTGATAAAATTTAATTATAAAACCCTAAAACCGAAACTACATAAATTACAAACTCAGCTGAATATTGCAAACTAAACTGAGCAAACTGAACTGAGCTTTGCGTGCAAACAAGAAAATCAAGACAATGAATGAAAGAATGCCGCATATTAAAATAAAATAAATATAAATATAAACTCAATAATAAAATCATCCAATGATTATATTAATCAACTAAATCCACCATTCTGAGTAGTTTCAAAGATTCTGCTCCTATCGAGCAAAGGGATGCATCGCTGAGGGAAGCGCTAGAGGTATATCCAAACAATGGACCAAGGCCAATGACGATAGACGAATATCGTAAGCGTCAGCAAAAAAAGCGGGCAACGAGTACAGTACAACAGATCGAAGAGGAAGAGGACCGACAGCGCTACATAGAGCGCTTACAACATATAAAGCACCAACTTCGCATTGATGCGAAGCAACGCAAACGGGGTGCTTAAAGGATAATGCTCCATTTTGCTTTAAATTTAAAGTTTAACCAAATTAAGCCGATGCGGAAAACCGCTGCTTCAAAATGACAAAAATAATTTTCACATTTTTGTTTCAAAACGCATTAAACAGTCGTGTTAAATTCGATGAGACAGACAAAATAATTTAACCAATTAAAAAAAAATAAGCGAAGAATCTGACAATAAAAATAAACAACTCACAACCAAAGACGAATTTCCTCATTTATTTCCTCCAAGCGAATACGCAAATATGGCCAAGGATCGAGAAAGCTTCATAGACGCACTGCTCCTAACTAATCGCTGTCTGAACTAAAAAGGTAAAGGAGAATCAGTAAAGTAATTTCTGTGAAATTACTGTTGCAGTTACGCTAAAATGCGATCTAACAAAATATTTGATTGCCGATTCCAAACAAAGCTATGTATATTCAAAAACTTTATTCAGAATATAAGAATTCTATAATAAATGACATGTGCAAATTTTTAAAAATAGACAACACAACGTCTACTGCAAACCACCATCATACTTTAGGGGCAATATAACGTAGTCATAGAATATTAAATGAATACGTTCGTAAATACATATCTGCAGACAAAACCCATTGGGACGTTTGGATAAACTATTTCACATATTGTTTTAACGCAACACCATCGGCTGCAAATGAATACTGTCCATGAATAAGTTTTTGGCAGTTAGTAACAATTCATAGATTTGAATAAAATAATAGGAATAGAAGGTAAAGTTCAGACTAGAAATACTAGCCTACAAGAGAGCAAAAACAGCACTAGAGAGTAATAGGGTTAGAAATAAAAACATTACAACAATAAATCATCAGATGTAAGCATAGAAATAGGAAATGAAGTACCACTAAAAAATTAAACAGGACATCAGTTAGACCATAGGCATAAAGGTCACAGTCAACTGGATAGTTAAAGATAGTAAGATAAAAAAACAAAAGTAATCCTTAGGTTAAAAATTGATATATATATAAAAACTTTCAGGGTCTGATTTCCCCACACACACAAAAAAAAAACACAAAAAATTAGTTTTTTATATTTTACAAACATATTTATATACAAACAAAATTTTAAATATTTATTTGATTTGTGAAGAAATGATGTATGTATGATAATCTGTGGACTTGTGTTGTAGTGTATACAATATGCATACACTGTGCAAAGTGGTAATATGACCAACTAAAGGCTAGAGTAAATTTTTCACAAACATAGTGACACTCATCGTTCAGCTGAGGCTAAGACTTTGTATTAAAAATAAATGAGTCATTTTTACAAAACCATCCATTGTTCCCTTAATAATTTGGTAAATATTATACCCTGTACCCATAGGGTGAATAATATACCCTTAAAGTCGCCAAAACCTAAATATCGGAGACTATTAGAGCTAGAGTCACCAAAGTTGGTATGCAGATTCGTTTAGTGTACACGCCGATCAGGTTTAATTTAATTTTTACCACGCCATCTTCTGCCCGTGCAATTCGAAAAATTGAAATTTTCATTGCAATATTTAAAATTTTGTAATGAAATTTGGTGTGCATATATTTGCTAACATTTTGTATCGGCTTTCCGAATTGCATAAAAATCGAATAAAAAATTGCAGAGTCAAACACACAGACTTTTTACAGCCAATGTCAATAGGCCAACAGCCGGATGAGTGAGTGAGATGGCATGAGATTATTATGTGTAGGGTCTTCGCATGCGACATAACGAAAGAGATAGGGATAATCATCTAAGGAAACATAACGCAGAGTGATAGAAGGGCGCGTTTAAAACTGGTACTTACTTTATTTTTTTGTTAAGTTCACTTTTTTGTACCCACTGATAGGGATGATGGGGCAGCCACGAGGGTTGGTAATGCTGCTACTTTTGTACGCAATTTATTTTTGTTGCATACAAATTTTTTAAATTTTAAATTGTGCGAGTCCCTCGTTTGGTGGTCAATGTCACGATCGCCATGTTACATTCGGTCTGCATGAAGAAAAGATGAACTGGCTGGTCAGTACCTATTAATTGGGTTTTTAGAATTTTATTTTCAAGTATTAAAATCTTCTTAGGCTAAGGTTTCTTAAATTTGTATGCTGTCGCGGCACGGCACATATGTACATATTTCAGCACTCACCTGCTCGGAGTATAGTGCTAGCTCAGCGGTCTCACGCTTGCTTAACCCTAGCGTTTGTTACGCTTAACTCAAGTGGTCAGTATGAACATCGCTATATGTGTACATGAATATGTTAAAGAAAATATTTATGTAAATATTTATTCATTTGTTGCATGAAGTGTTACAAACGATGAAGTTACAAAAGCCATGGTCGAAGTAGATGCTTACAATCCAAAAGATATGGGTTTAAATATGGATGTAATGGTACACAGAAAAGGAAAAAAAAAAATTTAATTAAAAATAATATAATATAAAAATTCTCATCTGTACAAGCTCGCAAATGTTGTACGCAGTATTCCTGCAACGCTAGTTACGGTCGAAAGACGGCTTCAGCGTTGAAGCTAATTTTAACCGACTTAAGGTGTGATTTTTCCTCCGATTCGATAAAGAAAACTCATTTTTGTAAAATCAAACAACCAATAAACATTATTAAATTTATTTTTTGTTACTTTCCGGCTATTTATCGTATTGTCTGTGCTTCCAATTGATTATTTTTGTTTATAAAAATCGAAAATAATCTTTTTTTTTTAATTTTTTCTCAAGAATAGCAGTTATCCGATGACCGAAAAAATAAAAATTATTTAAAATTAAAAATAATAGTTATTTTTGAGTAAAATAATATAATTCACAACTTAATTGTTACCATGAATTTTAAAAATCTTGCTTATAACTATTACTGTCCCTGTTAAATGATGGATCTTTCAACTCGGCTATCCTTTAATTTTATCTACTTTAATAATCTAGATATTCATGGGTGGCTACCAAATATTGGATCAATTTGATGTTTTCTATTTATTTCATCAGCCACTTTCTCAAGCTTTAAAAATAGTTACCTTAGTCGATTTTTTACTAATGATGATAAGTATTACGTTTCTTTCTTAGTTTGGTTATTATTTTTTTCATTTGTTCAACAAATTCTGGCACGTTTTCTGGTTCCATTGTCTGAGACGTCTCAGTGATAGCTATCTCGTATGCCGGGATATCTTATTCTTTTTTTGCAATCGTTTTTGTTTCTTTTTTGGATACGAGTGACTTTAAATATTTGCTTCGACTGATGCTTTATCGATTTTATATCGCTAAAATCTATTTTTAAATAATGAATAATTTTACTGAAGAATACTGAACATCCGTTTGGTAATCTGTAAAAAAATAAGTTGTTTTGAAAAAAACAAATAGCCTCACCAGTGTCAACTTTGATCACAGAAAAATCGATGCTTACAACACCCAAGATAATCTTCATTTTATTGCGTATTTGGCACCACAGATTAGATCAAGCGACTTAGAAATTGACCCTTATTTAAATCGACGAAAAATTCTATGTCGAAAAAAGAGGAACTAATAAAATTTAAAATAAAGTGCTAAAAATAGAATGAGCCCAAAACGAGCTTTTCTCTTTGGTAGTCGTGCTGGACATCCTGAGCACATACATATCTATACATTCTACCAAATGATCTGCTAAAAGAAAATTGTGCCAAATTCATATCAATCATGCCAATTTGGATTATTCCTTTTTTGTTGCCAAGCGCAAAAAAAAAGCGGTATTGTCGCCCCTTCACCGTCTCGCCAGTATACCGCAGTCGAGAACATTCAGGAGGCACCACCATTCGGTCTTTTAGTGCAAAAGCGGAATCGCGAAATTGTGAAAAGCTTGTTTCTCTGCAGGAAGGCGTTATCAGAAAGAAAGATAGCGAATGGACATAGATTGGCCACAGCTTCATGCCACCTACAGCTCGGCTCGAAAGTCTTTAAAAAAGGTTATTCTCGCAGCAAAAAGAGAGACACTCTGGGAAAGCCCTACAAAATAGTAGTGAAGCAAATACATGCAAACAAGCAGCCCTCACCGACAGATGCTGCAAAGGTTCGGCAAATTGTCGACGTTCTTTTCCCTACCCGCCCAGAGTCCCTAGCTCAAGACGTTTTTCTTCCGCAGGGCTCTTTCAGTTAACACTGCGGACTGGGGCTGCATTCCGGATCCGATTGATAGCTTGGAAGTCCAATAATATCTACAAGCTATTATTTGGAGCTTGCTTAGCGAAAGGACCTTACGATACAACTCCTCTGAGGGATTCATAAGTAGGAACATGTATGCAGGAGGCTCTGTCTTGGGTCCACTCTTGTGGAACGTTATGTTCGACAGAATTCATCGACTTTCGCTTACGCAGACGATCTTGCGGTCACGGTTGTGGCTAAAGAACTAGTGATGGCAGAAACGGCGGCATCGGAAGTTATAGCCAATAAAACAGATTGGCTGAGTTTTGTTGAACTTTCACTGTCGGTGGAGAAGACTGCAGCAGTAAGAAACCAGTGGAAGTGCCAAAATCCAAATCGAGGGCTATACAATTAGCTCGAAGTGGTCGATTCGCTACCTTGGATTATGGCTAGATGCTCGTTTCTCCATACGACCGATGCATTGTATCGACAAACCGTCTCTGCGTACTGCGAGCATGGAGCGCCTTCAGAACTGTCTTAGAGGATGCCGCACTGATCGTTGCGGGAATGGTCCCAATGACCTCCTTGTACACGAGGCAAAAATGGCTTTATATAGTGTAGTTACCCGTTTTTGCGAAGCAATTTCCCATGGAATGATCCACTTCTCAAAAAAATTACATAAAAAATTGAAAATTATTTGATATAATAACCAAATTCAATTCGCAGTCTAAATCGTTTCAAACGAACTAAAAAGAAGTAAGATAACACAACATAAATAATTAATTCGTTCAAATAATTTATAAATGGAGTGGCTCCTTTTCCAGTATGTAGCTGATGGAAAGGCGACTAGAAATGTTAAATACTAACATCGATTTCGCTCTAAGATACCGAACTTATGTAAAGACATTTCACTAAACACAGTAAAATATGGCATTGCGCCAGCTTCTATTCTTTCAGTGACGTCTCTATTTTTCGGTACGCTAGGCCTGTTAAATTCTTTAATTATTGAAGGAAAGATCCTAATGCAAGAATTATGACTCAAGGATTTTGATTGGTATGAATCGATTCCAATGAATTTAGAAACAGCATGGAATGAATTAAAGTCAACCCTTGTAAGTGTAGAGATTTTCAAGATTCCACGATTCGTCCACACAGAGCCTCAATCACCGAGAGACATTCATGGTCTTGCCGATGCCTTAATGAGAGCCCATTGCTGTTGTATATGCGTTAGAATCAAAACTGCTGAGTTTCCGCACTTTGTTGTTGACATCCACATCGAAAGTAGCACCCCTTAACCCAAAACACTTCCAGGACATGAGCTGTGTGCCCCTCACCTTCTAGCAGACATCTATCACCGAATCAGCAATCTTGTAAAAGAGCTAATTGAGCGAATTTTACCAAGAGCTGATTCGGAAATAACTCTTCATTGGATTCGTTGCTGAAATTCAGGAGTGGTCAGAGAACGTATCATCGAGTCATGTACCGACAGAACAGAACCCAGATATAGTATTTCGCGGTTGTGATGTTAATCAATTAGTTGACTCGATTTGGTTAAAAGGTCCCTCATTTCTAGATAATCCTCAACGCGACTGGCTAATCAACCATAATGTGCGGTTATCGAATAAGATGCGCTGTTTAAAGGTGCGCAAGTCAGCTGATGTGCTGAGTCTTACGGTTCACGATAGGCCTACATGTCCATCGAGTCCTATTCGACACATACCAAATTAAAAGGGGTGTTTTGTCGTTTCCTCCATAGATGTAAAAATAAATCGACCGTATTTGGTGATCAAAATCCCTTAAAATGAGGAATATCGAAAAGATATTACAAAGATTCGTAGGAGCGCTATTGTGGGTCAAAAACGTCAAAGTTTGACTTCGTTTATTTAAAAGTACACTTGTTCGTGGTACTCGTTTTCGTTGTTGAGGGTTGGGGGCGACTTGCAACGCTACTATTTGATAGGATGCGAAATTTCGGCTCTTGTTACTGAAACCCTCTCAGTTTGTTTGTAGCATAATCCGTCACTTCCATCTATCGAATTGTCATGTTGGCCCAAGAGCTTTAGTGAATCATCTTCGTGAGCAGTGATGGATCGTTAACACTCAAGAAGTCTGCCGCCAGACGGTGAGATCTTGTGTCTCATGTTTTAAGTGTAAGCCTCGTCTGACGAGGCAAATAATGGAAAATTTGACGGCAGATCGAGTGAGAGAGATTTTTTTGCCCCGGTACATACTACATTTGAGGTTCAAGGACGACCGCCATTTAAGACTTATATTTCACAATTTGTTTTTGCTTCCAAAGCAGTTCATTCGAAATTTGTGTCTGATTTAAGTACTAAAATATATTTTATGCCTTTTCAATGGTTCGTCAGACCCCTTGTAACCAAATCAAAAGAGAGATGGACACAGTACACGAATTTGCATGAAGAAGCGGATGAAAATTTGCGTTCACAGCGCCAATAGCGCCGCATTTCGGTGGGACTCTGGGGGGCCTGTGTCAAACTGCTAAACATCCACTCCTACGGACGGTGGGCGACGACAGTCTCACGCCGGAGAAGCTGGAAATGGTGCTGGTGGCAACGGAAGCCGCAATGATTTTCAGGCCTCTGGGAGCCGTCAGCCAGGACCCAAACGTCCGAGTGGCCATAACGCCCGGGCACCTGCTAATCGGCAGACCGTGAAGAGCACTGCCGCCAATGTCCCAGGAGTATTTGCTAGGCCTACGAACCAGAGCAAGACTTCGTCGTGGCAAAGGACAATCTTTTTGCCAATGGGCAGAGTGGTACCCACAAGCTTGGCCTACGCAATCAAGGTCGCCGACGTTTAATTATCAACAGGAGCGGTCTACACCAGGGTGGTTCATAAGCTGGCGCCACTACCCATAATTTGAAGGCCTGTAGCCCTCCAAAGGGGCCTGTGTTAGCGCAGAGGAGCGCTGCTTGTCTATTTGTTGTCCCTACATGTTCGATGTTGGAGACGAGAGCGACCGATAGGAGTCAGGCGCAAAAAGCGAATTCGTTCCATTCCACTACCCTAGGACTTTAGGAATGATTTGAAATTATATTAATTTAACATAGGTGAAAGCGATATTATTATTTTTTTACCCACATTTGGATTCCCTAATTTATACAAATTCCGTTTGATTTCACAAGTTTGACTAGTGGAAATTAAAATATTATTTAAAAAAAACTCATGAATTTTTAGTATCCTTTAACATTACTAGGACACACCCTAAGATATTGAAGCCATAAGCAAATATTCTACCCTAAACAATGTTAGATCATTAAGAGCCGTTTAGGAATAACAGAATATTGCCTGTCCACAATTACGCAGCAATAGCAAAACCTCTAACAAAATACGTACAAGGAGAAAATGGACCTAAACAGCGACGCGTTTCTCGCTATACCAGGTAGAACTAAACCAACCGGACTACAAAACGAAATTTTAATTAACCACAAATGCCTCAAACGTAGCCACAGGCGCTAAATCGTCACAAAAAGGTCGACCAATTACATTTAGTTCAATAATTTATTTAAAGACTGAAAGAAATTATGCCACAAACGAAAGAAAAATGTACGCCATTGTATGGGCGTCCTTAGCTATCTGTATGAAATACAAAGTTTGGAAATTTGTACGGAGCATCAGCCCTTGATATTTGCAATGTCACACAGGAATCCCAACACCAAAATGAAAAGATGGCAATATATAGTCCAAAAGTATTCACCAAAGTTAATTTACAAGCCAGGTTCTGAAACGTTATTCTAAAATTACAAATAAATTTTAATATGTCGCTTAAGATCTATTTTCTACACTCCCACTTAAGTTTTTTTTACGAAAAACATGCGCTTAATGAGCGATGAACATGGAGAAAGATTTCATCAAGAAATCGCAGAGTATGGGAAGCGGCATCAGGATAGATGGGAGCTAGCCTTGCTTGCGAAAATCCGAAGGACGTGTCTTTTAATGCAGAGTATTAATTTATATCACACTTTCATATGAACTTTACTAAAATCAATAAATGTTTTTCACTAAATCTGATGTGATGTACTTTTTTTTTATATATATTTTAAATAGTTGTAAGGGAATTAGTCAAAATTATAAAAGTCCAGTAAATATATTTTATTTCAAATTTGTGGCATAGTGTTATTGAAACAATCATGTAAATTTGTATATACAACAGAAGCAATACTCATTGTATGTAGGAGGGCGGAAGAACTTCGGAGTACAAGCCCTTGGCAGTTGCCAAAACTTCTGGGCGCTTGGAATGTTCAATATCGGGTGAGGCCGTAGCGATGTGGTTTCAAAAAACGCCCAGAGAATTCGATTAAAGCACAATCCTTATTCTAGATATCCCACGCACGTCACAATATAGAGATTCGGGTTAAAAATAATGCTTAAAAAAAAACAATGTATGTGGAGGCGAGACAGAACCCGGCCGGTGATAATGGCGATTTACTGTGTGCTCCCAGTCACTCGCGCTAGTGTGACTAATTCCCTGGAGAAGAATAATCTCAACCTTTGGCTCCGCGCTGGTCACCCTGTGGCATGACCGTGCCCCGAGAACATGCAACGAGTTGCAATTGCCACGCTGGCCATAAGTGGGATGGGGAGCGGCCGCGCTCTGGATTGCCTTAGAGCCCGCAGGAGCCGGATACCATTTATCCGTTCCATGCTTTGGGCGGCGGGAATAGCGCTCTGATCGGGCACACATGCCAACTGAATGACCTCATAATAGAGGTCTGCGAAGGCACCAGCCTTAGTCATGATTAGCAGCCTGTTGTTCTCATAGCGTTCGTTGGTCAAGGGTGACTTTACTACAATGCCTCGTGCCTCGCCTCGAGTCTTCCCGTTCAGGTGGTAGAGCTAGACCGGAGTTGTTGACATAAATGGCCGTAAAAAGGTTTCAGAAAGGCTGCCTTAGGCTGACCCCATCGAACACCTGTACCTCTCATGGAGGCACTCGATGACCATGAGAAGTCGAAACTGTTGGAGTGTTCGATTGGGCTGGAGCATTTTGCCCAGATAACTGTTCAATACGCCTTCCGAAGAGCGTACCCCCACGCACGAATACCATATAACAGTACTCGTTCTTCGCCTTGACGATGGCGAGTGTTATTTGACTGCTCTTCTCCATGCTGGCCGAAAGGGCGGTGTGGCAGCGCTCATGTTCTGCCTCCACCTTCGTACAGAGCGATTCCAGCTGCTTCAAATGCATTTTAACTGAATACAGTGACACCTGGTCTGAGAGGAACTCACTTTTGCGAGTCTCAAAAATGGTCGGAGCAGGATGCTGGAACAGAGCTTTAATTAAATTATAAGGATATATAATTAACTAGGAAAATGTCAAACGGGATATCGACTGTGGCAAATAATGAAATAAAATAAAATAAAGGAAAATAGAGAAAAATAACTGGAATTGTGCAACGGGATGCACTTTTTCTAACGCAGCACAACGACTTTGATTACGGGATGCACTTTTATTTCTTGCGCAGCACAACGAATTTGATTACGAAAAGATTTTAAAATGGAATTTTGCCTACAAATTTGTCTTTTTGGCTAGATTTGTAGATGATATTTTGGTTTTGCTTCAAATCACTCTATGCTGAATTCTTTCTTTTTAGTAAAATTTAAATATAAAAGTTTTTATTGCACGGTTTTTAGCGTCGGTCCTCACAAAAAGTACCGATTATTTTTAAATAATTAAAAAGTAATGAAATTTGTTAGATTGGATTGCTTTTCTTTATTTGTAATTCGAATTTAAAGAATTTAAAAATTTAGTCCGAAATCACTGTGAGCACCGTTTCCTAGAAGTGTTTCTCTTATTTAACTTAGGATATTTTATATTGACAAATAGGAAAAAATTAATTTCTGTTAAATTAATTACTTTGGACAATTGGAAAATTAAAATTCAATTAATTTATAAATATTAATAAATTTTCAGACACAAACCAATTATTAAAAATTCATTTTTTCTGATTTGAATTAAATTTTTAATAAAACGACTTTTTTCCGCGTCGGTGAAAGAGTAACCGTGATAGTATTAGGACTCACGAGCCATCACTAATGGGATGGGAGTGCCACCCTTGATCTTGAGTCAGCTGTTGTATGTATGTGTGAACTTCAATATTAATAATATGTTTTTTTTTTTTGCTATTAAATAAAGGTGCTTAATATTAATTGCAGAAAGCCAAAAAAAGCGGCTGCAATTAATAGTGAAAACAAGTGCGTGAACTGCATATGACCGGTGCCCATTTGTATGTATATACATGTATGTATATACATTTATCACGCACTTGTTTTCACTGTTAATTGCAGGTGCGTAGCATTGCTATTAATTGGTGCGTAGCGTTTGCGATGGAATGTCCGTTTAACTAACGTGACGCACAATTTCCACAGGTAAGTAGCACTTAAACACAAGATCAGAATATTTTAACACTTTCACTCTTAGATCGCAAAACAGCTGTGCATATGTATGTATGTATATGGATTAATTTAGGTACATACATACATACATAGGCATACGGATTCGAAGTAGTTTCAAGCGAAAAATAAACACTTGGGTGGATACAGGTTGGGTCAGAAGATACCGTGAAACCTTTGGAAAGGTCAGGTATGTAGATACAGAGGCTTAAAGTTGAGAAATTCGCTATGGAAGAGCGTAAAAAATATCACCTTTAAGTCTATATGTGAGTGTGTGAAATTAATTGTAAAGGCTTAAAGTTGGAAAATTCGCTATGGAGGAGCGTAAAAATTATCACCTTTAAGTCTATATGTGAGTGTGTGAAATTAATAGAAAATTAACAAGTTCTGTACTTATCAGACTTTTCACCGATGCAATGCTGGAAGAGCGGAAAGATATCCGGCTCGAAGAACCAAACCTTTGTACAGGGAGGAATAGCTTCGGATTACATAACCTTGGCGGTTTTCAAAACATCTGGGCGCTTGAGATGCTGGATATCGGGTGAGGCAGTAGGCAGTTGGATTAATAAAATGCACGGATGTTCCGATTAAAACACAAACTTTATAGCAGATATATCGAATACGTCATAATAATGAAAATGCAAATTGAAAGAAATATTACGGAAAAAATTATATGCGGAGGCGAGAAAAAAACCGGCAGGTGATACTTTTGCTTGCACCAAAAGGCAGGATCGAAGAGCTTAGCGATGTGGGATACTGGATTCTTCACGATTCGTAAGATTTGTAGAAGAAACAATTGCTGGTGGCCTGCCACCGGTTGCCCAAAGTTTCGTGTTAGAGGTCCACTTTCATAGCGAAAATCCAGCTGAATTGAGAACCGATTGGAGCTTTTCGATTGTGTTGCATGCATCGTCTTCGGTGGGTGTACCTTCGAGGACATACAGTACAGGAATACAGTTGAACGATGAATCTTTGGAGTCAAACAGGATTTGTCGATACATCTGCGCGATGTCCGCATTTGCAGCGTAAGGTCGGATTGAAGCGTGGGCCCGGTATGGTGGTGCTTTCGGGCTTAACTACCGCATGATAAGGGAGATGAAAATTCGCTCTGTTAGTGGGCACCCCTATTGGTATCGTGTGGCCCAAATCTACATATTCCTGCAGAACTGCAGCATACTGTTCCTTTAAGGTCGAATTCTTTTTGAGCCATGCTTCGTTTCTCAGGAACTGAGTCGATGCTGCCCGGATCCTAGAATGGCAAGGAGCCGTCTTTCCTTCTTCTGGTTGCCTCTCAAAAAATGCTGCTCACACACCATATCCGCTGGCTTTTCGGGCATCGCTGGAAGATCTTCCACTTTGTTTAAGTTTAACACATGTTAATTACTTTAACAAAGCATATTTTAATCGTTTATCGCAAATTTGATGAGAGTTTCTTTTACCTTCGCCTCGGAACTGTGCTTTACTTATTAATCTTGCATTTTTTAGTTTCTTCCAAAAGCATACAACACTTATTATTATTTTTCACGTAATTTACCTTTTTCCTGGCCTTTTTTCAGGCCTTTTTATAAAATTTCTCTTCGTAAGAACCACCCTCGTACTTTATACGGAATATTCAGAAAAAGAATTTGCGAAATCGGTCTGACCGTTCACGAGTTTGGTGGTTTTTTTCTAATCCTCCAGTTCCTCCAAAGCACTATGTTCCCGAATTCGTTTTTGTTTTACATAAATTAATAGCTAAAGAACTGCGAAAGATTTTTTTGTTTGGTTTTTTACATTCGATTATATAAAAACTGTAAAAAATTGTATTGGGAGAAGTGGGCGTGGCACAGTCTTCAATTTTTTTTATTTTGAGAACAATCTGTACCAAATTGGGGTATTTTGAGAGATTTCTCACTTATCTGATTTATTTAGTAAGATTTAACAATACTATTACATCTTACCTACTTAAATGAATAGTTTTAAATAAAATAAGTTGTAAGAATCAAAAACTTTTTTTTAAATGTCAAGTTTTTATTCAAAAAATTCTGCATTATTCGATCTAAATATCGGATTCATCTGAGTCAGATCCATCCAAATCTATTTCTTCTAAATCAGATTCGTCATTCAGGTTTTGGCGCTCACTGATGCTTAGAGCTGGTACTTCCAATAGTGCCAGTACATCTGCAGGCCAGGCATAAGCTTGAGATTAATGGATCACTTGTGTCCATAGCTCTGTGGAAAACGTCCTGCATATTATTTAGCCTACTATTTTTTCTGGCGTGCATTCTTCTGTCCTGCTTATATAGCTTGTTCCGTGCCTCAAATGCATTTTCTAATTTTGCGTCCGTGAATTAATACTTTATGGACTGTGGGTGTCATAGGGTGCCAAGGATACTTTTCCATTAAAATGCGTGCAGTCTGCTTAGAATAAACTTTAAACTTATCAATATTAATCGAAAACTCGCTTGAAATGGCGATCAAAATAGTGTGGAGTCTATGAAGAAGATCGTCATCTAAATTTAATATTGACGATAGAACTTTGGTAACTGCAAAGGCTATTCTCGCTGTATTACCATCGTTGGAATTTCCACTTCCATTTTATTTTGGCTTGCCAACGTGTAATCCTAGTTCCGACCAAAATCTGCTTTGAATTTTCCGTTTCCGTATGAACAGTAAATCTTTGTCATTAGAGCCCCTAACATGCCATTTTTTTTAGCTCAATCCTACGATAAATTAAGTACGAACTCTAAAAAACGAATCCATGCATCCAAGGGACTGACATCATATGGAAGAGATTCACGCTTAGAATTAAAAGTTTCCGAATTCATGTCAGAAATTGACATCATTTGTGAAGGCTTTGCTCCACATATTGGGCAGGTTTGTGTTGATTTATTTCCTGTTAATGTGATTAATACCTTTCCATCAATCAAAGTCATGTAAAGTTCATATTTTATAGTAAAATTACGAAAAAAAAACATGGCACTAAGTTTTGAATTTGATTGTCTAAGTCAATATTTCTTTTTCCTTTAAAATATGTGGTTTCCTTTGTAAACTGAATTTTAACAGGTCTGCAAAATCTGATAGATTGCGGCATGCGGTTAATTCAAAGAATCTGATTTACATCGTTTATCAGCTTTAACGAAACAAGTGTTGTGACAAACAAGCCGTACGTTATCCGATTCAGTACTTTGAAAATTCTGCTTATACGTACTTTGCCCTGTAGAACCGTCAAAACCACAGGTTGAAGTCAACGTTACTTCCGTGTTTGAATTAAACATTTCCATGACTTCATTTTGCAGTTCATGTGTCATTTTTCGTTTTACTGTATGATCTAAATATCCCGTAATAGAACGACTGCAATAGTTTCAGAAATGGAAATGTTTTCAGGTCTACATTTTTCCTTTGCTTCAATAACGTGCTTGTAGATCGGGTGAGTGTCGCAATTACGACTTTTATTCTGCAGCCTGATGTTTATGTATGTGCTCTTGGTTAATGCATTTTCGAGTAAAACCGCCAAAGCTTCATCAGGACTTAACGGAATAGGATCCCTGGATAAATACTTATTTCTTATTTGAGTTTCCTTGCCTTTTGATGCTTCCTTTAAAACAAACGATAAATCATTTCATTTGCCTTTTTTGCAGATACTGAAGCCGCTTGAACAAGTAAAGATGTGTTGTGGTTATCCTTCTCAGACAGCTCACCCGCATATTTCGTTTTTAACCGTTCATTACCGTCAGAACAAGAAACGCGTGGACGTCCCACTTTTTTTGGTGTTGTTTTTAGCTCATTATTTCCAACTATAAGTAACATTTTTGAAGAGATCCAATTTTTATGTTTTGGATCCGTTTTGAGTCGATCTGCCATGTTATTGCATTTTGCAAAGCACTTTTTTGCGTAGGCTGCGAAATTCTTCGTTTTTTTTTTATTTCTTCTTTTTTTTCAAAAGTGATCCTTTAAACTTTTTATTATGAAGTCAAAAACTGACAATGCTTTCCGTTTGTTGTGTAGCCACACGTCAAGCAGTTCTGCATGACCGAACTCAAAGATGCCTAAGGAAATTCGTGATTGTATGGAACCGGGTTAACTTGGGTATTAATTGATTATTGTTTTATACAGATAAGACATTGACAAACATTATTTGGTTAATAGTTACAACAATCCACGACAATCCACTAACTTTTACTTCAATTTACGCTTTTTACTTTTGAAATGAATTGCATTACATTTTGATCGATATTTAACTTTTCGTTATGTTTTACAACAGATCTTGCAATATATAATACTTGCAAACTATAAAGTGCAAGATCTGTTATATTCGATATTATTGGGTACTTTATATAAATTATAACTAAAATTTGCATTTTTTAAAATACCAAATTTTTATACAAGTTAACTTTCGCATTGCCATGCGAGAGCTACCTTACGATTTCGTAAGGATTTATTTCAAGTATTATGTAACCCAAATGAGAATACTTGAGAATTGGAAAACATTACAAATTCTACAAATCCTTTCTGCTGAGCCAGCAATCCATGCTGAGCCAGCAGTTTGTGTGAGGGGCAGAGTGGCCTGATGTTTGTGGGCAGAGTTCATGGTGTTAACTTATATCTAATAAATCCAATCTTTCATGCTTCAATATGTCCAATTTATCTTTAGTGGATAAAAATCTCGGAAATTGCTCTTGACAAAGTGGTATCTCATAAGTTTTAACGGTCTAATGAAACTAATTGAAGCCTTTGCTTACGGGCAGTCCTATGATGGTTGAATACTAACGTTAACGATATTTTTGAAATTTTGCTGTTTTGACTGTTTTGAGTTAAGAATAAACTGCCTAGTATTGTTCTCTATTGACCTTGTTTGCAACGACCAGAAAATCATCGCTGAATCAATCTAACTGATTCAGCGTCCTGATTTTGCAGTCTAATTGGCTGTTAGTGTCTTTTAAGAATACTGCTCGCTCGTTATTAAATATTTCTCTATTTCATATCTCTGAATGACATAATGGTAGCAATTACGAGAGTAAAGAACATTATCTGGAGAAAAAAAAAAGTCTTTACTTCAGATTATCTTTATGTATAAACCGTTCTTTATTACAAATTTCTATTTTTTTACCAAGGTCTTGGTCACTGATTGTAGGAGGTCGGATAACCTCGAGGAACCCTTCACTTCGCTGGTGTCAAATCTTAGGTTATTGTGCCGAGTATTTTATAAGGGTGAATCTGTTGTTCACATTGTTTCATCTGCAGCGCCACTTTCGAATTTCTCTTTCTTCAAATTTGGCCATGATTTTGAAATCCTTTCAAATATCGAAACTTCTGCTGCAGATGTGGAGCATACCTTTAGTTCAAATACGCTTCGCAATATGATTTCGTACATATGGTGGCGGTACGGTAGTTTTATTAGAATGCGTTCAAACTTTACTAGAACCGACTAAATCTGTCATGAACTTTCCGTTAAAATATTCTACCAGGGCACCAGTTTTATCCATTTGCAAGTTATAAGATTATTGGTTTAAAATTACCGAAAAAATTTGTAAATCACTCCAGGTAAAGTAATACTTTGCCGTTAAATTCAGCAGAAATTTCTGTAGATTGTTTTATACGATTTGCCTGACGGATTTGGTGAATAGTTGAACGATTGATGGCAAGTTCCTCTGCACAATATCCTAATGTTTCAGCGGCTGCTATTAGTATATGTACTGCCATTCCATCAGATACTTTGGCATTGTCTAGAGCTCCGAATAATCGAGATGTTATAAAGCTTTTGCAACCTCGTTTTGCATCCGATTTTGATTCTAAACTTATGTTTTGTTTAACCACAACGGGTATATCAATTGGCTGACTGATATCATAGTCATCACTGTTATCCATGAATTGAGGAATGTCTGAAGAATATTAAGCAATAAATATGTTGAAACCTGGATTTTATTACTTAAATAATTATTTTACCTTTTTGGGCTGATGTTCCATTTTCGTTTTTTCTTTTTCGGGTAACTTGTTTTTCTTGTCGCTCTTGAGATCTTTTTTCCCGTGCATATAATGTCATATCAACACCAACCATACAACCAGGACGTCCTTTCTGTCGTTGCATTTGTAGAAACTGCTTATCTTCCTCAATCTTAATTTGTTCTAGTGCATCTACATTTGCAATGTCGAATAAATCGTCCAGACATTCCACAAATGTGTGGACATTTTTTTTCTGAGATTCAGATCTTTTCTCGAAAATTTTTTTAATATGATTTTAATCTTCATATAATTTCATTAATTTGGCTGCAGCTTTGTTAAGCTTTCGTTAGTCTAGAACTTTCCTTTGCCGAGAGCCTAACAAAGCGCATGTTGTAGAATAAGACTTGAAGCACCTGTCAGTTCGATGGGAGTTTTGCGCCGATAATTTGATGCGTAGTAAATCCAATCAAATCCACTTTTCTTAATCTTTCTGCGGCTTGACGCGTTAAAACATTTGATGCACTTGACACTATTTCCATTTCCAATAATTGTTTTCTCACACGATACCACTTTAAATTCAAAATTTACACTTAGTAACAAATGTCATGTAAAACAAACAGATGCTCAAAACATGTGCCCTTGCACATGTGATTTTTACGTGTGTACTCTCCTTTTTATAAGCATTAGTACGATTAGAACTTTCCAGAAGAACCGCACTTCTGAGCAGCTGTTATTTTTAAAGATTTAGTAAAACAGATCACTTGCAGCACTAATTGTAAATGGCGCGAAACATGTCATCTCGCTCATTCTTATGATATTTGTATAGTGCTAAGTATGCTTATATGGGAGCATCACACTAAAAACTTTAGGTGAGTTCCGCACCCATCAAACATTATCCGATCGGCCCTAAATTTTTTTGAGATTTTTTTTAGACTAAAAGGAAAAAAATGCCCGGCACTTAAACAAATATTAATAATTTTCTTCCCCCATACAACTAAGAACACCCCTAATGTATATGGATTAATGTACATATGCATACCGATTTTGAGGCTTTTCAAATGGAGAAAAATACTGGTAAACAATTTAGTAATGATTAGATTTTCCACCGTTGCAAAGCTGGAGGAGTGGATGGATATCCGGCTCGAAGGACCAAATGATTGTAGGAGGGCGAAAAACCTCTAGGAAGCATTGACTTGCGCGAGGAAATCTCTTCGCCGCTGGTCTTCCTTTGGCGTGACCAATCACTTTTTGTTTTTATATATCTTCTTATTATATTATACATCCTTTTCTTTTTCTAAAACATCTAATCTAATCTTCAATAACATTTTATTCTGTATTGTTTTAGGTTTTTGTTCCATTTTCTCTTAATGATCTATTTTATTAAACAATATGTCAGTCTGCATCCGGTTTTTACGTTGGGCTGCTGCTCCTAAAATTATTATTATTGGTTTGATATTTTCATTATGTAAACTTTTACTTGACAAAATTTGTTGTTTAAATTGATTTAGTGGTGGTTAGATGCAACAAATTTAAAACATATATATATTTTCACTGGTCAAATAGTATATAATTATGACTAAAACTAATTAATTAAAAGTATTTAAAAAATATATGTAAAAAAAAAATTACTACATCACATCAGATTAAGTAGTAAAAGACATTTTTAGTTTAATTAAATTTTCTTTTAAAAGTGTATTATAAATTTGTATTCTGGATTAGAAAACATCTTTTTTTTAACGTTTGGCTTTTGTTTTCTAGCCAGTAGACATAGTGATCCTCTGGAGCTGCAACTTCTTGATGAAATCTTTCTCCATGTTTATCGCTCATTGAACCCATGTATTTTGTAAAATAAACTTAAATTGGAGGGTAGAAAATGGATGTTATGCGATATATTGCATCCTTGTTTGTGATAAGCATCTAGCATTGCTTTTATATTTTCATGAAAATCAAACGATTTGTAATTGCCGAAGAAATTTTTTGTGACATCGACAAAAACCCAACCATGCCTGTTTTTCAAAGGGTCTAACATTTTTCTTTAGTTTTCGACTCACTAAGCGTAGGAAATTTGGTTTTGAAAAATGAAAATCCAGGTCCGTCTAGAGAAAGTGCTTTCACAAAATTTTTTATTAAATCAAGTTTGATGTGTAGCGGAGGTAATATTTTTTCTCAGGTGATACTAATTATTCACTTTTTATTTTTATCTGTCCAAGTACGAACCCAGTACTATATTTGCCATTTTTATTTCACATAATTAATTTCAAATTATCTTAGATTTTTTTATGTGAGCGCCGTTCGCTACAGGCAAAGATAAAAGTATGTTGCCGTTATGAAGTAAAACTGTGTTGATACCTCATTTCACACTAATCCATCTACTTTTGAATAACAGGTAGTTAAAGAAACAGGACGTTTACGATAAGTTGCAATTTTAACTCTAGCTTGCAATAGATTCCACCGCTTTAAGCTTGAGCCTTATATTTCAGATTTTTCTTTGGTCAAATATAAATCTCTAGTAAGATCATTGAATAGATATTGGCTAAACAAATGTGGTTCTGTAGTTAATTTATCTTGAAACACCTCTTCACTACTAGATAAGACGCTTCGTCGTTGAATAGGGATTCCGGGGAGAGGAAATAAAAACCCAATCTTCATTTAGTTAATTCAAATAATGAACTGAATTTATTTACAAAATTCTTCTGCTTATATAGTGTTTCTTAAACTCTATGGGTGACATTCTTAGGGTCGGGGGATCTTATTCTGATGCTTGACACGATCGCTAAAAGGTCTCGTCATAGCAATCGGGGGTTGAAATTATGTTTAACCTAACATCCGTTGGTCGTTAGATGTTCGATTATTGACCATATTTATGTACCTTGATGTGTGGTGCATAGGATATTTTTGTTACAAGTGTTTACATTTATGTATTTCTACTGACGATGTGTTCTGTATTTTAAGTATATTTATTTATACACATCGCAGCCTTAGAAATTACCATGTTTATTCTTAAACAGTCGTCTTCTTCCATACTCAAACTCGATGAACTAAAAAATCTTTCCAGTATTGAAATGTCTGGAAAAAGTGATAGCGCCATCGATAGGGATGTCACATTAGCATATTTAGTCGACTGTTTAAACTTTTTCGAAAAACCTTTGAAAGTTATGAAACATAAGTACCAGCAATCTAAGTGAATTTGATACATCAAAAGGCATTTGTTTTATAGTACCCTTGTGCAAACACGTCAATACGTTAATACATATTAAACAAGATACTTTAGGAACCCACGTTTATCCTGATTTTTCATTGAAGTCTTAAAATGATCATAATTAACACAACACCAGAGAAATAGTCTTTTTTATACTTTTAGGAAAAAATATAATAGCGGTGTCGATACAAATGTCTTATTGGCATATTCAATCGACAGCCTTTTAAAGTTGTCAAACAGAAGTCAATGAGATTTTGGTACGCCAAAAGGAATTTCTTTTATAGTACTTTTGTGCCAACCCGTCAAATACTTATAGAATCTTAAACAAGACACTTAAGGTACCCACGATTTATCTTTATTAAACCCTGTGCCCATATGGTAAAAAGGTATTTTAAAGTAGCCAAAATGTATGTTACAGGCAGAAGGAAGCATCCGTCCGTCCGTCTGGAAGAATACTTAGATCTCGGAGACTCGGTCACCAATGTTGGTATGCAGGCTCGTGTAGTGTGTAAATTATATAAAAGTGTTTTTATATTCGATTTGATATATTTATTGTGCGCTTCTAGTCGTAATTGTAACTAACTTATCTTTATCAAATAATCTACCCTAGAACCATAAGCAATAGCCGGCAGAATGCCGACTCAGCGCCTCGTGCCGCTAGCAGCGGTCAACGTCTTGCGGCCCGGCTTATGTTACCCAAACCGTGGGATCGCTGACCCAGCGATCATGGCCACTGCCAATATCGCAGTTGTATCCGCTATACTCTCTTGTCCATGTTTACTTCTCCCTCGCTTAAGTGGAGGGCGTTTCCAAACTTCTAAAAATCAAGACTTTTGCAGAGTTGTCACTAGCTTGCGTCTCTGGTGTCTGCGAACGGCCAGATAGATGGCGAACCAAATTGCGACTACCCCAATAGTGATGCTGCTGCTCAGTACAGGGCCCGATATTAGATTCGAGCGTAGTTCGGTTATATGCCGGAGGTTATTGATGCTCAGTTCGTGTAGGAAAGGCAGGCTTAAGTGTTCCCGGCACTTCGTAATGTTGATTTGTGACTCGGCTGACACCATTGGTTTTTTTAGAGCACATCTTATTTGTGGAAAAACGTTGTTAGGTTGATGGTAATCTTGTCGCTGAATGTGACCAGGTAGGTTCCGTTCACCCTCTTTTTGTTGATAATCATTCCTTCGTCCAAAACGATAAAAGGTTCCAGATGACTTGGTCAGGAGCTACAATGGGCTTGAGTTTCGGCCGCTAATTGTTGTGTGCAGCCATTTGTGTGCGATCTTTTGCAGAATGTTGTGGTTACCGCCATTTGGCAATCCTCGACTGAGAATTGCTCCGTACTGCAATCAGTAACTACGTTTCTGTTATTGAAATCTAAAATTATGTTATCCCGTTCTACCGAGTAAGGGCTGATTTTCTTACAGACAGATTTTGGGTGAGGATATTTGATTAACAAGGACAAAATGTTAAAATTTTGAACAACCTTAATACTACCTACATCTAATAAATCTGACACACTAATATAAGTGAGATTTTTCTTGGTCATTTCATTGACATCCAAGTCATCGAGGATTATTGGGTTCAATAAATTTATTTTTGCTAAGGTTGTGGTGAGAATGATATTTTCGAGGTCTGAAGTGACCACTCTGTTTTTTGCTAGGATGGTTTCATAAAAGTGTTCGTGATTGACATTTTCTGTTTATCATATTTGGTTTATGGAATTTGTTATTGCATTCAGTTTTTCTTGTAATTTGTTGTTAATTTTGACTTTTTTATTTTCTGACTCTATTAATTGATTTTGTTTAAACTTTATCTGTTCCCAGTCAAAATCAGTAGTTCCAGCCACTACTTTCAAGGCAGTGCCTAAAATATTTAAGCTTCTAGCGCCTCTATGATAAACCGTTATCGTTTATTTTAGCGCGTCGATTTTTCTAATGTCTGTCAGTATAATCCTCTTAATATGGTCTTCTTTAAAGAATTCAGTAGTTTTTCTGGTCTCGTCCGTGTATGTCCTGAACGATGTTTGTTGTATGTCCGAGGAGACGTACTCCTTCCAAACTGTCACGTCGCCGTCCAGTATCTGTCTGATTTGGCATAGTCCGTAAAATCATGGTCATTGTCGCGTGTGTCCTTAGTATTATTAGTATTAGTGTAAAGTCTGTTCTGTAATTTTTGATATTATAAAATATTCTTATTACTCTAATAGTTGTAAAAGTGTGCAAACCTAATTAATTAAAAAAAAACAATTTTTTAGGGTTTTATTTTAGATTGTATTTATGAGAACTTTAGTTCTAAGTTCTGCCTTTACAATTCCTTCTTTGTACAAAGGAGAGGTAAGTTGTTTACCAAGGCGTTTGTTTGATTTTACCAAAATTTTGTCACCCCGATGGTGTTTTTTTTCTATTCATGTTCTATTTTCCTGCTCAATTTGTTTGTTTTTTGCAATACCTCTTCTACCGTAGTCATGAACTGCTTCGATTGGTCTTTTGTTCAAGACTGAATTTTATACTTTACTGTTGCTAGTAGCATAACATCGACAGTGTCGCTAGCCTGGGTTGTTATGTTCTTACACTGTGCGATCTTTAGTAACGTGCTGTGGAATCTTTCCACTTGACCATTAGATGTGCTATGAAGGGGTGGGGCATTGACCGTTTGTATTTCAAACTCATTTAATAGGAGGGACTTTACTGTTTCAGAATTTAATGACCTTTCGGTAGCGCAATATATTGTCTTAACATTAGCAAAGTAATAAACTAACTGCAGAATGGCAGGCTTTACGTCAACTATGGCTCCTGTCCAACTATAGGTTGGACTATTGCAAATTTAGAAAATTTATCTATGCAGGTCAGAAAGAATCCGGTATCTGTAAAGAAAACGTCAATGTATAAAATTTTTTCTGCCAGTACTGGTGTGATACCCAGCTTTTTTGGATGCCTGTCATATTTTGCCACAGAGAAAACCTTACAGTTAGCAGCAATTTCCGTTGTCAATTTTTCCATGTTTGGGAAAAAATAGGCTTGCAAAATTTGTTTTATGTTTTCCTGGGCTATACGGTGCGCCCTGTTATGTTCGGTTACTACAATTTCTTTTTGTGCTGCTTTGTCCGGTACGTCTGTGACGATGTGTTTGCAATACCAGAATTTTGTTGCCGGATAGTGTTCAACCAATTTCTGTTGAACAAGCGCAAGAGTTAGAAGATCGCAATGTATTGCGTTTACCACTTCAGCCTTTATTACCTCTTTTAGCGTCTGTAAAAGTGATTGGAGGTATGATGTGCATACTACGTGCCTGGACCAACTCTGGAAGAGAACGAATGTCCTTACCGGCTTATTGGGTACATCGATAGTGTAGGTCAGAGATTTTTCGCTATGGCAGGTTGCCCTATCGGACTCTGATTCTGAATCCGGTGTTTTGAGAGCGTTAATGTGCTTACGTGAAAGGGCGTCTGCTACAGAATTTTTCTTTCCTGGTTTGCAAATGATCTTTGCGCCAAGTCCGTCAATATATGCCTTCCAGCGTATTTTTTTCGCATTCGAGTTTTTGTCTGATACAGCAAAGGTTAAGGGCCGATGGTCGGTAAATATGTTTAAGTCTCTTACCCCATAAAGGTAGTTTCTCAAGTTCTTTAGTGACCACATTATGGTAAGAAGTTCTCTTTCGTTGGTCGCAAAATTTCATTCGTTATTTTGCAATTTACGGGAAATCATGGTAATAGATCTGCCTTTTTGTGAAAGGACATCGCCTAGCCTATCACCAGATGCGTCTGTGGTAAGAAAAACATCCTCCGATGCTAAAATATCCTTAAGTTTGGAGAATGTCCGGAGTTGTTCTGAAGTAAAATCGATTTTTATTTTTTGAGACATGTTTTTTCTAATTTTTCCGTTTTTGTCCTTTAGAATATGTGTGACGGGACCTGCGATTTTCGCGAAATCTCTTACGAAGCAGCGACAATAGCTGGCAAGGCCAAGAAATGATCTGAGATCGAAAAAGGTTCTTGGCGTTGAACATTTTTAATTGCCTGAACTTTTTCGGGTGAAGTTGTAGTACCATCCCTAAATACGATAAATCCCATATACTCCACGCTTTTTATTTAAAAATCTGGATTTTTTGTGATACTCGCATCCCCGCATCCTGATGACTTTTGAGGACCCACTCAATATCCCTAACACGGTCTTCTTTTGTTTCAGAAAAGATAACAACATTGTCTGTGTTAACGTAGTATGTTCTACTTATTTTTCTTCTAAGGACGGTATCGATGGGCCTCTGAAAAATACTAGGAGCATTTTTGAGCCCAAAGAGGAGCTTGCAAAATTCATATTTCATTTCATTATTGGTTTCTCAATGTCTTTTTCTGCTAGCGTTATTTGATGAAATCTCAATTTAAGGTACTATGTTGTGAAATACTGGGCCTTTCCTATGTTCGACAGGATTGTTAAAATCATTGGAATAGGGTACTTATCATCTGTAGTATTTTGATTTAATTTCCTAAAGTCAATCATTAGTCTCTTTCTATGGAAGGCGTTTTCATAAGTGCCTTTTTTGTCGACCAAACAGGTCGGAGTATTATAGGGAGATTTTGAGGGCCGAATTATGCCGCGGGCTAGAAGTTGTTTAACTTCTGCGTTGACAAAGTCCGTTACGCCCATTGGAAGTGGCTATAGTCTAGAAAATACCGATTTCCCATTTGTTCGTGTAGTTGCTACAGTGTTTATGTTATATGGCAGAGCCTCGTAAGGATCTGCGAACGCTCCTACTCTTTCGTCCATTATCTTGTTGAAAGACTTACGTACAGCAGCTGGAACGACTGTATCGTCGATATAAATGAAATTTACTTGTGGGCAACGGGTAAAATTAATGGACTCAGATCCATTTTTTGTAATTATGTGGTTGTTTAATAGATCGATAGTTGCTCCGACTTTTTTTAAGAGGCCACAACCAATTATGCCGTCCAAATCTTCTGGAATATTTATCAAAAAGAAGTGTGCTTTTAGACCGAAAATATGTATTGAACATTTTTCTGTTACCTTTGAGATCCTATTTACAGATCTGACATTAAATGGTTTTTCTGCGGGGGTAATGAACTTTAAAACGGCCATTGTTCGAATATAATTTTTTGAAGCCCCGTAGGTAGTTTATTTATTTTTTTTCTTCTACTGTTCTTGTGATGAACGGTAGAAGGGAGTGTTCCCTAAAAAGCTAAAAGATTCTTCACCATGTGACAAGACGTCACTAGCTGCCAGGACGCTCGCCTCAGCTTTTGTATTATAGGCCTCTTCCCCAAAGGAATCTCGACACCTGAAATGAACTTGTTGATTCTTTTTCGACTCGTATCCAGATTTTGTGGACTTGTTTTTGGTTGGTTGCCTATACTTTGAAGAGGAGTCGATCTCCATGGGCTCTGGTGTTGAGCCACAAGATTTTGTGGTTCCTTCCCTTTATTGTTGATTTTTCCTGAACCCTAGTGCAATGGGGAGTTTTTCTATATGCCCCCCGGCTGTTTTCCGAGTCCTTATTTTGATTAGCACTTTTTCGAAAATTTTGTTGTTTTTTTTGTTAAAGGGGGCCCTGAGCCTTTTCTTCAGTAGCGCAAAGCCTGCAGCGAAAGCTGAAAAGTCGTGGATAAATTCGGCTTCGTGCGCTAATGCTAGCGGAGTGGATAAATCATTGGGATTTTCTGGCAATACTATTGCCCTGATAGTTTTCTTAAGTCCCGATACAAACGAGTGAAACGCATGGGACTTAAACTGCTCGTTAAGCACGTTCACTGATGCTGCTTCTTGTGTCATTATTGTTTTATTTGTGAGGAGGGTCAAGGTTTTTTTCTATCTCATCATAGTATTAAGAAGGTTGAAGAGTTGTACGACGCTAGAGCACAACTAGCGGAACTTTTTCCTGTATTCCTAATTGTGTCTACTGCTTGGTAGCGAAGCTGTTCCTATAAGGTCGAAAGAGCTCATATGCGAATGAACGATATCTAATGGCATCCTTATAGATCTCCACCTCCGGTGCGGCTTGTTTTAAATTTTCTGTCTGAGTCCTTAAAAACTCCATATCTTGGTTTAACTGTTGTGTAAAAGAAGACTGCATCTGTGCAGCTTGGTGGTCAAGCCCAGTCTGCACTGCCACTTGTACTATTTTCATCACCTCCTAAGATTACTAAATTTTGTATTTGTTTTGAACTCTTTTAACTGTGATGTTTCCAGGATCAATCCTGGTAATTCCTGAAGACAAATTTCCTATAACTCTGGATGGCCGCTCTGGTTCTTGCGTGAACTATCTAATTTAAAGAGCGTGAAATCGAGATGCTATAAAAAGATTTTTCCCCATGTGAAGCTCTCTATCTATTTTTTTTTTGTTAAGACGACCTATTCCTTTACGAAGTATGGAGCAAATCTTTCTTATCCTTATCAGCTGAAACTGTCTGATCGTATCTTTAAGCCTGTGATCAACGAAAATTCGCTTCTAAACGTGAGATCAGTTAAATTATGTTTTGCTCAGCAGCTTTAAGTAAGCTGTTACCTCAATTTTTTAGTAATAATTTATTAAAGCTACTCAGATTTTGGTTTTGGAAAATGCAAAAATATCAAGAAAACCAAGATTTAAAAGCCAATGTTGGTACCATTGGCGCTGTCATTGCCCACGGTTTTTAAAATTAACAAAATCAATTCGATTTTTATGAATCGAGAAAGTTTAATTTACCATATTGGGGGAATGTTGTATACTAAACAATATCGGGACGGCCGAATATTGTACATATATGTCGAAGCAAAAAGTATGCACGCACTGTGTGCGTGTGTTGCTGTGTATGTGTGTATGGGTATTCTGATTTTCACCAGAATCATATGTCGAAGCGAACTGTATGCACGCACTGTGTGCGTGTGTTGCTGTGTATGTGTTTATGGGTATTCTGACTTTCACCAGAATCCTAATTTCATCATGTTAGTATGTTGCATCAGCCGCTAATTGTGCTCTAATTGATTCTTTGCATTTTGTCGCTTTTGCTGCGCTGCAAGTAAAAAAAGTGGAAAGTTACCGCCTCTTGACATATACTTAACAATATACTATTGCATTAAGTCGAAGTTGCCTGCCGAATAGCATTGGTTCAAATTGCTCTCGTTTTTTATAATCAGTTGTTTGGCAGCAAAATTCTCCAAACCTTAACAAGAAGATAACTGATACTTTTTGTCATCGGAATCTTCTTGCGAAAAATGTCATTTTTTTTATTTATTACACAAAAACATAAGCGCACCCTTGTACTCTCAGAAATTTTTGCTTCCGTTTGATACCAAATTCTTGAACCGTAAAGCAGTTTTATTGTCTTTTATCTTTTATCTTTTATACTCTTTTATACTTTTCATAAAAAAAAGAAAAGTCAGAACATCCACCTGTAGGGGAATTTCCAAGGTGACGCCATTTCCAAAGCCCTTAAAAAAAGTACAACGTCTCAATTGCAACATTTTTAAGCTCTATCATTTAACCAAGCCAACATAGTTTTGTGTAACGCAGATCTACTACCAGCTACCTTTCAAAATGTACTTCTTCGCCGATCAAGGGGTTCAATGTCATTTATACTAATTTCAGTGCTGAACAAACTCAGCTCAAAAAAAATTGAATCTGTTTAAAAGCAGTTTCTGCCTTTTGCTTTTCGTGGTCCATGTGTCCTATATTCTTCCACACTTGGATTAAAAACTTTATTCTGTCCTATTTAGCTAGTAGTTAGTTGAAGTTAATAATTTTAACTTGCATGTCTGAATTCCTGTGATACGTGCCGTGCGATATGTTGTTGCAGCTTTCAGTCGGTTGGGTAGGTGAGCAGCTTTCCGCTTGGGCTTACGCAAAACAGGCAGGTGCTGAACAAAGTACGCTTCAACGCCCAGACGACAAACAAAATTAAAAACCTGTATCTCACGAAATCATATTAAACACGACCAGCTGTCAGTGGAGGAACGTGAAAAACGTGATGCGGGAAAAAGAAGCTAAGGATTGGAGCGAAACTAAAAGGGGAGGATGGGGGACAAGAAAGGAATTTAGCAACAGCGTACTAAAAGACGCCAAGCATCGGCAAATGGGACTTGGATGTAAAGGCAGAACCTATCTCTTTATATCTCTAAATCGCACGCCATCTTCGTCACTCACCTAGCTGACGCCCCTTGACATTTCCTGTAAAAAGTTGATGAGCATAATCCAAAAAACAAATATTTGTTTACTCAATTGCATTACAATACTTTAAATGTTGCGAAACAAAATCACATTTCTCCGAATTGCAGGAGCGGAAAGGTGACTCTAGCTCTTATAGTCTCCGATTTGATCAAGAAAATTAATATTTAATGGGGTCGGAAACGCTTCCTTTTGCCTGTTACACACAAATTTGTGTATACAGGAGAGGATATACAAATTCCCGAAAGTACTGAGAATAAAAAATAATTTTAAAAATCTGGTGTAACAGAAACTTTTTAAAAAACCAAATCTGAAAAGTTAATTGAAATAAACTTAATAGTGATATTTAAACTAATTGTACGATGTTCAATTAATTTAATAAGTAGTCAGTTCTACATAAATGTCTTTTGAAATCCAAATAGCACATATATACTTTACAGTTTATGTAGAAAAAAAAAAATATAAAACAAACGAAAATATTAGTGTTCATAGATTTGCAGGTTTATATTTTATTTTTTTTATTTTTAAATATTCTTAACGATTGTTTGTGACTGTAAGCATATATATTGTAAGCGATCAAATTAAAACTCTGCTATGCCTGTTGGCCAGGAAAAGTGAAAACAAAAATTTTAAGAACAATGTAAAAATTTAAAGTGGCTCCAGTGTAAGCAAACGATTATCATTGTTGACGTCACTACGGCTGCTACTAATATCGAAAATGATATAGCCATATTATTTTAAATTTATTAATATAAAAACAATGCTTTAATATACGGTTATTAACGTTAGCAAAGTAATAAAACTGTGTTTATCTGTATTTATATTTAGATTGATTCTGTTACATGTGTAGCTACAATGGCACGTATATATAAAATCAATTTGTATGAAAAACAAATATTTATATATTTTTCTAGACTTCGTGTAACCATTAACTTTGGTTCTGGTATCAAGGAAGCTGTTAGTAGAATTTTGGAGTTTTAAGCCCAACTTTTCGCCGATGCGAAGACGTTCATATCCTTTGGCTCAGACGAGGATATAAAATGAAGGTTTTAATTTTACTCTTTCAGCAAATAATTTCAATCTAATCCATGAAGCAGTCGTTTTAAACCCATAGAGGATCCGCAATCAAATAGGTAGCGCGTCGGCGCCAATGGCGAAAAAAAAACTTTAAAAGATGGAATGGGTTGAATTTAAGAAAGTTGCAGAAAATTCCTTTTTTTACTATAGCGTTAGTGAATTTAAACCAGTTATAAGAATTGAAAGTCGCAATAAGATAACAGCAAAAGAATGTTGGGCAAGGAATAAAAAGAGGCATGCCTGCTATCCCTCATAAAATCTCTCGTTCATAAATTCAACATCAACACTCGATTCCCGGCGAGTCATGTAGAGAGCAACAGTGTAACTGAAGCGCACCTAAATACAACTAGTGACTATACAAACATATTTAAAATGGGCAGACTGATATGGGTCATCAAATGTTTTGAGCCATACAAAAGTCAAAGCCCTGGCAAAATGATCTCCGACTGAGTCCAACAAGATTATGAAATTTTTCAGATTTTTAGATCATGTTAAAAATTCCAATACGTCCTATCTCAATAAGGGGACTCGACTGTTATCTTTATCCCGAGACCTAAGAGACAATTGCACACCTTTCCCAAGCATTGTCGTTCGGTTTACACTTAAAACACTAGATGGATCATGAATAAAATTGGAGGCCATAGCACAGCATGCCTATGTTAAGGCACCACTATAGAGGTGTTCTGCTCCATTACTCTGATTGATCGACATGGACAGCATCCTTAAGAAGTAAAATACGTTCCCTGTTAAGGCTATCGCCGTGGTCAACCTAGTCAGGGCTAAATTTCTGAACGTGATCTGTGGTATCACAAATCGATCACTATGAAGCTGGTATGACTGAACCTTAGAATCCGGCCTGGGGAAAAATGCGCGCAAAACGGAGCTAATGCCCTTTAAATGTGCACAAAAAAGTTGCACATTCAAATCCACAAATTGGCGGAGTGGAGCCAGTATTAACATATAATGCTAGACATTTAGATCTAGATATCAACATTTAGGAACCAATTTCTTTTGCAAGTAACCTTTTGGTATTTTGTGTATCTACACAATACTATGGCACGGCGCTCTATTTTGGTGGCCAGCCTTATCCAAGAAACATAATATAGATGAGCATGTGCAGCCGCCACTGGATCCTGCTCTTGCTCAAGACTTGCGGCAGCACAATACCAACGAACGGTTGGTTACTAGGAACTACAGGACATGGTTCTATTTCAATAAAGTTGCCCAATGCTTTGCCCATATTAAGTTCTACACAGTGACTACACGGTGACTGGGCGCAAGCTCTGGAAGAAGACAGGTGCATGGCAATATACACCAATGGATCTTAGATAAAATCAGGAGTGGGTTCGAGAATTTTAAAATAGGGACCTAAATATAGAAAGATTTTTGCTGTACTACATCATAATCCTAGCCGATAGCCATCGGACAAGCCTAGGGGCCATCAAGGTATTTGGTTCAAACTACCACAACATAATGCTAACATCCGAGTGCAGACACTGGAGCAGTAAACGCGGAATTTACTTCATGGATACAGGGTCACCGCACAATAAGCGACAACGAAAAGTCTGGTCATGCTAAATGCTAATTTAGCAGTTTCGCCGGACTCATATTCGGATGTTATGGTGACGACGGGGACTTCACCCGCCGTAATTTCATCAAGATCATAACGACTTTATTGACAATAGGGTCGCTACCGGGAGCATGGTCATGGAGCATGGCCGTTACTTGCCAAGAACTTTTCCTGCTCCTAGCAGAGTGCATTCCAGTTATGTTCTTTTTCTACTGACGAAGTGGGACCTTTTTTTTATTTTTAAGCAATTTTTTAGTCAGCCTGCGTCGCCAACTTGAAGTTGATCTATTTTCGGCCGCTTGCTCTGCTTGGTCAACTTGTTTTGTTGTAGACTTCCAGTAAATGCTGAGTGATTTTTGAAAGGAATTTGTCAACTTTATTTGATTTCAACACCATTAAGACTAAGAGGTTTCCAAAATGATGTTTACAAATTTTTGTGTTCAATATATCCTGCAGTATATAGGAAGATGTAATCGGAGTAAACCGGTCTGCCTGAGGACTGAAGACTGTTCCATGTGCACTAACACGTTGATCAGTCGTTTCAATTGAGCTATTTATACTTATACCAAAAAATATACCTATTAGTATACCCATTGGGCTACTCAATACATTAATGTATATATAAAATAACAGTTGAACATTTCATATTGATTATTTAATCAATAAAATTTAAAATATGACTCGTACATTTGGCATTTGGCCTTTAGACTAATACGATGTCATGAGCATTACGAAGATGTTGTTTGGTTCATCCGCTAGCTTGTTTTATTGAAAAAGATTTATTATAAAAGAGGAATGTTGGAATGCTTATATTATTATTATATAATTATTTCTCAATCTTTGCGATAAGTTGTATATGGCAACTGAAAACTTTGTCAAACTTTCAAGATATTTTTCTCCTTTTCTTTCATATTTCTTAAAATTCGTTAAAAACGCTATTTTCTCGCATGCACAATATACCTAGCTGTAGAGCTAAAAAGATCATTTTGTACTTGTCCGATCGGGCAATTCGACATATAAGTCTTTATGAGCAGGAGCAGACTGGAATAATACAGCTTTAGGATGGATCAGTTCATGTGTAACCAAGACAACCAACAAATGGCTGCGGCATTTAAGCATCAGGCCAAGCTGACTATGGACGAGTTGAGGTAGGTTAGCCCATAGGTTTCGACTATTCTTTGCTCCTTTAGTCGAATATTTATTGGAGCAATCGGATCACCACAGTATTCTAAAGATTGAACCTTCATTTTTATGAGTACTGTGACATACAAAGTATCTAAAGATGCATTGCTGCAGCTAACTTTGGCAACAACATCTACCGCAAGTGAAAGTAAAAAGGACCTTCTTCCTTCCCCTTTCTTCGGCGTTGTTAGTAGTCATACCCTTCACCGACATTTGGCCTAATATCCGAGAACGATGCAACTAGGTTCCCCTGATTCACCGTAGTTGATGTTTACTTTTTATGATCCAAGTTTTTCTTAAGCATGTATTGGTTTAACATTCCTGTATGCCTGCGCTGAGAATACCAAATAAGCCCTAAAGTAGGTAAATAGGTGGCACTGCTCAGAATCTTTCTTGGTACATATTTTGAACATTTCTTTTTTTCGTTTTCTGAGATTTCAAAATGTATCTTGCTTTTTAATTTTTGTGGTTTAAATTGCTAATAAAACAGTATTTTTTTGGTGTTCGCAATTGCTTAAGCACTCGACGAAAACATCTGATATCATACCCTATTTTTTATTCATTTGGAAAATACTAAAAAATTATCTTTGAAAATCGAATAACACTAGCTTATTCTTTGTATTAGGAATGAAAACTAATTTTTTTTAATAAGAAGAAGCAGAAAAATACTTAAACAAAGCGTGTGCGCCACAGAATTTCGTTATGAAATTAACGAAAGAGTGTATCAATGTCTGTAGAGTGTTTATTTTTTACCGATAGTGTGAAGAAGTATGAATCTTTTCGTTACAACAAATAGTTTCAAAACAGCCGTCGTTTTTTAACCATTGTCTTTAATTTGAGTTCAAGTCAACCCAAGATCTCTTTTATGATTATAATTATATAGGAGACTAATGAAGAAAAATGTTTACGTTTTTATGATTTGGAAGATCTACTTGTTACCGATATTTTTATTTTTGGGAGAATTGCTCTATCCCAATACACAGGGTATTGTGTCATGGTTCCGCACCAGTAATTCGAAAAAAATTTGTTCTCGCAATATACATATAAGTATTTGCTTTTATTATATATGGGCACATTACATTTAAATCGACCTTTCGTTCCCAGACCTGATACGATCAAAAACCTTCCAAGCTTTGATAAATAATTTAATTAGCAATAAGTTATAAGCAAAAAAGTTTTTTAAGCCTTACCTTGAAATTATTAACCACATAAGGAATAGTTATATGATTCATCTTCAAAGCCAATAAGTCTTGATGTTATTAGCCTTTTTCGCAAATGGTGTTAGCAAATTAGTTCGATGAGTCCAACGATAAATCTAAAAAACGAAAATTATAGTTGTATATCGTAATATTAAAAATTGTTCCTAAAAATTTACAGAATATTTGAATTTATTTTACATATTTTATTTGATGTAATTAAATTGTACACCAACTTGTCACTTAGCTTTGGCTTGATAGTGTAGTAGTATAATTTTATTGATAACATTTTTATACCCTTGCAAAAAGGGTATATTAGTTTTGGTCAACGCATAGATGGTATATACATATATTCTTGATCAGCTCGACGAGACGATTTTACATAGCCAAGTCCGCTCGTCTGTCCGTCTGGATCGAATTCCTCCTAGACTAGTAAAGCTACAGTGATGAAATTATGCATATAGTTTCCTAGTCCCTATTGCATATTTCGGACTTAGATCGGACCACTTAATCATATAGCTTCTAGAGGCGCAATCGGTGGGAATTGGATTTTGGTTTAATAACTTCGTTGTTTTCCATGGGATAAAAGAAGTATGTCTTACATTCAAACGTTCTTGCCAAAATTCATCAAAATCGACCTACTATATCATATAGTTTCCATAGGAACAACCAATCGAAAATTAAATTTTAGTCCAAAAACTTTTTTCCTTTTAAAGTCATTGACATAAACATAAATATTTGTAGGTTTAGTGTACCCATTAATGTTTGTGCCAAATTTTAATTAGATTGCATGAATATGTATATCATATAAGTCCTATTCAGGCGACAGGACCGTAAACCAATTTTAGTTACGACTTTTAACGTAAAAGTTTAGAAAAGAGTACAAACTTCGACACGGTCGAAATTAGCATGGCCTTCTGATTTTTTAATAATGAGTTTTAGAACCCAAAAAATTGTCAGATATCTATGCCTTAGTTTTCACATAGATATAGTACATAAACATGTTTAATAAGACGAAATTTCAAATACAAACAACGGATAATGCCTTTCAAGAGATTTAAGGGTACACCGAGTTATAAAATGAATATAGGAACTACTACTTGTCAAAATTAAATACTAAGATCCCACAATAAAAATCGTACTTAAAATTACGATACTATACTGAAACCAATAAAACAAAATTTCGTCAAACTCTGCCAGAATGGCGTATGGCCCAATTGGTCATCCTATATAATATGTATGTATATTACGTATCAATATCTTCAAAGAGTGTACGTGTTTCACTTAAAAGGAACCCAATATTTATATTTATGTATTTGATTTATTGCCCAATTACCTAGGGAATTACAACAAGGTAATATCATTACCATTTTTATTGTAGTACCTACTTATTAACATAATATACTTAGGATTTAAATGTATTTTGCACATTATTGTTATCTTTTTTGATTATTGCCTCTAACTATGTAGTTTTGCGGAGCACTTATACGTTTCTACGTTTCTACGTATTTTTATTCCAATTTTACCCAAGGGATATTAAAAAAATATTACAAATATTACAAAATTATAAATATCGTCGCTTCTTAATTCCACATGCCATGGGTTTAAATACTGAAATACTAAAATTTAAAGCAAACGTTTTAATTAATTTAATGACTTGCATCGATGAGCCCATGTCCAATGACTTTCAGCTGTGCAATTGAGCCATGTTTTATTGGATTTGATTTGTTAGTCATCTGTCATGATGACTACGCCAAAATGGCGTTGCAAAATTCTTTTTGTTTATTAACGCGTTTGGCACAAATGATATATGTAATCGACAGATAATATCTTGAAAATTATGAATCCAAAAAATTTTTGAAATCTCAAAGTTGACCCTTATTAGTAAGTAAAAAGAATGTGATTTTGTATAAAAACTCGTGAATTTCAAATTAAATATATTAAGCGATTTAAACAATCGATCCTGGATCTTTATATTTTTTCCAAACAGTATATTTATTTTGAGTATCTATTGCATGAATTTTTAATAAACTAGAATTGTTAATAAAACAAATACAATTTTTATCCTTTTTAAACCCATAGGGTAAAAGGGTATATTAAAGTCGCCAGAATGTAGTTAACAGGCAGAAGGAGGCGTTTCCATCCCTATGAAGTATATATCAGCATCAACATATGAGCCGATATAGCCATGTCCGTCTGTCCCTTTCGTCCGTATGTATAAACACCTAGATCTCGGAGACTATAAGAGCTAGAGTCGCCAAAGTTGGCATGCAGACTCGTATAGTGTGTACGCAGATCAAGTTTATTTTTTGTTATTATTGTTGCCACGCCCATTCCCGCCTTTGAAAAAAGTGATTGTCTCCCGCAATATTTAAAATAGATCTCGGAGACTATTAAATCTAGGGTCACCAAAGTTGGCATTCAGACTTGTGTAGTGTGTACGCAGATCAAGTTTATTTCAAATTTTTGTCACGCCCCCTCCCGCCACTATAGTTCCCGCAATATTTAAAATATATGAAATTTGGTATTCATATATTTGCTCATAATATATATCGGCTCACCTAATTTCAGGAAAACCGGATGAAAAATAACCAAGTTATACGCACAAACTTTTTACAGGCAATGTCAAGGCGGCGGCAGCCGGGTGAGTGAGTGAGATGGCTTACGATTGGTATGTGTTTAGTCTTCGTATGCAAAAGAGAGAAAGAGATGGGGCTTGTCATTAAACAAATAAATTAAAGAGTGAATAAAGAGCGCATTGGTACAGGGTATATCCGAGTCAATGAGACGACTTGATTTCTTTACTTGAACTTTGATAGGAAAGAACTCTACAAGGTTAAAATAGGTCAACAGGGAACCACACGCACATGGTACATTAAATGTACACCTATCATTCAACTTACGCAAATCTGCGCATTGGGAGTATACGCCGCCAAACTAGGCAACTCTCGCGTTAAAAATGCGAGGCAGGTATAGGGAACAAAAGGGCGCGTGCAAAATTGGCTATAGCATTTGTGTCGTTATGTTGTGTTATAAAATCTACCTGTCTGTATATATTCCCCATCAAGAAATGTCAAATTTCTAATTATCTGCTTGGAAAAAGTTGAAAGTGTTGCCCTAATTAGGTTTACATGCAGTTTGGTACCGCTTTTTTTTTTGATTTCCCCATTTATATTTCTTGAATGTACGTCAACACATTATTGGATTTGCCAAAAAGGACTCAGTCCCACCCCACAAAAAAATAACAGAGACATCTGTGGAAGTAAAGCTCTATAAATACAGATGATAAAACTATTTCTGATAGTTTCTTTACGCCTAAGAACTAAACCTGCGAAAACATTGGAGAAATCTTCGACCGTCATCGATTTACTATTGTCGGCCTATTTTCTCCAAATATGCAAAAGAGTCCTCGGAATTGATTAAATTAACTGTTAGCGACATAAAAATCAAATTAGCCGACGAAAACCTACTGTTTTACCAACCAAGGGTTGAAAATCCTTAAATGAGATTACAAACTCTGAAGTTTTTATTTGTAAAAAAAACTCGAATATACTTTCACAGGCTTAGATGCACTACTACACTTTCGCGTGTTAGACAAAATGAAGACTTTTTTAACATGTTAGCAGCCTCACCGGACCCACTTATTGCATCGCTGCGATCATGAAAAGATTTGGAAGATTGTACCCATAGTTTCGAAACGTTGTTTGTTAGATATTTATGTTAATATTGGTGACTAGATAGCAAACATTTAAAATTAAAAAAAAAAGTACCCAAAAAAGAAATTAAAATTTTTTTTTTATTGAAGACTGAAAATCTTATGAAAACAAAAATGAAGTCATTAGAACTAACAAAATAATTCATTTATATTGACAAAAATGTTTTAAAGTTGAATTTTATAGGTAAAAGGGCATTTAAATATTTTTCAACTTTGACCACTCTTACCTAGCACTCTTGACAAACATTCATTTTAAAGCTCTTCTATTAAGTGATTTTTAAATTTTCCAAATCGCTTCATTAATTTAAAAGATATGATTTTGGCAACCCCAAATGAAAAACAACACGTTGTGTTTCACAAAATTCGAAATGGTTCTTAAATGCTTTTTAATAGCTGTGGCGCTCCTTTGCGATTGTGAGTTCCAATGCACACTATCTCTTGGAGTACCTAGAGTCGGGAACACAAGTGAGTTCGTCGATTCAATTGATATTTACAATGAATTGCGATTAAAGTTGCCCTTTTCTTATCACTGCAACCTCATTCATCAATTTGACTTATGGTAGACTCAATTTTCTTATCTGGAGCGATAAGACTTGGGTAAACTTTCCCTAGCAGATGCTTGGTGAAGGTTGGACCAAGTTTATCTGTGTATAGACGTGTTACACTATTTTCCTGGCAGCCCTTAAACGAAGTATTGGTGCTGGAATCTGAATTTGCTGCTACCTCTGTCTAAGAACTTCTTTCTTCGTTAGAATGTGATTAGTAAAAAAAAAAACTTGCCACCTTACTTCTGCCGAGAAATGCAATTTTCAACTATCCCAATAGACACCAAAATGGGTTCAATATGAATTCGAGATAAGACGTTTCAGCCAAAAACCAGAATTACCCCCCAAAAAAAAAACATGGCGAAAAACTAAAACTCGCTGAAAACCCTGGTGAAAACCCTTATATGGTCGTGTTATTGCAATAATCAATACCAATTACAATGTCCCACTACCAGAAGTCCATCTGCAGTTGACTTTGCATTGTGCAGTAGAATTCAAGAAGAATTCCCAACACCATTTCTAAAATTATAGTTTGAGATATCTTCTCTCAGTGTGTAGCTTTTCACAAATGGATAAAAGGGATCCACAATACTTGCCGCAACTCGGCATAGTACTACAAGCCGCTCAACACAGACAGAAAATATATTGTTTTATCGGCTGTTAGCCTTATCAAGTCAGCTGCTCCATTTAAGCCTGAAAGCAAGTAACAGGAGTAGATGATTTGGTTACAAATTTTGAGCAGCTGACCTTCGGCCTCTTCAATTTGGAAAAGAGGAGTTTTCTCCCGCAACATTTAAAATATCGTAATGAAATTTGGTACACATACATATATATGTATATATATATTTGCTAATAATATGTATTGGCTTACCAAATTTCAAAATCGGATAAAAAATAGTTATACACACAAACTTTTTACAGGCAATGTCAAGCTGGCGGCAGCCGACGATTAGGTGAGATGCCCGGCTGCCGCCCCCAACTCTAGCTCTTATAGTCTCCGAGATCTAGGTGTTCATACAGACGGACGGACAGACGGACATGGCTGTATCGACTCAGCTGTTGATGTTGATCAAGAATATATATACTTCATAGTTTCGGAAATGCTTACTTCTGTCTGTTACATAAATTGTGGCGACTATAAAACACCCTTTTACCGTATGGGTACAGGGTATAAACAAGGCAATAAGTGCGTCCTTTCATGAATGTTCTTCCCGTTCATTTGTTTTTAAATTAAAAATTGTAAACTTACAGATTTCTCAATCAAGTAATTATCGATGGCTATAATATAAAATAATATTTTATATAATAATTTAGATAGCTTCAAGAAAACTTCTGCCGAACTTTTGCATCATTTTTTTTCTTAAATAGTGAAGTTTATAGACGGATCTTTCATATTACTGAACACAATATATAATTTTAAGTAACTAAAATCTTTATTTTTTTTTTCAAAAGGTGACTAAGATTGTTAAAAATGTTAATATCGACTCAATAAAAAATATTAAAGGTGAATGTTTGCTTATCCAGAAGAAATAACTAAAAGTTGCTAAACATGTCAAGCCTATAGAATAATAATAAATAGTGCATACGTTAACCCCATAAATATTTTCTATCCAATGCGCATTATTTTAATTTACCAATGCTAATGTTTAAATTTACCAACTAAGCACCTTTAAAAAGTTTTGAACAAAACAAAATTTACCTGCCGACGATGCGTAGAGCCAAGCAAATGCCTTCAGAGCTTGGAATTGACCATACCGCGACCAAATGTAGGAGAAAATTGAAGCATCAAAATTATTTTTTAATTGAAGAAAAAAAAAAACATGTGTGCGAAGCTTGCTAGCGACCAGTCCAGTTTATACAAGTGCCATAGCCCAACAAAAGTATAAGTATTAAGTATAAACAGTCACTGCACAGTGCACTGCAGTGGTTGGGCTTGTCTGAAGAGAGCGGCAAAAAATAGTTTCAGTTATTATATTGACTTAAGATTATGATTAAGATTATATTAATTATGTTCTCAAGACAAAAAAATATCAAAGAAGCTTTCTTCGGCTGCAGGAAATGTCTGTCCTTGAAGTAGTCTCAAAATTGTTAATCTTGTTCAATTTTTTTCTCCATTTCAATTGTTATTCAAACACATAAAAATCATTTTCTATGAAATACTTAAATCATCCAAAAATTTCATTGGTTCTTATGATCTTCTTGGTTTTGCTTTGGCTGATGCAAAAATTTCTATCGCGCATACAGCCAATACATATGTATAATCACGCAAGCAAACGTTATCTTGCTATCCCTTTCTCACTTATAACTTCTACATTCTTTTGACAGGTATTGGAAAATTTAACGGCGAGTGAAAACATTTAATATCGCTGACATACTTTTGCTATCTTCCTTTTTGTATTCTTGTTCCCGACTTATCACTTTTTCAAATATTGAAATAGTTTAATAACATTACTCTTTTTAAGTCCAATATCTCTTGTTTTCTCCTTATTTTATTTCATTTTCAGAAATAAATCTCTTTCGAGTAGGTTTCTAACATTTGGTACTTCTTCATTAAAGTAGCCAGGCAAATGCAACGATAAATTCCGATTCTGGCCACCAGTTCCTTTTCACTTCAGAGACTCAGCCAGCTGTGTTAAAGTACAGAGACTCTACGGGTTAAAACTTAGAAACTTGGTGGACAGACCCATCATGAAGTCCCTTCTCTGCCGCATGAAGTTTTCATTTGAACCTGCACTAGTCGAAACGACTCACATCCCTACCTGAGACAATTTCCTTCCTTTAAAAGTACATTTACTTTGCCAACAAAGCTCTGTTCCACAACCAACAATAATTGAAATCATTTAGGGGTGAGGCAGGGTGCAAACTTTAGTAAAAAGACAGACAACATGTGGAAGATCACAGAGATATTAGACACGGTATAAAAAATGAAAAAATAATTGGCAATAAATAAGCTGACTTGGAAATGCCTAAAAAAATAAAATTTTGGGGGTTGACAAAGCTCAAAGAAATACAATTTTAAAGGAGCACAGATTCAGAGACTCGATGTTCCAATGTCAGCAATTACACCATCCAAAGAAAAAATCTATATGTGTGTTAAGGCGACGTGAGAGCGAGAAAGACAACACCCAAAAAGTTATTATAGAAGGATAGCGCGAAACGTAAAAACACAAAAACAAAACTCAAAGTAAATAGCAGCGACAAAAAGAATAATAATACCTTAACCGGAATAGAAAAACAAAAGGCAAGCATTTAAAACATAAAAGCAAGATAAAAAGTTACAAAGACATAATAAAAAAATTATTTTAAATCGCCAAATAAAAATATAACTACGTAATATTCGGGAGGAAGAACAAAACACGTCCGTCTTCATTGTGAGCTTGCAAAGGCTTTTTATAAAATAATTCCTCTTTCAAAAATACTACAAAATTTTTGTGCAGCATGTGTCAAAATTTTAACAGCGATTTATTTTCAATTTCAGTTTCCCGTTTTCTCTCTTTTGTTGTAGTGCTGGTCACTTAAATTTTTGTAAATTTGTAGGCATCACTCTCTTTAACTTATTATGCAATATTTCTATAGTTAGTATTTTTACACACTAATTATCATAATAATTTTAATTTATTATTTTAATAAATTAATTTTTTTATTGGGAGAAAAAGTGTGTGTTAGAGCACGCAACTGGAGTGGGCTCCAGCAACAAAAAAATTGCCGGGCATTGCACAAATACTAATCTTGACAATCTTGGGCTCTAGACAAATCCAAACATATCAGGCGCACAGAATGAGGTAACCAATCCTCATTTCAATTCTTTTCGTTTTGTTTTCATTTCTAACGTTATTGTTCCCGCCCTGTCTCAATGTTTTGTGTTGGTTTTGTCCCTTACACATCCGCACATGATTTTTGCGCTGGAGGGGCAATACATATATGCACATATCTAGCATTTATAGCACAAAACATATGTATGTATAACATTTAAGCATTTTAAATATCTAAAAAATTTGTCGAATACAATGGCATAACTCACATTGTAGGAATATGAGGAGCACACAACTGACAGACTCATACAACAATAATATCATAATCACAACATTTGGAATTGACAAATATTTTAGTTATAACATTTCTTACTTAAGTAAACAAAAAATTGCGACAGCTTTGCTTGCACTACTTATTTTATTGTGTTCGTTCAGCGTTTAAATTACAAAGACGTGCCCAAAAATTGAACCACAGTACACAGTATATAAAATAAGAATTCAATAGGTTACTCAATATAGTAATTAAGTTTTACATTTATTGAATTATTTATTAATGGTTTGAGGTTTACAATTTGTTGCTTGCCACCAAATGCATTGAAGTGAGTTTCTAAACTAAACTTAACCATTCCCCAAGTTCTGCATAGCAGGCCTTAGCCATTGGCTCCGCCTCTCGCGACGTTGGTGCTGGCTCTGCACATTACGCATCCGCTTGGCACGTTGGGGACCCTCATGATGAACGTTTTGTTAGCTGGGGCTCTCACTATTCCGATATTTTGCTGGTGCAACAACGCTGACCTTGCAACTAGTGCAATGAGAAAGGGTGCACTTGTCGATACCCTCTACCAACCGAAGAACTCCCGGCTCCTTATTGCGGCGCAACCAGCCCAGGCAGATCAGCACTCCGCCAAACAACAGCGCTCCCACCCCTGCGGCAAATATGGCCAAAGGTTTTTTATTGATCGTTGTGGCCACTTCGCTGATGTGAGCGGTGTTCTCGTCGTTCAGACGGCGCAAGTAGGCTAGGCTGAGCACATCGTTGTGACCGGTGATGTTTATTAGCGGAGCTGCGGCAACACCCAGAGTACGTTTGGGAATGCCATTTCGGTTGATCATTTTGGTGTCGTTGATCGATGCCACTCTTTCGAATGTGATTAGGAACGTGCCGTTGATCTTTTGCGGGGCGGCCCCATCCACTATTACCTCAGCTGCTCTGTTGTTGACGATGACGAAACCCTCTTCTACCTCATCTATGGGGAAAAGGTGGCTTGGGCGTGTCTTACAATGGGCTATGCTCCCCTGGTGGGCGCAAGTACTAGCCCCGGCTTCTTTGCAGAAAGTGTGCGGAGTCGTTACTTGGCAGCTATCCATCGGAACTATACGGCCGCTGCAATCCGTGATGATATTGGTGCCCTCTAGATCCAGTACAACTCCTCTGTGTTCGACGGGGACTATGGTTATTTTCTTACAACTACTTTTAACTTCAGGATATGCTATGATAAAATGGATAATGCTAGTATTTAATGCAACTTTAATGGTGCCAATTTCAAGGATTTCCCTAACGCTGATGTTAGTGGCTCGACTGTTCAATATTTCATCCACATCGGAGGAATCTAGAATCACGGGGTTAATCAAATTTACCCTTGCCAAGGTTATCGAGATTATGACGCTTTCAATTTCGAGGCCAACGATTCTATTTCTTGCCAACAGTGTTTCATACAAATACGCTGTATCAACCGCCTCCTTACGGACGTTCTTTATTAACTTATTTACTCGGTCGGTCAGTTCATTTAGTTTGGCCGTGGTTCGATGGTTTATGGCCCTCTGCTGGTTGCTGGCATGGATCAATTCTGCTTCGATTAGCCTTGATTGTTCCATGTCATCATGGTCCGGCGTGCCGGATATTATTTTCAGCGCTGACCCCAAAAAGTTCAAGCTCCTGGCAGTTGTATGGTGGACATTTAAAACGGACAGCAGGATTTCCAGATGACCCCAATCGGACTGCAACAGCGTTCGCATGTGCGAAAGTGGGAAGAACTCGGACAACTTTTTAGTTTCATCAATGAAATCATAATATTTGGTCACGTTAATTGTATGTCTTAAATATTTGAAGCTGTCCCATATAATTACCTCACCCTCTACTATTGGAATATAGTCTGCGTGAGAGTAATCATTTATACGGGCCCTCGCAGCAGTAAACACTAACATTACCCCCCAGATGGGCCTGTAAAGAAAGTAAAAGATAAAATGTAAACGAATGGGATCTTAACTATTTTTTTGCTTATCTTATGTTGTCCTTATGGACACTCCTCCCCCTTATTAAGACCGTCGTCCCGAGGTCCGCTTCAATAGTTTCCTCCGTGTATAGTGGAGTCAGTTTATTTCCTAGTCTTCGATTGTTCTTTACCCACACTTTCTCTCCTACATCGAAAACTCTATTGCGCCTACCAGGGTTAACGCGGTTGATTAACTTGTCCTGCGCATCTTGCACCTTGTGCGTAATTTCTAGGTGTAAGACAGGGTCTAAGGGTAACGCGACGTCTACGGGCCTCTTTTTTGTTACCGAATGTTCTGATCTGTTATATTCCCTTGTGGTGCGTAAAATAAGCTCGACCGTGTCGCTTATTTGATGTTCAATCTTCAGGCATCTGGCTATTTCCAGCAGTGTGCTATGAAAGCGTTCTACCTGCCCATTAGATGTGCTGTGAAGTGGGGGAGCATTTACTACGTTCACCCCGAAACTGTTCGCTAACAACGATGTAGTTGTTTGGGAATTAAAGGCGGCCTCATTGTCACAATAAACCGTTTTTGCTCGTTGGAAGATGTTCGTTATTTGTAACAGGGGTGTTTTAACGTCCTCGATAGTTCGAGATGCGATTGGCTGCACTATTGCGAACTTTGACAACTTGTCCACGCAAGTGAGAAAATATTTTCTGTCGGTTGAAAAGATGTCTATATGTAAAGCTTCGCCCACTTGTGCTGGAATTGGCGTCACACCCAGTTCTTGCCGTATGGGGTGTCGGACGTACTTGGCCCTGGTGCACGTTTTACAATTCGCGACAATTTCATTGGCGAGTTTTGTCATTTTGGGAAAAAAATAGTCTTGTAGAACTTGCCTAACGTTTTCCTGTGCTGCCCTGTGCGCGCGATTATGTTCTGCCGTCATTATTTCCCTTCTCTCATTCGTGTTGAAAATGTCTGTAACGAGATTCTTGCAATGCCAAAACTTCGTTGCCGGAAAATGTCTGACGAGATCGTTCTAAATTGCAGCCAAAGTGTGTAGGTCGCAATGTATTGCGTTAACTACATCAGGCTTTGTTATTTGCTTTAATTCATGAAGCAACTCAGCTGCGTCAGCGAAACGTAGCTTGTGTCGACGCTTTTCGCCAAATAGGACAAAGGTTTGTTTGGTTGGGGACTCTGCTTCTTCCAGAATCAACTGGTTTCTAAAGCAATTTAGGGGCTTGTCTGTCGTCTCGATCGTGTACGTGAGCGACAGTTCGCTATGGACCGTGGCGGCGTCCGACGGCCCTTCTGCTTCTATTGCATTCACGACTTGCCTGGACAACGCGCCCGCCACATGGTTTTCTTTCAATGAACGCTTTCCATCTTTTGATCTTTGCGTTAGGGTTTCTATCTGAAGCTGCAAAGATCAAAGGCTGGTGGTCGGTGTAAATGTTAATATCCTTAGTGCCATAAAGATATTGCCTTAGTTTTTCTAATGCCCACTTTATTGCTAGGAGTTCTCGTTCGTTTGTGGTGTAATTCTTCTCGGGGTCTTTTAATGCCCTAGAAATCATTGTGATAGGTTTACCACCTTGTGACAGGACCGCGCCGATGCCGTACGCTGACGCGTCGGTTGTCAAGTCGAACAGTTTTTTTAAAGTCCGGGTATACTAGCATGACGTCTTTTAATGCCCTAGAAATCATTGTGATAGGTTTACCACCTTGTGACAGGACCGCGCCGATGCCGTACGCTGACGCGTCGGTTGTCAAGTCGAACAGTTTTTTTAAAGTCCGGGTATACTAGCATGACGTCTTCAGAGGCTAGGATTCTTCGTAATTTTTCAAAGGCGGCACGTTGCACAGTGTCAAATTTGACTTGTATCTTCTTTGACATGTGTTTGCTTACCGTGCCGTTTTCTCCTTTTAAGATGTTAGTCAGTGGCTTTGCTATGTCGGCAAAACCCCGAATAAAGCACCTGTAATAACTTGCGAGGCCCAAGAACGAGCGAAGCGAGAAGAGATTTTCAGGTTCTGGGAAATGTTCTATGGCCTTGATCTTTTCAGGATCAGACTTAGCCCCGCCTCTTGACACGATGAAACCCAGGAATTCCACACTTTCTTTAAAAAAGTTAGTCTTTTCCTTGGCGATCTTCATATTAGCCTCGCTAAGTTTTTTTAAGACTCAGTCGATGTGTTTGACGTGGTCGACTTCGTTTTCTGAGAATATTATTACGTCGTCTACGTAGACATAACAGCACTTGCCGATTTGGTCTCGTAGGATGTCATCGATTGCTCTTTGGAAAATGCTGCCAGCATTTTTTAGACCAAAAGGCAATCGGCAAAACTCATACTTTCCGTTATTTACCGAAAAGGCAGTTTTCTCGCGGTCGTTTTCCGCTAGGTAAATTTGATGATAGCCTGACTTTAGATCAAGAGTCGTAAAGTACTTGGCCTTTCCCAAATTAGCCAGGATCATGGGGATGCTGGGCATTGGGTATTTATCATCAATGGTCTTTTCATTCAGTTTCCTGAAATCAATGACCATTCGTTTTTTCTTGTTCCCCCCCTCGTCATAACCTTTTTTGTCCACTATCCACGTGGGGCTGTTATACGGTGATTTCGAGGGTCTTATTATCCCATTTCTTAACAACTCTTTTATTTCGTTGTTTACAAAATCAGTCACCGCCATCGGGTGATTATACAATCTTGTGAAAATGGGTGTTTCGTCAGAGGTGCGTATGGTGGCGACCACTGAAGTATTAAAAGGCAAAGTTTCGCCGTTCGTGGAGAACGCTTTCGAGTTTTTGAGCATTATTTTTCTAAAATTCTCCTTCACTGCTTCGGGTACCACTATTTCACTCACGTTAGTGAAGTTGACGTCGCGGCACACGTGCCTTTTGAGTTGTTCCACGTGTGGACCAACTTTTATTGTTCCTGCTGAGAAATCGATTTTTGCTTTGACTTCCTTTAGGAAGTCATGGCCAATGATGGCATCAAAGCTTTTTAATATAGGGAATAAGAAAAAGGTCCCTGGTTTACCGAAAACTTGCAACTGACATTTCCGATCTAATGTGCTAACTCCGTGCACGGAGCTAACTTGAAAAGGGGAGTCAGCCGCAACTATTCCAAATAGCTCCTTTAGGGGCTTAACATAGTTTTTGGCTGCTCCACAATCTATCAAGATTCTTAATGTTTTCCCCGCCAGCTGTCTCTCGAATTGACTGAGTCTGCCTCACTTTCATTTTCGTACTCATCTTCTAATTCTTTAACCTCTGCGCCTGCCTTGTTCTCATACTGCTCTGCTGACGGCAATTCCTGCACTAGGTAATTGATTCTTTGCCGCTTTTGTCCGGAGACTCTGTCAGAGGCGTGCCGGTTTTTCTGATTTGCTGCTGACGTTCCCGCCCGCTCGCCGCCCGAAATGTTATGATAAGTGGGCTGGTTGTATCTGGACGACGAAGGGTCGACATCCATAGGCTCCGGTTGCTGAGACTGCGACCCATTATGATTCCTGGGTTGCCCCTGCCAATTTTTGTTGTGCTTGGCTGAGCCCTGACTTTTGGTATAGTGTGGGTTGGCCACACTCGCATCGTGGCCGTCTTTATTTCGTGGCCTGTCATACTGCTTGTTTTGTGAAAGCTTTGGGCCATCAGCCCTTAGTGCCTTCTCTTCAACTGATCGAGCATAATTTGCGGCGAAAATGCTTCTTTCTATGCTTGACTCCGCCTCTCTGGCCAACGCCAAGGCTGAGGGCAAGTCTTTGGGCCTGGCTGGAAAGACAACCGCTTTCAAAGGCCTTCTCAGCCCATTTATGAACGTGTGGAGAGCATCGTCTCTAAATTGTTCATTAAGCACCGCGGCTGCTGCCGCGTCGTGCGTCATGATGGTTTTGTTTGTTATAAGAGTTAGCCGCTTTTCGACTTCGTCGTAAAACTGCATCAAGGACATTTCGCCCTGCCTACAGATACTTAGCTCTTGCTGCAACACACGGACCGGAGTTTTGTCAGCGTACGTGAAATCTAGGCGGGCTATAATAGCGTGAAAATTTAGTACTGTGTTGTATGAGAACAAATGCCAAAACTTCGTTGCCGGAAAATGTCTGACGAGATCGTTCTGAATTGCAGCCAAAGTGTGTAGGTCGCAATGTATTGCGTTAACTACATCAGGATTTATTATTTGCTTCAGCTGCGTCAGCGAAACGTAGCTTGTGTCGACGCTTTTCGCCAAATAGGACAAAGGTTTGTTTGGTTGGGGACTCTGCTTCTTCCAGAATCAACTGGTTTCTAAAGCAATTTAGGGGCTTGTCTGTCGTCTCGATCGTGTACGTGAGCGACAGTTCGCTATGGACCGTGGCGGCGTCCGACGGCTCTTCTGCTTCTATTGCATTTACGACTTGCCTGGACAACGCGTCCGCTTTCCATCTTTTGATCTTTGCGTTAGGGTTTCTATCTGAAGCTGCAAAGGTCAAAGGCTGGTGGTCGGTGTAAATGTTAATATCCTTAGTGCCATAAATTTTATTGCTAGGAGTTCTCGTTCGTTTGTGGTGTAATTCTTCTCGGGGTCTTTTAATGCCCTAGAAATCATTGTGATAGGTTTACCACCTTGTGACAGGACCGCGCCGATGCCGTACGCTGACGCGTCGGTTGTCAAGTCGAACGGTTTTTTAAAGTCCGGGTATACTAGCATGACGTCTTCAGAGGCTAGGATTCTTCGTAATTTTTCAAAGGCGGCACGTTGCACAGTGTCAAATTTGACTTGTATCTTCTTTGACATGTGTTTGCTTACCGTGCCGTTTTCTCCTTTTAAGATGTTAGTCAGTGGCTTTGCTATGTCGGCAAAACCCCGAATAAAGCACCTGTAATAACTTGCGAGGCCCAAGAACGAGCGAAGCGAGAAGAGATTTTCAGGTTCTGGGAAATGTTCTATGGCCTTGATCTTTTCAGGATCAGACTTAGCCCCGCCTCTTGACACGATGAAACCCAGGAATTCCACACTTTCTTTAAAAAAGTTAGTCTTTTCCTTGGCGATCTTCATATTAGTCTCGCTAAGTTTTTTTAAGACCCAGTCGATGTGTTTGACGTGGTCGACTTCGTTTTCTGAGAATATTATTACGTCGTCTACGTAGACATAACAGCACTTGCCGATTTGGTCTCGTAGGATGTCATCGATTGCTCTTTGGAAAATGCTGCCAGCATTTTTTAGACCAAAAGGCAATCGGCAAAACTCATACTTTCCGTTATTTACCGAAAAGGCAGTTTTCTCGCGGTCGTTTTCCGCTAGGTAAATTTGATGATAGCCTGACTTTAGATCAAGAGTCGTAAAGTACTTGGCCTTTCCCAAATTAGCCAGGATCATGGGGATGCTGGGCATTGGGTATTTATCATCAATGGTCTTTTCATTCAGTTTCCTGAAATCAATGACCATTCGTTTTTTCTTGTTCCCCCCCTCGTCATAACCTTTTTTGTCCACTATCCACGTGGGGCTGTTATACGGTGATTTCGAGGGTCTTATTATCCCATTTCTTAACAACTCTTTTATTTCGTTGTTTACAAAATCAGTCACCGCCATCGGGTGATTATACAATCTTGTGAAAATGGGTGTTTCGTCAGAGGTGCGTATGGTGGCGACCACTGAAGTATTAAAAGGCAAAGTTTCGCCGTTCGTGGAGAACGCTTTCGAGTTTTTGAGCATTATTTTTCTAAAATTCTCCTTCACTGCTTCGGGTACCACTATTTCACTCACGTTAGTGAAGTTGACGTCGCGGCACACGTGCCTTTTGAGTTGTTCCACGTGTGGACCAACTTTTATTGTTCCTGCTGAGAAATCGATTTTTGCTTTGACTTCCTTTAGGAAGTCATGGCCAATGATGGCATCAAAGCTTTTTAATATAGGGAATAAGAAAAAGGTCCCTGGTTTACCGAAAACTTGCAACTGACATTTCCGATCTAATGTGCTAACTCCGTGCACGGAGCTAACTTGAAAAGGGGAGTCAGCCGCAACTATTCCAAGTAGCTCCTTTAGGGGCTTAACATAGTTTTTGGCTGCTCCACAATCTATCAAGATTCTTAATGTTTTCCCCGCCAGCTGTCTCTCGAATTGACTGAGTCTGCCTCACTTTCATTTTCGTACTCATCTTCTAATTCTTTAACCTCTGCGCCTGCCTTGTTCTCATACTGCTCTGCTGACGGCAATTCCTGCACTAGGTTATTGATTCTTTGCCGCTTTTGTCCGGAGACTCTGTCAGAGGCGTGCCGGTTTTTTTGATTTGCTGCTGACGTTCCCGCCCGCTCGCCGCCCGAAATGTTATGATAAGTGGGCTGGTTGTATCTGGACGACGAAGGGTCGACATCCATAGGCTCCGGTTGCTGAGACTGGGACCCATTATGATTCCTGGGTTGCCCCTGCCAATTTTTGTTGTGCTTGGCTGAGCCCTGACTTTTGGTATAGTGTGGGTTGGCCACACTCGCATCGTGGCCGTCTTTATTTCGTGGCCTGTCATACTGCTTGTTTTGTGAAAGCTTTGGGCCATCAGCCCTTAGTGCCTTCTCTTCAACTGATCGAGCATAATTTGCGGCGAAAATGCTTCTTTCTATGCTTGACTCCGCCCCTCTGGCCAACGCCAAGGCTGAGGGCAAGTCTTTGGGCCTGGCTGGAAAGACAACCGCTTTCAAAGGCCTTCTCAGCCCATTTATGAACGTGTGAAGAGCATCGTCTCTAAATTGTTCATTAAGCACCGCGGCTGCTGCCGCGTCGTGCGTCATGATGGTTTTGTTTGTTATAAGAGTTAGCCGCTTTTCGACTTCGTCGTAAAACTGCATCAAGGACATTTCGCCCTGCCTACAGATTCTTAGCTCTTGCTGCAACACACGGACCGGAGTTTTGTCAGCGTACGTGAAATCTAGGCGGGCTATAATAGCGTGAAAATTTAGTACTGTGTTGTATGAGAACAAATGGCTTTTGGCGGTGCCCTTAATTTTTTTTTTTATAATTGACACGGCTTGAAAATGTCGCGAGCTACAGTCGTATGGTGCGAATAGCTCATAGGCATCCGTAGCGGCCTGTCGCCATGCTACATATTCCCCTTGGGCACCTGTGAAATCCGGAAGGGATTTTACTATATCTAAGGGCTCGTCGCAGGTGACGTCTTGCATAACTTTGATTCTTTCAAAGGTTTTAACTTCGGGAGCCACCGCTCTGAGACTGTTTATTTCCCCCATAAGTAAGGAGATCTGTTTTTCAAATTTACCCGCTAACGCGTTCACCGACGCATGTACCTGTCCTTCGTCCATCGTGGGCGCTTCTATTTCTACACTCTTTTCCGCACCTTCTACTAACTCGCGGATCTCTGCGTCCGAGTCACTTTCCTTCTCCTGTCTATATTTTGTCCAGCTCATTCGGCGTGCCGAACTTATGATATAGAGGCAGATGAAATTAGCTCACTTGGCAAGAAAGAAGACAATACGAGAATTGGGTTTGAATGATTTAAGGAGTTAATGGGCCGATTTATTTTATGATTTGGGCAAGGGCGGTATTGTGATTGACCCGCGTGGTTCTTTGGATTGCAAAAACATATAAAAAATTTTTGATTGAACAGTCGACTCATCAGTACATTTTGCTAATTATGAAAATTTTCCTTGTGTTGATTTTGTTGTTTTTGTGTTTCACGCTTTTTATTTTGGCTTGGTCTACACTTTTCTTTTTTGCTTTATTTAAATTTTAATCAAACTTTAGTTTAATTCGTATTTTAGATGGCTTTAATTAATTTTGCCTTATTTTAATTTTAACCCTTTTGGTTGATTAAAAATTTTTGAATTATTGGTTTTGGTTAGCTTTTTTTTCTGTTTGAGTTATTCAAACGAGAAACTTTCGGGAGTGAGTTATCAAACCCGTTGGGCGCCAAATAAGAATTCAATAGGTTACTCAATATAGTAATTAAGTTTTACATTTATTGAATTATTTATTAATGGTTTGAGGTTTACAATTTGTTGCTTGCCACCAAATGCATTGAAGTGAGTTTCTAAACTAAACTAAAAGTTTCTGAAATAAACGGATTTGAATGTCACCAACTCGCCATTGATTTTTTATTGAATGGTGAAATTCAGTGCGTGTACATCATTATTCTTTGCGGCGAGAATTGCTCGTTGACTTGACCAAACATAATTCTGATAATTCTCACTAATTTTTGGGAAAAACCCGTAAACAATAGCTAATTAAGATTCTACAAAACGACAAAAGGCGTTAATAAGAGTAATTAATCCAGATGTCGCATCAACTAGGATTTTTCCATTTCCAAAAGCTTACAACAGTTGTAACAATTTTTCAGCACTTAGATCATTTTCAAGTTGAACTCTCATGTGGTTAGCGACAATGTTTTTATTGATGCCTTCAGGTAAGCATTCAATTCCTCTGCAAGCGTTCCACGGGGAATTGCTGGCAACGTCTGCACGAAGATCCTTAAATGTAAAGTTATGTGCTTCAAGCGATTTCTTATGTGCCATTGCATTGCATCAACAACAATAAGCTTGTATAGTATTAACAATTAACCCATTACACTGGATCGAGAAATAAGGGCAGAATGTGCAGTATGACCACCTTCTAAAAGACTCGCCACAATACATCTTAATCGAATAGTGGCCAAATTCAATGAAATGACACCAGACCAGACCATCGCGTGCATTAATATTTCGTAGATTTATTTTTTCTGTTCAGTCAGCAACGGCACATTATTTCGAACGAATTTCTGCAATGTATCAATATTGTTCGTCCACTTAACTACATTTAATTACGGGTACAAGTAAAATTTAATTGAAATCGGTTTAGTAGTTTAGGAGTCCATTGGGAATAAACAACGTGACATGTAATTTATATTTATTAGAAAAGAAAAGAAATATATATATGTCAAGAGACGTTAATTTTCTAACACCGAACCACAACGCTGTCGTCGCGCTAAAACTGGAATTCTTAATGCGAAAAAATGCAAAGAATCAATCAGAGCACAGCTAATGCAACATTACTAACATGATGAAATTAGGATTCTGGTGAAAATGAGAATACCCATAAACACATACACAGCAACACACGCACACAGTGCGTGCATACAGTTCGCTTCGACATATGATTCTGGTGAAAATCAGAATACCCAAACACACATACACAGCAACAGAATGATCGTCCCAAATACATCCCCAAGTAAAACAAAAAACTTGCAAGGGTATACAAACTTCGGCATTGCTGAAGATTCTGAGTTTAAATTTCAAATCAATACAAGAAAGCAAGTCGCCTCACCGATTTGGATATACCCTGTACCAATGTGCCCTTTATTCACTCTTCGTTATGTTTGTTTGATGACTAGCCCTATCTTTTTCGCATGCGAAGACCAAACACATACCAATCGTATGCCATCTCACTCGCTTACCCGCCTTCCGACCCCTTGACATTGGCAGTAAAAAGTTTGTGTGTATAACTTGGCTCTCTTTCATCCTATTTTCATGAAGTTTGGTAAGCCAATACATATTATTAGGAAATGTATGTGTACCAAATTTCATTATTATATTTTAAATATTGCGAGAGAAAATCTTTTTTTGTTGAATTTCAGGAGCGGGAGGGGGCGTGGCAAAAATGTTACATATGTATGTACATTGTGGCGACTTTTATATAACTTTTTACAATCAATTACTTAAATTGTCACTCATCGAAGCCGTGGTCGTGTTTTATTTTTGCGCTCCCTTTTTTATTAACTTTATTTTTTTTTCTGTGTTTAAATTATGATAAATTTCGTTATTTCTTCGTGAGATATTAACGATTATTGTTGCATTTGTTTATTATTTCATCGTTGAATTTTTGATTTTTATCACATCTCTTTCACGCTTGTGCCCGCGCTCTCAAGTGCACTGTAGTGTTGTTGCTTGTGTGGTGCTTTTGCTCTCTTTCTTTGCTTACATTTCATTTGCTTGCACTCGCGGCCGTTAACTTTGCGCTTTTGTGGAATTTTGCAATAAAAGTAAGTTTTTCTTAACTTCTTATCTACTTATCTTTCTTGTTGATTGCATATTGCAGTTCTTTTTTGACTATTGCTCAAATATATTAATTACAGCGAATTTTTTGTACTTTTTACTTTGATTCTTTTTTTTATAATTATTAGATCTTTTAAAATTTTTTATCTTATTATTGTTTATTGATTTAGAAAAAAAAAAAAAAAAGAAGTAACGATAATGTCTGTCTGCTGTAAATATAATTGCCAAAATCACAACTTGTCCAATGATGATCTGTTGAGCTGTTGGCTCTGTGACAATGTAATGCATGTTAAATGTGATGGTTACACGGCCAAGGTGAGGGATGGCATTGAACGTGGTGGAGGCCTTAGTCGGGACTGTGATGCGTGCCGTAGCCAGTTTGAGATGTTCAAGTTCATGCGAGGGACAGGGGATACGTTTAAAACTCTGCCAGCTGGTGTTTGAAACCTTCAGGAAAGCTTTTAGCTATGGAAATTCAATTTAAGAGTTGCAAATCCTTGAATGAATCTCCAAAACGACAGAAAATCAGGGCTTCCGCCCCTAAACCGGCACACATTCAAGTCAGCAATTGAATGGCTCAGTTTAAGTTTTCGTATTCTCGTGACATATCCTTTAAAAAAAGTGATCCGCTTAATGTTTATTTACCATAACTGCCACAAAAATTTTTGGCCAGAACACCTTATTCTAAAAGAGTACACGTTGAAAAGATAAATCGGCCTCCGATTTGACTGGCACCGGCACCAAATTCGTGCAATCCCTCTTTTGGGACGTCAGCATCTGTTGGCGGAAAATAAACTAATTTGGTCTCTAATTCTGGCCTTTCAGAACGTAAGGCTGCTGAAATCTAAACTTTTAGGTTTAACCTCTGACTTTGATCTCCTTGCCTTCACCGAAACGTGGTTAATGCCTGATATTGCCGATGCATCAACTTTCACCACACAATATACATGCTATAAACAAGATCGGACAACCCATAATGGCGGTGGTGTTTTAATCGCTGTTGATTCATCGTTTCCGTCCAAAATAGTTCAGTCCTCACACCAAGAGATTGAATTTGTGAGTGTCAAATATTTCATAAATCTTATTCCGCCCACTTTACTTTTTCTTATATTCCACCACAGTCCGATTTGGCGGTCATCATTTAAAGTCTATTCAATCTGTAATTGTACTTTTTGATTTTAATTTGCCCAAAATCTGTACTGCTGCCCTCTACATCTCATTATCGATTGATAGATCGATTATATATCAATAGATCACTAGATCTTGTATTTGTTTTGGATTCTTCCAACTGTGATGTTTCCAGGATTCATCCCGTAGTTATTTCTAAAGACATATTTCATCCGACTTTGGATACAAACATTGACTTTCCTTCTCGGGTGCCAGCCCGACGTGTCAATTCCGATGCTTTTGCAAGACTTTCTAAAACCTAATGATCTTCTTTTGACTACTAGTTGGTCCTATATGTACTCTTGCACAGATATGGACCCCACCATTTCCTTATTTTACAGTACTCTTGACTCGTTTTTTAATGTTTTTGTTCCGTCTCCCTGGTTCTCATGCGAGCTATGTTATTTGAAAAACGTCAAATCAAGATGCTATAAAAAGTTTAAAAACTCGGCCAGATTGTTGGAGTTTTCTCTATATGCAGTAGCATGGTGCTAAACGCGCAAGGCCATAAGGATTATCTTCCGCGTTGTACACTTCCTAAGCATTTTTGTAACTTCGTCAACGCCAAAGGTAAGACATCCGTGTACCCGTCTTACTGGTCATTTGAAAACAATAAAGCTGACAGATCAGACTATTGCCGATATGTTTGCTGATTGTTTCAAGACAACCTATTCCTCCACAGATTATTGGGCGTACGTATCTCTATCAGTTAATGTTGTCTAAATCTATCTTTAACCCTGTGACTGACAAAAAAAAAATTTTTTTTGTATTGACTGTCCGCTCTCCCTCTTTGGAAGGAATTATGTATAATTCCTCTCCATAAAAAAGCTAAGAAGTCCGAAGCCTCCAACTATAGGGGTATTTCCAAGTTGTCCGCTATTTCCAAAGTGTTGGACAAAATTATAATGTCTCAATTGCAACATTTCTGTAGCATTATTATTTTACCGAGCTAACATACTATCACTAACTTTTTAGAATTCACTTCTTTTTCGATCAACGGATTCAAGAATGCTGTGCAAGCTGATGTCATTTATACGGATTTCAGTAGCGCTTTAAATTCTGTTAATCATACGCTCCTTATATAAAGTTTAATCAACTAGGCCTGTCACGCCTGTTCCTTAATTGGATTCTCCAATATCTTTCTAATCGTACAAAGAAGGTCCTCTTCAAGTCTTCGTTTTCTAAGACCGTCTAAGTGGCCTCTGGGTTGCCTCAGGGAAGTCATTTAGGTCCATTGCTATTTACGCACTTTATTAACGATATTTCTTAGGCATTAACACAATCTCGCGTGCTTGTATACTACAATGACTCGACGTATTCTCGTTTGCTTCAGGCCTATCTTAATTGTTTTTTTAGTTGATGTGAAATGAACCTACTAAACCTAAACTGACTTAGTCTTATGTTACCTTAACGATTATTCTTTGGAAAGATTAGATGTTATAAGTGATTACGGTGTACTCATAGACCATAAATAAATTTTCAAGTCTCATATAAGTATCTGCTATTGTTAATAAAGCCATGACCGTTTTTGGGTTTGTTAAACGGTAATCAAAAAAATTTGACGATCGATAGACAACCAAAACTTTATTTACTTCCTTAGTTCATTTTATATTGGAGTACAAATCTTTGTTCTGGTACTCTAGTAGACTTCTTTTGATTAACCTTCCTTCTCCAACTAATCATAAAGTAATGCTTGGTTCTAATCTCATGTACAAGCTTTTCAATGTTGAAGAGCCAGACTAACATATCTGTACCTCGTAGACCTACTAGAAACTATATCATCCTATCCTTAAAACGCTTCACTTCTAAGTATACCTTGCATCAGCCTTTTCGGGTTCTTTGCGCTGATTACAATTGGATCGGGGTCCTCTCTTACTTAAAACCTTGTTTCTGTCCTATTTAGCTCGTTGTTAGCTGTAATTAATAATTTGAACCTGCATGTCCGAATTCCTGTTATCTGTCTGCGCACCTCGGTCGCTTGGGTGGGAGATGGGCAGCTTTCTGCTTGTGCGAAACAGGCACTGTCCTGGAGTCGTATGGGAGACTTGAACATACTGCACATAGTAAGGGTCAACGTCCAGACATTTGATCAGATTCGATCAAATAACAATCGATCTCCCACAGAAAAAGTTGAAACCCCAATTATGGAAAGAATTAGATTCGCATGACGACATGCCATTTTTTTTAGAATGGGGGAGTCATATATCCAACCTCAATAATCATTAAAATTAATAACTTCAAAGTTAACATCAGGTTTGTTACAAACACTTGCAGTAATAATTGTCCCCCCGAAAATCAAAAACGTGAGAACGCTAATTCATCATTAAAATTCATGATCAATCAAATCGCGTCAAAATCGATCACCCCACTGTTTAGCCACCCTCACAAGTTTAGCCTATAAATATTACTATAAGACATTTTTGTACTTAAGTTTTAAGTTTTCATTCAAAGAATAAAGTCCCCGCTTTTAACTCCAATTAATAATATCTTTTTTTCCCCCTTTGGAAAGACCAGATATTCAATTGACGCAGCCGGTAGTATCGGTTAAGTGAACAAATTATTTTAACCATGTAACATATAAAATTATTATCCGTGTGAAGTAATGAATCATCACAAAAAAATTCCTATCCGACATCAAGAACATACGAGACAAACCGCAGCATAAACAGAATTTCCGAAAAATAAAAGATCGTTTGGACAGTTGGTATTTCTTGGTAGTGCGCGAAAATCAATATAAAACAGTAATTGTATCAGGGCCTTACACATCGTTCAATTGATCCCTGTAAGCTATAAATTCTGGTAACAGAGTGCTTAACGTTTACAACAGTAAAACATATTTAACTTTGCGCAAAAGTAACAATCAACTGTGTGTGACAAACATAAACTCCGATTGTGGAAAAAAAACGCCAACTTGTGTTTGAATAGAAGAGAAAAACAAACCAGTGTGAAAAAAAGAAAACAATCAACAGTTTCAAACACTCAAAAAACCTAGATAATCAACAAAACCCCACATCAAAAAATAAAATGTAGAATTCTACGAAGCTCACCTCAACCAAGAACTGTCTTCGCTAAGATAGGTGGCAAATTATGATAGAGAATTGATTTTATCATGCACTTGTATCTGACTCACGACAAAGGTCAACACAACATCTTGGTTAGTGCTCTCAAGATGCAACTGACTAAAGAAGGGCAAAGGCTAACACAAATTGGACAAGCCAACACCTGGCTAGAGATGAGAACATTTCTTATCATCGAATAAAAAAAGAACTTTGTGAGGAACTTCTTCGCCGGATTAACATCTTCGTATCTTCGGAAGTTCGTAACCGAATTAGAGGATAAGTCTTTACAAACAAATAAGTCTAGAAAATGACGCAAAAAACTCAATTCTTTACACAAACGCCTTGAGTAATAAATATGTAATAAGCAAAAAAAAATGCTAATAAGTTATTTATGACATTACCCAGACATGATATACATAACTACAGTTAGTAAACTCAATCAAGTAGCTCAAAGAGAAGGGTTTTACGAAAACAGTATAACAGAAAATAGACTATCAAATCAAAGCCAATACCAAAAAAATTGGAAACCCCTTTATACCCAATAGCTCAACTTCGTCTCAACCCAAAACGTCCGATTCAACACAAAACCAACAACTATTCGAAGACTTTCAGGAGAAATAAAATATTTATAGTGCTCAGAATCCAAAAAATTATCAACAACAAAACAATTAATCAGAAGAAGAGACAGAGGCAAGTCCTTTATCAGCATAATAATTAACAACAGGATCTTCAAAAAATGTAATGTGAAATAGTAGAAAGCAATGGGCATAGACTCGATCATTTAAACAATGAAGAAACAGAAAAACTTAAAAAAGTCTTGTACGAATTCAGTGACATCCAGTACCGCGAAAGGTGAAAATTTGACTTTCACGAGTACAATAAAGCCCTCTATTTATACAAAACATGAGGACACAATTTGTAAACGTCCATACAAATATCCACAAACGTTTGATACAGAAATCAGCAAGTAGATAAACGGAATGATTGAACAGGGCATTATTTGAAAATCGAATTCACCCTGCTATTCCAAAAAAGGAAATGCTTCCAGAAACAAAAAATCCAAATTAGTCAACGACTATCGTATGAATCACAATAGATGTTAAATTCCCAATTCCAGTCATGGATGAAAGTCTTGACAAACTGGGAAAATGCCAATACTACACCATCATTGATTTAGCTAACGAATACACAAATATGCCATTAGGCCATCCAGTCATGGGTGAAATTCTTGACAAACTGGTAAAGTGCCAAGACTTCACCAATATTGATTTAGTTAAGGGATTTCATCAAATTCAAATGGATCCTGAATCTATTGCAAAAACAGCTTTCTCAACTAAACATGGCCATTACGAATACACACATATGCAATTTGGTCTTAAAAATGCCCGGGCAACATTCCAAACATGAATGAACAATCTTTTGGAAAACCTAATTTATATTTATATTGCCTTATCTATCTTGATAATATTATTGTGTATTCCACTTCATTGGAGGTACACATACTATCACCCAGAGAGGTGTTCAACAAACTATGGGAAGTTAATCTTTAACTCCAACTCGACAAATGCGAATTTATGGAAAAAGAAACAGAATTCCTTGGTCATATAATAACAACAGCAGGTATAAAACCCAACCCAAATAAAATAAAAGCAAATTTAAATTTTGCAATTCCAAAAACTCAGAAAGAAATAAAATCATTTTATGGTTTATGTGGATTTTACAGAAAATTGAAACCAATCTTTTCCAATATTGTGATACCATTAATACTTTAACTAAAAAAAGGCGCCACAGTCAATAATAAAGATAAAAATTTTATTTCAGCTTTTGAGAAATTTAAAGTTCTTATCACATCAGACCCCATTCTGAAGTATCCCAATTTTAATGAACAATTCTTATTCGTCTACAGACGCAAGCAACATAGCTATAGGAGCAGTTCTTTCATAAGAACACAAACCAATTTGCCAAGCAAGCAGAACGCTAAACGAACATGAGATCAATTGTTCAGCTATAAAAACAGCATAACTAGCAATAGTTTGGGCAACAAACTATTTCAGATCATACCTTTTCGGTAGAAAGTTCGAAATTCTAAGCCATCATAGTATGGCTCAGCAATACAAAAGAACCAAATATGAAACTCCAACGATGGAAAAAAAAAACTAAATGAGTTTGATTACAAATTTAAATATTTACCTGGCAGCAAAGAAATGACCAATGCTTACACAAGAAATATAATCAAAAGATATCTTTGCATAAGAAAGTATTATATTTTCATAATGAACAAGATTTTCCCATATTCCAACAAGCCTTTATGTAATATTAATACGATCAAACGCAAATACAAAAACATCAAAATCTATTCCTCATCTATTGACATTTACTCCAAGTTTGCAACACTTGTCAAAGTAAAGTCTAGAAATTAGTTGGAAGCCAAAGAGCAAAATATGAAAGTATTCACAGAAATGGGCAAATCAATAGAAATAGAATCAGACAAAGATTCAGCACTAATGTTGATATACCCTTGCAGTTCTCCAATACTTCAAACGGCAACAAAATGAACTTCTTGGTATTCTAACAAATAAACAAAATTTTCTAAGAGGAATATTTTTTTCGATTATTGCTATGAGAGCTATATATAAAAAATCTGGCAAAAGGTGCGGACCACAACTATACACATTTGGAACGAATTTAGTTTGGAAAACTTAAGAAACAAAGTTTTTTTCCTAAGACAGCTTTTTGACCGATCGATCCTATGGGGCCAATATCCTATAGTATTCATTGTGCGGGCAACAATAACACATATTAGTGACGAGTATGATTTAAAAAACTTTAAATACAAAAAACTTGTCTTTTTTTGGCAGTTATATAGTGGCCCGATCCGGATACTGCAAGAACTGAATTTACCTATGAAAATAGAAAGCTTATATACGAAGTTTTATTCCAATAGCTCATTATAAAAGGGGTTTTTCAGCGCGCTGAAACCATAAATATACAAATATTTTGTCAGAAAATTCGTTCGATAAATACTATACAGCTATACAGCTTTGCCAAGCAAAAAAACACTTTTTTCCTTTCCATGCTATTGAGGTGTTTCTTCTTGTTCGTCTTGGGTTTTGTGGTTTTTGTTTCAAAATTTGTAGTTCAAATTAATTATTTGAATTTCGTTTATTTTCAGTCTTCGGATTGATTTTAACAGAAATCGTCTTAATGAGTCTTTTTTGAGTCTCCTTGACGATTAAAAAACAACTAATCTCCTGGGCGATCGAAAGAAGACTCATATGACCCTTCCATATGCTAAAAGTATGATTGGTTTGAAATACAAAAACGAAATGCAAAGCAATCGCCAAATGAGCATGCAGGTGATTAAAATATGATCATTGCTTGGGTTTGCTTTGTTACTAAGAACTCATATTTTGCTTGCTTGGCTGATCCAAAAGCGATGCTTATCTAAGATTAGATCTAAGTTAAACGGCACTTTTTCTTCACCACATGCCGAAATGTGCAAGTTTTGTCATTAGATCGGAAAAGTGCAGGTGAAGTGCAAGTGCATAGTGCAAACAATATATCAATTATAACAAATAAAAACCTGATATGTCATTCAAACAATTGCGTCGCGTGGCCAAAAGAGTGGCTTATAAACTATTATTTCCTGAAAAGGAAATAATAGAGAAAACAACAATTCAAATGTTTTTTTGGCAATTGAAAGTTTTGATTTTAATCATAAGAGTGCTGAAAGTTCAAGCGACAGTGACAATGGGTCTTGAGACAGTGACAGTGGGTCTTTTGCCAGTAGCAAGAAAAGTGAAGTTGACCTTTGTGAGGGACTAGCTAAATGGGCCACTGAGTTCAACATAAGTTTCATTGCAGTCAATGCGCTGTTGTCATTATTGCGAAACTGGGATATTTCAGTTCCGAAAGATGCGAGAACTTTTGTGCAAACGCCTTGCTCTTTAACCGCTAATGATTGGAAGTTGCCAAATTTGATTTTAGACTTTGGCATTGATGAACTTCTATTATTTAAAAACAGCACCACGCAAGTTTGGCCAATTTTGACAAGTGTAAGTTGCACAACTTATGCTGGGCTTGTTGGCGTTTATAAAGGGAACTCAAAGCCCTATTGCGCCCTTAACTCTCTTGAAGAGTTCATCGCTGAACTTCAAATTCTTCTTCGCGAAGGTTTTCTTTTCGGCAACAAGTGCTTTCAAATCATTATTTGCTGTATCGCTACGGATGCGCCTGCGAAGTCATTTGTGTTGGGCACTAAGGGCATAGTGGCTACTTTTCTTATGGGCGGTGCACTCAGAAGGGACAAATAGTCAAACATCGCCAAGTTTTTCCAACAGGTAGTGATACTATGGAGTTGACAAGCAATGAATCCTCTAGAAATCGTGCGCAGCCGGAACACCATGTGAAGCAATCTTTACCAATAGAAATGCTAAACATTGACATAGTGTCCCAGTGCTGCGTAGATTACATGCCCATTGTTTGCTTAGGCGTAATGCGGACTTTATTGAAAAGCTGGGTTCACAAAAAAGGCTTCGAGTTTTCTTTAGTGTTAACGAAAATAACATCAATTTCCGAAGAGTTAACTTTTAATAAAAAGAATATACCGGGGGAATTTAAAAGGAAATTTCGAAGCTTAAAAGATCTAGACACATGGAAGGCAACAGAGCTTAGGCAATTTTTATTATACACTGGGCCTGTCGTGTTGAAAAATAATTTGAGTCGAAACAGATATTGCCATTTTTTAAAATTATCGTTGGCCATGAGGATACTTTTGGACATACATGACTGCAAGTCAAACAATTCTGTTGCTGCTCAATTATTAAGATCATTTGTTGTTGACACACCAGAGTTGTATGACTTGTGTTTTTTAGGCTGTTTTTGGAGCCTTAGATGGCATAAGTGCATTTAAATTTGAAAACACTCTGCGGCAAATCAAGAGGAAAGTCCGAAAAGGAGAAAGTGTGGCAGTCCAAATTTATAAAAGGCACATTGAGATGATTTACCATTTGGGAAAGGAAATAGGGCAAAAAGTAAACATAAGTTTTGGGAAGATCATAAATAATAAAATATCAAGTATTTCTTTAAAAGGTGTCTTCATTTCTTTGAAAGAGCCCAACAACTTTTGTTTGGTAAATAATAAAATATTTAAAATAATAGAAATAAAGAAAAATGAGAATCTTCTAGTTTTTGTAGGGACTGAAATACATGGCTTGACACCACTTTTCGTGGAACCAATAATATCAAGCGATTTTAATGTGTATTGTGCAACTGACTACGAGCCTTCGATAATACAATTGAATTTTGCTTAAATCAAATAAATAATAAAATAATATGTTTGCGAGATTCCTTAGACGGAAGCTATTTTTTCACACCGCAACTTCACCATGTCCTTCAATAACATAACTTCATCGGAATTGAATTATATTCCAAGTAATAATTTAAGAACATGTAAGTAATATATTTTTATTAAAAATTTTCCAATATTATTTTTAATAAACACATCATTTTTAGTGACAAACTTGACGATAGCAGAGACCAGAAACCTCCAAAATCTTTTACAAGACTTTGTGAAAGAAATTAAACAGTTGAGGTCTAAGGTTTCTGAGATAAAACTATTAAATTCCGTTTTAAAAGCAGAAATAACTGTTTAAAAGAGTCAAATAAACAAGGACTCTTAAAATTGACAGAGGATGTTGTCTCTGTTAAAATGGAAAACAGAAAAAACAATACACATTTTGATTCTGATATTCTCAGACATCCCAAAACTTCCCCTCAGTGCTATTAGTGAAGTAGCAGCATTTGATGAGGAAGTGCAAAAAAATGAGTCAACTTAGGCAGTTCGTAAGTACTACAGAAACAGATATTAATATTTTATCTTATTTTAATTTTTTTTATTCTTTTTAATTAATATGTTTAGAAACATTTAATATCGAAAGTTGGAGGAGACTGGCCCACACAATTTTTTAAAGCTGCGATCAGAAAAGTTTTTTCGGACAAGGTAGCTTCCGCATACAGCTGGAAGGGGACGAAAATTAAACATTGTAAAATTTTGTTTATTAATTAATATTTTCCCTTTTAGATATGACTAATAAAAAATATAAATGCACGGACAAAGATTTGAATACGGTGCTACAAAAGCATTTTGTCCATGCCAATGACAGGCTGGCGAAGCGTAGGCGTTTAGAGTAATACATGTAAATAATATTGTAAATATTTTTGTTATTATCTACATTACGAATTTCTATTACTGTTTTTGTTATTTCTTGTTTTAAATTTCTATGTTTTGTTTTGAATATCTATTTATTTTTTTTTTTGTTGTTATTTTTAAAGATAACATATATATAGTAAATGAAAATTATATTAAAAAAAATTATTTTCGTTGCAAATTATTGAAAATTTCATTCGAATATGAGCCAGAAATGATTAAATTATGACTCGTGGAAGACTCTTTTATGATTAAAAGATGACTCGTGGAAGACTTTTTTATGATTAAAAGATGACTCGTGGAAGACTCTTTTATGATTAAAAAAAAGAGTCATGAGGCTAAAGTACCATTATCTCCTGATAGAACAGTCTTTTATGATCAAAAAATTAGCGCAAATATGACTATTTTCAACCGTCGCGCGACTCATAAAAGACTCAATTATGCTCTGTTAACTTCAAAAATGTTTGCTGTATTTCTATATGTGCTACATATTTGATAATTTAGAAAAGTGTTTAAAAAACGGTTCACGAAGCTCTTATGAGTTTGGTTTGTTTCCCATACATCATTTTTTCGGATTTTCAAATATTTTTTACGTGTCACATATAGATTGGATCTCTAAAATTGGAGAATATATACCACAGAAGGGAAACACATCCTCATACATAGAAGAACTTAAATTCAAGCAGACTTCCGTTTAAAAATGGTTTTTATAGTTGATAAACCAAGAAGTGGGGCAAGTGAAATTGCGGAAACAGATGTAAATGTTTTTTGATTAGGTGTTCAACATTACTGCAATGCATGGCATCTAACTACGAAATTAGTGTTGTACCATTTTAGACTTTTGCATATGAAACCGCAAAAGAACTAATTAAACTTTACCCTTGGTACTACTTTCTACTAATAATCAGTTATGCGGTTGTTTCGATATGTGAATTGTTCGAAAAATTAAAAATTAAAAAAACAATTTAGAGAGCAGCACACAAAAAAAATGTCACGTATTTTGACAAATACTTATTTGTCTTAAGCTCAAATCCATTTATTACTCGACAATGAAAGTTTCCTTGAACACAAAAACAAAATTATTAAGTAGTGCATTTTATGTATTAGATGATTAAAATAATAAACAAAAATAATTTAATGCTTGTATTTAAGTTAGGGATCAGTTATTAAGCTAAATAAAAATTAAAAATTCATAAGAGTTTTTCTTAATATACGTTTTTTAATATTTTCACTCGGCGACTTAGCGAAAGCAGATGTGTCTAAGTATAGGGGAATAGATCGAAAATAAAATAATGCACTCGCTTTCAAATAGGTTAATTAACCATCATGTGCAGTTATAAAATGAGATGGGCAATTTAGAGGTGCGCAAGTCAGATGTTGTGCTCAGTATTATGGTTGGCGATAATTCTACGGTTGAAACTATTGAGTCCTATTCGACGCATACTAAATTTATCCGTAAATGTAATAATGCACTAGATTAAACGATACCAAGCAAGTCGATTAGACAATTCTCTCTAGGTAATTGCAATCGTTGAGCGATTTCTTCTGTTATCAAATTGGCCATAAAACAGCTATTGAGCAAAGCTCGGGCGAGAATGAAATCGACAGCTTTCATTTTTTGACTAACTACTGCAGTGGCATGAATCACATTTTTCGAAACCGTCACATGCATAACATGTGAGTAGAAGGTGGATCTTGTTGTAGGTGTTGTCGTAATACTCGACTTTTCTTGATGGTGTATATGTGCAATAATTTACATATGGTCCGCATTCTTGAATACCCGACACTTTTTTCTTATGCAATTAGCAACAGTGTGGCCTTTCCGAAAGAAGTTATTGTAGAGTTGCGTCGATTTGGTAAAATCTAAACGTTGCACAGTGGGGCCTTTTCTCATTTGGGGTTGCAAAAATCATATTTTCTAAATTAATGAAGCGATTTAAAAAATTTAAACAGTGCAAAGCGCAAACAATATATCAATTATAACAAATAAAAAGGTGATATGTCAGTCAAACAACTAAGTCGCGTGGCCAAAAGAGAGGCTTATAAACTATTATTTTCTGAAAAGGAAATAATAGAGAAAAAAACAATTTAAATGATCTTTTGGCAATTGAAAGTTTTGATTTTAATCATAAGAGTGCTGAAAGTTCAAGCGACAGTGACAATGGGTCTTGAGACAGTGACAGTGGGTCTTTTGCCAGTAGCAAAAAAAGTGAAGTTGACCTTTGTGAGGGACTAGCTAAATGGGCCACTGAGTTCAACATAAGTTTCATTGCAGTCAATGCGCTGTTGTCATTATTGCGAAACTGGGATATTTCAGTTCCGAAAGATGCGAGAACTTTTGTGCAAACGCCTTGCTCTTTAACCGCTAATGATTGGAAGTTGCCAAATTTGATTTTAGACTTTGGCATTGATGAACTTCTATTATTTAAAAACAGCACCACGCAAGTTTGGCCAATTTTGACAAGTGTAAGTTGCACAACTTATGCTGGGCTTGTTGGCGTTTATAAAGGGAACTCAAAGCCCTATTGCGCCCTTAACTCTCTTGAAGAGTTCATCACTGAACTTCAAATTCTTCTTCGCGAAGGTTTTCTTTTCGGCAACGAGTGCTTTCAAATCATTATTTGCTGTATCGCTACGGATGCGCCAGCGAAGTCATTTGTGTTGGGCACTAAGGGCATAGTGGCTACTTTTCTTATGGGCGGTGCACTCAGAAGGGACAAATAGTCAAACATCGCCAAGTTTTTCCAACAGGTAGTGATACTATGGAGTTGACAAGCAATGAATCCTCTAGAAATCGTGCGCAGCCGGAACACCATGTGAAGCAATCTTTACCAATAGAAATGCTAAACATTGACATAGTGTCACAGTGCTCCGTAGATTACATGCCCGTTGTTTGCTTAGGCGTAATGCGGACTTTATTGAAAAGCTGGGTTCACAAAAAAGGCTTCGAGTTTTCTTTAGTGTTAACGAAAATAACATCAATTTCCGAAGAGTTAACTTTTAATAAAAAGAATATACCGGAGGAATTTAAAAGGAAATTTCGAAGCTTAAAAGATCTAGACACATGGAAGGCAACAGAGCTTAGGCAATTTTTATTATATACTGGGCCTGTCGTGTTGAAAAATAATTTGAGTCGAAACAGATATTGCCATTTTTCAAAATTATCGTTGGCCATGAGGATACTTTTGGACATACATGACTGCAAGTCAAACAATTCTATTGCTGCTCAATTATTAAGATCATTTGTTGTTGACACACCAGAGTTGTATGACTTGTGTTTTTTAGGCTGTTTTTGGAGCCTTAGATGGCATAAGTGCATCTAAATTTGAAAACACTCTGCGGCAAATCAAGAGGAAAGTCCGAAAAGGAGAAAGTGTGGCAGTCCAAATTTATAAAAGGCACATTGAGATGATTTACCATTTGGGAAAGGAAATAGGGCAAAAAGTAAACATAAGTTTTGGGAAGATCATAAATAATAAAATATCAAGTATTTCTTCAAAAGGTGTCTTCATTTCTTTGAAAGAGCCCAACAACGTTTGTTTGGTAAATAATAAAATATTTAAAATAATAGAAATAAAGAAAAATGAGAATCTTCTAGTTTTTGTAGGGACTGAAATACATGGCTTGACACCACTTTTCGTGGAACCAATAATATCAAGCGATTTTAATGTGTATTGTGCAACTGACTTACGAGCCTTCGATAATACAATTGAATTTTGCTTAAATCAAATAAATAATAAAATAATATGTTTGCGAGATTCCTTAGACGGAAGCTATTTTTTCACACCGCAACTTCACCATGTCCTTCAATAACATAACTTCATCGGAATTGAATTATATTCCAAGTAATAATTTAAGAACATGTAAGTAATATATTTTTATTAAAAATTTTCCAATATTATTTTTAATAAACACATCATTTTTAGTGACAAACTTGACGATACCAGAGACCAGAAACCTCCAAAATCTTTTACAAGACTTTGTGAAAGAAATTAAACAGTTGAGGTCTAAGGTTTCTGAGATAAAACTATTAAATTCCGTTTTAAAAGCAGAAATAACTGTTTAAAAGAGTCAAATAAACAAGGACTCTTAAAATTGACAGAGGATGTTGTCTCTGTTAAAATGGAAAACAGAAAAAACAATACACATTTTGATTCTGATGTCTTATTCTCAGACATCCCAAAACTTCCCCTCAGTGCTATTAGTGAAGTAGCAGCATTTGATGAGGAAGTGCAAAAAAATGAGTCAACTTAGGCAGTTCGTAAGTACTACAGAAACAGATATTAATATTTTATCTTATTTTAATTTTTTTTATTCTTTTTAATTAATATGTTTAGAAACATTTAATATCGAAAGTTGGAGGAGACTGGCCCACACAATTTTTTAAAGCTGCGATCAGAAAAGTTTTTTCGGACAAGGTAGCTTCCGCATACAGCTGGAAGGGGACGAAAATTAAACATTGTAAAATTTTGTTTATTAATTAATATTTTCCCTTTTAGATATGACTAATAAAAAATATAAATGCACGGACAAAGATTTGAATACGGTGCTACAAAAGCATTTTGTCCATGCCAATGACAGGCTGGCGAAGCGTAGGCGTTTAGAGTAATACATGTAAATAATATTGTAAATATTTTTGTTATTATCTACATTACGAATTTCTATTACTGTTTTTGTTATTTCTTGTTTTAAATTTCTATGTTTTGTTTTGAATATCTATTTATTTTTTTTTGTTGTTATTTTTAAAGATAACATATATATAGTAAATGAAAATTATATTAAAAAAAATTATTTTCGTTGCAAATTATTGAAAATTTCATTCGAATATGAGCCAGAAATGATTAAATTATGACTCGTGGAAGACTCTTTTATGATTAAAAGATGACTCGTGGAAGACTTTTTTATGATTAAAAGATGACTCGTGGAAGACTCTTTTATGATTAAAAAAAAGAGTCATGAGGCTAAAGTACCATTATCTCCTGATAGAACAGTCTTTTATGATCAAAAAATTAGCGCAAATATGACTATTTTCAACCGTCGCGCGACTCATAAAAGACTCAATTATGCTCTGTTAACTTCAAAAATGTTTGCTGTATTTCTATATGTGCTACATATTTGATAATTTAGAAAAGTGTTTAAAAAACGGTTCACGAAGTTTGTTATGAGTTTGGTTTGTTTCCCATACATCATTTTTTCGGATTTTCGAATATTTTTTACGTGTCACATACAGATTTGATCTCTAATATTGGAGAATATATACCACAGAAGGGAGACACGTCCTCATAAATAGAAGAACTTAAACGCAAGCAGACTTCCGTTTAAAAATGGTTTTTATAGTTGATAAACTAAGAAGTGGGGCAAGTGGTAGTTTTAAAGACGGTAATACTGAAGGTACATTTTTTAGTGACACTAAATTGTCATCTGAAATTGCGGAAACAGATGTAAATGTTTTTTGATGGTGTTCAACAATACTGCAATGCATGGCATCTAACTACAAAATAAGTGTTGTACCATTTTGGACTTTTGCACATGAAACCGCAAAAGAACTAATTAAACTTTACCCTTGGTACTACTTTCTACTAATAATTAGTTATGCGGTTGTTTCGATATGTGAATTATCCGAAGAAGCAGCAAAATTTAAAAAAAAAAGATATTAAATAATTTAGAGAGCAGCACACAAAAAAAATTTCACGTATTTTGACAAATACTTATTTGTCTTAAGCTCAAATCCATTTATAAAAGTTTCCTTGAACACAAAAACAAAATTATTAAGTAGTAAATTTTATGTATTAGATGATTAAAATAGTAAAATAAATAATTTAATGCTTGTATTTAAGTTAGGGATCAGTTATTAAGCTAAATAAAAATTAAAAATTCATAAGAGTTTTTCTGAAGATACGTTTTTTAATATTTTCACTCGGCGACTTAGCGAAAGCAGATGTGTCTAAGTATAGAGGAATAGATCGAAAAAGGTTTTTGAATAAAATAATGCACTCGCTTTCAAATAGGTTAAACGACTATAAACAATTTCTTAAATGTTTCCTAGACTAGGGTAATGTAGTGGGGCGAATTTGCTCCATGCGACTGTCTGCAACTTCTAGCTCCCAACTCCAACAAAGAACAACAAAGAAACCAGCAGCGCTTATGTTCGGTAACACTGGAGGGCTACATGCCTTATTGGTAAAGACTCCCGTGGACAACCTTACGTCGACGACCCTGGTTGCGCTCCATCGTTTGGGCCCTGGCTGACGGCTCTCATAGGCCTGGAGTTCAACGCGGCTTCCACTGCCACGAGCACCGTCCCTCGAAAGGTGGCGCTCTTTGCGGTATGAACGCGAATTCGTATCTGCTTTTTTAAGCGAATTGGCGAAATTAGATCAGATCAAAAGAGGACAGTCAATTTGAGCTACCAAAAGGAAGTCCTTTGCTCAACTTTAAAATTTCAATACTGAAACATGTGAAACTGACATTTGAATCAAATCCGAAAGCACTTTGCCTTTCATTTGAAAATGAATTTATGAAAGAGTATCTGTCATTGGGACTTATGTAGAAAATCGACAATGAAGCTCCTAATACTAGGCATTATTTTATTCCGCACCAGGTTGTTTTACGACCTCAAAGCACGTCGACGAAGCTACGTATTATATTCAATGCGTCTGGCAAGACTTCTTCTCAGGTTGCATTAAATTACACATTGATTTTGACAAGTGTAAGTTGCACAACTTATGCTGGGCTTGTTGGCGTTTATAAAGTGAACTCAAAGCCCTATTGCGCCCTTAACTCTCTTGAAGAGTTCATCACTGAACTTCAAATTCTTCTTCGCGAAGGTTTTCTTTTCGGCAACAAGTGCTTTCAAATCATTATTTGCTGTATCGCTACGGATGCGCCAGCGAAGTCATTTGTGTTGGGCACTAAGGGCATAGTGGCTACTTTTCTTATGGGCGGTGCACTCAGAAGGGACAAATGGTCAAACATCGCCAAGTTTTTCCAACAGGTAGTGATACTATGGAGTTGACAAGCAATGAATCCTCTAGAAATCGTGCGCAGCCGGAACACCATGTGAAGCAATCTTTACCAATAGAAATGCTAAACATTGACATAGTGTCACAGTGCTCCGTAGATTACATGCCCGTTGTTTGCTTAGGCGTAATGCGGACTTTATTGAAAAGCTGGGTTCACAAAAAAGGCTTCGAGTTTTCTTTAGTGTAATATAATTAAAATAATTTGAGTCGAAACAGATATTGCCATTTTTCAAAATTATCGTTGGCCATGAGGATACTTTTGGACATACATGACTGCAAGTCAAACAATTCTGTTGCTGCTCAATTATTAAGATCATTTGTTGTTGACACACCAGAGTTGTATGACTTGTGTTTTTTAGGCTGTTTTTGGAGCCTTAGATGGCATAAGTGCATTTAAATTTGAAAACACTCTGCGGCAAATCAAGAGGAAAGTCCGAAAAGGAGAAAGTGTGGCAGTCCAAATTTATAAAAGGCACATTGAGATGATTTACCATTTGGGAAAGGAAATAGGGCAAAAAGTAAACATAAGTTTTGGGAAGATCATAAATAATAAAATATCAAGTATTTCTTTAAAAGGTGTCTTCATTTCTTTGAAAGAGCCCAACAACTTTTGTTTGGTAAATAATAAAATATTTAAAATAATAGAAATAAAGAAAAATGAGAATCTTCTAGTTTTTGTAGGGACTGAAATACATGGCTTGACACCACTTTTCGTGGAACCAATAATATCAAGCGATTTTAATGTGTATTGTGCAACTGACTACGAGCCTTCGATAATACAATTGAATTTTGCTTAAATCAAATAAATAATAAAATAATATGTTTGCGAGATTCCTTAGACGGAAGCTATTTTTTCACACCGCAACTTCACCATGTCCTTCAATAACATAACTTCATCGGAATTGAATTATATTCCAAGTAATAATTTAAGAACATGTAAGTAATATATTTTTATTAAAAATTTTCCAATATTATTTTTAATAAACACATCATTTTTAGTGACAAACTTGACGATAGCAGAGACCAGAAACCTCCAAAATCTTTTACAAGACTTTGTGAAAGAAATTAAACAGTTGAGGTCTAAGGTTTCTGAGATAAAACTATTAAATTCCGTTTTAAAAGCAGAAATAACTGTTTAAAAGAGTCAAATAAACAAGGACTCTTAAAATTGACAGAGGATGTTGTCTCTGTTAAAATGGAAAACAGAAAAAACAATACACATTTTGATTCTGATGTCTTATTCTCAGACATCCCAAAACTTCCCCTCAGTGCTATTAGTGAAGTAGCAGCATTTGATGAGGAAGTGCAAAAAAATGAGTCAACTTAGGCAGTTCGTAAGTACTACAGAAACAGATATTAATATTTTATCTTATTTTAATTTTTTTTATTCTTTTTAATTAATATGTTTAGAAACATTTAATATCGAAAGTTGGAGGAGACTGGCCCACACAATTTTTTAAAGCTGCGATCAGAAAAGTTTTTTCGGACAAGGTAGCTTCCGCATACAGCTGGAAGGGGACGAAAATTAAACATTGTAAAATTTTGTTTATTAATTAATATTTTTGTTATTATCTACATTACGAATTTCTATTACTGTTTTTGTTATTTCTTGTTTTAAATTTCTATGTTTTGTTTTGAATATCTATTTATTTTTTTTTGTTGTTATTTTTAAAGATAACATATATATAGTAAATGAAAATTATATTAAAACAAATTATTTTCGTTGCAAATTATTGAAAATTTCATTCGAATATGAGCCAGAAATGATTAAATTATGACTCGTGGAAGACTCTTTTATGATTAAAAGATGACTCGTGGAAGACTTTTTTATGATTAAAAGATGACTCGTGGAAGACTCTTTTATGATTAAAAAAAAGAGTCATGAGGCTAAAGTACCATTATCTCCTGATAGAACAGTCTTTTATGATCAAAAAATTAGCGCAAATATGACTATTTTCAACCGTCGCGCGACTCATAAAAGACTCAATTATGCTCTGTTAACTTCAAAAATGTTTGCTGTATTTCTATATGTGCTACATATTTGATAATTTAGAAAAGTGTTTAAAAAACGGTTCACGAAGCTCTTATGAGTTTGGTTTGTTTCCCATACATCATTTTTTCGGATTTTCAAATATTTTTTACGTGTCACATATAGATTGGATCTCTAAAATTGGAGAATATATACCACAGAAGGGAAACACATCCTCATACATAGAAGAACTTAAATTCAAGCAGACTTCCGTTTAAAAATGGTTTTTATAGTTGATAAACCAAGAAGTGGGGCAAGTGAAATTGCGGAAACAGATGTAAATGTTTTTTGATTAGGTGTTCAACATTACTGCAATGCATGGCATCTAACTACGAAATTAGTGTTGTACCATTTTAGACTTTTGCATATGAAACCGCAAAAGAACTAATTAAACTTTACCCTTGGTACTACTTTCTACTAATAATCAGTTATGCGGTTGTTTCGATATGTGAATTGTTCGAAAAATTAAAAATTAAAAAAACAATTTAGAGAGCAGCACACAAAAAAAATGTCACGTATTTTGACAAATACTTATTTGTCTTAAGCTCAAATCCATTTATTACTCGACAATGAAAGTTTCCTTGAACACAAAAACAAAATTATTAAGTAGTGCATTTTATGTATTAGATGATTAAAATAATAAACAAAAATAATTTAATGCTTGTATTTAAGTTAGGGATCAGTTATTAAGCTAAATAAAAATTAAAAATTCATAAGAGTTTTTCTTAATATACGTTTTTTAATATTTTCACTCGGCGACTTAGCGAAAGCAGATGTGTCTAAGTATAGGGGAATAGATCGAAAATAAAATAATGCACTCGCTTTCAAATAGGTTAATTAACCATCATGTGCAGTTATAAAATGAGATGGGCAATTTAGAGGTGCGCAAGTCAGATGTTGTGCTCAGTATTATGGTTGGCGATAATTCTACGGTTGAAACTATTGAGTCCTATTCGACGCATACTAAATTTATCCGTAAATGTAATAATGCACTAGATTAAACGATACCAAGCAAGTCGATTAGACAATTCTCTCTAGGTAATTGCAATCGTTGAGCGATTTCTTCTGTTATCAAATTGGCCATAAAACAGCTATTGAGCAAAGCTCGGGCGAGAATGAAATCGACAGCTTTCATTTTTTGACTAACTACTGCAGTGGCATGAATCACATTTTTCGAAACCGTCACATGCATAACATGTGAGTAGAAGGTGGATCTTGTTGTAGGTGTTGTCGTAATACTCGACTTTTCTTGATGGTGTATATGTGCAATAATTTACATATGGTCCGCATTCTTGAATACCCGACACTTTTTTCTTATGCAATTAGCAACAGTGTGGCCTTTCCGAAAGAAGTTATTGTAGAGTTGCGTCGATTTGGTAAAATCTAAACGTTGCACAGTGGGGCCTTTTCTCATTTGGGGTTGCAAAAATCATATTTTCTAAATTAATGAAGCGATTTAAAAAATTTAAACAGTGCAAAGCGCAAACAATATATCAATTATAACAAATAAAAAGGTGATATGTCAGTCAAACAACTAAGTCGCGTGGCCAAAAGAGAGGCTTATAAACTATTATTTTCTGAAAAGGAAATAATAGAGAAAAAAACAATTTAAATGATCTTTTGGCAATTGAAAGTTTTGATTTTAATCATAAGAGTGCTGAAAGTTCAAGCGACAGTGACAATGGGTCTTGAGACAGTGACAGTGGGTCTTTTGCCAGTAGCAAAAAAAGTGAAGTTGACCTTTGTGAGGGACTAGCTAAATGGGCCACTGAGTTCAACATAAGTTTCATTGCAGTCAATGCGCTGTTGTCATTATTGCGAAACTGGGATATTTCAGTTCCGAAAGATGCGAGAACTTTTGTGCAAACGCCTTGCTCTTTAACCGCTAATGATTGGAAGTTGCCAAATTTGATTTTAGACTTTGGCATTGATGAACTTCTATTATTTAAAAACAGCACCACGCAAGTTTGGCCAATTTTGACAAGTGTAAGTTGCACAACTTATGCTGGGCTTGTTGGCGTTTATAAAGGGAACTCAAAGCCCTATTGCGCCCTTAACTCTCTTGAAGAGTTCATCACTGAACTTCAAATTCTTCTTCGCGAAGGTTTTCTTTTCGGCAACGAGTGCTTTCAAATCATTATTTGCTGTATCGCTACGGATGCGCCAGCGAAGTCATTTGTGTTGGGCACTAAGGGCATAGTGGCTACTTTTCTTATGGGCGGTGCACTCAGAAGGGACAAATAGTCAAACATCGCCAAGTTTTTCCAACAGGTAGTGATACTATGGAGTTGACAAGCAATGAATCCTCTAGAAATCGTGCGCAGCCGGAACACCATGTGAAGCAATCTTTACCAATAGAAATGCTAAACATTGACATAGTGTCACAGTGCTCCGTAGATTACATGCCCGTTGTTTGCTTAGGCGTAATGCGGACTTTATTGAAAAGCTGGGTTCACAAAAAAGGCTTCGAGTTTTCTTTAGTGTTAACGAAAATAACATCAATTTCCGAAGAGTTAACTTTTAATAAAAAGAATATACCGGAGGAATTTAAAAGGAAATTTCGAAGCTTAAAAGATCTAGACACATGGAAGGCAACAGAGCTTAGGCAATTTTTATTATATACTGGGCCTGTCGTGTTGAAAAATAATTTGAGTCGAAACAGATATTGCCATTTTTCAAAATTATCGTTGGCCATGAGGATACTTTTGGACATACATGACTGCAAGTCAAACAATTCTATTGCTGCTCAATTATTAAGATCATTTGTTGTTGACACACCAGAGTTGTATGACTTGTGTTTTTTAGGCTGTTTTTGGAGCCTTAGATGGCATAAGTGCATCTAAATTTGAAAACACTCTGCGGCAAATCAAGAGGAAAGTCCGAAAAGGAGAAAGTGTGGCAGTCCAAATTTATAAAAGGCACATTGAGATGATTTACCATTTGGGAAAGGAAATAGGGCAAAAAGTAAACATAAGTTTTGGGAAGATCATAAATAATAAAATATCAAGTATTTCTTCAAAAGGTGTCTTCATTTCTTTGAAAGAGCCCAACAACGTTTGTTTGGTAAATAATAAAATATTTAAAATAATAGAAATAAAGAAAAATGAGAATCTTCTAGTTTTTGTAGGGACTGAAATACATGGCTTGACACCACTTTTCGTGGAACCAATAATATCAAGCGATTTTAATGTGTATTGTGCAACTGACTTACGAGCCTTCGATAATACAATTGAATTTTGCTTAAATCAAATAAATAATAAAATAATATGTTTGCGAGATTCCTTAGACGGAAGCTATTTTTTCACACCGCAACTTCACCATGTCCTTCAATAACATAACTTCATCGGAATTGAATTATATTCCAAGTAATAATTTAAGAACATGTAAGTAATATATTTTTATTAAAAATTTTCCAATATTATTTTTAATAAACACATCATTTTTAGTGACAAACTTGACGATACCAGAGACCAGAAACCTCCAAAATCTTTTACAAGACTTTGTGAAAGAAATTAAACAGTTGAGGTCTAAGGTTTCTGAGATAAAACTATTAAATTCCGTTTTAAAAGCAGAAATAACTGTTTAAAAGAGTCAAATAAACAAGGACTCTTAAAATTGACAGAGGATGTTGTCTCTGTTAAAATGGAAAACAGAAAAAACAATACACATTTTGATTCTGATGTCTTATTCTCAGACATCCCAAAACTTCCCCTCAGTGCTATTAGTGAAGTAGCAGCATTTGATGAGGAAGTGCAAAAAAATGAGTCAACTTAGGCAGTTCGTAAGTACTACAGAAACAGATATTAATATTTTATCTTATTTTAATTTTTTTTATTCTTTTTAATTAATATGTTTAGAAACATTTAATATCGAAAGTTGGAGGAGACTGGCCCACACAATTTTTTAAAGCTGCGATCAGAAAAGTTTTTTCGGACAAGGTAGCTTCCGCATACAGCTGGAAGGGGACGAAAATTAAACATTGTAAAATTTTGTTTATTAATTAATATTTTCCCTTTTAGATATGACTAATAAAAAATATAAATGCACGGACAAAGATTTGAATACGGTGCTACAAAAGCATTTTGTCCATGCCAATGACAGGCTGGCGAAGCGTAGGCGTTTAGAGTAATACATGTAAATAATATTGTAAATATTTTTGTTATTATCTACATTACGAATTTCTATTACTGTTTTTGTTATTTCTTGTTTTAAATTTCTATGTTTTGTTTTGAATATCTATTTATTTTTTTTTGTTGTTATTTTTAAAGATAACATATATATAGTAAATGAAAATTATATTAAAAAAAATTATTTTCGTTGCAAATTATTGAAAATTTCATTCGAATATGAGCCAGAAATGATTAAATTATGACTCGTGGAAGACTCTTTTATGATTAAAAGATGACTCGTGGAAGACTTTTTTATGATTAAAAGATGACTCGTGGAAGACTCTTTTATGATTAAAAAAAAGAGTCATGAGGCTAAAGTACCATTATCTCCTGATAGAACAGTCTTTTATGATCAAAAAATTAGCGCAAATATGACTATTTTCAACCGTCGCGCGACTCATAAAAGACTCAATTATGCTCTGTTAACTTCAAAAATGTTTGCTGTATTTCTATATGTGCTACATATTTGATAATTTAGAAAAGTGTTTAAAAAACGGTTCACGAAGTTTGTTATGAGTTTGGTTTGTTTCCCATACATCATTTTTTCGGATTTTCGAATATTTTTTACGTGTCACATACAGATTTGATCTCTAATATTGGAGAATATATACCACAGAAGGGAGACACGTCCTCATAAATAGAAGAACTTAAACGCAAGCAGACTTCCGTTTAAAAATGGTTTTTATAGTTGATAAACTAAGAAGTGGGGCAAGTGGTAGTTTTAAAGACGGTAATACTGAAGGTACATTTTTTAGTGACACTAAATTGTCATCTGAAATTGCGGAAACAGATGTAAATGTTTTTTGATGGTGTTCAACAATACTGCAATGCATGGCATCTAACTACAAAATAAGTGTTGTACCATTTTGGACTTTTGCACATGAAACCGCAAAAGAACTAATTAAACTTTACCCTTGGTACTACTTTCTACTAATAATTAGTTATGCGGTTGTTTCGATATGTGAATTATCCGAAGAAGCAGCAAAATTTAAAAAAAAAGATATTAAATAATTTAGAGAGCAGCACACAAAAAAAATTTCACGTATTTTGACAAATACTTATTTGTCTTAAGCTCAAATCCATTTATAAAAGTTTCCTTGAACACAAAAACAAAATTATTAAGTAGTAAATTTTATGTATTAGATGATTAAAATAGTAAAATAAATAATTTAATGCTTGTATTTAAGTTAGGGATCAGTTATTAAGCTAAATAAAAATTAAAAATTCATAAGAGTTTTTCTGAAGATACGTTTTTTAATATTTTCACTCGGCGACTTAGCGAAAGCAGATGTGTCTAAGTATAGAGGAATAGATCGAAAAAGGTTTTTGAATAAAATAATGCACTCGCTTTCAAATAGGTTAAACGACTATAAACAATTTCTTAAATGTTTCCTAGACTAGGGTAATGTAGTGGGGCGAATTTGCTCCATGCGACTGTCTGCAACTTCTAGCTCCCAACTCCAACAAAGAACAACAAAGAAACCAGCAGCGCTTATGTTCGGTAACACTGGAGGGCTACATGCCTTATTGGTAAAGACTCCCGTGGACAACCTTACGTCGACGACCCTGGTTGCGCTCCATCGTTTGGGCCCTGGCTGACGGCTCTCATAGGCCTGGAGTTCAACGCGGCTTCCACTGCCACGAGCACCGTCCCTCGAAAGGTGGCGCTCTTTGCGGTATGAACGCGAATTCGTATCTGCTTTTTTAAGCGAATTGGCGAAATTAGATCAGATCAAAAGAGGACAGTCAATTTGAGCTACCAAAAGGAAGTCCTTTGCTCAACTTTAAAATTTCAATACTGAAACATGTGAAACTGACATTTGAATCAAATCCGAAAGCACTTTGCCTTTCATTTGAAAATGAATTTATGAAAGAGTATCTGTCATTGGGACTTATGTAGAAAATCGACAATGAAGCTCCTAATACTAGGCATTATTTTATTCCGCACCAGGTTGTTTTACGACCTCAAAGCACGTCGACGAAGCTACGTATTATATTCAATGCGTCTGGCAAGACTTCTTCTCAGGTTGCATTAAATTACACATTGATTTTGACAAGTGTAAGTTGCACAACTTATGCTGGGCTTGTTGGCGTTTATAAAGTGAACTCAAAGCCCTATTGCGCCCTTAACTCTCTTGAAGAGTTCATCACTGAACTTCAAATTCTTCTTCGCGAAGGTTTTCTTTTCGGCAACAAGTGCTTTCAAATCATTATTTGCTGTATCGCTACGGATGCGCCAGCGAAGTCATTTGTGTTGGGCACTAAGGGCATAGTGGCTACTTTTCTTATGGGCGGTGCACTCAGAAGGGACAAATGGTCAAACATCGCCAAGTTTTTCCAACAGGTAGTGATACTATGGAGTTGACAAGCAATGAATCCTCTAGAAATCGTGCGCAGCCGGAACACCATGTGAAGCAATCTTTACCAATAGAAATGCTAAACATTGACATAGTGTCACAGTGCTCCGTAGATTACATGCCCGTTGTTTGCTTAGGCGTAATGCGGACTTTATTGAAAAGCTGGGTTCACAAAAAAGGCTTCGAGTTTTCTTTAGTGTAATATAATTAAAATAATTTGAGTCGAAACAGATATTGCCATTTTTCAAAATTATCGTTGGCCATGAGGATACTTTTGGACATACATGACTGCAAGTCAAACAATTCTGTTGCTGCTCAATTATTAAGATCATTTGTTGTTGACACACCAGAGTTGTATGACTTGTGTTTTTTAGGCTGTTTTTGGAGCCTTAGATGGCATAAGTGCATTTAAATTTGAAAACACTCTGCGGCAAATCAAGAGGAAAGTCCGAAAAGGAGAAAGTGTGGCAGTCCAAATTTATAAAAGGCACATTGAGATGATTTACCATTTGGGAAAGGAAATAGGGCAAAAAGTAAACATAAGTTTTGGGAAGATCATAAATAATAAAATATCAAGTATTTCTTTAAAAGGTGTCTTCATTTCTTTGAAAGAGCCCAACAACTTTTGTTTGGTAAATAATAAAATATTTAAAATAATAGAAATAAAGAAAAATGAGAATCTTCTAGTTTTTGTAGGGACTGAAATACATGGCTTGACACCACTTTTCGTGGAACCAATAATATCAAGCGATTTTAATGTGTATTGTGCAACTGACTACGAGCCTTCGATAATACAATTGAATTTTGCTTAAATCAAATAAATAATAAAATAATATGTTTGCGAGATTCCTTAGACGGAAGCTATTTTTTCACACCGCAACTTCACCATGTCCTTCAATAACATAACTTCATCGGAATTGAATTATATTCAAAGTAATAATTTAAGAACATGTAAGTAATATATTTTTATTAAAAATTTTCCAATATTATTTTTAATAAACACATCATTTTTAGTGACAAACTTGACGATAGCAGAGACCAGAAACCTCCAAAATCTTTTACAAGACTTTGTGAAAGAAATTAAACAGTTGAGGTCTAAGGTTTCTGAGATAAAACTATTAAATTCCGTTTTAAAAGCAGAAATAACTGTTTAAAAGAGTCAAATAAACAAGGACTCTTAAAATTGACAGAGGATGTTGTCTCTGTTAAAATGGAAAACAGAAAAAACAATACACATTTTGATTCTGATGTCTTATTCTCAGACATCCCAAAACTTCCCCTCAGTGCTATTAGTGAAGTAGCAGCATTTGATGAGGAAGTGCAAAAAAATGAGTCAACTTAGGCAGTTCGTAAGTACTACAGAAACAGATATTAATATTTTATCTTATTAGAAACATTTAATATCGAAAGTTGGAGGAGACTGGCCCACACAATTTTTTAAAGCTGCGATCAGAAAAGTTTTTTCGGACAAGGTAGCTTCCGCATACAGCTGGAAGGGGACGAAAATTAAACATTGTAAAATTTTGTTTATTAATTAATATTTTCCCTTTTAGATATGACTAATAAAAAATATAAATGCACGGACAAAGATTTGAATACGGTGCTACAAAAGCATTTTGTCCATGCCAATGACAGGCTGGCGAAGCGTAGGCGTTTAGAGTAATACATGTAAATAATATTGTAAATATTTTTGTTATTATCTACATTACGAATTTCTATTACTGTTTTTGTTATTTCTTGTTTTAAATTTCTATGTTTTGTTTTGAATATCTATTTATTTTTTTTTGTTGTTATTTTTAAAGATAACATATATATAGTAAATGAAAATTATATTAAAACAAATTATTTTCGTTGCAAATTATTGAAAATTTCATTCGAATATGAGCCAGAAATGATTAAATTATGACTCGTGGAAGACTCTTTTATGATTAAAAGATGACTCGTGGAAGACTTTTTTATGATTAAAAGATGACTCGTGGAAGACTCTTTTATGATTAAAAAAAAGAGTCATGAGGCTAAAGTACCATTATCTCCTGATAGAACAGTCTTTTATGATCAAAAAATTAGCGCAAATATGACTATTTTCAACCGTCGCGCGACTCATAAAAGACTCAATTATGCTCTGTTAACTTCAAAAATGTTTGCTGTATTTCTATATGTGCTACATATTTGATAATTTAGAAAAGTGTTTAAAAAACGGTTCACGAAGTTTGTTATGAGTTTGGTTTGTTTCCCATACATCATTTTTTCGGATTTTCGAATATTTTTTACGTGTCACATACAGATTTGATCTCTAATATTGGAGAATATATACCACAGAAGGGAGACACGTCCTCATACATAGAAGAACTTAAACGCAAGCAGACTTCCGTTTAAAAATGGTTTTTATAGTTGATAAACTAAGAAGTGGGGCAAGTGGTAGTTTTAAAGACGGTAATACTGAAGGTACATTTTTTAGTGACACTAAATTGTCATCTGAAATTGCGGAAACAGATGTAAATGTTTTTTGATGGTGTTCAACAATACTGCAATGCATGGCATCTAACTACAAAATAAGTGTTGTACCATTTTGGACTTTTGCACATGAAACCGCAAAATAACTAATTAAACTTTACCCTTGGTACTACTTTCTACTAATAATTAGTTATGCGGTTGTTTCGATATGTGAATTATCCGAAGAAGCAGCAAAATTTAAAAAAAAAAGATATTAAATAATTTAGAGAGCAGCACAGAAAAAAAATTTCACGTATTTTGACAAATACTTATTTGTCTTAAGCTCAAATCCATTTATAAAAGTTTCCTTGAACACAAAAACAAAATTATTAAGTAGTAAATTTTATGTATTAGATGATTAAAATAGTAAAATAAATAATTTAATGCTTGTATTTAAGTTAGGGATCAGTTATTAAGCTAAATAAAAATTAAAAATTCATAAGAGTTTTTCTGAAGATACGTTTTTTAATATTTTCACTCGGCGACTTAGCGAAAGCAGATGTGTCTAAGTATAGAGGAATAGATCGAAAAAGGTTTTTGAATAAAATAATGCACTCGCTTTTAAATAGGTTAAACGACTATAAACAATTTCTTAAATGTTTCCTAGACTAGGGTAATGTAGTGGGGCGAATTTGCTCCATGCGACTGTCTGCAACTTCTAGCTCCCAACTCCAACAAAGAACAACAAAGAAACCAGCAGCGCTTATGTTCGGTAACACTGGCCTCCTTGCAGGGCTACAGGCCTTATTGGTAAAGACTCCCGTGGACAACCTTACGTCGACGACCCTGGTTGCGCTCCATCGTTTGGGCCCTGGCTGACGGCTCTCATAGGCCTGGAGTTCAACGCGGCTTCCACTGCCACGAGCACCGTCCCTCGAAAGGTGGCGCTCTTTGCGGTATGAACGCGAATTCGTATCTGCTTTTTTAAGCGAATTGGCGAAATTAGATCAGATCAAAAGAGGACAGTCGATTTGAGCTACCAAAAGGAAGTCCTTTGCTCAACTTTAAAATTTCAAAACTGAAACATGTGAAACTGACATTTGAATCAAATCCGAAAGCACTTTGCCTTTCATTTGAAAATGAATTTATGAAAGAGTATCTGTCATTGGGACTTATGTAGAAAATCGACAATGAAGCTCCTAATACTCCGCATTATTTTATTCCGCACCAGGTTGTTTTACGACCTCAAAGCACGTCGACGAAGCTACGTGTTATATTCAATGCGTCTGGCAAGACTTCTTCTCAGGTTGCATTAAATTACACATTGATAATTGGTCTCACCATTCAAGAGGGGCTCAACTAGACTCTGCTTTGTTTTCGTTGGCAGGAAAATGTAGAAAACTTGTAACAATTTAACTTACTATTCGATGGTCTGATTTGGAAATAGCTCTATATTGGATACAGTCGTTGGACGTTGGGTGGCTGAAATTCAGGAGTAGTTAGAGAACGCACCATGGCGTCATGTACCGACAAAACAGAACCCAGCAGATATAGTAACTCGCGGCTGTGGTGTTGATGATGTCGATATGGTTAAGAGGTCTCTCATATCTCGATAACCCTAAATGCAACTGGCTAATTAACCATCATGTGCAGTTATAAAATGAGATGGGCAATTTGGAGGTGCGCAAGTCAGATGTTGTGCTCAGTATTATGGTTGGCGATAATTCTACGGTTGAAACTATTGAGTCCTATTCGTCGCATACTAAATTTATCCGTAAATGTAAATGCAAGTCGATTAGACAATTCTCTCTAGGTAATTGCAATCGTTGAGCGATTTCTTCTGTTACCAAATTGGCCATAAAACAGCTATTGAGCAAAGCTCGGGCGAGAATGAAATCGACAGCTTTCATTTTTTGACTAACTACTGCAGTGGCATGAATCACATTTTCCGAAACCGTCACATGCATAACATGTGGGTAGAAGGTGGATCTTGTTGTAGGTGTTGTTGTAATACTCGACTTTTGTTGATGGTGTATATGTGAAATAATTTACATATGGTCCGCATTCTTGAATACCCGACACTTTTATCCAATGCGAAGGAAGTCATTGTAGAGTTGCGTCGATTTGGTAAAATCTAAACGTTGCACAGTGGGGCCTTTTCTCATTTGGGGTTGCAAAAATCATATTTTCTAAGTTAATGAAGCGATTAAAAAATTTTAAAAATCATTTAATAGAAAATTTTTTGAGCTTTGAAAATAATGTTTGTCAAAAGGTAAGAGTGGTGCTTCAATATTCAAGGTCAAACCCATGGAATTTTATTAAAATTTTTTTTTTAATATAAATAAAATATTTTAACGTTTTTAAAGACTATATCAAATGTTTTTATGTTTCAATTCTATTTTTTAACTTGCATACTATTATTTTTGCGTTGTTTGTTTAAGGTTCATTTTGAATATTTGCTATTGATGCCTGATTTTCTTCCATATTGTAATCAATATTAACATTAATATCTAACAAACTTAACATTTCGGAACTATAGTCACTTTCTTTTAAAAGTGGGTTCGATGAAGCTGCCAGCATGTTGAAAAGGGCTTCATTTTGTCTAACACAAAAATTTTTCATGTTTAGATACATAAGTGTATCTAAATCTTTGTAGTCCTTGTTTTTACAATCCTGTGCTTTGTCGGACAGCTCCCAATTAATAAGCACCTATACTCTATTAATTCTTTTCATGAGCCAAAAACCTCTGTCTAATCGGTTCCAAGTGGCTTGGCTGTGTGTGGCATAACGCTGAACCTCCGGAATGTAATCCGCTGGCGCATGTGTCATGAGCAGATTTCTTGCAGAACGTCGCAAAGTTGGTTGTAGCGCATTCTGTCACTGCTAGGACTCCACCGTCGCATTCAGCTACTATGTCATCATGTACTTGCAGAACAGTGTTATTGTGGGCAACAGTATATATTATAACCTTCTTACAAATAGTCTTAACATTAGCATATTCAATTTCAATTATTATGTGGATTACTCTATTTGATTGAAATATTTTTATATTTGATACTGCCATTAAACTAACTATTGGGACCTCTGTGAGCTGTTCGGTAAAAATTGATTTTAAATCTTCGTGGTCGAGAATTGCGGGGCTTATGATGTTAGATTTGGCGAGCGTTATAGTGAGCATAAGGTTATGGATTTCAGTGGTTAACATTCTATTTCGTGCAAGTAAAGTTTCATACAAATGAAGAGAGTCTACGAACTCGCCTTTTTATCTTTAACTTATTTATTTACTGCATCAGTTAAAAGGTTAATTTGTTTCTGTGCTTCAGTGATTACTATTACTTGTCTGTTGTTTGATTCTATGAGCTCGGCTTCGGTAAGTTTAATCTTTTCTAAGTCTGATGCATCACGCGTACCTGCAACGATTTTTAAAGCTGTTCCTAGAAAGTCTAAACTTCTGGTCATTCTATGGAGTACCGTTAAGCTAGATAAAATATTCTGAATATGGTCGATATCTACATCTAACAATTTTCGCATGTGTGACTGAGGAAAAAGTTTTGATAGTTTAATTGTATCATCTGTAATGCTCACGAAATTAGATAAATTTGTAGAATGTCTGACGTAACTATGTTGTTCCCATACAAAAATGTTTCCGTCCAATATCGAAATATAGCTTGCGTGCGAGAAATCGGTGATGCGTGCGTGAGTTGTGGGTAAGAGTATGAGGGTCACTCCGAAGAACCTGTATAAAATGATCAAACTGAATTGTAGTAACTATCTGTAAGAATCTTATGCGTTATGACCTATGTTTACCTCACATTGTCCTTATGGACCACACTCCCCTTAACATCTACAGACGTTCCCAGGTCTGCTTGCATGGCGCCCTCTGTGCACAAGGGAGATAGTTTGTTACCTAATCTTTTGCTATTTTTGAGGTAAACTTTTTCTCCAACATCAAACACCTTGTTCTGTCTGTTCGGGTTGCATCCAGCTAATTGATCTTGCTGAGCTTTTATTAGTCGTTCTTTGATTTTTTGCTTAATTTCGTCTGGTATAGAGTGAATTACATCGAGTGGTTTTTGTTTTATTATATTCTATTGTTGCTCTCATGATAGCCTGAACTGTATCGCTAACTTTTTTATCCAATTTTAAACACCTTGCGATTTCTATTAATATACTGTGGAAACGTTCCGCTAACAATGAAGTGATCGTTTCGGAATTAAACGATGGCTCATTGTGGCAATAAATGATTTTTGTGTTTGGAAATGTATTAATTATAAGTAAAATGGGGTTAACAATATCGACTATTGATCTAGAAGGTAAAGACTCGACGACGGTGAATTTGGAAAATTTATCGTTGCAAGTCAGGAAAAGTTTCTGATCTGTAAAAAATATGTCAATGTGTAACATTTCTATGACAAATGAGGGAATTGGCGTTTTCCCGAGTTCTTGTTTTTTGGGGTGTCGGTTGTACTCGGCGATAGCGCAAACTTTGCAATTTGGTACAACCTCGTTAGCCAATTTAATCATTTTTGGGAAGTAGTAGTCCCGAAGTATCTGTTTTACGCTTTCTTGTGCCGCTCTGTGCGCACGATTATGTTCGGTGTTGACTATTTCTACCTTTTCGTCTTTGTTAGTGATGTCTGACACTATTCTTTTCAATGTCAGAATTTAGTTGTCGGGAAAATTGAAACCAGCTCATGTTGAAAGGCAGCTAAAGTTGTGAGTTCGCAATAAGAGGCGTTTACAACATCGGGGTTCACAGCAAGTTGTAATGTTTCTATGAGATTAATTTTATCTTTAAATTGAATTAAGCGACGGGTGTTTCTGCCAAATAGAATAAGTCTTCGATGCAACGAGTAACGTGATTCTTCCAAAGTTACCTGATTTCTATAACAATTTAGGGGGTTATTAGTTGTTTGTATAGTGAATGTAAGGGATACCTCACTGTGAATAGTGGCTATGTCTGATTGCGTTTCGTCTTGGAGAGCGTTAAGCTCTTGCCTAGGTAAGGCATCTGCGACAAAGTTTTCTTTCCCTGGCTTGTAATGCAATTGTTCAATAAACGCCTTCCACGTCTTGATTTTCGCATTCGTATTTTTCTCAGACACTGCGAACGTGAGAGGTTGATGATCTGTAAATATATGTAGTTCTCTTGTACCGTAAAGGTAATTCTGCAGTTTGCCGAGGGCCCATACAATCGCCAACAACTCTCTTTCCTTGGTAGCATAGTGAGTTTCGCACGTTTTTAGCGTTCGGGAGATCATGGTGATGGGTCTACCGCCTTGAGATAATACTGCTCCAATGCCGTTTGCAGAAGCATCTGTAGTCAAGTCAAAAGGTCTTTTGAAATCAGGGTACATGAGCATAACATCTTCCGATGCTAGTATGTTTCTCAATCGGTTTAAAGCGTCGCGCTGAGATTCGTCAAATTCGACTGCTACTTTTCTAGACATGTGTTTGCTTACAGTGCCGTTTTTGCCTTTTAGTATATTAGTGAAGGGTCTTGCTATGGCTGCAAAGTCTTTGATAAACACCCTATAGTAGCTGGCTAGGCCTAGAAAAGATCTCAGAGAGTATACATTTTTTGGTTCAATGTACGCTTGGATCGCTTTGACTTTTTCTGGGTCTGTTTTTGCTCCATCGCCAGTAACAATGAAGCCTAAGTACTCGACACTTTCTTTAAAAAATTTCGACTTTTCCTTGAAAACTCTCATGTTAGCATCGCAAAGTTGCTAAAATATTATATCGCTATGGCAAACGTGGTCTGCGGCATTTTCAGAGAAGATAGTTACGTCATCCACATAGACATAACATATCTTTCCGATCTGTTCTCGCACGATATCGTCGATTGCTCTTTGAAAAATGCTTCCCGCATTTTTTAGACCAAAGGGCAAATGACAGAATTCGTTTTTTCCGCCATTTATCGAGAAGGATGTCTTTTCGCGATTGTCCTCCGCTAGGTAAATCTGGTGGTATCCGGACTTAACATCCAGTGTGGTAAAAAACTTAGCCTTTCCGAGGTTAGCTGAGATTACCTGGATACTCGGCATCGGATATCGGTCGGCGGTGGTCTTTTCATTTAGTTTTTTAAAGTCAATGACCAGCCGTTAATTCTTATTTCCGTTGGAGTCTATTCCTTTCTTATCAACAACCCAGACTGGGCTATTATACGTAGATCTTGATGGCCTTATTATGCCATCTTTCAACAGCTGTGCGACTTCGTTGTTTACAAAATCTGACACGCCTACAGCGTATGAATAGGGCTTTGAATATACCTCCTTATTGTCTACAGTCCGGATTCTGGCGACGACTGAAGTATTATAAGGCAGTGCCTCGTTAGAGGTCGCGAATGCACTAATTCTCTTCAGTATCATTTTCTTGAATTCGCCTTTTACGGAATTTGGGACTACGATATCATCGACACGTGTAAAGTTCACGTTATCGCACGGATGGTGATTAAGTATATCCGAAGTATTACCGTAGTTTATGCTGTTTTCCATCAGGTCAATAGTGTTACGTCACTTTCGTCATCTATTTCAGCACGCGCAATTTCGGCCATTTCTTCGTATTTTTTCTCGTCTTGGATAGGCGCTTGTTGCGAAATATTGCTATCTGAAGTGTTATGCCTTTTCCGAGCCCCGTCTTGTGTAGAATAGCCCTGTGGCTTTCCCCAATTGGTCTGTTGCCTTAACTTGGACATCGAAGGATCAACGTCCATGGGTTGAGCCTGATACTTTGATTGTGGCTCTTTGTCATTCGCTGGCGTTTTAGGGTCAGCTTGCTGTACCCTGCTTTGGCCTCGATTTCCCATAAAATGTGTTTTTCTTTCCTGGCCCCTGCCTTGTCTAGCTTGGTTACGATTGCCAAATCTAGTATTATCGCCGCTATGGTTTCTTTCCTCAATTACTTTCGCATAAGATGCAACAAATGCGCTTCTTTCGATGCTATTTTCAGCCTCACGGGCCACTGCTAATGCAGATGGCAAATCCTTGGGCTTCGCTGGGATTACTAAAGATTTTAGGGGCCTCCTCCTGCCATGAAAACGTGTAGTGCATCGTCTCTAATTTCTGCACAAAGAATGGATCTTTTAAAAAAATCTCATATGCGTCTATAGCCACCTCTCGCCACGACACGTATTCCTCATGATTTCCATTGAAGCTAGGCACTGATTTTACAATGTCTAACTTCACCTCACATCCCACACTAGGGTCAATTGTTACTCTCTGGTATGTTTCAACTTGTGGGGTCTCTATTCTTAATGCAATAACCTGACCTCTAACTGTTTCAAGTTCCGCTCGGAACTCGTCTTTTAGTCTCCTCTCTTGTTCGAGGAGCGCACTGTATACTGCACCTTCTACTAACGCTGTTAGTAATGCCGGCTCCATTTCAAATTGACCGTTTCTTCCTGGCCTAAATCCTACTTCTTGCTCTTCGTCACTGTCGTACTCTATCTTTATATTTCTATAAGCCCAAATCATGAGCAGCCAATGAAGCGAAAATATCAATTTGTTTGCAAATGTATCCTAGACTAGGGTAATGTAGTGGGGCGAATTTGCTCCATGCGACTGTCTGCAACTTCTAGCTCCCAACTCCAACAAAGAACAACAAAGAAACCAGCAGCGCTTATGTTCGGTAACACTCTCCTACAGGCTACAGGCCTTATTGGTAAAGACTCCCGTGGATAACCTTACGTCGACGACACTGGTTGCGCTCCATCGTTTGGGCCCTGGCTGACGGCTCTCATAGGCCTGGAGTTCAACGCGGCTTCCACTGCCACGAGCACCGTCCCTCGAAAGGTGGCGCTCTTTGCGGTATGAACGCGAATTCGTATCTGTTTTTTTAAGCGAATTGGCGAAATTAGATCAGATTAAAAGAGGACAGTCAATTTGAGCTACCAAAAGGAAGTCCTTTGCTCAACTTTAAAATTTCAAAACTGAAACATGTGAAACTGACATTTGAATCAAATCCGAAAGCACTTTGCCTTTCATTTGAAAATGAATTTATGAAAGAGTATCTGTCATTGGGACTTATGTAGAAAATCGACAATGAAGCTCCTAATACTCCGCATTATTTTATTCCGCACCAGGTTGTTTTACGACCTCAAAGCACGTCGACGAAGCTACGTGTTATATTCAATGCGTCTGGCAAGACTTCTTCTCAGGTTGCATTAAATTACACATTGATAATTGGTCTCACCATTCAAGAGGGGCTCAACTAGACTCTGCTTTGTTTTCGTTGGCAGGAAAATGTAGAAATCTTGTAACAATTTAACGTACTATTCGATGGTCTGATTTGGAAATAGCTCTATATTGGATACAGTCGTTGGACGTTGGGTGGCTGAAATTCAGGAGTAGTTAGAGAACGCACCATGGCGTCATGTACCGACAAAACAGAACCCAGCAGATATAGTAACTCGCGGCTGTGGTGTTGATGATGTCGATATGGTTAAGAGGTCTCTCATATCTCGATAACCCTAAATGCAACTGGCTAATTAACCATCATGTGCAGTTATAAAATGAGATGGGCAATTTGGAGGTGCGCAAGTCAGATGTTGTGCTCAGTATTATGGTTGGCGATAATTCTACGGTTGAAACTATTGAGTCCTATTCGTCGCATACTAAATTTATCCGTAAATGTAAATGCAAGTCGATTAGACAATTCTCTCTAGGTAATTGCAATCGTTGAGCGATTTCTTCTGTTACCAAATTGGCCATAAAACAGCTATTGAGCAAAGCTCGGGCGAGAATGAAATCGACAGCTTTCATTTTTTGACTAACTACTGCAGTGGCATGAATCACATTTTTCGAAACCGTCACATGCATAACATGTGGGTAGAAGGTGGATCTTGTTGTAGGTGTTGTTGTAATACTCGACTTTTGTTGATGGTGTATATGTGAAATAATTTACATATGGTCCGCATTCTTGAATACCCGACACTTTTATCCTATGCAATTAGCGACAGTGTGGCCTTTCCGAAGGAAGTCATTGTAGAGTTGCGTCGATTTGGTAAAATCTAAACGTTGCACAGTGGGGCCTTTTCTCATTTGGGGTTGCAAAAATCATATTTTCTAAGTTAATGAAGCGATTAAAAAATTTTAAAAATCATTTAATAGAAAATTCTTTGAGCTTTGAAAATAATGTTTGTCAAAAGGTAAGAGTGGTGCTTCAATATTCAAGGTCCAACCCATGGAATTTTATTAAAAATTTTTTTTTAATATAAATAAAATATTTTAACGTTTTTAAAGACTATATCAAATGTTTTTATGTTTCAATTCTATTTTTTAACTTGCATACTATTATTTTTGCGTTGTTTGTTTAAGGTTCATTTTGAATATTTGCTATTGATGCCTGATTTTCTTCCATATTGTAATCAATATTAACATTAATATCTAACAAACTTAACATTTCGGAACTATAGTCACTTTCTTTTAAAAGTGGGTTCGATGAAGCTGCCAGCATGTTGAAAAGGGCTTCATTTTGTCTAACACAAAAATTTTTCATGTTTAGATACATTAGTGTATCTAAATCTTTGTAGTCCTTGTTTTTACAATCCTGTGCTTTGTCGGACAGCTCCCAATTAATAAGCACCTATACTCTATTAATTCTTTTCATGAGCCAAAAACCTCTGTCTAATCGGTTGCAAGTGGCTTGGCTGTGTGTGGCATAACGCTAAACCTCCGGAATGTAATCCGCTGGCGCATGTGTCATGAGCAGATTTCTTGCAGAACGTCGCAAAGTTGGTTGTAACGCATTCTGTCACTGCTAGGACTCCACCGTCGCATTCAGCTACTATGTCATCATGTACTTGCAGAACAGTGTTATTGTGGGCAACAGGATATATCATAACCTTCTTACATTAGGATATTCATATATTATGTGGATTACTCTATTTGATTGAAATATTTTTATATTTGATACTGCCATTAAACTAACTATTGGGACCTCTGTGAGCTGTTCGGTAAAAATTGATTTTAAATCTTCGTGGTCGAGAATTGCGGGGCTTATGATGTTAGATTTGGCGAGCGTTATAGTGAGCATAAGGTTATGGATTTCAGTGGTTAACATTCTATTTCGTGCAAGTAAAGTTTCATACAAATGAAGAGAGTCTACGAACTCGCCTTTTTATCTTTAATTTATTTATTTACTGCATCAGTTAAAAGGTTAATTTGTTTCTGTGCTTCAGTGATTACTATTACTTGTCTGTTGTTTGATTCTATGAGCTCGGCTTCGGTAAGTTTAATCTTTTCTAAGTCTGATGCATCACGCGTACCTGCAACGATTTTTAAAGCTGTTCCTAGAAAGTCTAAACTTCTGGTCATTCTATGGAGTACCGTTAAGCTAGATAAAATATTCTGAATATGGTCGATATCTACATCTAACAATTTTCGCATGTGTGACTGAGGAAAAAGTTTTGATAGTTTAATTGTATCATCTGTAATGCTCACGAAATTAGATAAATTTGTAGAATGTCTGACGTAACTATGTTGTTCCCATACAAAAATGTTTCCGTCCAATATCGAAATATAGCTTGCGTGCGAGAAATCGGTGATGCGTGCGTGAGTTGTGGGTAAGAGTATGAGGGTCACTCCGAAGAACCTGTATAAAATGATCAAACTGAATTGTAGTAACTATCTGTAAGAATCTTATGCGTTATGACCTATGTTTACCTCACATTGTCCTTATGGACCACACTCCCCTTAACATCTACAGACGTTCCCAGGTCTGCTTGCATGGCGCCCTCTGTGCACAAGGGAGATAGTTTGTTACCTAATCTTTTGCTATTTTTGAGGTAAACTTTTTCTCCAACATCAAACACCTTGTTCTGTCTGTTCGGGTTGCATCCAGCTAATTGATCTTGCTGAGCTTTTATTAGTCGTTCTTTGATTTTTTGCTTAATTTCGTCTGGTATAGAGTGAATTACATCGAGTGGTTTTTGTTTTATTATATTCTATTGTTGCTCTCATGATAGCCTGAACTGTATCGCTAACTTTTTTATCCAATTTTAAACACCTTGCGATTTCTATTAATATACTGTGGAAACGTTCCGCTAACAATGAAGTGATCGTTTCGGAATTAAACGATGGCTCATTGTGGCAATAAATGATTTTTGTGTTTGGAAATGTATTAATTATAAGTAAAATGGGGTTAACAATATCGACTATTGATCTAGAAGGTAAAGACTCGACGACGGTGAATTTGGAAAATTTATCGTTGCAAGTCAGGAAAAGTTTCTGATCTGTAAAAAATATGTCAATGTGTAACATTTCTATGACAAATGAGGGAATTGGCGTTTTCCCGAGTTCTTGTTTTTTGGGGTGTCGGTTGTACTCGGCGATAGCGCAAACTTTGCAATTTGGTACAACCTCGTTAGCCAATTTAATCATTTTTGGGAAGTAGTAGTCCCGAAGTATCTGTTTTACGCTTTCTTGTGCCGCTCTGTGCGCACGATTATGTTCGGTGTTGACTATTTCTACCTTTTCGTCTTTGTTAGTGATGTCTGACACTATTCTTTTCAATGTCAGAATTTAGTTGTCGGGAAAATTGAAACCAGCTCATGTTGAAAGGCAGCTAAAGTTGTGAGTTCGCAATAAGAGGCGTTTACAACATCGGGGTTCACAGCAAGTTGTAATGTTTCTATGAGATTAATTTTATCTTTAAATTGAATTAAGCGACGGGTGTTTCTGCCAAATAGAATAAGTCTTCGATGCAACGAGTAACGTGATTCTTCCAAAGTTACCTGATTTCTATAACAATTTAGGGGGTTATTAGTTGTTTGTATAGTGAATGTAAGGGATACCTCACTGTGAATAGTGGCTATGTCTGATTGCGTTTCGTCTTGGAGAGCGTTAAGCTCTTGCCTAGGTAAGGCATCTGCGACAAAGTTTTCTTTCCCTGGCTTGTAATGCAATTGTTCAATAAACGCCTTCCACGTCTTGATTTTCGCATTCGTATTTTTCTCAGACACTGCGAACGTGAGAGGTTGATGATCTGTAAATATATGTAGTTCTCTTGTACCGTAAAGGTAATTCTGCAGTTTGCCGAGGGCCCATACAATCGCCAACAACTCTCTTTCCTTGGTAGCATAGTGAGTTTCGCACGTTTTTAGCGTTCGGGAGATCATGGTGATGGGTCTACCGCCTTGAGATAATACTGCTCCAATGCCGTTTGCAGAAGCATCTGTAGTCAAGTCAAAAGGTCTTTTGAAATCAGGGTACATGAGCATAACATCTTCCGATGCTAGTATGTTTCTCAATCGGTTTAAAGCGTCGCGCTGAGATTCGTCAAATTCGACTGCTACTTTTCTAGACATGTGTTTGCTTACAGTGCCGTTTTTGCCTTTTAGTATATTAGTGAAGGGTCTTGCTATGGCTGCAAAGTCTTTGATAAACACCCTATAGTAGCTGGCTAGGCCTAGAAAAGATCTCAGAGAGTATACATTTTTTGGTTCAATGTACGCTTGGATCGCTTTGACTTTTTCTGGGTCTGTTTTTGCTCCATCGCCAGTAACAATGAAGCCTAAGTACTCGACACTTTCTTTAAAAAATTTCGACTTTTCCTTGAAAACTCTCATGTTAGCATCGCAAAGTTGCTAAAATATTATATCGCTATGGCAAACGTGGTCTGCGGCATTTTCAGAGAAGATAGTTACGTCATCCACATAGACATAACATATCTTTCCGATCTGTTCTCGCACGATATCGTCGATTGCTCTTTGAAAAATGCTTCCCGCATTTTTTAGACCAAAGGGCAAATGACAGAATTCGTTTTTTCCGCCATTTATCGAGAAGGATGTCTTTTCGCGATTGTCCTCCGCTAGGTAAATCTGGTGGTATCCGGACTTAACATCCAGTGTGGTAAAAAACTTAGCCTTTCCGAGGTTAGCTGAGATTACCTGGATACTCGGCATCGGATATCGGTCGGCGGTGGTCTTTTCATTTAGTTTTTTAAAGTCAATGACCAGCCGTTAATTCTTATTTCCGTTGGAGTCTATTCCTTTCTTATCAACAACCCAGACTGGGCTATTATACGTAGATCTTGATGGCCTTATTATGCCATCTTTCAACAGCTGTGCGACTTCGTTGTTTACAAAATCTGACACGCCTACAGCGTATGAATAGGGCTTTGAATATACCTCCTTATTGTCTACAGTCCGGATTCTGGCGACGACTGAAGTATTATAAGGCAGTGCCTCGTTAGAGGTCGCGAATGCACTAATTCTCTTCAGTATCATTTTCTTGAATTCGCCTTTTACGGAATTTGGGACTACGATATCATCGACACGTGTAAAGTTCACGTTATCGCACGGATGGTGATTAAGTATATCCGAAGTATTACCGTAGTTTATGCTGTTTTCCATCAGGTCAATAGTGTTACGTCACTTTCGTCATCTATTTCAGCACGCGCAATTTCGGCCATTTCTTCGTATTTTTTCTCGTCTTGGATAGGCGCTTGTTGCGAAATATTGCTATCTGAAGTGTTATGCCTTTTCCGAGCCCCGTCTTGTGTAGAATAGCCCTGTGGCTTTCCCCAATTGGTCTGTTGCCTTAACTTGGACATCGAAGGATCAACGTCCATGGGTTGAGCCTGATACTTTGATTGTGGCTCTTTGTCATTCGCTGGCGTTTTAGGGTCAGCTTGCTGTACCCTGCTTTGGCCTCGATTTCCCATAAAATGTGTTTTTCTTTCCTGGCCCCTGCCTTGTCTAGCTTGGTTACGATTGCCAAATCTAGTATTATCGCCGCTATGGTTTCTTTCCTCAATTACTTTCGCATAAGATGCAACAAATGCGCTTCTTTCGATGCTATTTTCAGCCTCACGGGCCACTGCTAATGCAGATGGCAAATCCTTGGGCTTCGCTGGGATTACTAAAGATTTTAGGGGCCTCCTCCTGCCATGAAAACGTGTAGTGCATCGTCTCTAATTTCTGCACAAAGAATGGATCTTTTAAAAAAATCTCATATGCGTCTATAGCCACCTCTCGCCACGACACGTATTCCTCATGATTTCCATTGAAGCTAGGCACTGATTTTACAATGTCTAACTTCACCTCACATCCCACACTAGGGTCAATTGTTACTCTCTGGTATGTTTCAACTTGTGGGGTCTCTATTCTTAATGCAATAACCTGACCTCTAACTGTTTCAAGTTCCGCTCGGAACTCGTCTTTTAGTCTCCTCTCTTGTTCGAGGAGCGCACTGTATACTGCACCTTCTACTAACGCTGTTAGTAATGCCGGCTCCATTTCAAATTGACCGTTTCTTCCTGGCCTAAATCCTACTTCTTGCTCTTCGTCACTGTCGTACTCTATCTTTATATTTCTATAAGCCCAAATCATGAGCAGCCAATGAAGCGAAAATATCAATTTGTTTGCAAATGTATCCTAGTCTAGGGTAATGTAGTGGGGCGAATTTGCTCCATGCGACTGTCTGCAACTTCTAGCTCCCAACTCCAACAAAGAACAACAAAGAAACCAGCAGCGCTTATGTTCGGTAACACTCTCCTACAGGCTACAGGCCTTATTGGTAAAGACTCCCGTGGATAACCTTACGTCGACGACACTGGTTGCGCTCCATCGTTTGGGCCCTGGCTGACGGCTCTCATAGGCCTGGAGTTCAACGCGGCTTCCACTGCCACGAGCACCGTCCCTCGAAAGGTGGCGCTCTTTGCGGTATGAACGCGAATTCGTATCTGTTTTTTAAGCGAATTGGCGAAATTAGATCAGATTAAAAGAGGACAGTCAATTTGAGCTACCAAAAGGAAGTCCTTTGCTCAACTTTAAAATTTCAAAACTGAAACATGTGAAACTGACATTTGAATCAAATCCGAAAGCACTTTGCCTTTCATTTGAAAATGAATTTATGAAAGAGTATCTGTCATTGGGACTTATGTAGAAAATCGACAATGAAGCTCCTAATACTCCGCATTATTTTATTCCGCACCAGGTTGTTTTACGACCTCAAAGCACGTCGACGAAGCTACGTGTTATATTCAATGCGTCTGGCAAGACTTCTTCTCAGGTTGCATTAAATTACACATTGATAATTGGTCTCACCATTCAAGAGGGGCTCAACTAGACTCTGCTTTGTTTTCGTTGGCAGGAAAATGTAGAAATCTTGTAACAATTTAACGTACTATTCTATGGTCTGATTTGGAAATAGCTCTATATTGGATACAGTCGTTGGACGTTGGGTGGCTGAAATTCAGGAGTAGTTAGAGAACGCACCATGGCGTCATGTACCGACAAAACAGAACCCAGCAGATATAGTAACTCGCGGCTGTGGTGTTGATGATGTCGATATGGTTAAGAGGTCTCTCATATCTCGATAACCCTAAATGCAACTGGCTAATTAACCATCATGTGCAGTTATAAAATGAGATGGGCAATTTGGAGGTGCGCAAGTCAGATGTTGTGCTCAGTATTATGGTTGGCGATAATTCTACGGTTGAAACTATTGAGTCCTATTCGTCGCATACTAAATTTATCCGTAAATGTAAATGCAAGTCGATTAGACAATTCTCTCTAGGTAATTGCAATCGTTGAGCGATTTCTTCTGTTACCAAATTGGCCATAAAACAGCTATTGAGCAAAGCTCGGGCGAGAATGAAATCGACAGCTTTCATTTTTTGACTAACTACTGCAGTGGCATGAATCACATTTTCCGAAACCGTCACATGCATAACATGTGGGTAGAAGGTGGATCTTGTTGTAGGTGTTGTTGTAATACTCGACTTTTGTTGATGGTGTATATGTGAAATAATTTACATATGGTCCGCATTCTTGAATACCCGACACTTTTTTCCTATGCAATTAGCGACAGTGTGGCCTTTCCGAAGGAAGTTATTGGAAAGTTGCGTCGATTTGGTAAGATCTAAACGTTGCACAGGGGGCCTTTTCTCATTTGGGGTTGCAAAAATCATATTTTCTAAGTTAATGAAGCGATTTAAAAAATTTAAAAATCATTTAATAGAAAATTCTTTGAGCTTTGAAAATAATGTTTGTCAAAAGGTAAGAGTGGTGCTTCAATATTCAAGGTAAAAGTTGAAAAATATTTTCGTGCCTATTTTACCCATGGAATTTTATTAAAATTTTTTTTTTAATATAAATAAAATATTTTAACGTTTTTAAAGACTATATCAAATGTTTTTATGTTTCAATTCTATTTTTGAACTTGAATACTATTATTTTTGCGTTGTTTGTTTAAGGTTCATTTTGAGTATTTGCTATTGATGCCTTAACATTTCGGAACTATAGTCACTTTCTTTTAAAAGTGGGTTCGATGAAGCTGCCAGCATGTTGAAAAGGGCTTCATTTTGTCTAACACAAAAATTTTTCATGTTTAGATACATTAGTGTATCTAAATCTTTATAGTCCTTGTTTTTACATTCCTGTGCTTTGTCGGACAGCTCCCAATAAATAAGCACCTACTCTATTAATTCTTTTCATGAGCCAAAAACCTCTGTACCGCGAAATAAATTTTTTCTGAGTCTACAATTCAATCAAAAGTTGAGCTATTTTTTGATGCGTATTTAGCAAATTTGGAACCATTTATCATTTCCTTGCAGTTTACAACATTTAGGATAACACGATTTATTGATTTCATGATTTACGCCCGTTATCGAAGATGTCATTTTATCATTTTTAAAAAGTCTCCTCGATGTATTTCCATCATTGGTATTTCCGGATCCGTGTTACTAGATCGGTAAACTTATTCTTCCGTTGAACCTCCAATTGCGTATTCCTAAAGCCAAAGTTGACTCTCTTGTATAAAACGCGATATATTTCTGTAGCTCGCATTCCAATTTTGCTTCATGATACCGTAAGTGTGTAAATTTTGTTCACTAAGCTCCGTAGAAGCGTTTTCGGGTAAAACGCTCATCTCTTCAAGCAATGCAATTTGAAAATCTGAGATGCACGAAAAACTTTAAAAATCTTTGAATTTAAATCCATTATACCGCTTGTTGTGAATTATATATAAAAATACTATTTAATATTGAAATTTCATATGGAGTTTCTTTTAAGAAGTTACGAATAAACTAATACGACATATTTTTTAAATTCAATAGGTAAACAACAAATAAGGTATTGCCCTTTTTGTATTAATTAGATAAACAAGTGTACTAACTGACATTTAAAACACGGTCCAAAAAAGGACCAAACTGCAGGTAAACCTCATTAAAACTACACTTTCGTTTTTTTTAAACAGGTAGTTAGAAATCTAACATTTCTTAAGGGAATATAATATATCGATGGTTGAGCACTATCGAGTCGACCCACTATCGATGGTCGTGCACTACCGATAGCGCCTCGATAGTGGCTCGTTAGTGTCACCAATAGTTGTGAAATAAATTGTAAACAAGTGTGAAAAAGTGGTGTCGTTTTTTAGTGATAATTTAGAAAAAAAAATGATCGCTTTCTTTAAATGGGTAATAAAAATAAGAGATATACGTTTTATGATAGACATGCGATTGCAGCACATCCGACTCTGAAAAGGGCTCTGCGGCTATAACATCTAGCCAAAAAGTAACAAAAGATCAAAAATATCTGATGTCTGGAACTATTTCAAAAGATCTGAGAATAAAAAATTTGCAAAATGTTTGAACTGCGAAGAGGGATATAAGACTAGCGGAAATACGTCCAACTTAGGTTATACCCTATAACGGGTTCATCCTAATTTAAAGGAAGAAGTCCGGAATCCCGCTAATGATGATCAAGGCGACAGCATGCCATCCACTAGCAGCAGCTGCCGATCAAGTATGAGATCTTTGGATTCATATCTTAAAACATCTGTGTTCAAATACTTATGCATTCCGGCATAAGTGGGTATTCAGCAAGGCAGGGCAAATAGTATCCGACCGCAGAACACGTATAAAGGAGAAAAGAGTGAACATCTTGTTTTAAAACCAAAATCTTTGGCTTACTTGCTCTGAATACATCGAATAAGCAACGTGCTCAGAAATATACAAATATTTATGTTCTTTGTTTGCTAAGCATTTGAATATTGAAACGATTCAATTTTCTATACCGACTTGCCCACTGTTTAATTACCCGCAGATCAGTCACTCGATGACGTTCTGACACAAAATATGAATATCAGTGAATTCTTTTCTTTTCTCGTTTTTATACTTTCAACTTATTTAAATAATCACATAAATATCTGTAAATATAATTAAAATAATTAAAAACATTAAATTAACTTTTTGAAAACATAAACTATCGAGGCGCTATCGAGCCAATCTCGATGGCTCTATCGATGGTTTGGTAAAAAAACGATCGCCGCTATCGATGGTGCCGACTATCGAAAGTTTCCCACCTCTAGCCGACACGTCCTGTAATATTCAGCAATGGTGACGCCGCGATGCCTGGACTCTTGTTTACAACACCATTGTAGTTAATGTATGTGGTCTCGTTTATAGTCGCAATACGTTCAAATGTGATGAGATGTGTGCCTTCAATTGTCATCACTAGGCCGTCATCTACTCTTACTCTTGCTGATAGTTCGTTGACAACGATTATTCCTTCGTCTAATAGGTTAATCGGTTCCAAGTGGCTTGGCTGTGTGTGACATAACGCTGAACCTCCGGAATGTAATCCGCTGGCGCATGTGTCATGAGCAGATTTCTTGCAGAACGTCGCAAAGTTGGTTGTAGCGCATTCTGTCACTGCTAGGACTCCACCGTCGCATTCAGCTACTATGTCATCATGTACTTGCAGAACAGTGTTATTGTGGGCAACAGGATATATCATAACCTTCTTACATTAGGATATTTATATATTATGTGGATTACTCTATTTGATTGAAATATTTTTATATTTGATACTGCCATTAAACTAACTATTGGGACCTCTGTGAGCTGTTCGGTAAAAATTGATTTTAAATCTTCGTGGTCGAGAATTGCGGGGCTTATGATGTTAGATTTGGCGAGCGTTATAGTGAGCATAAGGTTATGGATTTCAGTGGTTAACATTCTATTTCGTGCAAGTAAAGTTTCATACAAATGAAGAGAGTCTACGAACTCGCCTTTTTATCTTTAATTTATTTATTTACTGCATCAGTTAAAAGGTTAATTTGTTTCTGTGCTTCAGTGATTACTATTACTTGTCTGTTGTTTGATTCTATGAGCTCGGCTTCGGTAAGTTTAATCTTTTCTAAGTCTGATGCATCAGGCGTACCTGCAACGATTTTTAAAGCTGTTCCTAGAAAGTCTAAACTTCTGGTCATTCTATGGTGTACCGTTAAGCTAGATAAAATATTCTGAATATGGTCGATATCTACATCTAACAATTTTCGATTTTTGTTTAGATTTTTTGTTCGATTTTTTTAGACTTTTGTTGATGGTGTATATGTGCATTAATTTACATATGGTCCGTATTCTTGAATACCCGACACTTTTTTCCTATGCAATTAGTGACAGTGTGGCCTTTCCGAAGGAAGTTATTGCAAAGTTGCGTCGATTTGGTAAGATCTAAACGTTGCACAGGGGGCCTTTTCTCATTTGGGGTTGCAAAAATCATATTTTCTAAGTTAATGAAGCGATTTAAAAAATTTAAAAATCATTTAATAGAAAATTCTTTGAGCTTTGAAAATAATGTTTGTCAAAAGGTAAGAGTGGTGCTTCAATATTCAAGGTAAAAGTTGAAAAATATTTTCGTGCCTATTTTACCCATGGAATTTTATTAAAAATTTTTTTTTTAATATAAACAAAATATTTTAACGTTTTTAAAGACTATATCAAATGTTTTTATGTTTCAATTCTATTTTTGAACTTGAATACTATTATTTTTGCGTTGTTCGTTTAAGGTTCATTTTGAATATTTGCTATTGATGCCTGATTTTCTTCCATATTGTGATCAATATTAATGCCAGCATGTTGAAAAGGGCTTCATTTTGTCTAACACAAAAATTGTTCATGTTTAGATACATTAGTGTATCTAAATCTTTGTAGTCCTCGTTTTTAAATTCCTGTGCTTTGTCGGACAGCTCCCAATTAATAAGCACCTATACTCCATTAATTTTTTTCATGAGCCAAAAACCTCTGTACCGCGAAATAAATTTTTTCTGAGTCTACAATTTAATCAAAAGTTGAGCTATTTTTTTATGCGTATTTAGCAAATTTGGAACCATTTATCATTTCCTTGCAGTTTACAATATTTAGGATAACACGATTTAATGAGTTCATGATTTACGCCCGTTATCGAAGATGTCATTTTATCATTTTTAAAAAGTCTCCTCGATGTATTTCCATCATTGGTATTTCCGGATCCGTGTTACTAGATGGGTAAACTTATTCTTCCGTTGAACCTCCAATTGCGTATTCCTAAAGCCAAAGTTGACTCTCTTGTATAAAACGCGATATATTTCTGTAGCTCGCATTCCAATTTTGCTTCATGATACCGTAAGTGTGTAAATTTTGTTCACTAAGCTCCGTAGAAGCGTTTTCGGGTAAAACGCTCATCTCTTCAAGCAATGCAATTTGAAAATCTGAGATGCACGAAAAACTTCAAAAATCTTTGAATTTAAATCCATTATACCGCTTGTTGTGAATTATATATAAAAATACTATTTAATATTATATTGATGGTCGTGCACTACCGATAGCGCCTCGATAGTGGCTCGTTAGTGTCACCAATAGTTGTGAAATAAATTGAAAAAAATGTGAAAAAGTGGCGTCGTTTTTTAGTGATAATTTAGAAAAAAAAATGATCGCTTTCTTTAAATGGGTAATAAAAATAAGAGCAGTTGAATTAATTTTAATGCAATTATCAATATACGTTTTATGATAGACATGCGATTGCAGCACATCCGACTCTGAAAAGGGCTCTGCGGCTATAACATCTAGCCAAAAAGTAAAAAAAGATCAAAAATATCTGATGTCTGGAACTATTTCAAAAGATCTGAGAATAAAAAATTTGTAAAATGTTTGAACTGCGAAGAGGGATATAAGAGGAGCGGAAATGCGTCCAACTTAGGTTATACCCTATAACGGGTTCATCCTAATTTAAAGGAAGAAGTCCGGAATCCCGCTAATGATGATCAAGGCGACAGCATGCCATCCACTAGCAGCAGCTGCCGATCAAGTATGAGATCTTTGGATTCATATCTTAAAACATCTGTGTTCAAATACTTATGCATTCCGGCCACTTTCGTGGAGTCTGAGTGGGTATTCAGCAAGGCAGGGCAAATAGTATCAGACCGCAGAACACGTATAAAGGAGAAAAGAGTGAACATCTTGTTTTAAAACCAAAATCTTTGGCTTACTTGCTCGGAATACATCGAATAAGCGACGTGCTCAGAAATATACAAATATTTATGTTCTTTGTTTGCTAAGCATTTGAATATTGAAACGATTCAATTTTCTATACCGACTTGCCCACTGTTTAATTACCCGCAGATCAGTCACTCGATGACGTTCTGACACAAAATATGAATATCAGTGAATTCTTTTCTTCTCTCGTTTTTTATACTTTCAACTTATTTAAATAATCACATAAATATCTGTAAATATAATTAAAATAATTAAAAACATTAAATTAACTTTTTGAAAACATAAACTATCGAGGCGCTATCGAGCCAATCTCGATGGCTCTATCGATGGTTTCGTAAAAAAACGATCGCCGCTATCGATGGTGCCGACTATCGAAAGTTTCCCACCTCTAGCCGACACGTCCTGTAATATTCAGCAATGGTGACGCCGCGATGCCTGGACTCTTGTTTACAACACCATTGTAGTTAATGTATGTGGTCTCGTTTATAGTCGCAATACGTTCAAATGTGATGAGATGTGTGCCTTCAATTGTCATCACTAGGCCGTCATCTACTCTTACTCTTGCTGATAGTTCGTTGACAACGATTATTCCTTCGTCTAATAGGGTAATCGGTTCCAAGTAGCTTGGCTGTGTGTGACATAACGCTGAACCTCCGGAATGTAATCCGCTGGCGCATGTGTCATGAGCAGATTTCTTGCAGAACGTCGCAAAGTTGGTTGTAGCGCATTCTGTCACTGCTAGGACTCCACCGTCGCATTCAGCTACTATGTCATCATGTACTTGCAGAACAGTGTTATTGTGGGCAACAGGATATATCATAACCTTCTTACAAATAGTCTTAACATTAGGATATTCAATTATTATGTGGATTACTCTATTTGATTGAAATATTTTTATATTTGATACTGCCATTAAACTAACTATTGGGACCTCTGTGAGCTGTTCGGTAAAAATTGATTTTAAATCTTCGTGGTCGAGAATTGCGGGGCTTATGATGTTAGATTTGGCGAGCGTTACAGTGAGCATAAGGTTATGGATTTCAGTGGTTAACATTGTTTTAATTTAATTAAAATTAATGCATTAATTTATTTACTGCATCAGTTAAAAGGTTAATTTGTTTCTGTGCTTCAGTGATTACTATTACTTATCTGTTGTTTGATTCTATGAGCTCGGCTTCGGTAAGTTTAATCTTTTCTAAGTCTGATGCATCAGGCGTACCTGCAACGATTTTTAAAGCTGTTCCTAGAAAGTCTTAACTTCTGGTCATTCTATGGTGTACCGTTAAGCTAGATAAAATATTCTGAATATGGTCGATATCTACATTTAACAATTTTCGCATGTGTGACTGAGGAAAAAGTTTTGATAATTTAATTGTATCATTTATAATGCTCAACGTCAACGTATAATTACAACGTCAATGTTAAACTGATTTTTTAACAATGAAGTGATCGTTTCGAAATTAAACGATGGCTCATTGTCGCAATAAATGATTTTTGTGTTTGGAAATGTATTAATTATAAGTAAAATGGGGTTAACAATATCGACTATTGATCTAGAAGGTAAAGACTCGACGACGGTGAATTTGGAAAATTTATCGATGCAAGTCAGTAAAAGTTTCTGATCGGTAAAAAATATGTCAATGTGTAACATTTCTATGACAAATGAGGGAATTCGCGTCTTCCCGAGTTCTTGTTTTTTGGGGTGTCGGTTGTACTCGGCGATAGCGCAAACTTTGCAATTTGGTACAACCTCGTTAGCCAATTTAATCATTTTTGGGAAGTAGTAGTCCCGAAGTATCTGTTTTACGCTTTCTTGTGCCGCTCTGTGCGCACGATTATGTTCGGTGTTGACTATTTCTACCTTTTCGTCTTTGTTAGTGATGTCTGACACTATTCTTTTGCAATGCCAGAATTTGGTTGTCGGGAAAATTGAAACCAGCTCATGTTGAAATGCAGCTAAAGTTGTGAGTTCGCAATAAGAGGCGTTTACAACATCGGGGTTCACAGCAAGTTGTAATGTTTCTATGAGATTAATTTTATCTGTAAATTGAATTAAGGGACGGGTGTTTCTGCCAAATAGAATAAGTCTTCGACGCAACGAGTAACGTGATTCTTCCAAAGTTACCTGATTTCTATAACAATTTAGGGGGTTATTAGTTGTTTGTATAGTGAATGTAAGGGATACCTCACTGTGAATAGTGGCTATGTCTGATTGCGTTTCGTCTTGGAGAGCGTTAAGCTCTTGCCTAGGTAAGGCATCTGCGACAAAGTTTTCTTTCCCTGGCTTGTAATGCAATTGTTCAATAAACGCCTTCCACATCTTAATTTTCGCATTCGTATTTTTCTCAGACACTGCGAACGTGAGAGGTTGATGATCTGTAAATATATGTAGTTCTCTTGTACCGTAAAGGTAATTCTGCAGTTTGCCGAGGGCCCATACAATCGCCAACAACTCTCTTTCGTTGGTAGCATAGTGAGTTTCGCACGTTTTTAGCGTTCGGGAGATCATGGTGATGGGTCTACCGCCTTGAGATAATACTGCTCCAATGCCGTTTGCAGAAGCATCTGTAGTCAAGTCAAAAGGTCTTTTGAAATCAGGGTACATGAGCATAACATCTTCCGATGCTAGTATGTTTCTCAATCGGTTTAAAGCGTCGCGCTGAGATTCGTCAAATTCGACTGCTACTTTTCTAGACATGTGTTTGCTTACAGTGCCGTTTTTGCCTTTTAGTATATTAGTGAAGGGTCTTGCTATGGCTGCAAAGTCTTTGATAAACACCCTATAGTAGCTGGCTAGGCCTAGAAAAGATCTCAGAGAGTATAAATTTTTTGGTTCAATGTACACTTGGATCGCTTTGACTTTTTCTGGGTCTGTTTTTGCTCCATCGCCAGTAACAATGAAGCCTAAGTACTCGACACTTTCTTTAAAAAATTTCGACTTTTCCTTGGAAACTCTCATGTTAGCAACGCAAAGTTGCTAAAATATTATATCGCTATGGCAAACGTGGTCTGCGGCATTTTCAGAGAAGATAATTACGTCATCCACATAGACATAACATATCTTTCCGATTGCTCTTTAAAAAATGCTTCCCGCATTGGCAATTCAACATACATAACTCATCTCCCCCTTTAATTTACTTGTTAGTAGTTTTACGTTTTCTGAAATCCGGAGGCTGATAACGGTTGACATCGTTACGAGATCTAGTGCTGCATCGAACAGGAATGCTCGAACGACGTTGCTGAGGTGCTTGCTTGACTTCTGGCTGATTGTCCGAATTTGCATTGGTGTTAGCAATCCTTGGAGAAGATTGTAGTGCCCTTGTTGCTTGTTGTATCTCATGGTTTGGCTGATCAGGAATGGTAGGCGAGCTGAAAGAATCGGGTGCCCACCAGAATGCTTGAGATTCATTAGTTTTGCTGCTTGCGGCTAAGTCTGTTCTGGGTTTAAGTTGATTCACGTGGCGCTTGATAAACCATTTTGATGTGCGTGCGATAAATAACATTCGACCTACTGATCGATCGATGGTAGCTTCTATCCATTTTTCTCCCTTTGCGTAGTTTCTGGCGTATACCTTCTGGTTTGGTACATACTTGGTTTGTTGCTGCTGTTGGCTTTGACTTGGATGCTCGAAAAGTTGAGTTAAACGCGTGCGAACTGGTCGTCCATGAAGTAGTTCTGCTGGTGTTTTGCCTTCTGCATTAGGCGTGAAGCGATACGTTGCTAGATACTTTGTTACGGCTGTTTTGGTTGAGTATTCTTCTTTAATGTGCTTTTTTACTGAAGTTTTGAACGACTGAACAAAACGCTCTGCAAGTCCATTAGAAGCTGGATGGAACGGTGCAGTAGTGATGTGCTTAATTCCATGTGTCTCACAGAATTTTGTGAATACGTCTGCTGTCAGTTGTGGACCGTTGTCGCTTACAATGTTTTTTGGATAACCCTCTATTGCGAAAATGTTGGATTTTTGATTTTTATGGTGTTTGCTGTTGTAGTCGACGATATTTGTGTAACGAATGGAAATTGCGAGTAGTCGTCTACACAAATTAACCACATAGCATCGAATATGGGACCAGCGAAGTCAATGTGTATCCTCTCCCAGGCAGATGATGCTTTTGGCCAGCTTTGGAATTCTTTCACTGGAGACGGATTATTGACCTTACATATGCTGCATGATTAAGTTAGCTTTGTGATATCATCGTCGATACCCAGCCACCAGTCATGTTGTCGAGCTAACTGTTTCATCTTGACGATTCCCCAATGACCCTCATGGAGAAGTTTTAGAACATCCTGTCGTAGTGTTCTAGGGATGATTACCCGAAGGGTGTCCGTTTGTAGACATGGCAATTCGCTGTTGACTGAAAGTGCAAAACGACGATTAAAATATGATAATATTTCTGAATCTTGAAGTTTCTCAGGCCAACCAGTCGAAATATATTCGTAAACCTGCTTTACTGTTTTGTCATTCTTGATGTGCTTGATTATGATTTCTGCGTTGATCGGAGGCGATAACTCAGAGATATTGTAGCATGCTTCTTTTCTGTCAAAATCTTCGTCTGTGCTGAGCGGAAGATGTGAAAGTGCATCTGCGTTGCCGTGTGCTGTGGTAGCACGATACTTTATGCCATGAGAATAATGGCCCAACGTTGAAGTCTGTTTGTTGTCATCGTAGGTAGATGCTTGCTTGGATTGAAGATTGTTAGCAGTGGCTTGTGATCCGTGATTAGTATGAACTTTCTACCATACAGATACTGATGAAATTTCTTTACTCCAAATATGATTGACAGACCTTCCTTTTCAATTTGGCTATAGCGAACTTGATGCTTGTCCAGCGTTTTTGATGCGAAAGCTATTGGTCTTTCCTGGCCGTCTGGTTGAATGTGTGACAATACCACTCCAACGCCGAAAGAAGATGCATCTGTGGCAAGTACAAGTGGTAGTTCCTCGTTGAAAGGAGCTAACTCTGTTGCATTAAGAATATACGACTTTAGTGCTGTAAAAGCTTGCTACTGCTGAATGCCAAACTTGAATGGTGTGTTTTTTCTGCGTAGTTGATTTAATGGAGAAGACAATTGTGAGTAATTAGGTATAAAATTACAGTAGTAGTTAACTTTTCCCATGAACGCCTCTAGCTGCTGTAGATTGGTGGGCGGCTTCAGTTCCTTGACAGCTTGTAAGCCCGATGTATCAGGAAGAATTCCTTTAGCGCTGATTCTCCGTCCTAAATACTCGACTTCCTCCCTCAGAAAGAAACATTTCTCCTTTTTGCATTTTATGCCATTCTCTTGTAGAATGCGTAAGATTTGTTCGACGCGAACGTAGTGTTCCTCGACTGTTTGCGATGAGACTATTATGTCGTCCAGATAGTTTCCACAACCTTCTATGCCACTCAGAAGTTGCTGGAGATATCGTTGGAATATAGCTGGCGCGCTAGCGATTCCGTACGGTAAACGTTGGTACTGGTAGAGTCCTAACGGCGTGTTGACAACCATAATATGCTTTGCTGCTTCGTCTAGCTGCATCTGTAAGTAAGCTTCCTTGAGATCAATTTTCGAAAAATATTTACCATGGCGTATGACGTGTAAAAGCGATTCACGTGTTGGTAACGGATACTGCTCGATATCAATTTGCGAATTGACCCCTTGCTTGAAATCTCCACAGATTCGGATTGCTCCACCTGGCTTAGGTGCGAGTACGATGGGTGATGCCCAGTTGCTGAATTTTACTTGTGACCAAATACCTGCTTTCTCAAGACGTTCTGCTTCTTCTTTAAACAATGCAAGTTGTGCATAAGGTATTTGTCGGCTTTTGAAGAACTTCGGTGTATAGTTTTGCTTTAGGAAAACACTTGCTTTCACGTTTATTATAGCACCGATTGCTGGCTCAAATACGTCTTTATATTTGTTACAAAGAGCTGTCATTTGATGATTGTGTTCAACGTTAATGTTTGAAATTTGACGAATTTCAAAGTTAAATGTTTTAAACAAATCCATGCCGAACAGATTATTTTAATTCCCTACGTTTGTTACGACAATGTTCACGTTTGCTTCTTTGTTGCCACACTTTGCTTTCGTGTGCAACTCACCCAACACTGGAATTGGATTTTGTCCAAATGCGTAAAGAATGCGATTACTCTTTGTGAGCTTGGGACTATTCAATTGTCTGTATGATGTTATGTTGATAACTGAAACACTTGCACCAGAGTCGATTTGAAATGAAATTGTTTTATTCAAAATTTGTAAGTCAATAAAATTGTTTTCACTTTTCGTTTGGCTTGCGACACTGTGCAATGTTTGAATAGATTCTGTCTTTTCGCTTTTGTTTTGATCTTTATTTTCACTCCGCTGTTTCGTTTGCTTGGACATACAAACGCTAGCTATGTGTCCTTTTTTTGCACACTTTTGACAAATGGCATCGCGAAATTTGCATTGATTCCGTGTGTGTGAGCGACCGCAGCCTGAGCAAGATTTTGGCGCGTCTCTCTCTGCTTTATCGTCCTCTCTCTTTTGGCTCGATTTCTTTTGTTGCTTTTTGCGTGTGTATACCGCGTTTGTTTCGGCAAGAGACTGTTTCTCCTCCTTTTCCTTTAGGACTGCAACCATTTTTGTAGTTGCTTCATACGATTCTGCTATTGTGAGAATGTCTTGTAAAGTTGGTTGTAACTTTTGAAGCGCAGCTGTGCGGACAGCATCGAAAGGCGTGTGCACAATAATTTGATCTCGAATCATTTCGTCTACGAAATTTAACGAACAACCTTCAGCTTTACATACAAATTGGCACTCGCGCGCAATTCCTCGCAAATCAGCTACCCACTCTCTGTGTGATTGTGAGTCCCGCATTTGTCTCTTAAAGAATTCATACCGAGCTGCTACAATGTGGCGTTTTTTCTAGAAATGTTCCGTTAACTTGTCCGTTATTTCTTTGTATGTATACTGGTTTAGATTTTCGCTGCCAAAAAGATTTCGCAATAATTCGAAAACGTCCGTACCTATCCACGATAGAAAGTACGACTTTTGTCTCTCTTCTGATGTCACTGAATATGCGTTGAAATGTTGCATTAGTTGTTGCAAATACGACTCCCAATTTTGTTGGTCTTTGTTGAATGCTGGAAACTGCGGACATATAGCCAATTCACCCGGATGGCTTGAATTGCTAGCATTATTCTGCATTGCTTCCATGAACTGTAACTGTCTCTGTATTAATTGTTGCTGTTGCTCTAACAACAATTGTATGTTGATTCGATCATTCACCATCTTGCCTGTTTAATGTAAATATCATACACAAAATAAGATTTTGCGGCTTTGCTGTACGTAGCGTTTTCGTTCGATCTCCGTTGGACTACCGACACGATATTACACGAAAGAAGAGGTGCTCCTCTTTGTGACTTTTTACTTGATCCTCGTCGCCAATTATGTTGTGTTCCCGCTAGGGAATAACATGTGTTCTGTTTGAGTACCGAATAGTGACTCTTTATTAACATATTGTGGAGGCATGATCTGTACATAGCTATGTTAGTTTACATGTATAAGACTTTACTATGTAAGATACGTAGAAGAGATTTGGCAATTTAACATACATAACAGTATCATTTTCTTGAATTCGCCTTTTACGGAATTTGGGACTACGATATCATCGACACGTGTAAATTTCACGTTATCGCACGGATGGTGATTAAGTATTTCCGAAGTATTACCGTAGTTTATGCTGTTTTACGTTGTTACGTTATCGCACGGATGGTAATTAAGTATATCCGAAGTATTACCGTAGTTTATGCTGTTTTCCATCAGGTCAATAGTTTCCCCCCGCCTGCAGATCGAAGCCTATTATAGCATCAAAGGTGTCAAGGGTATCTAATATGAAAAACGTGGCAACTTTCCCAAAAATTACCATTAAACATTTTTTTTGAATTTTGCAGGACCCATGAATGGAGTTCACAGTAAAAGGGGTGTCGACTGGTGTTACTACCCGCCCCGGTGTCGATAAGAATCTTTAATGTTTTGCCAGCCAATTGACGCTCGACGAACGGTAATCGGGAACGACCTCTAAAAAATTCAATAAATCGTTGTCGTCGGGTTCGTCATCTATTTCAGCACGCGCAGTTTCGGCCATTTCTTCGTATTTTTTCTCGTCTGGGGTAGGCGCTTGTTGCGTAATATTGTAAATCTTTTGGTGCCTATAGCCTAACGGCCGTTCTGAAGTGTTATGCCTTTTCCGAGCCCCGTCTTGTGTAGAATAGCCCTGTGGCTTTCACCAATTGGTCTGTTGCCTTAACTTGGACATCGAAGGATCAATGTCCATGGGTTGAGCCTGATACTTTGATTGTGGCTCTTTGTCATTCGCTGGCGTTTTAGGGTCAGCTTGCTGTACCCTGCTTTGGCCTCGATTTCCCACAAAATGTGTTTTTCTTTCCTGGCCCCTGCCTTGTCTAGCTTGGTTACGATTGCCAAATCTAGTATTATCGCCGCTATGGTTTCTTTCCTCAATTACTTTCGCATAATATGCAACAAATGCGCTTCTTTCGATGCTATTTTCAGCCTCACGGGCCACTGCTAATGCAGATGGCAAATGCTTGGGCTTCGCTGGGATTACTAAAGATTTTAGGGGCCTCCTAAGTCCTGCCATGAAAACGTGTAGTGCATCGTCTCTAATTTCTGCACAAAGAATGGATGCAGCTTGCTCGTCATGTGTCATTACTATTTTATTTGTGACCAGAATGAGCTTCTTTGCTACCTCATCGTAATAGTCCATTAAGTTAAGGCCATCCTGCCTAACCAGTTCTAGTTGCTGCCTTAGAACGCGCAAAGATGTTTTGTCTGCGTACGAGCAGTCGAGCCTAGCGATAATGGTGTCAAAATTAAGCACTGTATTGTGTGACGTAAGGATGGCACGAGCTGGACCAGTTTCTTTTTTTTTATAATGGCCGCAGCCTCGTAATGCGCCTCGCTGCCTACGTATCTTTTAAAAAAATTTCATATGCGTCTATATGCCTGCTAAGCTAGGCACTGATTTTACAATGTCTAACTTCACCTCACATCCCACACAAGGGTCAATTGTTACTCTCTGGTATGTTTCAACTTGTGGGGTCTCTATTCTTAATGCATTAACCTGACCTCTAATTGTTTCAAGTTCCGCTCGGAACTCGTCTTTTAGTCTCCTCTCTTGTTCGAGGAGCGCACTGTTTACAGCACTTTCTACTAACGCTGTTAGTAATGCCGGCTCCATTTCAAATTGACCGTTTCTTCCTGGCCTAAATCCTACTTCTTGCTCTTCGTCACTGTCGTACTCTATCTTTATATTTCTATATGCCCAAGTCATGAGCAGCCAATGAAGCGAAAATATCAATTTGTTTCTCTTGTCTCTTTGTCAACAAAAAAACTGCACTTGCATGTCAATAATTTCACGACTATACCGTAATTCTCACTTTCGCATTGCCAATTTATTCACAATTTTTTTATTTAAAATATTTTTTCATCAATACTTTTTCTAATTTTTACCGAACATTCACTTACATTTTCTTGTTTAGGGCCATGGTGTTCCTAACTTAATAGATATCGTAAATTTATCTAATTCCAGTTTTAACTCTGTTGGGCGCCAGTTATATGTTTAAAGGATTCCCGCGTCGTCGCTGAAGTTCGTAAGAGTTCCCAGACGTCGTCGTGAAGATCCTGATGAAGTTATCTCCTAAGTCTTCGTAGGATGTTCACCTCAATCGCTGGACTTGTGGCTCAGCAACATGTTTAATATATGAAAACGATTATTTACGGCTGTCGCCGGAGTAGTATAGTTTATTCTGAACCTTGTTAGTAAACATCGAATACAAAACTGATTATAAGAATGGAATGAATAAAAGACTATTACATAAATGGATATATGAATCTAAACCTAAATACATAATAAGTACATAAAGATCATGCCATGGGTTTGTGGTCTGTAAAGCCGACTCAGCATATTTCCGATCAGAATTTCAACGCTTGCGACACAACTGAAACGACTGGCCGTTGCTCCGACCCACATTATTTTGTTTACGTTGCATATGTGGTCGGGTTCAGCGACATTGTTTGCGCGCGGGTTGCTCGATGAATTCATTGCGAGGGACGTTCGATGACTTGGCTGTTAACTTATATATTTCTACAACAAAGCGTTTCATGTGGTGTTTTAAAGAATTTTATGTATGTATATGTATAAAATGTTTATATTTATGTTATATTAACGTAATATAATGAAGTTATTAATATGTTAGTATGTATTGATAGTAAAGTTTAAGGTTTTAAAAAGAATCATTTTTGTTGCCTGCGGACAGACAAAATTCTTCTTTCTCGTTATTTTTTTTCATTTAGAATTGAAGTTTTTCGAAAATCATTGCGATATTTCCACTGTATGCATATATTTAAATTTTAATTAATAGATTTTATTTTTTCAATCTATTCTTTAAGTTTTTTTTATAATTTGATTCTATTTTAATTTTTTGTTTATTATTATATTAAAAGTATTTTCAATTGGTTGAATTTAACCATTTTATCTATAGCTGTACCTTAATTTCTTTTTTTCCAATAGTTATTGTACAATTATTTCTATCATCTATATTCATTGTTTGGAATGGTCCCTTAAACTTGTTATCGAATTTGTGGCCTGAATCGTTTTTCAATAAAACTAAGTCTTCTTTAATATTTTTATTTTTGTTTTGTTATGTGTTTTATCATAATGTTTCTTATATTTAATTTTTTGTTACTTTATCATTGTATTAGCCCAAAGTTGTATATCGGTTTTACTTCAATGTTGATTAGAGGGCTGTAACGAGTTGGTTGTTTGCCAATTACTAGTTCAAAGGGGCAACACTCATGAACTGTAGATAGGATTGTGTTATAACAGTTTTAATAGCACTTAAGTCACTCATCCCAATCGTTCTTAATGGATGAAATATACATTCGAAAGGTATTCATTTAATGTTCGGTTATTCCTTGCTATAGCTCCTAATGTTTGTAGTGATATGCAGCAGAGGTAATGTGATTTACTTTGAACATTGAGTATTTTGCTTCGGATATCAGATCTTTATATTTTGTTCTCCTATCATTTTCAACGATCGCTCAAGCTATGTCCTTAGCGCTCTTACACGTTACTAGTATCGCGATTAGATGGCCAACGAAAATTACCTAATCATGACGTTTTTTTGATTATTTCTAGGTTTTAAACTTTGTTATTTATATATTAAAACGGATGTAAGTGCTATTCGTATCTTTTTTATATTGGATCCTTTGTTTTTGAAGTGTCCACTACAGTTTTTACCTAGTTGCTGCTGTTGGTACCTGTATCAACCCCGTATTCCAGCAATTAGAAATGTCAAGTTATTGGGATTTTAACAAATTAACTATTACTTTATTCATGTGTCGTATTTATATGTTTTCTGCTGCGCTTGCCGCCAAGAATCAAAGTCAAGAGGAATGAAGAAACGATGCCAAAGCTCGTACGTGAAAGCTCATTTCGTGGCTTGTGCCGCGGAGCTTTCTGTCTGTTGATCGCCGGCCACCGAAAGCTCTCTCTTGGTACGGGTCTCCACATCCCTCCAATGCTTTTCAGCTTCAGCTTCAATCCCTCGTCCTGAGCGTAGGCTTCATTTTCCGGTGCATGAGACGTTTGTCTGGATGTGCTCGTGCCCTGAACACTATCGATTGTCGTTGCAGCTTCATGGGTACCTGTAACTGGAATTTTTTTTAAATGACTCACATCTCTGGTTAGCGTTTTCCCTCCTCCTTGCACTTGGACTATATTCATTTTTACATTGACTACCACGTACTCGGTTGTATCAAATGTGGGTCTCAGCTTATGTGGGCGCTAGACATTCTTCAGCACAATTTTGCCTCCGGGTTGGATATCCGATGCTTTGGCGCCTCTTCCCTTGTCTGCTTTCTCTTTTCCCTTCTGTTTGTTTCAGCGATCCAAGTCTCTTTCCGAGGATTAACCGATATTACCCACAACGTCTCGAACATCCGGTATCTTATCTCTAATGATCCGACTAAACATCAATTCCGAAGGAGCTGCTCCTGTGGTTCCATGTGGTGTTACGACGTACATACTGACAAAGTTTTGGATCTCTCGTTTATAATCTTTCCCTTTTGACCACGCAATTTTAAATCGTTTCACCAAAGATTTGTTCATATTTTCAATTTCGACATCCATAGGCGCTGGTTTACTTGCTAGCGATAAAGAAATGCAGTCTCTACAGGCCTTAACAAATCCGTCTGCTTTCCGGTCGATCCTTGGCCACCACACCTTTGAACGTAATCTTCGTTTCATAGCCGATTCACCCGGATAGCCCTCGTGAGCCAGTTCGAGCACTTGCGATCGTAGTATTGTTGGTATAACTATTTTCGTTCCGCGTAAAAGTACATTTCCAACTCTCGATAACTCCCATCGGAACGGATAATATGGACTGGATGAGTTCGCCTCCCATGAGTTGGTGCTAAGATGGGCCATTGCATCAATTAGCTCTTTGTCCTGCATACTTTTTTCCAAGATTTCCGATATGGTTAGAGACTTTGGTACTCTTTTGGCTACAATTTGAAAGATATTCTGCTCATCCTGCCAGTCGAAAGCTACCGCTTCTGTAAGTTGACAAAGACGCGACACGGAATCTGCGATGTTTTCCTTTCCTGCTTTATAGATGACTCGGAATCGGTAGGACTGTAGGCGTAGTAACCAACGTTCGATACAAGCCGGTGGTTTCGAAGTTGATTTGAAGATGGATTCCAATGGCTTATGATCCGTTATCATATCGAATTCCAGTCCTGGTAGGTAGTAGTAAAACTTCTCCACTGCCCATAACAGTGCCAAGCTTTCTTTCTCTGCTTGCGAATACCTCTTCTCAACATCAGTTAGGCTTTTACTGGCGAACGATACGATATGATGGTCGTTGTGATCATCAATCTGTACCAGAACAGCTCCCAGTGCCACTGGACTTGCATCGGCTATAAGACATGTATGGAAATTTTTATTGAAGTATGACAGCTTTGTCACCTCGATGACTTATTCCTTTAACGTATCGAAGGCTTGCTGTTCTTTGTTGGTCCAATCAATTTTGGTATTCGCCTTTATTAATCTGCTTAGTGGCTCCGTCGTGTTGGCGAGATCGGGTATAAATTTCCCCACGTATGTTACGCGGCCCAGGAAACTCCTTGTCTCCTCTTAGTTTTCGGAGCACGGAAGTCTGTGATCCCTTTAACTTTCTCCGGATCCGCTTCGATACCATGGTCCGATAGAATATGGCCAAGAAACTTGAGTTTTGTTGTTTTGTACACACATTTTTGCTTATTCAAAACAACGTTGTGGGAATCAAAGATTTTCAGAACCGCAGTTAGTGCCTTGTCGTGTTCTTCTTCGTTTTTGCCAAAGACGATGACATCATCAATATAGTTCAGAGCATTGGGGCAGCCTGCCAACAATTCCTCCAGCCGCCTCTGGAAAATTTCTGGAGCTGAGTTAACTCCGAAAAACAGTCTTTTATATCGAAATAGTCCCTTGTGTGTAAGAAATGTGGTAATCTGTCGACTTGACTTATCGAGCTCCAATTGGTGATTAGTATTTTTCAAATCCAGTCTGGAAAAACATCTCGCCTTCCGTAGTTTGGTCATGAACATGTCGAATCTGGGCAATGGATAGTTTTCCCTCCAGATGGTTAAATTCGCCCTTCGCATATCCAGACATAGCCTTATCTCGCCGCTTCCTTTATACTCAATTACAACTGGTGAAATCCATGAACTCGGTCCATGGACTTCCTCTATAATGTCTTGCTGCACAGCCTGGCTTATCCTTTCTGCAATTTGGTCTTTTAACGCAGTCGGAAATCTCCGCATTGGCTGCTGCACAGGTCTCACATTGTGGTCTATGGCCAATCTCACAGGTGAAGCTCTCCATTACGGAAAATGTGCGCACAAATCCACTCTATTTACGCCTAAACCAAATTTTAGGACGTTGAGTTGTACGGCTGTGTCCCGTCCTAGTAACGATTGTCTACCATTTTCAATTACATAAAATGTAGCAATCATCTCTGGTCTTTCCTGAATTCTTATCGGAGCTTCAAAAACGTTAGTCACCCTCAGCACGTCATCCGAAGCATAGGCTCAAAACTGGGTAGACGAGTTGGTACGAACATTGAACGCTGTCGCATGTGCTCTATTTAGTTGCAGCCAATCACCACGGCTTATCAGGTTGTACCGTGATCCGGAGTCAATTATCATTTGCAGCTGGGATCCCCCAACTGAACATGATATCATCGATGGCGCGCACCTGGTACTGTAAGGTTTAAGGTCGCTTGCGTTGATTATCATATGGTGTTCCAAAACGTCTCTTCAATGTGGTCTTACACATCCGAGCATAATGTCCGAACCGGGAACATTTATTACATTTCTTGCCGGGCATGCCATACTGCGTTCATCATGGTCTGCTGCTCCACACCGGCCATACAAATCTTTCGTCCTGTCATTTCTTACTGTTTGGACGGCAATTTTCTTCACAACATCGGCATCCGACGCAATCACCATTGCCTCTGACTGCTGATTCACTTGCTCTTCAACTGTGCAAGAAAGAAATCAACCAGACACCTGTGCAAATCGCAATGAGAATCACGCTGCTAGCTATAAAGGCTGCAGAGTCTACCAAGCAATTACAAAAAACAAGTCCATCGTACCCAAAAGGAGACCAGAAATATATGTTACTCCAGATCGACCGAGAACAAAATCATTCTCCTACGATATACCAACAAACCGCGAAAATATACACTCGACTTATCCAACGTATGGGCAAGCGCTACGAGGTGATACTGCAGTACAAGAAAAGTCAGCATTAGACAGGATTGAACAACTATTAGTGAAACAGTCGGAACTAACCACCAATCTACTAAACATGATAATGCTGCTTGTAAACAAATTATGCAAATAGATCTGCGAATAGCAATATGGAATGCCAATGGGTTCTCCAACCACCGCAATGAAATAACTTTATTTATTAAAACCAACAACATTGACATATTACTGATTTGATTGACATATTACGCATTTTACCAAAAAAAATCATATAACCATTAATGGGTATGACATTATCCAAGCTAATCATCCATCTGGAAGAGCACACGGTGGAAGTGCGGTTATTGTAAAAAACACACTTAAATACCAAACACTAGATAATATCAACACAAATAACATGCAAGTTGCAGCGATTCAAATACAATGTCTTCATGCAACAATTTCCATAGCTGCAGTGTACCTACCACCAAGATATTCCTGCAGGCTTGATGACTTTAACACTCTATTTCAAGGACTTGGTAGACAATTTATTGCGGGAGGTGACTATAATGCCAAGCATCCATGGTGGGGGTCTAGACTTGTAAATCCAAAAGGTGCTGAACTGTACAAGTGCATAACCACCAACAACTACACAACCTTGTCTACCGGAAAGCCTACGTGCCGTCCAACTGATACTAGAAAAATCCCAGATCTACTAGATTTCATTGTTTACGCTGGACTACAGCAAAATCACTTTCAAATAGAGGAGAATTTCGATCTGAGCTCCGATCACTCACAATTAATATTACATATGGTTCTACAGTTTGTTTTAAGGAAAAGACCTACAAAATCATTAACTCAAAAACAAACATAAGTGCGTTTAAAAACTGGCTTGAAGACAGAACAAGACTAGACATTTCGCTAAAGACTGGGAACGAAGTACATTTAGCTATTGAGACACTTACTAACTCAATTCATGCTGCTGGTTGCATGTTCACAACATCACCTAACGAAAACCAAAGAAGACAAACATTTATACCACTAGATCTGAGATCTCAAATAACTGAAAAAAGAAAACTTTGAAAAATATGGCAAACATCAAGAAGCCCAGTAGACAAGAGAAAATTCAACAAGGCTGCTAAGGAATTAAACAACAAACTATGGGAAATTCAAAACGACTCGACAGCAGACTTTCTAAGAAGTCTTGACCCACATACAAGTGACCTACAATATAGCCTCTGGAAAGCATGTAGATATCTAAAAAGGCCCACCAGAAGAGCTACCACAATTGTCGACAACACCGGACAACGCTGCAGAAGAAATGTAGAGACAGCTGAGGCCTTTGCTAATCACCTATGTTCAGTTTTTAAGCCAAACCCAGAAAAAGATCCTGATACAGTAAATGAGGTACACGGATTTTTAGATTCTCCATATCAGATGAGGCTGCCGATAAGGCAAACGGCATTTACAGAAGTCGTAGAGGAAATAAAAAGGACAAATAAGAAAAAATCCCCCGGATATGACAAAATTTGTGGAGGTACAATAAAAAATCTTCCCCCGAAATGCATCCGATTGCTGACGTACATCTATAATGCTATGCTTAGACTAGAATACTTTCCAACTCAGTGGAAATGTGCTGAAGTCATTATGATCCCTAAGCCCAATAAGCCGGAAGAATGCACATCGTCATACCGTTCCATAAGCTTGCTGGTGACATTCTCTAAAGTATTTGAACGTATACTTTTGAGAAGAATTTTACCTGTACTGGACGAACTATACATCATACCTGAACACCAGTTCGGGTTTAGAAGCGGGCACGGCACGATCGAGCAATGACACCGCATTACGAACGCAATTACAAACGCACTAGAATGGAAAATGTATTGCACAGGAGTATTCTTAGATATTAAGCAAGCATTTGACAAAGTCTGGCATGACGGTCTACTCTACAAAATTAAAAAGTGGCTACCTGCACCATACTTTCTAAATCTTAAATCATACTGGAAAAACAGAGCATTTTATAACCATGAACGTGGGGAATCGTCTAGCATAAACACTGCTAGTGCCGGTGTCCCCCAAGGGAGCGTTTTAGGCCCAGCTTTGTACACTATTTTCACCTCCGATCTACCCTCCACAAACGCTGTTGAAATAGCAACATATGCTGGCGATACCGCAGTCATCGCTACGAGCAGTAACATAGTTGAAGCGTCAAACATAATTCAAGAGGAACTTAGACTTATTAAAGTTTGGCTTAAAAAATGGAGAATAGTGGTGAATGCTCAGAAATCAGTACAGGTCACATTCTCGCTGAGACCTGGAAAGTGTCCGCCAGCATCGCTGAATGGCTCTATCATCCCACATAGCGAATCGGTGAAATATTTGGGAGTTCACTTGGATCGACGACTTACTTGGAAGCAGCATATCAAGGCAAAGCAAAAACAGCTAAAAGAAAAGACCAGGAAAATGTACTGGTTACTGGGACCTCGATCTCAGTTAAGCCTTGAAAACAAAATACGCCTGTACCAGGCTGTTCTTAAGCCAGTATGGACTTACGCGCTGCAGCTATGGGGTACAGCCAGCAAGTCAAACATAGAAATACTGCAAAGATATCAGTCGAAGACTCTCAGATGAATAACAGGCGCTTGTCGATATATGACCAACGTAGATATCCATAAAGATCTCCAAATACCCACCATCATAGACGAGATAAAATCTCATACAAGTAGATATATCAATAGGCTGCATGACCATGAAAACGCTTTAGCATTAAGTCTATTAGATAACTCTGTCACCACAAGACGTCTAAAAAGAACACATGTCTTGGACCTGCCATATAGAGAAACAAATAGGTAGTTATTAATATGTAAATATATGGATTGAGTTCACTGGAGCTTAAACCATCCGGCTATGATTACTTATAATTAGTCAATTTGTTTATTGCCTAGTCTAAGGCAGATTGCAAATAAAATATTAATAAAAAAAAAAAAAAAAATTTAATTTATCCACCAGTGGAGTAAATACATCATTTTCCTTTGTCGCATCGTATGGCACTAACGCGCCTGGAAGACTGTACACTACCTCTTGTAGCTGTGGTCCGCCGAGATGCAGTAATTTGTTCCACTTTTTAATTACCGATGAAATTTCTTCTGTGTCCACATATATATTGAATGACCGAAGCCATTTCTCCCACTCGTTGCGCCACAACGATTTTTCTATGTTGGCGCACAGAAATGGTTTAATTTCAGCCATCCTGCTGATTTGTTTTAGCTTACACTTTATTTCGTGCTCAGCCTCTGATTCTTTTCAGATGACTTCGCTTGGACAGCCATGCTGTGTACAAGTTCTGGTATTTTCTGTTTTTTTTCTTTTTAGTTCTGCCTTGCTCAGCTGTTTGCTTTTTTTTTCTCTTGGCTTGTCTTAGAGTAGCCTTTGCACTCTCTTGACTCAGCCTCTGTCTAATGCAGATAATAAATCTATATTTGGTTTCCATCACTATTGTATACTTACATGTTCGCACTTACATATATATTTTTTTTAAATCTTGCTTATGGCCGCGTCTGGCACAACACGTTTCTTTGTGTATAACCTCACTTCTTTTTTTTTTTTTTTTTTGCTAGGTCGCGTTTTTCTTCTTCTCTGTGTTTCCTCCTTTTCACCTCGTCGCCAATGTATCAACCCCGTATTCCAGCAATTAAAAATGCCAAGTTATTGGATTCTAACAAATTAACTATTACTTTATTCATGTGTCGTTTTTATATGTTTTCTGCTGCGCTTGCCGCCGAGAATCAAAGTCAAGAGGAATGAAGAAACGATGCCAAAGCTCGTACGTGAAAGCTCAATTCGTGGCTTGTGCCGCGGAGCTTTCTGTCTGTTGATCGCCGGCCACCGAAAGCTCTCTTGGCACGGGTCTCCACAGTACTTATTTATGTCTATATCATCTGCTACTTTTTTAACCTTTAAAAAAAACTGACCTATGTCAATTTTTTCCCCAGTGAAGTCGTGTTCAAGATCCAATCTCATTCGCGTAATTGTTGAAGATGGCTTTTAAATGGAGAACAAGTAAGATAAGAATAAGATGATCTTTGTGGACTAAAATTTTTTTCCGTATATACATATGTTAGAGACACTTAATGGATTGTCTCTGATTCTTGTTCAATGGTTGTTTTGTTACTTTCTCCCTTTGTTCGTGATACGTACACGATTGGTAATTGTACGCCTTCGTATTATTGGCTTAGTACAACACCAGTTTAATTGCGTCTTTTGTGAAACAGAATTTTTTCTAGAGAAAAAAGAGAATCGAGAATAGAGAATCCTGAAAAATAAGGGAAGAATCGTTCATAATTTAGTTCCATACATTTCTTGTTTTCACGTCGTCCATTTTGTCAAAGGCGGAGTTACTTGACACTGTTTTGTGTCAAGTAGGTGTCTATATATATGGGCGTAATTTTCTGGATCTGTTTTAAAATTGAGTCTAGTATTTGTTGGTGTACTGATGATGTGCAGCAACTCAAGAGTAAAACGTTTGTTGTAATGTCTCCCTTTAGTGGCGTGATCGATATTGATTGATTGGTTTCAGCACGCTGAAAAACCCCTTTTATAATGAGCTATTGGAATAAAACTTCGTATATAAGCTTTCTATTTCCGTAGGTAAATTAAATTCTTGCAGTATCCGGATCGGGCCACTATATCATATAACTGCCATAAAAAAATTTTTTGTGTCAAGTAGGTGTCTATATATATGGGCGTAATTTTCTGGGTCTGTTTTAAAATTGAGATTAATATTTGTTGGTGTACTGATGATGTGCAGCAACTCAAGAGTAAAACGTTTGTTGTAATGTCTCCCTTTAGTGGCGTGATCGATATTGATTGATTGGTTTCAGCACGCTGAAAAACCCCTTTTATAATGAGCTATTGGAATAAAACTTCGTATATAAGCTTTCTATATAGGTAGGTAAATAAAATTCTTGCAGTATCCGGATCGGGCCACTATATCATATAACTGCCATAAAAAAAAATTTTTGTATATAAAGGCTTTAAATCATACTCGCCACTAATATGTATTAATGTTGCCTGCATCTAATTGTCAAACTTTTTAAGGATCGAACTACTATAGCATATTGGCCTCATAGGATCGATCGGTTAAAAAGCTGTCTTAGGGAAAAAAACTTTGTTTCTTAAGTTTTCCGAGCTAAACTCGTTCCAAATGCGTACAGTTTTGGTCCGCACCTTTTGCCAGATTTTTTATACATAGCTCTCATAGCAACAATCGAAAAATATATTCCTCTTAGAAAATTTTGTTTATTTTGTTTATTTATTGTTAGAATACCAAGGAGTTCATTTTGTTGCCGTTTAAAGTATTGGAGAACTGCAAGGGTATATCAACTTTAACATATAAGCTGCTTTAATATTTATTATTTTCTGAGTAATGTTTTAAATGATAAATATTTCATTTGAATGTGGTTTTAGCCAGGTGGATGTTTTTGTATTCAATAGTTTTTCTGAATTCACACGGGTTGAAAATTCCTCGTCTAGTGAGCTGCATGCCCATTTCTATGTCTTTAATGTAATCTGTGAAATGTTTAAAATGAAAGATTAGAACTTTTAATTTAACTGATTTATCTTTTCTTCGTTGAGGTTGTTTAGTACTTCCCAACCTTTATTAATAGTTGCTATTACGTAATTTAGTTCGTTGGCTTGAACACTATTGCTTTCAAGAAACATTTTTTTTTCTAATTCGTCTTCATCTGATCAAGAGTGCCGAAAAGATATTTGTGTATTGAACCAATCCCGTTAATTAGTCATGGTTTGTGCCGTTTTACAATTTGTATTCCATCAATTTCCCCACTTAGTTTTTCTGTTCAGTATTGAATATAGATTATGTTTTTAAATTCCTGTGCCTGGTGCATTAAATTGCTATATGTAATGTCTATTAGTGTTAAATTCACTTTTAAATAATAATATTCAAAGTTTATCGGTAAGTCCATGGTTCCCGTCTTAAATATTAAGTAACCGTTTGGGGCTTTTACTGGGTTCATGTCAATGGATTGGCTGCATGTTGATTTTAATGTTAAAAATACCAATAAGCACAAAAAAGTCATCTTGAGTTGTTGACCTGTAATTAATCAATTGTCGTATTTGCTTTTATTAACTTTCTTTTTCTTCTTGAATTTTGATTTGTTCTGTGTGACTTTTTGTCTTCTATTTCTTTCTTCAAAATGTTTCTCATTTAACTGATTTATTTGACTTGTCTTTTTGAATGGATTTGTCGTTTTTCACTTTACTAATGGTTAAATGTTTAAACCCAGTAATGATTTCGAAGTCGTGTCTATCTCTATTTAAATTGTTTATTTTATGTATTTTGTTCGTTTGGGTATTATAGTCGGGTGATAAGATAAAATAGATAAAAATGCATAGATAAAAATGTCCGCTGGTGGTCGGTTGTTGTTTTATGTCTCGTCTTATGGTTGTATATGTAAAGAATTTTTTCAAATTTGATTAATCAATCCTCGATGTAACTTTCCCTATGTATAATTCTAAGTTGTTCATTTACTGTTTAAAGGAATCTTTTCAAGTCTGAAATGCCATTTTTACTTGTCGTGATATCTATTTTTACATTTTCTTTTTGTAGCCAATTTTTTAGTGCTATACACAGAAATGCTAAATCTTTACCTGATTTTATTTCTATTGGTTTGCCCATTTCTGTGCATTCTTTCATAGTTGCTGTTTTGGCTTCCAACCACTCTCTAGACTTTACTTTGACAAGTGTTAACAAATCCGTCTGCTTCCCGGTCGATCCTTGGCCACCACACCTTTGAACGTAATCTTCGTTTCATAGCCGATTCACCCGGATAGCCCTCGTGAGCCAGTTCGAGCACTTGCGATCGTAGTATTGTTGGTATAAATATTTTCGTGTCGCGTAAGAGTACATTTCCAACTCTCGATAACTCCCATCGGAACGGATAATATGGACTGGATGAGTTCGCCTCCCATGAGTTGGTGCTAAGATGGGCCATTGCATCAATTAGTTCTTTGTCCTGCATACTTTTTTCCAAGATTTCCGATATGCTTAGAGACTTTGGTACTCTTTTGGCTACAATTTGAAAGATATTCTGCTCATCCTGCCAGTCGAAAGCTACCGCTTCTGTAAGTTGACAAAGACGCGACACGGAATCTGCGATGTTTTCCTTTCCTGCTTTATAGATGACTCGAAATCGGTAGGACTGTAGGCGTAGTAACCAACGTTCGATACAAGCCGGTGGTTTCGAAGTTGATTTGAAGATGGATTCCAATGGCTTATGATCCGTTATCATATCGAATTCCAGTCATGGTAGGTAGTAGTAAAACTTCTCCACTGCCCATAACAGTGCCAAGCTTTCTTTCTCTGCTTGCGAATATCTCTTCTCAACATCAGTTAGGCTTTTACTGGCGAACGATACGATATGATGGTCGTTGTGATCATCAATCTGTACCAGAACAGCTCCCAGTGCCACTGGACTTGCATCGGCTATAAGACATGTACGGAAATTGTTATTGAAGTATGACAGCTTTGTCACCTCGATGACTTGTTCCTTTAACATATCGAAGGCTTGCTGTTCTTTGTTGGTCCAATCAAATTTGGTATTCGCCTTTATTAATCTTCTTAGTGGCTCCGTCGTGTTGGCGAGATCGGGTATAAATTTCCCCACGTATGTTACGCGGCCCAGGAAACTCCTTGTCTCCTCTTAGTTTTCGGAGCACGAAAGTCTGTGATCCCTTTAACTTTCTCCGGATCCGCTTCGATACCATGGTCCGATAGAATATGGCCAAGAAACTTGAGTTTTGTTGTTTTGTACACACATTTTTGCTTATTCAAAACAACGTTGTGGGAATCAAAGATTTTCAGAACCGCAGTTAGTGCCTTGTCGTGTTCTTCTTCGTTTTTGCCAAAGACGATGACATCATCAATATAGTTCAGAGCATTGGGGCAGCCTGTCAACAATTCCTCCAGCCGCCTCTGGAAAATTTCTGGAGCCGAGTTAACTCCGAAAAACAGTCATGTATATCGAAATAGTCCCTTGTGTGTAAGAAATGTGGTAATCTGTCGACTTGACTTATCGAGCTCCAATTGGTGATAAGTATTTTTCAAATGGCAGTGGATAGTTTTCCCTCGAGATGGTTAAATTCGCCCTTCGCATATCCAGACATAGCCTTATCTCGCCGCTTCCTTTATACGCAATTACAACTGATGAAATCCATGAACTCGGTCCATGGACTGCCTCTATAATGTCTTGCTGCACAGCCTGGCTTATCCTTTCTGCAATTTGGTCTTCTAACGCAGTCGGAAATCTCCGCATTGGCTGCTGCACAGGTCTCACATTGTGGTCTATGGCCAATCTCACAGGTGAAGCTCTCCATTACGGAAAATGTGCGCACAAATCCACTCTATTTACGCCTAAACCAAATTTCAGGACGTTGAGTTGGACGGCTGTGTCCCGTCCTAGTAACGATTGTCTACCATTTTCAATTACATAAAATGTAGCAATCATCTCTGGTCTTTCCTGAATTCTTATCGGACCTTCAAAAACGTTAGTTACCCTCAGCACGTCGTCCGAAGCATAGGCTCGAAACTGGGTAGACGGGTTGGTACGAACATTGAACACTGTCGCATGTGCACGATTTAGTTGCAGCCAATCACCACGGCTTATCAGGTTGTATTGTGATCCGGAGTCAATTATCATTTGCAGCTGGGATCCCCCAACTAGACATGATATCATCGATGGCGCGCACCTGGTACTGTGAGGTTTGGGGTCGCTTGTGTTGATTATCATATGGTGTTCCAAAACGTCTCTTCAATGTGGTCTTACACATCCGAGCATAATGTCCGAACCGGGAACATTTATTACATTTCTTGCCGGGCATGCCATACTGCGTTCATCATGGTCTGCTGCTCCACACCGGCCATACAAATCTTTCGTCCTGTCATTTCTTACTGTTTGGACGGCAATTTTCTTCACAACATCGGCATCCGACGCAATCACCATTGCCTCTGACTGCTGATTCACTTGCTCTTCAACTGTGCACTTATTTTTTATATCCTCCAGATTGAGCTCCGCTTCTAATAGCTTATTTTTCAACGCAGTCTTAGTCCAGGATCAATTATTTTATCACCGGTGCAGATTTCCTCTATTTCGATCTTGGTGGATCCAAAAGAGCATTTACTGGCTTGTTGTCTTAGCCGCAGCAAGAACTCGGGGAAGCACTCACCTTGGCGGGGCACCATGCTGCGAAACATGTGCCTTTCCAATACTGCGTTACGTTGCGGTGAAAAAAATGTTCATTTAATTTATCCACCAGTGGAGTAAATACATAATTTTCCTTTGTCGCATCGTATGGCACTAACGCGCCTGAAAGACTGTACACTACCTCTTGTAGCTGTGGTCCGCCGAGATGCAGTAATTTGTTCCGCTTTTTAATTACCGATGAAATTTCTTCTGTGTCCACATATATATTGAATGACCGAAGCCATTTCTCCCACTCGTTGCGCCACAACGATTTTTCTATGTTGGCGCACAGAAATGGTTTAATTTCAGCCATCCTGCTGATTTGTTTTAGCTTACACTTTATTTCGTGCTCAGCCTCTGATTCTTTTCAGATGACTTCGCTTGGACAGCCATGCTGTGTACAAGTTCTGGTATTTTCTGTTTTTTTTCTTTTTAGTTCTGCCTTGCTCAGCTGTTTGCTTTTTTTTCTCTTGGCTTGTCTTAGAGTCGCCTTTGCACTCTCTTGACTCAGCCTCTGTCTAATGCAGATAATAAATTTATATTTGGTTTCCATCACTATTGTATACTTACATGTTCGCACTTACATATATATTTTTTTTAAATCTTGCTTATGGCCGCGTCTGGCACAACACGTTTCTTTGTGTATAACCTCACTTCTTTTTTTTTTTTTTTTGCTAGGTCGCGTTTTTCTTCTTCTCTGTGTTTCCTCCTTTTCACCTCGTCGCCAATGTATCAACCCCGTATTCCAGCAATTAAAAATGCCAAGTTATTGGATTCTAACAAATTAACTATTACTTTATTCATGTGTCGTTTTTATATGTTTTCTGCTGCGCTTGCCGCCGAGAATCAAAGTCAAGAGGAATGAAGAAACGATGCCAAAGCTCGTACGTGAAAGCTCAATCCGTGGCTTGTGCCGCGGAGCTTTCTGTCTGTTGATCGCCGGCCACCGAAAGCTCTCTTGGCACGGGTCTCCACAGTACTTATTTATGTCTATATCATCTGCTACTTTTTTAACCTTTAAAAAAAACTGACCTATGTCAATTTTTTCCCCAGTGAAGTCGTGTTCAAGATCCAATCTCATTCGCGTAATTTTTGAAGATGGCTTTTAAATGGAGAACAAGTAAGATAAGAATAAGATGATCTTTGTGGACTAAAATTTTCTTCCGTATATACATATGTTAGAGACACCTAATGGATTGTCTCTGATTCTTGTTCAATGGTTGTTTTGTTACTTTCTCCCTTTGTTCGTGATACGTACACGATTGGTAATTGTACGCCTTCGTATTATTGGCTTAGTACAACACCAGTTTAATTGCGTCTTTTGTGAAACAGAATTTTTTCTAGAGAAAAAAGAGAATCGAGAATAGAGAATCCTGAAAAATAAGGGAAGAATCGTTCATAATTTAGTTCCATACATTTCTTGTTTTCACGTCGTCCATTTTGTCAAAGGCGAAGTTACTTGACACTGTTTTGTGTCAAGTAGGTGTCTATATATATGGGCGTAATTTTCTGGATCTGTTTTAAAATTGAGTCTAATATTTGTTGGTGTACTGATGATGTGCAGCAACTCAAGAGTAAAACGTTTGTTGTAATGTCTCCCTTTAGTGGCGTGATCGATATTGATTGATTGGTTTCAGCACGCTGAAAAACCCCTTTTATAATGAGCTATTGGAATAAAACTTCGTATATAAGCTTTCTATATAGATAGGTAAATAAAATTCTTGCAGTATCCGGATCGGGCCACTATATCATATAACTGCCATAAAAAAAAATTTTTGTATATAAAGGCTTTAAATCATACTCGCCACTAATATGTATTAATGTTGCCTGCATCTAATTGTCAAACTTTTTAAGGATCGAACTACTATAGCATATTGGCCTCATAGGATCGATCGGTTAAAAAGCTGTCTTAGGGAAAAAAACTTTGTTTCTTAAGTTTTCCGAGCTAAACTCGTTCCAAATGCGTACAGTTTTGGTCCGCACCTTTTGCCAGATTTTTTATACATAGCTCTCATAGCAACAATCGAAAAATATATTCCTCTTAGAAAATTTTGTTTATTTTGTTTATTTATTGTTAGAATACCAAGGAGTTCATTTTGTTGCCGTTTAAAGTATTGGAGAACTGCAAGGGTATATCAACTTTAACATATAAGCTGCTTTGATATTTATTATTTTCTGAGTAATGTTTTAAATGATAAATATTTCATTTGAATGTGGTTTTAGCCAGGTGGATGTTTTTGTATTCAATAGTTTTTCTGAATTCACACGGGTTGAAAATTCCTCGTCTAGTGAGCTGCATGCCCATTTCTATGTCTTTAATGTAATCTGTGAAATGTTTAAAATGAAAGATTAGAACTTTTAATTTAACTGATTTATCTTTTCTTCGTTGAGGTTGTTTAGTACTTCCCAACCTTTATTAATAGTTGCTATTACGTAATTTAGTTCGTTGGCTTGAACACTATTGCTTTCAAGAAACATTTTTTTTTCTAATTCGTCTTCATCTGATCAAGAGTGCCGAAAAGATATTTGTGTATTGAACCAATCCCGTTAATTAGTCATGGTTTGTGCCGTTTTACAATTTGTATTCCATCAATTTCCCCACTTAGTTTTTCTGTTCAGTATTGAATATAGATTATGTTTTTAAATTCCTGTGCCTGGTGCATTAAATTGCTATATGTAATGTCTATTAGTGTTAAATTCACTTTTAAATAATAATATTCAAAGTTTGTCGGTAAGTCCATGGTTCCCGTCTTAAATATTAAGTAACCGTTTGGGGCTTTTACTGGGTTCATGTCAATGGATTGGCTGCATGTTGATTTTAATGTTAAAAATACCAATAAGCACAAAAAAGTCATCTTGAGTTCTTGACCTGTAATTAATCAATTGTCGTATTTGCTTTTATTAACTTTCTTTTTCTTCTTGAATTTTGATTTGTTCTGTGTGACTTTTTGTCTTCTATTTCTTTCTTCAAAATGTTTCTCATTTAACTGATTTATTGACTTGTCTTTTTGAATGGATTTGTCGTTTTTCACTTTACTAATGGTTAAATGTTTAAACCCAGTAATGATTTCGAAGTCGTGTCTATCTCTATTTAAATTGTTTATTTTATGTATTTTGTTCGTTTGGGTATTATAGTCGGGTGATAAGATAAAATAGATAAAAATGCATAGATAAAAATGTCCGCTGGTGGTCGGTTGTTGTTTTATGTCTCGTCTTATGGTTGTATATGTAAAGAATTTTTTCAAATTTGATTAATCAATCCTCGATGTAACTTTCCCTATGTATAATTCTAAGTTGTTCATTTACTGTGATATCTATTTTTACATTTTCTTTTTGTAGCCAATTTTTTAGTGCTATACACAGAAATGCTAAATCTTTACCTGATTTTATTTCTATTGGTTTGCCCATTTCTGTGCATACTTTCATAGTTTCTCTTTTGGCTTCTAACCAATCTCTAGACTTTAATGCGACAAGTGTTGCAAACTTGGAGTAAATGTCAATAGATGAGGAATAGATTTTGAGGTTTTTGTATTTGCGTTTAATCGTATGATTTCAATAAAGGCTTGTTAAAATATGGAAAAATCTTGTTTATTATGAAAATATAATACAGTTTTGATTTTTTGATTGGTCATTTCTTTGTATGTTATTTTTATGTTTGATTTACAAAAATAAGTTGGTGTTTCAGCTTTGTCTTCTGAACCTCCAATGAATTCTATTTGCTGTTGAAATAATTAATGGGTTTTTCTAAAAAGTTTTCATCTGTTTTAATTCTGAAAAAGGCATCTGCCACGTGATTTTCTTTGCCAGGTAAATATTTAAATTTGTAATCAACCTCATTTAGTTTTGTTTTCCATCGTTGGAGTTTCATATTTGGTTCTTTTATATTGCTGAGCCATACTATGATGGCTTAGAATTTCAAACTTTCTATCGAAAAGGTATAATCTGAAATACTTTGTTGCCCAAACTATTGCTAGTAATGCTGTTTTTATAGCTGAACAAATGATCTCATGTTCGTTTAGCGTTCTGCTTGCTTGGCAAATTGGTTTGTGTTCTTATGAAAGAACTGCTCATATAGCTATGTTGCTTGTGTCTGTAGTGAATAAGAATTGTTCATTAAAATTGGGATATTTCAGAATGGGGTCTGATGTGATAAGAATTTGAAGTTCCTCAAAAGCTGAAATGAAATTTTCATCTTTAATATTGTCTGTAGCGCCTTTCATTGGTTTGAGTGTTAATGGTTTCACAATATTGGAAAAGTTTGGTTTACATTTTCTCTAAAATCCACATAAACCTTAAAATGATTTTATTTCTTTCTGAGTTTTTGGAATTGCAAAATTTAAATTTGCTTTTATTTTATTTGGGTTGGGTTTTATACCTTCTGTTGCTATTATATGACCAAGGAATTCTGTTAGTTTTTCCATAAATTCGCATTTGTCGAGTTTAAGTTAAAGATTAACTTCCCATAGTTTGTTGAATACCTCTCTGGGAGATGGTATGTGTACCTCCAATGAAGTGAAATACACAATAATGTTATCCAGATAGATAATGCAATATAAAATAAATAAGGCTTTCCAAAAGATTGTTCACTCATGTTTGGAATGTTGCCCGGGCATTTTTAAGACCAAATGGCATATGTGTGTATTCGTAATGGCCATGTTTAGTTGAGAAAGCTGTTTTTGCAATAGATTCAGGATTCATTTGAATTTGATGATATCCCTAAGCTAAATTGTATTGGCATTTTCCCAGTTTGTCAAGATCCATTACCGGAATCGGGCATTTAGCATCTATTGTGAATCATACGATAGTCAATGACTAATCTGAATTTTTGTTTCTTGGAAGCATCTCCTATTTTGAAACGATCTAAATGGGGGTGAGATCGATTTTAGAATGTTACATTGTTCAATCATTTCGTTGTCCTGTATCAAATGTTTGTGGATATTTGTATAGACATTTATAAATTGCGTTCTCATGTTTTGTATGAATATAGTGCTATATTGTACTCGTGAAAGTCATATTTTCACCTTTGCGGTACTGATTGTCACTGAATTTGTACATGACTTATTTTCTCATTATTTAAATGATCGATTTAAATAATATTCTAATATTCTAATATTTCATTTTTAATTGCAAAATTTGTGTGTGGGTCCCTCTCTGTAGGTGGGTCCAAACATTCTATGTTGTGTTCTTCTTCTATTTCTTCAATTTCTCTAAAATAAATAGTTCCTAATTTTATATATTCTTTTTCATAATTTATTTGGGCTTTGCAGGCTTATAGGAAAGCTCTGCCCATCAACATGTCGCATTTATTTGAATATTTATGGATATAACATTTTTCTTCTGTTAGACAAAGTTTGCTGAATGCAAAGAAAATTATTTGTTTTAATTCTACTGCTCCTTCAATCATGTTTTGGAATCTCCTAAATAAGTTTTGAAATTAAAAAAGTTTTCGGACATTATATTTATTGAAGATCCTGAGTCGACTACACATGATTTATTATTCATTATTATTCTGATGAAGGACTTGTCCCTATCTCTTCTTCCGATTGATCTGAGGCATTTTGATGAAAATTTTTGGATGTGTCCATTTTGCTAATTCCACTATTTCTTTCTCTTTGGCTTTTTGTAGGCTGGTTTGCTACATTATTTTTTCGATATTTATTTTGCTGTTGATAATCCATGGGATTCATGTTAGCTAAAACTCTTGGAAAAGTTGTTGGTTTTGTGTTGGATCAGTTATTTTATTTGAGACGGAGTTGTACTATTGGGTACAAAGGGCTAACACCTTTTGGCTTTTGATTTTGGCTTTGATTTGATTTTCTGTTATACTATTCTCGTATAACCCTTCTCTTTGAGCTACTTGTTTCAGCTTGCTAACTGTGGTTTTATCGAATCGAGCTAACGCGTAAATAATGCATCAGGTAATTTGTTGTTTATTACGTCTTTTATAGTGTTATTTAAAGTATTTGTATAAAGAACCGTGTTATCCATATCTATTTTGTTTGTGATAATATAGGATTTGTCTTCTAAACTTACGAAGATTTCCTGTATAGTTTGTGTTGTAGAGGCGTCGAAGAAGTTCGACCCAAGGGGTCTTTAATTCATTGATGAGGAATGTTCTCAGTTTCGGCCAGGTGTTGTCTTGTCCAATTTGCGAGAGCCCTTTTGCTTCTCCAGTGAGCTGCATCTCGATGGCACTGAACAAGATGTTATGTTGCATTATATCATGAGTCGAATACAAGAGCATGATGAAATCTATCTTCCCTATGAATAACGTCAGATTCTCTGGTGCTCCATGATAATATGCGACCTGTCTTAGCGGTGGGCTTCGGAGAGTTCTACAGCCATTTTTTTTAGTGGTGTTTTGTTGATTATTTGCGTTTTTTGAGTGTTTAGTTTTGTTTTTCTTTTTTGTTCGCACACAAGTTGGCGTTTTTGTTCCACAATTGGAGTTATTGTTTATAACACACAGTTTATTGATACTTTCCCGCACAGTTGGCGTAAATATTTTTCACTATTGTTTCAATTAAATGACTTGTAAGGCCCTGATACAAATACCGTTTTGTAGTAATTTTCGCTCACTACCAAGAAATTCCAATAGTCCAAAGGATCTATTATTTTTGCAGAAAATATGTTTTGGCTACGGTTTGTACCGTATGTTTTTGATGTCGGATCGAAATTTTATAGTGATTATTCACTAGTTTTATGTAACACACGGATAAAAATTCTGTCACACGAATAGAATTATTAGTTCATTTTAACTGATCCTACCGACTGCGCCAATTAAAGATCTGGTCTTTCCAAAGCAAAAAATTATTAATGTGAGTTAAAAGCAGGGACTCTATTCTTTGAATGAAAACTTAAAACTGAAGTACAAAAATGTCTTATAGTAATATTTATAGGCAAAATTTGTAAGCCCTTTAGTGGCGTGATCGATATTGATGTGATTTAATTGGTCCAAATTCTAATGTTAAATTAGAGTTCTCACGCTTTTGATTTTTAGGGGGACAATTATTATTGCAAGTGTTCCATTGGCCTGTGTTTTAATTACTATACATATATTTATCACAAAGTTTTGTCATGGATTCTTCTACATATAAAGAGAAATTTTTCTTTAATTTATCTAATTCAACTTGGCTGTTTTGTTTATTCCCGTTCCTTTATGGTAATTATCCTAATTTTCTGTTTTAATTTCTAATGTATTTTTCATGATTGGGTTGGTTATCTGTGGTGTTTAAGAGTCTGACGTAGCCTTGGGAAGCGTTTATTTTTGTGTTTGCTACAGGAATTACTGTATCAACTCTTGTGCTTGAATGAATTTATCGGACTTTTGATTTGAAGTCTGTATATTTCGGATTAATATTTGACGTGGTGGAATTTCTATGAAGTTAAGTCTGCATGTTTTATCATTGATATTGCTTTATTTTTATGGTAATCTTATGGTCGTAGATCAAGCCAATTCTTATTATTAGCATATTCAAGGATGCAATTGTGTATTCTTAATAGGTCTATGCCTAAAATATCATCGGTAGGTTTTGCGAATCCCTGTCCTACAACATGTCTAATTATGACAGTCTCTATTTTGAACTCGGTCAATTGTCAATTTTGTCTCTTTTGTTTGGTTGAATCCTGCGTATTTTTATTATGAAGACGTCTGCTTCGGTGTCTATTATGAGAATATTTAATCCCTACAATACATGTGGCAGGACTTTGAATAACTGATCCCTTAGTGAAATTGAATGTTGCTGTGCTGACTTTATTGAGTATTTTGGGGGTTCTGCGAGTTTTCGGTTGTTTCAAAGGTTCCAACTGATCTTCCATAACTATTGAGGCCTCTACCTAAACTTCGTTTGTTGCGGCGGTTTCCTTCACCTCTTTTATTGGATGGGGTGTATCAGCCATTACTGTTTTGTCCGTATTGGTTATTGTGTTAGGTTGGTTTTCTTCTAACATGGTCGTATTCCTGGCCGCATCTTTTCTTTATAAAAACAAACTATCACACATGTAAACGTAAATGAAGGAATCTGATCAGACGTTTTATCTGTAGTGTTAGATCATGCAGCCACACCCACACCATTCACTTCCAAATGTTCGTTACCACAGCAAAAAAAAAAAAAAAAAAAAAAACAAAGAATGAAAACATACAATGTAAGTATTGTGCATATAAATACATACATACATATATACAGGTTGGCTTTGGTACAGCCTACAGAATGAATCGCTGATAACTGTAAGGCAACCAAAGCATTTCCTTTGAATTTTTCAATTCGATAAAATCGTTCAAATGCTACAAAACTACAAAATGGCAAAGCACATATAGACAACGATTTTTAACGCCACCGTTTTTTCATACCGATGTCGCATTTGCAAAGTGTGCGTGAGTTTGATCTTGTTGTTGTTCGCTGGGTGACAACGCCGAAACAGCCTTTTATTGTACGTTCATTTGCGAAAGAGATCTCGAGTGGAAATTTCAATTGTGTCTTACATTTTTGTGACAATAAATATCTGGAAAGAAAAAAATTCCTTCCAAACGAATGTCGACAGCAACAACAAATCATTAATTTCAATAGTTAAATTAAGAAAATCGAAAACATCTACATTCCACACAACCACAAAAAGATCATCTCAAGACCAATTAGTAAAAATACATTTTTCCCACCCACCGAAAACGCACTGGATTCTGGCAACGCCTCGGCATCACGCCTACAATAAGCAACACGTCCAAATTTTCAACATCTTTAAATTTAACTGACATCCTGGCTTTCATCAAAGAGCTACCTATTTTTGACGGAACCCCTTATCAACTACAAGACAAGACTACACCACATCGTTAATGTGGAAGAAGTGATCACATTGATTCATGGAACCGACCAGACACCATACGGTTCTCTTTTACTGAGAGCCATGAGGAATAAAATCGTATGAAAAGCTAACAGCGCACTAAAACTGACCGACACTGGACCCACCTGGAACGACATCAAGGGTAATCTGATTCAACATTATGGTAACAAAAAAAGGAAGGCTGCATAATTCACGATTTGCAAAACTTACCTGATAGCTTATCTTTAGGTCAACTTTTTATTGTATTTTAAAAATAAGATCACAGCTAACGGACATTTTACAGAACGCTAACCAATATTCAATAGCCGGAATATTAGAGCACAAATAACACCATATTCACGCCCCCAAAATATAAAAAACCAACCAAACAATAACCCGTATTGTTGAAATAATAATATAATCAATTCATATAGAAATTATTCAACCAATTCGCAGCCTAACAATAAGAATCACAATAGAAGTTAAGCTGTAAACTTTTCTAAATCAACAATCATCCCCAGAAACCAATTACATAATAGTAATGAGCGGCAATCTTCAACTGAACTGTGTAATACTAAAGACGCAGATAATTTTTTCGGAGCTGCCCCCGAAAATCAACAGGGTACTTAACAAAAAAAGAAATGGGTCAACACTTCCCTTCATAGGGATTAATTCCATCACATGCAGTTTCTACAAATTTATTTATAAGCCCAGCTATAGTTCCAAATATCAATCGCGAAACACTTGATGGTTAACTAAGTTAAGAAAAAACCACACTTCAATCACTTACAGAACTTAAAGAACAAATAAATTGTGACATTTTTCTTTTCGACTTTCATCGATATTTTAAAGGTCTGATTGGGATGGATGTCCTTAGATAATTAAAAGCCAAATTCCACCAGATTGAAATGAACGAAACATATAGAAACAAAACAGCTTTTACAGTCGAAAATGGCCACAGTTTGTCCGCTTACCGTTCGGGTTGAAAAACGCAAAGAGTAAGGGTCTATGTCCTTGGAGATCTTGTAGGTTGTATTTGTTTAGTTTATCTGGTCGACATAATAATTTTTTGACTTCTCTCCAAAAACACCTGGCTGATATTAATCAAGTGTTTGACATACTCAGATCCGCTAACTTTAAGTTACAAATTGCAAAGTTGACTTTATTCAAAGAGAGGTTAATTTTCTGGGCCATATCATGACTTAGGATGGGGTCAAACCTAACCCAAACAAGATAAAATCCATTCAAGAGCTCCCTATTCCAAAGAATAGAAAACAAATTTAATCAGTTCTTGGGCTCCTAGGGTATTATCGAAAATTTATGAAGGATTTTGCCCGCATGACAAAACCACTAACACAACAATAAAAAGGTACAAAAGCAGTGAAGATTGACGAAGAAAACTGCAAAATATTTAACTCTACAAGACTTTACTTTGTAACGATCCAATATTAATTTACCCAAATTTCAACGAAACGTTTATATTAACAAGTATACGAAAGTGACAACCCTATTTATTACATAAGTCGTACATTACCTGATGAAGAAACACGTTATTCAGCTACAGAAAAAGAAACGCTTGCAGTTCGTTCGGCAGTAAAACACTATGGGTCTTGCTTAATCGGAAAAAAATGTATATTAGTTTCATATCACAAACCATATACATGGAAGACGGGGCCATTTTCCACCAATGATAAAGTCGTCCGTTGAAAATGACAGTTACTGGTATATGATTACCTACACAAAAAAGGCTCTCAGAACGTAGTTGCAGATGCACTGACGTATCCGACGCGAATCAGATAAAAGTGTTAATAATATAGTTGTAGAAAATTGCAATAACTTTTCAACTAGCATTCCAACTGCTGAAAAACAACTTAGCGATTTTAACTTGCAAATGGTATTTACTGAGTGAATGCTTCTTGTAAGGTTTCTACTACCTTTAATAATAAACCTACTCTAACTCTACCTCTAATAATAAATTAAGGCTAATGATCACAGAACCCAGCTTTAATACAGATGTTGTACTTGACATTTTAATGAAATCATTAAAGCCTAACAAGACATGCTCAATTTACACATCAGACAACATTTTCAAAGTAACAGTTTTTTCACAATTGTTAAATTGTTTAGGTGTACAAGTCTTTTAAATGATATCACTAATACCACTGATTAAGAAAATATAGTTAATGATTATCAAAATAATAGTAATCACTGAATTATTGATGAAACATTAATGCACCTTAAATCGAAAGTTAACTTTTCATACATGAAAAGTAAAATAATACAAATAATAAAGAATTGCGAAGTTTGGCTTACACTCAAATATGATAGACAGCCATAAAAACCACCCTTCGAAGTACCAGAAACCCCTTGCAAACCAATGGATATAATCCATATAGATATATATACGATAAACAATAACTATAACTTTACACTAATAAATAAGTTTTCAAAATTCGCATGTGCCTACCCTATACCCAACAGGACCTACATAAACGTCGTAACTTCCGTGAAACATTTTTTAATTTTTTTTGGAATACCTAAAAAACTAGAAACTCTTTCTGAAACACTTCTTACATAAAATAACGCTATACATTCATCTACAAAATACTCAAAATATTTATCTACTAAATATTTGAACAAACAATTATTTTTCCAACCAAAATTATACCAAGAGGTAAAAGAAATGTTAAATACAAAAACTAAAAATAATTTAGATAAACTTAATGAAACTAGAAAGCCCGCAGCACCCTTATTTACCAACGATAGCATATTTAGGAAGGAAAATCGTTGAAAAAGTATACAGTTCTACAAGATAATGGTAATGCACTAATCACTACATGCTCACAAAAAATACATAAATCTAAAATAAGACGAACAACATAATATAATATAATTATTATAAGTTTTTGTTTTAACCTAAGTTACTTATTGTACTTAAACTTATTTTAAGCAATATATAATATGTATCCTTTTGGGTTGTTTTGGTCTCACTGAGAACCGCTGAGTAAGCCCAATCTACATAACGAAAATCAGATGTATTCACCAAGACAAATTGCTCATAACCATACGCATCATTTTGGGAAGACAAGAGTTACAAACGCACTCTTACGACTAGTACTGTGGGTCCCGACTTATCAACACACAAACACAAATCCATGTACTTGTAAACATATATGCATCTATTCTTTATAAAAACAAACTAACACATACATATGTAAACGTAAACGTAAGAATATGAAAGAATAAAAGAAATTAGTTCTGTTTTGTTATTCGTATTGATCAGACGTTTCATCTGTAGTGGTACATCATACACCCACACCCACACCATTCAGCTCCCGATGGTAACTTCCACTTCTTGTGCTGTGGATATGTTGTGTGAGATATACATATGCCTTTTGTAGCGACTTTAATAGTTGCTTGTCGCATGTTTTTTATGCTAATATATTCACCAATAATTTTTCTTCATATCATCTACTAGCTAAATTAGTTCAATATAATTATTTAGTTCAGCTGGTTTCCCATCAAAACGAGGTATGAATTCTTGTATTGAGTTAGGAAATTCCCTGGCCGACGGCATTGTTCTTGCGTTTGTTTCTGTTTGGCCTACTGGTGGATTCATGTTTATTTTAGATTTTGTGACACTCGTACCACAGTTTTTAGATACAATTGGTATTTCATCAGCTGATTTCTGTGCTTTTCTAGGGTTTAGGACTGTTTGTTCAAGACTGATACCATGTTTTTGTAATGCTGTCGCTAATTTGTTTTAATTATTTTATTCAAAATTTTTTTTTTGTTTTCGGCAGTTATAGTTATTGTTGTTCCAATATTGGGTGTTTACTTTGTTCTTCTTTAACAAGAACACATGGCAAAGTGTTTGACATAATCCCATTTTAAATTTTTTAACACCGATATAAAGGGCTTGTGGCGTTTTTAAATGTATCCATATATAATATAATTGCAGTGTTGTCGCAAAATATTATGCGCTTGAAAACGAAACTCTGGATTGTTTATATGTTTTTGATCGTTTATAAATACATATTAATTTTTCTTTTATTTTGTTATTTAATTTACCAATTATAGTAATAAATTACTAATACTTCATCATCAGAGCTATCTAAATCAATATACTCGATGGTTTCTTTAAAGAGCCCATAAGGTATAGTAACTAATTGAGATATATTAACATTTTGAATTAGTAGTATCTTTGTGTAGGCTACTCTGCTCGATTTGCGTATTGGATCAATTATTTTTGGACTAAAGCTATTGCTATTTTTAATCCATAGCTTGATTTCCTTTGACTCCTATTAGGTTTATTTTCGGTAGTCAATAAAAATATTCATTTTGATTTTTTGTCTCTAAACTAATGGCATTAGTTATTGGATGATCTATTTTTGACTTCTGAAAACCCATCTTGGGTTACGGAATCTTGCTTAATAAAATGGTCGCTTAGAGGCAATTTTTGAAAATATTGAGAAAAAGGTAAATAAAAGTACTTTGATTATTATTATTATTTATTGTGCATGCATACATTTATTGGTAAATAATTTGTTCCGATTTAATAAGAAAAATAATGAAAGAAAACAAATTATCTCAACTGTGTTTGTGCACAGCAAGCCAGAGACATGGTATTGGAGAGAGATAGAACATGCGTAGACTTACAGTTAAAAAAATTTTTTTTCTTACTAAAAATCTATGCCTACGCTTGTTGTTAGTAATAGCCTAAGTTTCGTCAAACGTGTTTTGTTCTGTGCGCGGGCGCACCCAAGAATAGTTAGTTAATTCTAAAAAAAAATATTTATTATAATAAATGACAATGTATTTACTCGTTTTGCACCTTGGTGAAGTTCCGTTGTTTGTGCTGCTCGATGCTCTTGGTAGCATTGTCGGTCCGTCTCACTCAAGAAAGTTATGTAGAAGTTGTCTTTTCCTCACCAGTTTCATAATTCAGTCTTTCCGGGATCCTTTCCATTGTTTTCGAGGGAGGATTGGGTGGGGTCTGGTACTCAGCTATAGAGAGCGGCCGTGGCATCTTCGCGAAGCTCTGTTGTTTTTGCTTTCAAACGTTCTTGGTAGCATTGTCGGTCCGCCTCACTTAAATTTGTTTTTAGGAGGTCTTGTAGAAGTCGTCTTTCCCTCACCCCGAGGTCGCCTTTATTTTTTTGGAAAAATCCTCTAGGAGTTTCTCTAGTAGCGGTGCGTCCCTTTGTCCAATAGAAACAGAATTGGGTATAATTGATCTTTTTCCTCTGTGATGTTGTTATTGGGGCTAGCGTTGATTATACAATTTTTTTTGTTTTGTTTTGCCAAGCTTTAAACTTTTGGTGTTTGAGCGTTTTTTTTTTCTTTCTTTAACAACCAGTTAACTTTTACCGAACAAAGGAAATTGTTTATTTTAGTATAGGAATGTACTTCATATATAATGTATATTGTATTGTTTAGATTTTTAACAAAATTGGACCGATTGGCTCCGTTGAAATTGGTAGGCTCTCTGTTTAAATTGGCAGGATCTCTGTTCAAATTGGCGGGATCTTCATGTAATGTAGAGGCCAGCACGTCAGTGCCTTTTGGTTTGGTTTTAAGTTCTGATTTCATTTGTAAGTACAAAAGAGTTCTTAGTGCTTATACGTAAATATACTACCAATATATTTAAATAGAAAAATTATTCACAATGGCCCGAATTGGCAATAATTTGAAAAATAATTGGTTGCCGATTTCTGTTGTTTCATCGGTGCATTTCGCGTCGGCGTGTATAAATATTAACTAATCAAATAAAATAAATATAAAACAATAAATTTAAAAAAAATGAGCCTTATTTAATTTGACGAAAAGTTTGACGTCGAATAAAAAGGAACTAAGGAAAGTTGAGTTTAAGTCCTAGGTAAAGTGCTAAAAATTGAAAGAGTGCAATTCGAGATTTTCTCTTTGGTAGTCGTGCTGGCCATCTTGACCACAGACTATCGATTTGTAGCCCAAGATGTAGTTGAGCTTTACAATAACAATTGCATGCACACATATTTATGTATACATACTAACAAATGAACCGCTATAGAAAACAGCCCTGTAATTTAACACATACATATAAAATTAGTTGTAAATTAATTGGCAGCTTAAAACTTTGGAGCATGTAATTCGTTTGACGATAATTTTTTATTTGTTCCGTGCACCAAATAATTGAAAAATTCGCAATTGGTTTGAGTTCGTCCGTCATTCATCTAAAATAAATAATGTCGATGGCACACCCATCTGATTGATACTGTTTCCGTAATTTATGGTTCACTTTTGTCCATTGGGGACGAGAAAGTCATTTTAAATGCGATTTTAATCCATTTAGTTATGAACACAGTCGATGCACAAACGAGGCGTTAATGGGAAGAGCATATGTAAGCTAATATTGTTCTTTACTTGTGCGATGTCACTAAGTATAAGATAATTATTTGGATCGACCGATTCTGTTTATTGTTCGTAAAAGACTGAAAACTAAAAGTACAAAATGTTCTTATGCTAAACTAGCCCTGACCTATAATCGCTGTATCAGCAATTATGCTGCATGGATCAAGTTCAGACGTTACGACGTCTGTGCGTGGAGCGTTGTCAGCGGAGAAGCGATTGCATGGCAAGCAAAAATATAGTTGCAGGTTTGCTGCCCATGCGGAATTTAGGCCGATGACTTATGTCAGGCCGGATATGTTAACTCTTCCCTCGCTAGTTCGAAGGCCGTCCGCGGTTTTCCTCAGGGTGTCAATGACAATACGTAGCGATGCTTGCTTTCTGTTATTTCTCCATTTTTGGAAGGTTTTATATCAGACGAATATAGCGGCAAATAAGGTGGTCATTATTATAGGCCATAATTTCATGTTCCTCTCGATGCTGCCAATATGGTGAAGGTTTTTAAAGTTCAATCTTTGAAGGTATTGCAGAATTTTCTTATGACCAGTAATATTTAGTGTGGTTGACGTTGCTGAGCCTGGGTGTCTTTTGACGATATTTTTAATGTTTCTGTAGAGAGACCTATTTATTTATATTTCCTCATCGAACGTCACCAAGTAAGTTTCGTGGATATGTGTTGGTGCCGTTCTCTGTTTGGATTACGACCGTGTACTCATTTAAGATAATAATCCCGTCATCGATTATCTCCAGCGGTTATAGGTTCTGGGACGGGTGTCACAGTGTGATATGCCTCCTGAGTGTAGCTGCTTGGCACAAGTTGTCGACTTTAGTTGCTTGCAGAATGTGGAGGTAAGCGTAGCGGTGCAATTTATGATCGGTATTATTTTATTACCGCAATCTGCGACGTTATTATTTTCTTCGAAGTGTAATATTGATCCGTTGTGTTGAACTGGAAACATGGTTATTTTTTTACAAACTAAACTAGGACTGGGGTATTTAATAATGAAATGTACAAAATTATCATCTAATATTACGTTATTATAAGATATTTCAATTAAATCAATTATAGATAGCCCTGCAGAGTGCTCATTTACAATTTTCTTTAAATCCTCTAAATCAAAAATTACCGGGTTCACTATTTGTATCGTTGCAAGTGTAATTGACAACATTAGAGTCTCAAGTTCCGAAATCAATAAATCGTAATGAGCAAAGTTCGGTAAAGTTCGCCTGTCTCAATCTGTTTCTCGTTTGCAAATTTAATGATGGTATTTACTGACTCTGTTAATTTATTTATTTTCTCCTGGGCTTTTGAATTTATTAAATTTACTGAATAAACAGGCAGTTTATTGAATTAGCTAATTCTTTTTGCTGGAATTTATGTTTTTCGAAATCATTAAAGTCTGGTGTTCCTGCTTTTATCTTTAGAGTTGTTCCTAATATATTAATGCTCCTAGTTTGTCTATGATGAATGTTAACTGTTTCCAATAGATTTCTTATATGATGTACGTCGGACTCAAGAATTCATCTCATATGAGATAAAGGGAAATGAACCATTAATGGTGTTGTCTCATCGGTAATTTCCGAGTACATTGAAAGATTAGTTGAGTGTCTGAGGATTTCATAATCTTTCCAAATAATAGCTTTCCCATACAAAATTGGGATGTATTCTGAGTTCGAGTAATTTGTTATCTTTCCGGTTGTCATCGGTCCTAATAGTAGAAGGTATAGTATCCAAACCGTATTAAAAATAAAGAGAATGAGTACTAGAAGAATGATTTGTTTATCTAATGTTATTCTTATGTACCTTGTCCCCTTGACAAGAACCGTTGTCCCCAAGTCGGCTTGAACCGTGACTTCCTCAAACAAGGGTGTCAACTTGTTGCCAAGTCTCTTGTTTAATTTTATCAGTATCTTATCGCCTACCTGAAATGTCCTATCTCTCCTATCTATGTTTTGTCTCTGAAGGAGTTGCTCTTATGCTTTAACGATTCTACTTTTTATTTCTGTTTCAAATTCTGGCGGGGATGTATGAATTATTTCTATTGGTTTCTTATTGATGACCGAATGTATTGTCTTGTTGTATTCTATTGTTGCTTGGAGAATAAGGTCAACTGTAACGTTTAATTGCTTTTCCAGTTTCAGGCATCTGGCAATTTCTGCTAAAGTGCTGTGAAATCTTTCTCCCTGTCCATTTGAAGTACTGTGGAGTGGGGGAGAATTTACAACTTCAATATTAAAATAATTTTTTAGAAGGGACTTTATTGTTCCCGAATTTAGTGATGGTTCGTTGTCGCAATATATAATTTTGGTGTGGGGATAGAAGTTCATGAGTTGCAATATTTGGGGTTCCATATCAATTATTATCCTAGAGGCTATGGGTTGGACAATGGCGTATTTAGAGAATTTATCAACGCAAGTCAGAAAATATTTTTTGTCTGTGGAAAATATATCGATATGAAGTATTTCTCCAACGTAGTTGGGAATGGGGGTTACGCCGATGTATTGTTTTTGTGGGTGTCGCTAATATTTTGCCTTATTACAAATTTTACAGTTTGCGACAATTTCATTAGTCAAAAGGGTCATTTTAGGTAAAAAATAATCTTGAAGTATCTGCTTTATATTTTCTTGGGCCGCTCTGTGAGCTCTATTGTGTTCCGTAACTATGATTTCTTTCAGTTCGTTTTTACGTATAGGTTTTTAACGTGCTGCTTTTAAAGTCTAAAGTGGCACAAACTTCATTTGGCATTGGTGCCAAAAAGATGCATAAGGCATATTTCCTGAACTGGGTTAAAGCCATGAAGTGTCTTAACCAAAAATTTTTTTTTAACACTAATTATTCCTTTTAATCCTGGCATCGGTTTTATCGCCTGTATTGATTAGTAGTTTTACTGTCTTTCGAGCTATTCCTAATAAATTTATTTCCTGGAGCTGGTATTGGTCATCGGTGTCTGATACCTCAGACGCTGCCAGTGTTCGATCTCCTTTGTCTAAGTGACATGTGGGAGCTTCTTCTACTAATATGTGATTAATTCTTGTTGTTTGGGCCCGGTGTATCTGGCCGTTCCACTATTTGGTCTTTTTGAAAACTGGTTTTGGTATGGATCATTGTTTTCGTTTGAATATTGAGTCGGTTGTTTGAACCGCGAAGAAGTATCAATATCTATAGGATGTGGTGTCTCTTGCTTTATATTTGGGCTATTACCAAAATGAGGTTTCTGTTTGAAAATGGAGTTTTTATGGGATTCGGAGAATTGTTCTTCATAGCGTTTCTCTGCTCGTATCGTTGAGTTCTTTCCTCAGATTTTTTTGCAAAGCTATTTGCGAATTGGAAGCGCTCATGGTTTGACTCAACTTCCTGTGCTAGAGCCAGAGCTGTTGGCAAATCTTTAGGTCGTGCCGAAAACAACATATGGCTTAGGGTTTTTTTGTGCCAGAAATAAATACTCTTAATGCGTCGGCTCGATATTTTTCATTAGGGGAAGCAGCTATGGTGGTATCACATGTCATGATTGTTTTGTTTATTAGGAGTGTCAATTTTTTTTTGATTTCGTCATAGTATTGAATGGTTGATAAATTTCTTCGTCTCAGTACAGACAAATCTTGTTCTATTATATAAATCGGTCTTTTGAGCAAAGTAAGCAAAGCCAAGTCTGTTTATAATAGCTTTAAAATTCAATGGTGTGTCATAGGAAGACAGTACCATATCAGCCGAGCCCTTAATTTTATTTCTCAGTGCCTGATAATGTTTTGAACTTCCATCATGACTCTAAAAATCTTATACCCTGTATGCGCAGCTTCCCGCCACGAGACATATATTTCCATTTTTCCCTCGAAATCGAGTACCGATTTCACAATATCCAAAGCCTCATTACACTCGATGCCCGGGACTATCTCGGCATCTTTGAAGACTTCTACTTCTGGTACGGACGTTGTTAGGTTCTTGAATTCATTTCTAATATCCTGAATTTGTTTTTCGAATACCTGCGCCTGACCTTGCAGTGCACTGGCAACAGAACTATTGACTGCAAACTCTAATATTGCTTTAAAAATTTCCTCATTTAAAGGCATTTTGTTTGTTACTTTTGTTGGTACTAGTTTTTCTTTCAAACCTTCTTTTAAATCTTCTAACTCACTATCGTATTCTTTACTGTCACTTTCGCTCATAAGATATTTTTAATCTTCTTTTTTTTATATTTCGTGTTACAAAGATACAAGGCACTCTCAATAATTTTCACTTTGAATTTGTATTTTTATTTTTATTTTTATTTTTAAACAAGCACTCTACTTACATGTCTTCTTTTAAATATGTGTAAAATATTTTATATAAAATAATTCGCTGCTGTGTGTAGTCTTCTCTTCGCCTCGCCCTCTACGTCGGTCTGACGGTTTCGATTTCAAAGGGGGGTACGTCTCTTTGAAATTATTGTTAGTTTCTTCTGCTAGTCTCTTCTAGCTAGTTGTTCTTTATAACTTCTTGATTTTTTTTGCTGATAATTTTTCTGTTTTTCTTTATTAGTTATTTTTATAACTTGTTAATTTTTTTGTTTTTCCCTTGCAAACTCAAATGCCCTAATGACGATACTGATTTCTTGCTCAGGGTGTTTGAGTACTTTTTTCACAACTAGTTGGGCGCCAGTTAATATTATTCTTTACTTGTGCGATGTCACTAAGTATAAGATAATTATTTTGGATCGACCGATTCTGTTTATTGTTCGTAAAAGATTGAAAACTAATAATACAAAATGTTCTTATGCTAAGCTAGCCCTTACCTATAATCGCTGTGTCAGCAATTATGCTGCATTGATCAAGTTCAGACGTTACGACGTCTGTGCGTGAAGCGTTGTCAGCGGAGAAGCGATTGCAAGGCAAGCAAAAATATAGTTGCAGGTTTGCTGCCCATGCGGAATTTAGGCCGATGAAGAATCAGTAAGGCACCCTGCAGAAGTTGCAAAGCCTCATCAAAGATTAGTTCCCACAAAACATCTAATCGAAGCACATTTTCGTGTGTTGTTGATAAAAAACTTGACAATAAAACCCTAAAATGTTCGTATTGAAATTCCGAAGATAATACAATAGCTAGTTGTGCATCATATGCAGCGTTGACCGTGAAGCAACGAATTGCCGTTGCACAAAACCAATTTTTTTATGAACGCGTTTGGCAAAAATTATATATGTAATCTAGAGGTGGAAAACTATCGATAGTCGGCACCATCGATAGCGGCTTTACTTTTTTACCAAACCATCGATATTGGCTCGATAGCGCCTCTATAGCACCCAACATAAAACAACTGAAATTATGTTTTCAAAAAGGTTAATTTAATGTTTTTAATTATTTTAATTATATTTACAGATATTTATGTGTGTGTGTGAAATTATTTAATTAAATTGAAAGTATAAAAAACGAGAAAAGAAAAGAATTCACTGATATTCATATTTTCTGTTAGCACGTCATCGAGTGACTGACCTGCGGGTAATTTAACAGTTGGCAAGTCTAGAAAAATGAATCGTTTCAATATTCAAATGCTTAGCAAGCAAAGGAAATAAATATTTGTACATTCCTGAGCATGTCGCTTATTTAAAAATAACAAGATGTTCACATTTTCCTCCTTTGCCCTGCCTTGCTAAATACCCGATCGTGAAATAGTTCCAGACATCAGATATTTTGGATCTTTGTTTTACTTTTTGACTAGATGTTGTAGCCGCAGAGCTCTTTTCATCGCATGTCTCCTTTGAATTGCGCCGTTTCCCTATTATAAAACATGTATTGATAATTGCGTTCAAATTAATTCAACTGCTCTTATTTTTATTACCCATTTGGAGAAAGCGATCATTTTTTTAAAATTATCACTAAAAACGACGCACTTTTCACGCTATCGGTAGTTTATGACCATCGATATTGGGTCGACTCGATAGTGCTTAACCATCGATAGTGTCATCGATAGTTTCCCACCTCTAGTGCCGGTCTCTGCATTACATAAGTATGTATGTATACATGTATGCCACAAAAAAAAAACAAGAAAAAGACCGACGAATTCCCAGGTTTGTCGACTTATGTATTTATCACTTCTGCTTATGCACTATCTTATGGATAGTGAAGTGCAGCGATTTCGCTTCATGCACCTGACTCCAATTTCTCGCTCCCAACTCCAACATCGAACATGTAGAGACATTAACAAGAAAACAAGCAGCGTTCATCTGCGCTAAAACAAATATTTTTTTTTACACACAGGTACACCCGGAATGGGGTCCAATTTCTGCCCGCAAGGGGAAGTTCTATCTAATACACAAATTTGCTGGTGACATATGTAGGCCTTATCATTGCGGGAAGATGTCCTTCGATATTAAAGATTTTAATGAACAACTTGCCAAGGGTAACAATACTATTGGCCCAGGAAGCCGGGCTGAGCATCAATCTCGACAAGATGGACATTTTTCTCTTCCCTAAAAATTGCAAGGTTCCCAATGGGTCCTATCCAAATTAAAAGGTAGGTAGGTTTATTTCGGGTAAAACTTGGATACCAAAAAACCAAGTAAGGTACCTTGAATTGGTAATAGACAGCATGCTATAGTAAAAGCCAAGAAGGTAACCAATGCATTTTACATACCACAAGGAATGTTAAGTTGCACATGGAACTTCTTACTCACACTGACGCACTTCTAGTTTGGTGGTCAACTGTGGAAAAGTCTGTCTACCATAAACTCATCAAGAAGATGCAACGAAGGGCACTATTATACAAAACGAGAATCCTTAGAACTACTTCCACTAAAGCCATGGAAATACTGCTTGGGGTTCCGAATGAAAACATTCCAGACTCATTGCGAGCAAGTCAGCCCAACGACTTGTCTCTCAAAATGAAATCAAGATGTAGTAATAGAGGCACATCTCACAAGCCACCGACTACATATTAGAATGACGGAGACCCGATAACAAGGTAACTGTCTTTCTAGGTCTTGACGACTGGGGAGTAGGGTTAGCAACTCACGATGCAATCAACATATATACCGACGGATCGAAGATGAAATCTGGGGTGAGGGCAACAGGGTACTGTCCAGACCCACCTGTTGGGATTGCAAGCAAACTGCCAGACTACAGCAGTAGTTTCCAGCCAAAAATCTTCGCGTTAGAAAAGGCGAAAAAAGAACGCATCCGTTCTGTCCTAGCACCGGCATACGGGTGTGCATCTCCTGGATTCCGAGTCATTCGGGCATTGAGGGAAACGCATAGGCGGACAGGTTGGGGAAGGCAGGAGCTCAGCTTCTTTGCAGTATTATCAAGGAATTGAAATATGAATCTGGCACATTAGCAAACGCACGATTAACAGTGTTTTTTTTTTTTGCGTTTATTTTGACATAAAGTCTAAATTGAAAGCTATTGAAGTTAAACTTGGTTTGTATACATTTTGTATGTTTCTTTAGTGTCCTATTCAGTTTCATGGTATTTGGAGTATTATTTAAAAAAGCTGTCATATAAAGCTTTGAAGGTTCTATTAAAAAATTTTAATTTTAAATTTAAAAAAAAAACACAACTTTAAAAGAATTCATATATGAAATTAAAAAAGAAAAAAAGTTTTATAGAAATTCATTGAGTTTGGCAGTTATCTCCCTGGGTTGGTGATTAGTTCTTCCTAGTCCTTCTAAAAAAATGATACATTTTGAAAAATCTAAAGTAAGTTTTGTTATGTTATAAAAACTACTCAGTTCTCTTGAAGTTCAAAATATTCATCTTCTGAAGCATCAACCTCTAGTCCATCCTGTTCTTCATAATCTTTATCTGATGAATGTTGGTCAGAATCTGGATCATTATCGCTAGACTGGGTTTCAAAATGTGGTCCTATTAACAAATATACTACATCTTTTGGCATCGTTCTTTTTATTGAGTTTGGTCGCTGTTTTAAGTATATACTAAATAAAAACGAGTCAGAAGTATCCATTGATCTATTAAAGACGTCTGTGATGTTATCTAGTCAACTACATTTTCTTGCGTGGGCTCTTCTGTCGAACTTGTATAGTTTATTTCGGGATTCCGATGCATGTTCCCCAAGGCAGCCTACGGGAACTATACAAGTGTTTATTATTTGGTGCCCATGTACTAAGACTTTGTGAACAGTGGGCGACTTGAATAGAAAGAATACCTTTCCTGATATGCCACAAAAACTTTAGCACAGAAAGCTTTCAACTTAGCTGAGTCTATATCGTACTCGCAGTTTATCGTTATCAATATTGTCTGAAAGCTTTTTAAAAAGTCACAGTCAAAATCAAGAATTGATGACAATAAGTCAGGATTAAAAAATGCTCTTCTCGCTGTGTTGCCATCATTGGAGTTCCCACTGACATTTGAAAGAGGTTTGTCTACATTCTATCCCATTTGTTTCATCGTTTTTAGCTGTAACAAATTTTTTCGTGCTTTTAATTTAATCATGTCGGCGTCCTTGATATGCCACTTTTTTAACTCTATTCTATACGAGATTTTCAAAACAAACTAGAAAAAGCGGATCCAAGCGCGTAATGGACTGATTCCAAATTGAAGGGCATGTGATTTAGGTATGAAAACTTTCGAGTTCACATCTTTGATGTCCAGCAATTGTTTTGGCTTCGCTCCACAAATTGGGCAAGCTTGACACGAGTTGGTTACTGACAATACGTTTAGAACTTTACCATCTATCAGTGTCATATATCCAGTATACTGCACATATATACATTTCTATTTAAATTTATACAAAAATATTTGCATGTTGAGAATCTGGGCATCTAAATTGTCTTTTTCTGATAATATGAGCTCGGTACTTTCCTTGGTGAATTCGATTTTTAATGGTGGACAAAATCTAACAGATTGCGGAGCCCTATTAATCCAAATTATTTGTTTTGTCTCATTTATCAATTTTAATGGAACAATTGTAGTAACAAACAGTGAACTGTCAATCGATTCACTATCGTGGTTCTGAAACGCTTTTTGTATACACTCTGGCCGGACGAACCATCAAATCCATAGCTAAAAATTAGTTTGCAATGCACCAAGTTGGGAAGTGTTTCCAGGACTTCATGTTGCATTTCCAGAACACGGGAAGAGGTATGGTCCAAAAGATTTTGAAGTGAAACATACGCTTATTTTCATAATATTGAATTTCCTTTGGTCCGGAGTTTTAATTTCGAACTAAGTACGGCTGGATATATATCATAACCCTGTATTTTTGCATTCCGTTGTATATTTATAAACTGACTTTTTGTAAATCTATTTTCCAATAGAAAGGCAAAACTGGCCAAGTCAAAACCAAACAGATTATATATCGCTAACAGGCATTCTCATCGGAAACTGTTTCACGGTTTCGAACACACTCGTAATTTTGACCAGCTGAGCTATAGAGCTGAAGACTTCATAAAATTTAGTTTTTGGTGATCCACGTGGAGCATTTTCCGCATTTTCCGGGGGTACATGTTTCGTATTTTTCAACAAAATTTATTTCTTTTTACTCAGACAATCAGACTCATATTGTTACCCGTTGTTTTTATAATTTTTTGTAGATACTTTTTTGGAGCACCATAAACTAAAAATACAAAGGCGTGCAAATGCACACTGACATATGTTGCCCATCAAATTGAAAGTTAAAAAAAAAAAATTAATGAATATTAAGAGGTTTGTATACAAATAATACACCACAAGTAAAGACAAAAACAAACATACAAAACAAATAAAGAGGCTCTGCTGGGCATGTTTGGCCTTAAAATAAGGAAGATGTGCTAGAGTATTGAATATTTTCCACACATCTACAAGTCCCTGCAGCTGTTTTAAACACTTTTATTAACTTGGATAAATATAAATTCTATGGTGAAATCGGAGGAAAACAACTACAACTTTAAGTAAAGTAAATAATTCATGCACAAAAAAGGAACACAATCCTTATATACCCTGTTCGGCTGTCTGTCTGATCATACGTAATCTTCTGTATCTATAAACCTCCCTTGAGAGCGATCAGACCCAAATAGGGGTTTGAATCAATAACTGCGTTGTTTTTTTTTTTCAAATAATTAAAATAGATTATTAAACTAATTTTTTAATTAACTTGACAATTTTTTTCTCATTAAAATGTTAGTGGACATTTCGATTTAAAATTTCTACAGACACATATTTATTTTGATTTTCGAAATTGTTGTCTGTCATCAATATTACTTGAGAATAGGCTGCTGGGACCACCTAAATTTTCCATCCCATCTGTCGAGCTACTCCTTAAACTGAAGAACTGCTTGGGTAAAAACAGAATGACGTTCACTAAAAAAAATGACAAATCGTTCACGTAGGTTTAGCTAACATTGGGAAAATACCAAACACCTCCGGAAAAGGTTAATCTCAAGTTTAGTGGGTCGTTTCACATATACAACAACAGCATCTTTAACAGTATTCTTTTTTTACGCCTGTATCCGAAATGATTACCCGTAAAACCATTAAAGAAATTTATAATGCCTTTTGTCTGTTATTAATTATTTGCAGTCTTTTGCTCTTAACCTATTAAATAGAAAGAGATGCGTGTATTTTTCGTTGAAGCATTCCCAAAATATACCACACCCTTCCAATCCCATTAAACTGACAGAAAAAACCTTCTTTTGGTGGATATCAGCCTTTGAAGCGGTTGTGGTGGTTCACAATGTTTGGACTATGAATTTCTTCGATTAACGTTAATGCAAACAATCCATTTTTCATCTTCAGTTATGATTCGCTTCAAAAACGGATCGAATACATTACGTTTAAGATGCATATCGGAAGCATTGATTCGGTTTGTCAAATAAATTTCTTTCAATTAATTTGGTACCAAATACGTATCACTAGGCCGAGACTTTTTATGTGGTTACAAACGGTTGATATGGTATATTTAACTTCAACTTAATGTTTTGAGATGATTATCATCAACTTCATTTGGCCGACCTGAACGTGAGCATCCTTAAATGCAAAATCTCCAGAACGGAATTCGATAAACGAATTTCGACATTGCTTTTCTTTTAAGGCTTTATCACCATACAAATTTAATTTTTACCTGCTCTGCATTTTTTCCTTTACGGAAATATTAAAGTAAAATTTTAAGAAAATGCTCATTTGTGGGCTCCATTTTGTTCACAAATGTGAACAAAATTACGCGCAGTATTTTCTAAAGCAAGACAAAAGTGTCAGCTAATAACGGACAAAAGAATAAATACAAGTAAATAGTCACAAGGTAAAAAAATACCATCGCCGGTAATCGGCAATTCATTTTGTGGCAACCTAATAAAGTGTGTCTCTGAATGTTGGTTCGCGGTAAATATTAGTAATTCCCCTATGCCTTGTGATGGTTATAACATACTTCTTGCTGGTGAACATTCCGAAGGTGTTGCAATTTACATAATAAACAGAGTAATAGCCAATGTAGTTTGCAGAAAATGTCTTAGAGGCGAAATAGAACACCTTTTTTTGAGAATAGCAAGACAAGATTTCACTGACAAATTACTTCCACTCGATTATCTCGTTTTGGCTTTTGAAAAAACAAAGCAAACAAGTCGCCATATCAACTAGTACAGGGTATACTAGAATTTATATCACTCAACATTATATTCTGTTAAATGTCCATCCCTATCTTTTTCTCCCTCTTGCATGCAAAGAACGAACATATACCAATCGCATGCCATCTCATTCCCGCCCATTGCCATGGCCTGTAAAAAGTTTGTGCATGTAACTGGGCTGTTTTTCATCTGCATTTAACAAATATTTGTTTACCAAATTTCATTGAGATTGTTAGCGCAAATGAGCGCTGCTTGTTTATTAACGAAAAAAAAGCAAAATGAAATGAAAACTTCGAAAACATTCGAACTACGCAAGTAGTTCGCAGAATACTTTGTGTATTTCCTTTGTGCTTTGAGAAATTGTGAGAAGACGTGCGAAATGAAAGGTGAAGCTGCAGAAAAAAATGTATGTATTTGCCGGCAAATGCCAGCGTGTTGTTTTTGTATTTTGTTTAGTTTAAAGCTTGTGTTTTAGTTTTACCAACAAAATGTGTAGTTGTGATCGTCTATAAATGTTTTCCATGTTGATATTTGCAGATTTAATATTTATTTGATTAAAATGTACATAATATAGAAGAGAGCGTTGCTTAAAAGCGACTAAACAAAAAAAATGCTACAAAGTGGATTGTACAGCTTAACTGATAAAGGCGGGCGAAGCGAAGTGGTGCGATATTTCGCAAAAATCAAAAGCGAATGTGGAATTGAGTTGAATGGCCTTCTTGCTTGCAAAATGTGTTTTTCGGTTTTGAAGTTTTCAGGTAGCACATTAAATTTGGTAAAACACAAACGCTACATTGTGAACGCCTGTAAAACAGAGAAAACTTCACTAATAGAAACAAATTTTGCAACAAAGCATGGGTCTGTTAATTTTGTTACCAATGGGTAATAAAAAATTGTCGCCTGTTTAAAATTGTCGAAAATTCGTTTTTGATTAAAGTAGGAGCAATTTTTGGTAGTAATGTCGACGTCGAGAAATTGCTACCGCATCCAACAACTATATTAAGAAATATTGGTGCAATATACGACGCACAATTTGGCCCGATTCAAGATGAAATTCAAAAATGTAAAAGTTTCGGATACGCCATTAACAGTGACATATGGACAGACAATTTTTTAAAATCATCTTTCTTGTCCTGTACCATACACTACATTAAGGATGGAGTCCTTGTTGACCGATTATTAGCCATGAAGTTAATGAAGGAAGTCTCCTGCACAGGTATGTATCTATATTTAATCTATATGTAAAAGTTTTAAATTTATTATTCTTTGTTAAGGTGCTAATGTACGTGCAAAAATCGGCGACGTTTTAGGAGATTTTGGATGTGACCTCGAAAAAGACAATCCAGTTATTGTTACTGATCGTGGGTCCAACATGATTAGAAAAAATTCATTGTGTCAATAATTTTTTAAACAACGCCGTCGAGGAATCGATTGAGTCTGTTCCTGAGCTTGCAAATATTGTATCACATTCTACAAAGCTGGTGAAGTATTTTAAAAAGTCAGGAGTTAATTCTTCTTTGGGTCTCTCGATAAAAAGCTTTTGCCCAACACGCTGGAACACAGTATTCTAGTTGCTTAAGTCGGTAGATAGTAATTGGAAGGAAATAATATCAATTTTGAACGAAAAGGGTCATGAATATAAAATTGAAGGAATCAATAAAAATAATTTAGCTGCCAAAGTCTGTCTGTTAGAAGCATTTGAAAATGTTTCCAAAAAAGTAGAAACAGTTAAACGCCCGGCAACTTATTTGGTTCTACCAAATATATATAATTTTAAAAAAAAGTGAGTCCGAGTACAGTGATATTGAACTAGTCGAATCAATGAAGTTTTCACTACGATCTCCAATTTTGGATACAGTTACTCCAAATTTATCAAAATAACACAGCATTGCATTGTTTATGTTTCCACCAACAAACCACAACAAAAAAAAACATTGCACACATATTTCTTTATTTTTTTCTCTTTCTTTAAACAGATAACACACACAGCAGAAAACAGCTGACAATATTCGAATGTAGTCAATATACAACATTTAATTACTTCTGCTACTATGATTTAAAATTACTTTGAATGATTTAAAATTATATTTGTTTAACACAGTTAAAAGCGATCGCTAGCTAACTTAAACGACTCCCGTTTGATTTCGCAAGTTCGACTAGTGAAAATTAGTGAACATCAGATATAATTCATAAAAACTCTTATGAATTTTCATGGCGCCAAAGCAGGGACAAGTTTAAGTGCGGAAAAAAACATAGGCGCAAAGTGACAAGCAACAACGCCCTTCGCCTTATCCTGGTACATGTTTACCGTTAAGCTTGGCCTGCCCTGCACACACACATACATACACATTAATTTAATATTTCGTTTTCTTGTCGTCGTTTGTGTTGTTGTTGTTGCATGCAATTCGCTGTCGCGCTTACAGCTGGTGACGCGCTGCCCTAATCGCTAAATAAACTGGTACGGTATATACTTTTTCGGGTCAACAAAAAAGGCTTATTTGTCTTCTCGGTTGACATTTTTATTTTATTATGGTCAACAAAGAATTCTTTCGCTTAAAAAAATAAACATACCTACATATTGGCCATAAATATTTTCATGAAATCGTTTTGTGATTATTGAAGCTGATAGTGCTTATTACCGTAAAATAACGGTGCGAAAATGAGTGTCATTCGTTGAATTCATTAATAGAAGTGTGCATACCAAAGTTTATGTTGTTTGGCTTTTGCATTCTCTTTCTGCTCATAAGAATGCATGCGAACATCGTATTTTTGCACGGCACAACTATTTTGATGAAACCTTTGTGGTTATTATTTCACGAGTTTCAGCAAGTGTGAATGCAATTTTTTTGCTGTTTGAACTTTGTTACACTTAAAAACTTTTTTTCTTTACAATAATAATAGTTGAACATTTGGAAAACATAGGAAAAACTTCAGAGTTAAGCCTATTTGTTAGAGCGTGAATCGTAGCAAAGTTCAAGGATGTTGGTGTCAATACTCTCGACTGACCACCACAAAGTCCAGGCTTGAATGTCATTGAAAATGTGTGGTCCCTCATTAAACGAAAGTGAATTTCTTCTCTGCATAAAAACAAAGAAGAAACAATTTGCCAGATCGGGGTGTCCTTGGATATCCTTGAATCTTTAGCGGATTCAGTTCCAAGACGGCTGCAAAAGGTCATTGAAACTAAACGGGACTACACGTTCTAATAATCGAAATAATATTTTGACTCTTTTTTTTGTTTAAGCTTAACTGCATTTTAACAGATCACCAAAAAGGATTGGCCAAGCAAAATTAAAAAAAATATTGCTTTTCGCCTGTTCGAGTTGAAAGAAGTATGTTTCCATGAAAGAAAGTATGGTTGAAGTTTTCCTAGTTTTGATAAGTAAAATTGTTCTCGTCACTCTAATTATAACATAATTTAATTTATTATTAAAGTATAACTCCGCACAAACTCTTGCATCGCAGACAAATAATGAATTTGAACTATATATGGTTTTTTTATAATCGTTCTTTCCAGATGAAAAGTCACTTTTCTCGGCATTTTTTGACTGTTTCAGAAGCAAATAAAGAGCCGGTTTCTGATAAACTTCTCAATAATAAAATGTATCGTTGCCTACCATCAAAACACTATATACTAATTTTTTTTCGAAATGTAAAGCCAAAAAAGTGCGCTGACACAGGTTGTATTAGCCACACCAGCTACTCAAGTGTCCATTGAAAGAGCATTTTCAGGTTTGTATTTTATTTTAAGCGAAGGACGCAGTTTCCTAAGTTCGGAAAACTTAAATTTATTATAAGTTGGTAAGCTTAATTCAAAATAAATTAATTTTAAAAAAAGCTATTCCTTTTTTAATAAAAAAATTTAATTTAAACTTTTGACTTTTTCCATCAATCAGTCTTTAAATAAGTCTCTCTGTGCGTAAGTCACTCGTATCTCTCTTTATGCGATGTTCAGTAAAAGAGCGTCTCATAAAAAGCTCCTTTACGTTAAGCTCAACAGAAAACTAAATCCAAAAGAAACGAAGTCTGCTGCGCAGAGTGCATAAATTTTTTGGATGTTCTCGCGAGCAGAGCATAAGGAAAAACGGTTAACAGTTATTTGCTAGCTATGGAGGAAACTTTTTTTTAATAAAAAATCTATGGTATCCAACGAGCGCTACTGTTCACAAGATTTAAGTTCACAGTGCATTCTTCTGTGCTTCCTGTCGGTTGCTTGGAAGAAAACGCTTTTGAAGCACGGAAAAAAACAAAAATAACCTAATAACGTCCGGTGCTTCACAGAGCTTTGGAATCATCTGACTCTTTATTATCAAGTTTCTCTCCCCAAAGAAACAACAAGGGGCAATTTCTACCAAGAGATTTCAACCAGTTTTTTCGGATATAAAAGGAATTGGACGAACAATATAGGTTGAAAAATTGGTCTCCTTTAGCCGTCTTTCGACAGTTTTTTTACTTATTAATATGTAAAAATGAGCAATTCACTTAGGTCAATTGATGGAGCTTGTGGTGTAATTAGCTGATTTTCCTTGAACTCAATATTATGGGGTATTGAATGGGCTTTGTCTTACGTAGTCTTTCCGTTCGGACCTTATTTTTAAGTAGTTGATTATTTTTTTGTTTATTTATTTGATAATAAATAGTCCTTCACTTTCTATAATTTGCAAAGATAATTCACAGAAATACCTGCATTATACTTTGTGACCATTTCATTTCTAATGAGTTTACTTAATTCACTTGTTTTGCCCATATTTTAACAAAAAAAAATTCAAATTTACGGAAACACTAACTATTATTCATAAAGATATTTAAGCTCACTTAAAAAAATTAAACACGTGATGTGTAGTGCGACAGCATCAAAGAAAATCAATATGAAAAGCAATGTCAAAATACTTTAGTCCAGCCGTATAAGCACAATCTTTAACTCAAATAAATACCCCAATTTCATTTTTACTGTTATCACTGCAAGCTTTTGGTTTCTTATAAGCTTTGATACCATCTTTCTGTTAAAAATTTAAAGGATACCGTTACTCCTTTCAGTTTCTAGAAAAAGCGACTTTACACTTGACAACGCCAAGTCACGATTGTCCACGATTGTAATAATCCCTCCACTGTTAATAAAATATGTGATCGCTTAAGTAACAAGAAGTCTTGTTGGCATAACATAAACAACAGAGAGAAAAGTTAGAAAATGGAAAAAAAAGAGCTTTACAAAAGTTGTCAAAATACTATTATTATGCACAATTTCCATTTGTATAAAATCAAATTTTAAAATATTTAAAATGTTTATGTTAAAGCATAAGTCACAAAAAACATCGTTAGGAAATAACATTTATCAAACATTGTTGGACTTGAAATTATTGTGCGTTTTAATAGTATTATCATACATATATGTATGTATATACAGCAATAGATACTAAGTACATACATAGACTCATTAATATATTTAAATAGGGAAATTAACAAAAATGCCTTACCTTAAAAAAAACAGTGGAAAAAGTATTTTCCTAATTCGATCCATGCTGACATCAACCAATCTGAAGTTTCTATTCTCTTGTATTTTTAGGGCTTTTGATAATTTACAACAATGTGCTTACCCCAAATTTTAACAAAAATGTTTTCGCTGAAGGTGAAAAAAACATCATGATTACTATGTAGTGAACATTTTTTCTTAGAAGGTAAGTATTCACAAACTATTGGTCTTAGACATTAAACCACATCCGTTTTTTTAAATATTTAATATATTTTTAAAATATTTTGACTACCCAATTTTGTTAAATAATCGTTGACTAGCCACAAGGAAATTCAACTCAAAACTAATGACAATGAAATTCTTTACGTTGATTTAGACGGTTCGAAATGACTTTTCAGGTCGATATGATAATTTAGATTTACATATATAAAACTGAAGAGGATTGCAAATTCTTGCGTTGCAAAGTTCTGCGCAAAATGTATATGACGTTCCTACATCTTTGTATGCTTATACAAATATATGTACATTAATTACACTAATGCTTGGTACTAAAGTAAAGAAAACAAGTCACGCGATCAAGTGCTGCGATGAGAAAAAAATATGAAAGAAGTTTGTATGCCCTTGCAGCTGTTAAACATTATCTTTAAGACTCTGCAATATGACGGATACATACCAAAAATGATCTTAACACAAAAATTATGTTAACACTTATTTTCTTAAATGAACTTTTTGATCGATTGTTCTACTATATGATATAGTGGTCCAATCCATACCAAATATTTTGAAAAGTTGTAAACCACAACAATACACATTTGGAAAAAAAACCTCAGAAACAAAAGTTTTACTCCCTAAGACTGCTTTTGCGACCGATCGTTCCTATAACAGCTATATGATATAGTAGTCTAATACTTACAAAATTGGCCAAAAAGGTACGGACCATAACAAAAAAGATTAGTGAGTAATATGAAGCTCAAAATTTAAGAAACAAAAAGATTCTCCATAGAAGGATTTTTTTTAACCGATCGCATTGGTATTCCGATTCGGCTTCCTATGCTATTCAAGAAAATATGTACTTCATGTGGAAAGCGTTTCTTCTCAACGTTACAAACATCTGACCAATTTTATAATACCCTCTGCAAGGGAGTAATAAGGTTTTTTACCGCGTTGCACTTGACTCGTCATGCCTGACTCATTGCTATAACAAAGCATGCGTACATATTTTGTTATGCTGCTATAAGTCTATAAAGGCTTGAAGCTATAAACATTTTTTTTATTCCAACTATTACAGCTGAAATATAGATTTCAAAGATCGTCATTTTAATAATTTTCCAAGATGAGCATTGTTGTGAGTACTAAAATAAACAATATGCAATTTTTGCTAAAACATATTCAGTAACTTTAACAGGTCATTTTAATGATTGGAATACTTTGCATACCGTTAAATATTTTGGCGAAATCGGCAGATGCTCGATTGTATTCCATAAATAAATCATTTGGTATAAATTCAAGTCTTGAAAAGTCTACGATTCCTAAGGCTCACAAAAATGCAGAAGTGATGAATTCTATGCGCAGTCACTTAGAAATCGGATTCAATTCAGAAGTACAAAAAGCACAAAAAAAAAAGAAAAAGCCAATAAATGATAATTCTTTTATGGATCTAAGCGCAAATAGGCACGGTACTTTTATACAAAGCCAAGGTGTAATTCCTATGTATGACGTTCAATACCAAGCATCCGAACAATTTGAAAGCCATGCAGACCCACTGGGCTTAAAAGAATCAAATAGACATGAACATAAATTAAAAAACGTGAAACTTAAAATAAAACACCATCATCATCATCATCATTATAACCATATAAAGGAAGTTATAAAGACTGTGCCCAAGCCATATCCAGTTGAAAAAATTGTACATATACCATTCGAAAAAATAGTAGAGAAAATTGTTCATGTCCCTAAAATTATCAACGTAACGCTTGAAAAAGTAGTACATGTACCTGTAGAGAAAATAGTTGAAAAAGTGATACACGTTCCGAAGCCTGTTCAGGTTCCAAAACCTTATGTAGTTGAAAAAATCGTTGAAAAAATTATACATGTGCCGAAGCCTTATCCAGTTTTAAGAACTATTCCTTATCCAGTAGAAATCAAAGTACCAATAGCAGTAGACAAAAAAGTTCCTGCACCATTTAAAGTTGAAGTGGGACGAAATGTACCTGAATATTTCGGATCAAAAGAATTATTCAAGATTAAGCAATCAGATATGAAAAATTATAGTCACAGCGATGATTTTAAATTAAATATTGCCTTCAAAGATGTGACAAATAAAATTCAAACGCCTGCGATTTCATCATCGGATTTGATTCTTAATAAAAAAAATCCGTATAAACAAGTAATAGAGCCTACAGAAACTGAACGATTTGTAACTTCTCGTCCAGAATATAAATACTTTGGCTTACTTAAAAATGGTATTTCAATTGAACAATCTACATCTGAAAGTGAAACTATTCCCGTTAAACTTTTAAGAAATAATGAAGATTTCCGAATTCATGTTCTAGATACTCCAATAAATGATTCTGTCAAAATCAGCAATTTGGACTTAGAAACCCAAGCATCTACAAATATCCTTCATGGGATTCCATTTTCGGTACCCATTCAATTAGTTCCGTTACAACCAAAGACGTATCACTCATCTATGGGACTTAAGTTACCTATTCCAATAGAGGCAACAGATGGAACGTAACTGACGTAATATTTACTTTATAAACTGTGTTTCAATATATCTCCAAATTGTATCAAAATAACAAACAGTAAAAGAAACATGAATATGAGTTATATAATATGCATATATATATATATATATATATATATATATTTGTTTTCCTTTAGAAACTGTCTCTGGGGATATTTATACCCTTCTAGAAGCTATTGTAAAATTGTTCAGATATATTTGTAATCCAAAAACTTATATTCTTTAGCATGAAAAGCCGAGAGAACAATGAGTTATTACATGTCATTCTGGTCGTACTACCGAGCTAAAGTTCAAGTGAAAATAACACAATTGCGGACTTTAAAAAAAAAGTCATTTTTTTTCAAAGAAACGCTTTTAAAAAGTTAGAGGTGAAAATTTTCGTTAGTATCGACGAGAACAGTAAGTGTGTAGAACAGTAAAATTTAAAAGCAATCGGTTCAGAAAAAAATTAGGTCCCGGCCAATCAGAAAAACAAGGTTTTGAGACCAACGCGTTCAAAGTTCAACAAAAATGCCTCCAGAAATATTTCGATTTTCTGTCTGAAGTTTTCACAGAAATTTTCTCAGAACATTTTACTTTCAAATTAGGCAAAAAAAATGTTTCCCAAAATTGAACCCAAGTTAATAGACTACTACCTTAAGTAAGACGATGCCATGCTTACACTGCATTGTCTTATTCATTAATAAGAAATGTATTCGTATTTTGAGTGAGCGAAATATTTTGGGTGAAATGAAGTGCAGTGAACATTGTACAGTCTACATCTCATTTTAATACCCTGTACCCATAGGATAAAAGGGTATAATAAAGTCGCCACAATGTATGTCTCAGGCAGAAGGAAGCGTCTTTGACCCTATAAAGTATATATATTCTTGATCAGCATCAACAGCCGAGTCGATATAGCCATGTCAGTCCGTCTGTCCGTCCGTCCGTCTGTCCGTATGAACACCTAGATCTCGGAGACTATAAGAGCTAGAGTCACCAAATTGGCATGCAGACTCGTATAGTGTGTATATACGCACAAACTTTTTACAGGCAATGTCAATGTATGTGTTTGGTCTTTGCATGCGAAAGACAGAAAAAGATAGGGCTAGTCATCAAACAAACATAACGAAGAGTGAATAAAGGGTATTGGTACAGGGTATATCCGAGTCGGTGAGGCGATTTTCTTTCTTCATTATGTTTATAAAAACTGATTTTTATTTATATGATTAGAATGTTTATTAAATTGAAGTTTAATGTTTGTATGTATTTATGTTTGTATATTTTTTTTTCTAAATATATGTTAATCTTAATTGTTGGTTGAATATAACAAATCTGTCTAACTGCACCTGTACTTTTTTTTCTATAGTCTCGTTTTAGTTGTATTTTGTAAAGTGCTTTAGTGTTAAGTGTTTTACGAGCCCAAACCACTATTAATTCGAACAGCATGTTTTTTTTCAGTGCGCAATGTTTATACATATTATCAATACTACTAAATATAGCGCATACCAATGTATTTTGTCTTAAGAGAATTTTATTCTCTTAACGATTGAAAAAAGAGATTCAAACGGTAGACTAAAGAGATAAGAAAAAAATGACCATTGTTAATTCGAACGCTGCGTAATATGATTGCTTATCGTACTTAATACATTAATTTAATTAACATTAGAATTGTGTAATGTCGCCTTTGGCTTGCATTACGCATTTAACCCGTTTTGGAATTGAATTTAACAAATTTTTGCAGTGTTCTTGAGAAATTGAGTCCCACATCTCCTGCAACTTAATTTTTAAGTCAGAAATATACCTTTGTGGCTCATTTCGAAGCTTGCTCTTCATTTATTTTCAATTGGGCTTAGATCTGGGCTGTTTAATGGCCAGTCTAAAACCTCCATTTGATTATATTCCAGCCAATTTTTGGTTCGTTTGGCTGTGTGCGATGATAATCCGTCCTGCTGAAAAGTGAATTTACCGCAATCTGCCAGTTTTGGTATTGAAGACAGCAAACTATGTTCTAAAATATGCATGTATTTTTCAGCATTAAGCGTCCCTTCAATGAAATTTAGTTTTCCCAATCCTTTGGCAGACATACATCCCCATACCATAGTGCTTGCAAGAAACTTTACTGTTCTTTTAAGGCGGTCTTTATGGTATGTTTCTGCCCTCTTACGGATAACGCGTTTTCTCGAATCGCCGACACAAACATCAAATTTAGCTTCATCACTAAATATGATGGTATCCCACTGCCTTTAAGTCCAAGATATCCTTTCCCGAGCCCATTGCAAACGTTTCTTTTTTTGACGAAGCGTAAGCAAGAGTTTTTCCTTAGCATACGAGTAAGATAAGTTATTGAGTACGATGCATACATAGCTAATAACAAAACATACATAAAAAAAACCGTATCCAATATTTTTTAAATGTAGTCGCGTCCATTCTCGCTTTACAGTTTTCCTAATTTTCTGCGACCACTCAGAAGCCAAATTTCTCAAAGATTGGCGACGATCAGCCTTAACAATTTTGGCCAGTTGTCTTTTGTCGCGGGGTGTTATTGCTGATGTTCGGCCTCTATTTTCAATGTTATTTTCAATATTCCCAGTTTTTTTTTAAAGATTTTTATCACTCCATGCACAGGTGATTTAGACAAATTTAATTGCTTGCTGATCTCTGTAAGTGTCTTCCCAAATTTAAAATAATCTCTAATCAATACTCTGATTTCGTTGCAAATAGGCTTTCCACGTACCATCGTTGCTAAACTTGCACTAAATTGCAGCAATTTTTAAATTTTTTGCATAAGGGTAATTTTTTTCTTATCTCTTAAGTCTACCGTTTGAATAAATTACTCATATTGTTGTTGTTGTTGTTGGATATAGAACAAATCTCTTTTTTCAATCGTTAAGAGAATAAAATTTTCTTTAAGACAAAATACATTGGTATGCGCTATATTTAGTAGTATTGATAATATAAACATTGCGCACTGAAAAAAAACATGCTGTTCGAATTAATAGTGGTTTGGGCTCGTATTACAATATTTGTAAAATGTATCATTGTTTACGCTTTTGTTTGTACTGTCTATAATCTATAATTAACATCTTTTTCATAAGCTGTTTTGTTGTATATCGGTTTTAGTTCATATTTCTTTACATAACTTTGTTATAACAGTATATGTAGTACCTAAGCCGTTTATCCCAATCGTGTTTGTTAGATGAAATATACATTCGAATGTATTCATTAAATGTTCGAAGATTTTATTTTATAGATTCATATATTTGTTGCATTGCTTTATTACTTTCAGCATTGAATATATGTAATTCTTTAGATATCTGGCTATTTAACTCTGTTTCTCTATCAGTCATTATATTTTTAATAGGTACATAGAGATAGATCACTCGGGCAATGTTTTTGGCACTTTCAAATATTACCTGTATCGTGATAAGATATTTTGTTAAGTCGCATACTGCTATTACTATACTGCTTTCTGTATTAGTAATAGCTTTTGTTCTTTCTTTGATTGGAGTCTGGTAGTGCCCTTAAATATTTGCTTAAACTGATTCTGGATTGCTTTATCTCGATAAAAATATTGTTAATTTTTGCATCAGCCGTAAAATTTTCTTTTTTCCTAAGATACTCTACGGTGTAGTCATATTCCCTAAAATCTTATCTCTAAGATAAGGGCGTTGTTCACTTTTGACTAAATTTTTTCTTCCATAATTGGAAAACTTTCGAAAATTAAGGACAATTCGTCTACGACAGTTGCATAAAGCCTCTAATCTGCGCTATTGAATCCATTAAAAAAATGTTGTGATGGTTCTAGCCCTAAAAAAGAATTAGATTATTATATTTGGATGCCGATGGTTCTATTGTATGATCGTCTATTAGTTCTTCTACCTGTCGTCTTACTTCTTCTTTGAGCTTCTCAAATCTAAAGTGTTTTATATAGGTGAGCTTGTTATCTTTTAGCTTTCGCTTTTGGTTATAAAAATTGTTTGTTGTCATTCCATATATATTCCATATATCCAATAAGAAAATAAAAAAGTTTAAGCAATCATTTTTTATTTTACAATATTTATATTCAATAAAAATATACCCATTTCTTAAAACTATTAACATTCTAAAAAAACAGGAGTTAATAAGTATAATCTGAGGCCAGGTCTGGATGCACTGATTGTGTCAGGAAAATACTGAAAAGAATTTTTTTGTTTTGGAACTTTCTTTTTTTTAACAATAATTTTCCGAAAGTGAACTAAGACAACCAACATAACTAATGGCAATTGGAAATTATGCCAATTATGCGAGGGATTTAACATGTAAATTTTGCAGCATCGATATAGTTGAATGGAGTTTTTCTTTTACGTTTTTGTTCTTATTTACAAAGAAATCTGGGTAAAGAGAAATCCGGTGTAAGGCCACTGACGGCACAGTGGGCCGATAACGCCGTTTTCTTATCTATTTGCATCATTTATTTTATTGATGTCTAATTTATGTCCCGATAATCTGGACTTACGTTTTTTCTTTGTTGTTCCTACATATGTTTTGTCGTATTCTATGTTGTACTTCACTTGTAATAAACATACTGTTTGTTTTGTAGTGAGGTTTGTGTTTACATATATTTAGTTATGTAGGATATGGCATCTTAGTTGTAGGAACACTGGCTCTTCTCCCAGTTAGCCAGAACGAATAAAAAATATGCGATATACTTTGCATCATTGAAATTACGGTATCAGTTTGTGTACCAAGGCCAACGCGTTCGAAAGTGAAAAGATCTGCTATTTAAAGATATATTTATCTATACTATAAAAATCTATACATACATATGTATAATCACTAAAACTAAGCCTAATGAATACCATAGTTAATCCAAAATATATTTTAGTGATAACTATTTCAACATTACGTATACCACTTGAGGTCAGTATGTACATCGAGATATGAGGAGTTACATATGTAATATATTATGTGTATAAAATGTTTATTTGTGAACACACTATACGGGATAGATTGCGGCTTTTATAGCTTGATGTGTGTTTGTTCGTTCTTTGTGTTTGTTTGTTCTTTAATCTAACATCCTAATTGGAAGTAAATTTCGAATAGTCGCGCAATTTGTATATACAAATTATTCACCTATATTTGGGAAATAAAATTTAAAAAAGTAATCAGCTTTCCATGGAAGTTTGGAGAGAAAGTGCGGCGAAAGGGTAAACGTGTCAGATTTGGCGAAGTGGCAACATTAGTCGTCGTTGGAATTTGGTCGAAGTGGCAGCCTGGGTTGACTTTGGAATTCGGTCGAAGTGGCATCTCTGGTGTAATGATTGCAACCAATAATATAAAGGGAGATGCAATTAAAGAACGCAGAATAAGCAAACTGTGAACGCTTAGATCTACAAGTTATAACCAAAATATATAGGTTGCTGCGAGTTGCAACAGAAGGGCACAAATAAACCAAGTGTGCTGTTGAATTATACAAGCCTTTCATACCTACGAAGAATTATTAGAAACTATGCTGCAGAGGCTACACCACTTACCGACCTTTTTCACCCAGAAAATGAAAAACGTGGTAAAGTAGTCGAAATAAATAAGAATGGCAGTCACACATCAGCCTCCACAGAGATAAGACGTGTCACAGCAACAAAACCTACGAAAAAAAAACAACAAATTTCTAACTTGACAAACGAAGTTAAAGCACAAAGCAAAACAATAAACAAAAACAAAACACTCACTGCAAACCGTTAGGACGGGCTTGAGCCCAAAACACCAACAATGCAAGAACCACCGGACATAGGCATATTCAAAAACCAATACAACAACAAACATGTGAGCAAAATAAAATACACAATATTAAAGCGAAATGATAACTGCACATTTGAAAAAGTGTCACCGTTTATAATTAAAAAAACAATTGACTACACTTGCGGAGGCGAAGTCGAATCTTGCAAAAAAACAAGAGACGGTTCACTCCTTATAAAAACAAAAAATAAACTACAAGCATTTAAACTATTAAAACTAACAAAAATGGCTGATATCAATATTTCAGCGTCAGAACACAAAACATTAAACTTCACAAAAGGAGTTATCTACTGCAACGAACTACGAGGCATAGATGAAAACGATACCCTACAAGAACTAAAACCACAAAATGTAACTGAAGTTAAAAAAATACTAAAAAACAACCAGATACAACCCAACAAACAAACAACAGTGAAAACGACAATGTCATACTTGCTGAAACCGGTCTCATTACCCTAACATTCGCCACGCTCAAACTACCAGAAGTCATAAAAATCGGATACGAAACCGTACGCATCCGTCCATATATCCCTCTTCCACTCAGATGCAAAAAGTGCCTTCGCTTCGGACATCCTACATCTGTTTGCAATAGCACGGAGTCATGCAAAAACTGCTCAGAACCAAACCATACTGACGGAATCGAATACTGTACAAGCAACAAAAAATGCCTTAACTGCATAAATAACCCAGAAATAGACCATCAACACTCCCCCCTTGACCGCAAATGCCCCACATTCCGCAAACAACAAGAATTAACAGCAATAAAAATCACCGAAAAGGTAGACCACAAAACAGCACTTAATATATACTATAAAAGACACAGCCAACAATTGGAAAGCACATACGCTAATATACTCAGACGTCCCACTCCACACACAACTAATACACAAACTCCAATCAACACACTACCCAGGAATCTTAACACACACTCACAAAGCAGCCCGCAAAAACAACCTACATCAACCTCCAGACGCAACCAACCAACCAACTCATCAAAAGTAACAGAGTCACCAACAAAACAACCCAAGACATAAACCAGCCTACACCAGAGGACATGGAAACCGACTCATCAAATACAACATATTCATCTCAGCAAACTAATGATTTAAAAATAAGAATTTTTGCCAAAGACCCTAAAACTAACCCCCTATCTACCAGTTTCAAACCCACAAAAACAAAAACAAAAACCAAACTCCCAACCAAACACCAACAGACCAACAACAGCGACAGCGAACCTTTATAAACAACAAAGCCTAAAGAAAAATATGATTAAAATAATACAATGGAACATAAAAGGATACACTAATAACTACAACGAACTCCTAACCATTGTAAGAAAATACTCACCACAAATAATATGCCTTCAAGAAACCAACTATTAACACATACCTATACCTATTCCAATTAATTACCAAATTTTTACCAATACAGCTTCTAACAGGTTTGGCGGCACAGCCATTTTAGTCCATAAATCCATCCAATATACCCAAATAAACCAATCCAACCATTTCGAATCCCTTAATGTACAAATAGAATCTAAATGTAAAATCCAAATTACCTCAATCTACATTTCCCCGAACCGGACAACACCCGACCAACAACACCAATCAGCTGGTACAACAGCTGGGGTTCACAACGTCCAAACAAAAGAGGAAAAACCCTTCACAAATTTCTACAAAACGCGAACCTCCACATCCTTAACGACGGCTCCCCAACAAACTTCTCAACTCACAACATATTCACACACACCGACCTGTCACTATGTTCTCCCCAGCTTACCCCATTCACTAATTGGGAAATTATCGACGACCTTCACGGAAGCGACTACTTTCCAATCCTTATTTCCCTATTCTCTCAGTCAAAATCAAACAATAAATTGTTTCGTCCCTTTTTTAAAATAAAAGAAGCTTACTGGCCAACCTTCACACAAACAACCCACACTATAAGCAAGAAAATACCAATTAGCCTAAACGTAAACAAAGAAACTGCAAATATTTGCAAAATTATTACTCAATCTGCACACCATAACATACCACAATCCTCACCAAACCGTTTAACTTAAAATACACCGTGGTGGAATAAAATTCTCAACGAACTTAGAGCCAAAAAACAACACACATGGAATGCTTTCAAACGTAACAACAACACCAACAACCTAATCAGCTACAAAAAAGCAAACGCTCTCTTTCGGAGGGAACTCAAAATATCCAAAACTAGAGCTACAACCGAATTCACTTCTACAATAGAACAAAACACCCCTTCCCATAAAGTCTGGACCAATATACGACGCCTTTGCGGACTTAACCCAATCAAACACATCCACTGCATAAAAAACCCAAACAACAACTTACCCATAACAGACACATTCTTCATAGCTCACTTATTTGCCCAGCACTGGTCAGACCAATCTAAAGATACAAACTTAAACCAAACCTTTATTGCAAACAAACACTGCAAACTCGCTTAAACTATATACCTCACACCTAAGCCCAAACAATAGAATCCGACATAACCCAAATTGAACTCCTGTCCGCACTACACTCCCTTAAAGGGACTACACCTGGCCTGAATAGAATATCATACCCTATGATACAGAACACATCCAATACAGTGAAAACAAGAATAACTCACCTCTTTAACAATATATTTAAAAATTTCATTCCACATTCGTTTAAAACCAATCTAGTTATCCCCATTCTTAAGCCTATCTCTAACAAAACCTCAATAACCAATTATAGACCAATCTCCTTAAACTGCTGCCTATCAAAAACACTTGAGAAAATCATAGCCAAGCGCCTTTAGTGGTTTGTCACCAAAAACAACCTAATCCACCCTAATCAATCCGGATTCAAACGTGCCAAGTCGGATTCAGATGGTCTGCTGACAGCAGACTTCCTGATACCCAAATCGCTGCGAAAAAGAAAGCACTGTGCTTGCATTGCCCTTGATTTCTCAAAGGCTTTTGACAGAGTTGGAGTGCACCCCATAATCGACCAACCAATAGAATGGAAATTGGGCCCCAAAATTATTAACTTCATAAAAAACTTTATGTCCAACAGGAAAATAAAAACAAAAATTAATACCACTATCAGTTCCCCCTTCCCACTCCTTAACGGCATCCCCTAGGGTTCACCAATATCAGTTATCCTCTTCCTAATCGCCTACAACAAACTAGCAAATATAATCAGCCTACAAAAAGAAATACATTTTAGTGCCTATGCAGCCGATTATTTCCTTATAGTCCCGCTCAATAGAGAAAAAAAACCAGTCGTTTAATCTAGATTGCCTTTTTGCAAAAATCCAAGAATGGTGCGCGTACTCCGGAGCTTTACTATTCCTCAACAAATGCCAACACCTGCACATTTGCAGGAAACAAAATTGCAATTGTACCCTATCCTCTAATAATATTGCAGTCCCCCAAGTAACCCAACTCAAAATACTAGGACTAATAATAAACAATAAATACAGATGGGACTCGCACATAACACACATCCAACCATCCCTTAACAACAAACTAATTATAATAAAATGTTTAGCTAGCCCTAAGTTTAACTGCAACACCCACACACTGGTCAACATAACAAAGGCAACACTCAAAGCCAAAATAGATTACGCCATATTCATTTATGGGCACGCGCCTAGGTCTACACTGAAGTAATTAAAATCAAAATATAATGCAGGAATACGCACAGCCCTTGGCGCTCTTCCCTCATCCCAACCTACTCTTCGAAGCCAACCTACCTACAATAGAGCAAAAAATAGACCTAATGACAGTCAAAGCATTCAAAACAATCCTTCATAGTGCCAACTCTCCAATCCACAAATACACCAATCAAATAAAACACCAAAACAATAAGAAGCTAAAATGCACATTAGAAAAAAATCATATCCTTTTGCAAATAACTTTACATCCCCTACCTCCCACCACCCATCAAACAAACAACCACACCCCCATGGCTCTTTCCACCTTATACCATCAACACCTCTCTTCACAATTTTAGTAAGCCAATTTCATCCCCAAAAATATACCAAAAAATGTTCCTAGAACATAGAGACAAACACAATCAACACAAATATATATTCACCGACGGGTCCCTACAACATAAAACTGCCACATTCGCCATAACCACCGATACTATAGTCCTAAAAACAGGCATCCTACCACACTATTCCCCAATCCTCTCCGCAGAAACGATAGCCATTCTGGAAGCAATTAAACTTACAAGAAGCAGGAAAGGTAACTTCATAATATGCTCCGACTCCCTATCAGCTATTAAATCCATTGACAACATCAACAACAACAACCTCTACCCCACATTAATAAGATCAATTCTAACCAAAACCAACACCAAAATAAAACTCCTCTGGATCCCCAGCCACTGTGGCATAAAAGGTAACGAACTTGCCGACCAAACCGCAAAATCCACCATACATACCCCCCTCCACTACACACCCAACTTAAACTGTAGTGACATAAACAAATACCTTAAAACCAACCTATTCCAAAAGATTAAAAACAACATAAATCGCTGCAACACATGGTACTAACAGTTAAACAGCAATCTAACACACACAGGACACTATCTCAAAAACACGAAGCAAAAAGACATAACACGGAAAGACCAAATAAAAATTCTACGACTTAGATTAGGTCATACATGATTCACTCAACAACACTACATTAACCCAAACGACATAACACCCTGTCCAAACTGCAACTCAACTTCCGACCTAAACATAGAACACGTACTAAAAAACTGCCCTGCAACCTCCCACATAAGGAAAAAAATCTTTCAAAAATTATGCCCATTAGCAACCCTTGCAAACCCAACTACAACAAACCTCTACACCATAATCAACTACCTCAAAAAAACCAATTACTAGCACTTGCTATAGGTTTAAATTTAGAAAATACAATATAAATGTAAATTATGTAAATTTTCTGTAACTATATTAATCTGTATATATGTAAATATGTATATAAACACAAGGCAAGCCGAAGGCCCAAGCAGCCAGCGCATCTATAGTAATTAAGTTCCGATTAATTTTTATTAGTCCTAACTTTAAGATAAATAAATAAATGAATAAGAATGGCCTGATTGCTTTTGAGTATCTAAAGCATCTACTTGTAAAAGCTCTTGTTTTGAAGCTGATCAATCCCAAGGCGATGATGGAAAAACACGTAGATGCAAGCGAATATGGTTTTTAAAAAATGCTGTTTCAAAAGATCCGGGTGATCAGCTTCTTTACAAAATTGAGTTTATGAGTCGTAAACCAAAGCCTAGCAAAAAAAAAACGCAGCCCTTACATGTTGGAAGTTCTTGCAGTAGTAAGCGCAATCAAAAAATGGAGAACATGCGTTCTAGCAACTACCTACTGGTTTGGCAAAACCCCGAACAGAAACCAATGGATAAAAGCTGTGAAGAAAGTGCTTGAAACTGCAAAATGCTATGACGACTCTTACATGAAAAAATGCATGCTAAACATCAAGGGTGGGCACATAGTACCTCTTTTGGCTCCCGTATATTTCGTTAGATGTCTATTCTTATGTCTTTCTTTTTATCGCATGCAAACAACAAACATATACCAATCACAAGCCATCCAACTCATTCACCCGGCTGCCGAACCTTGCCTGTAATTGCTATTTTTGATCTTTATCTATTTCCTTTTACGCTTGTACCCGCGCTGTTAGTGCACTTTAGTGTTGTTGTTTGGGTGGTGCTCTAGCTCTCTTTCTTTGCTTACACTCGCACTCGCGGCCGTTAACTTTGCGCTTTTGACACGTTTTCTTGTTGTGGAATTTTGCTACCGCAATAAAATTAAATTTTTCTTAACTTCTAATCTTCTCTTCTTTGACTTTTGGCCAAAATTAATTCTTAAACGGGTTTTGTGTATTTTTTATTTAGATTCTTTTTTTATAACTATGAATTTTTTTATTTTTTCTGTCGTATTATTGTTTATTGATTTTTATAAAAAAAAACAAAAAAATAATAATGTCTGTCTGCTGTAAATATAATTGCCAAAATTTTAACTTGTCCAATAATGATCTGTTGAGCTGTTGGCTGTGTGACAATGTAATGTATGTAAAACGTGCTGGTTATACTGACAAGGTGAAGAAGAGCATTGGACAGTGTAGAGGCCTTAAAAGAGGCTGCGATGCCGTGGCCTAGAGCTTGAGATGTTCAAGTTCACGCGATGCAAAGGGCTCCTTTCCCTAAAACGGAGACATCTCGGCTCTTACCAGTTCCGGTTGTCAATTGCGATATAATTTTACATACTCCGCAATAACTAATTTCGTTTAGAAGTCCTGCATTGGCTTCGGCTGTGGACTCCGCTACCGTTTCTCTAGGTAACGGTGTAGCACCAAGTAATATGATATTTTTTCATTGCAACATCATAATCTTTTGTATCCAACGACAGCGTTGGTTTACGGGTTGGTGAAAGAGCCATAATTAGTTTTGGATGATGTATGACGGACGAACTTAGACCCATTTCGAATTTCCGAATATTTGGTATACTGAAAAAAAATTATTGTCGACAAACGAATTACAAGCTCAGAAGTTTTGAGATTTACAAATTAATTGAACGGTGTATTTTATTATGTTGAGTTTTATTACTTCTTTTAAGTTCGCTTGAACAGTTTAAAACTGCTAACTAAATTCAGTTTTAATTTAATTATATTGTATAATTTGTTTTATTCAGGTGCATTTTGAAATTTATCTTGTTAAGCATAAGAATTTTTCCTTGACAATAATTTCATAGAATGTCAACTAAGAAAATAAAAATAAGGTATTTATTATTAAAAGATTTTAAAATTTATTTACCTTACGAAATTTTTTAATAACAGGGTAACTTAATCAAACGTTACGAAAAATGTATATACCTTATTAGTTTCGTTGCCCCCATATAACCCACCAGTTTAATTGGCGTATAGGGTAGCGCGTCACCACCTGTGAGCGCTCAAGCGAATTGCAAGCAACAACAACCACACAAGACGAAAAGAAAACGAAAGATCAAATAAATGTGTAGGTGTGTGTGTTTGAGCAGAGTAGTAGTATTTTCATATTTTTCCATTTGAAAAGACTGATATTTTACATGATAATAAAAAACATAAGCAAGGTAAAACCCCGGTGGGACGTTCCAATGGGAATTGCTTCGCCGACGCAGACCTTGCTTATGTAGCCTCAGGCCGCTCTCTTTCCAACCTCCGGAGATCCTCCCCTATATAAGTGCTGATCATATCCCACGCAGATACAACATTCGGCACACCAAACTATCCACCCTCAGTGGATCTCCTTCCTGTTGAAAAATGACGCACGTGAACAGGGCGTGATGCGCATTTTCCACTGCAACGCCTTCGCTGTAAGCACATGCACTAGGGTGGTTATGTCCAAATCTGTGCAAATATTGCCTGAAGCATCCGTGACCGCTTAGCGGCGGAGTCAGGTGGAACTCACCTGCCCATGTTACCGATCTATTTACCTTACAGTATATTCCAAATCCCTTTGCTGGACCCGTCCCAACGTGCCTGTCGTCTAGCTAAACAGTGCCTTCTGGCTTCTGTATGCGCCATCTTTTTCGGAGTGCAGCCATTTATAGCCTCAGCGATTGCTTTGCATTCGTCTGCCATGCCGACGATTCTTCCGATCCCGTCGACAGTGGACTTTTTTGGAGCCTCTATTAAGAAGGGTAATTTCCAATCAAGCGAATGCCTTCAAAAGTGCTGGGCCTTTGGCATTATTAACGTTGCTTCCCCAGTTATGGGTTTACGTGTTAAAATCGCCTGCAATAACAATGCGTCGATGAGTCCTTGCATTGGTCACGAGCTCGTTCATCGCATTACAAAATCCGTAGTAGTTTTGACTGAGTGGGAGATAGCAACTGTATACCCAGATGTCCACGATAAGCGCGCGAATGTGAGTGCTCTCCAACCAGGGCGGATCGCATGAGACGCGGGAGGTTGCCGCATGTCCACAGTGCAGTTTTGCCGGAGGAGCTACTTCCCCATGTGCCAGAAAATCTCCTTCTATACGGTTCACTTATTAGAGCCACATCGACCTTAACCTCTCTAATAGTCTGAGAAAGTAAGTCGTGCGCTGCCTCACAGTGATTTAGATTCAACTGCATCAACTGAACTGAATTGTCCGCTTTCAAACGCTTGCTCCTTTCGCCGAGAGCATCACAGACTTCCGGGTTCGTGGTCCCGCTGATTGAGGCCGCTTGCTGCGCAGAAAAAAAAAGCTTATACAATCCTTAAAAGTTTATACAGTACTTAGCCAAATGGACCTGTCTTCTACATTACAGACACCAGTTGCTCCTGTCTGTTGCATCACAGCAATTAAGATCTACATGGTCAATCGCCTTGTGGAGTAATGGTAATCACCCATACGGGACACACAGACTTTTACCCTTTCAACTTTTAGGATTGCGTCGGTTGTAGCTGATGGCACGCTTAGACTTGACCTCTGGGTCTCCGCGAAGGACACAGGTTTTTCGATAACGCGCAAGCAATGTCCTCCTTCGTTGTCGCTTCATCCAGGTCTTTAACCTTCAATCTGGTCCGGTCCACCTCCGACGTCTCCGCGCACTCCTTCAGATTCTCTGCTTCATTAGCGTTTAGCTTCATAAGCAGGTCGCCTTTTACCGTGCTTCTTACCATTTTGACGCTTTTACCGACTGTGTTAAGTTTCACGTCGTTGCTTTTTGTCACCAATATCAGCATCTCGCTATAGTTCAAATTACTCTGTAAAAATATAGCTTCGGTTGGCACATTGCATGCCGCTTTGGCGATTTTGACGTGACAGTCTGCCACACACCGCCTGCGCCTGGGTTTGGCCCATTGGTATTCTTGTGGAAAATTGCTCGCTGCTACCTTTGTTGTTGATTTTGCTGCTGCTGCCTATGTTGCTGTTGGGTCTGCCGCTGCTGCCTCCGTTTTTGCTGTTGTCTCTGTTTCTGCTGTTGGTGCCTTTGGTTCTGGTCTCCGTCACACCCTCCGTACTCGTCATTATGCATTATGTCTGTATCAACATCTCTTAGTATGGAGCTGATCGCCACCTGAATCTTCTTTAGCATATCTACCTTTTTTTTTTAGGGCACTGGTAATGCTCATTTCCCATTTCCTCTCTCGCCGTCTTTGGCGTGTCCTCCTTTACGCCTGGTCGACTTCCACTAAGAACTCATACTCAGTGGGCCACGTGGGATGGTGTTCACATATATTGTCGACTTCTTATGCTGAACAAAACAAAGTACGCAGCATGATTTAGGCGCCACGTCGAAAGCCTAGCGCCAGCATGTGCTAAACTTTGGAGCATTCGAGCGCGACTTGGCAGGGCCGCCTAACAGCTGACAACCACACCACTCAAATTTTCGTCGCTTATTTTATCGCGGTACCCCTCTATCACAACCGCAACGGCGAAGCCAAAGGTATACGAAGACAGCAGGCAGCACCTCCCCCCTCTCACCACCGATGGCAACGGCACCCGATGCGGCTCAAAGAAGGGCAATCAGATGAAACTCGGCCCAACAAAGTGTAACCGGCAGACCGTGAGTAGCTCCACGCGTGGAATAATGACTATAACGCAAAACTTTAAATTGCAGGACAGAAACGCCCGAGAAGCCGGTTTCGTTGAGTGTTGTTCACTTTTCGTGTGTTTGCATGCGAGTGTATGTGTATGTATGTGTATGTGTGCAGTGTTGGCCAAGCTAAACGATAAGCATGTACCAGAATGAAAGCGAAGTGGTGAGAGGGCGTCAATAGCGAATTGCGCTTGGCAACAAAAAATAAATATTCCAAATTGGCGCCAAGCGCCGACAAATAGTTTTTATAAACTTATTTCCTTATTTATTACGCGCCGACGCAGGTGCATTAGTGGATATTTAAACGCCCCGACGCGAGATGCTCAGACAAATCAATCGAAATTGTGCGACAAATTATTTTTTAAATTATTATCAATTCGACTCACTGTAAATGGTGTTTCTTTTTAAATATATGAATGTAGACGCATATCCATATACAATACTGTCACACATCAAAGCCGGTCGAGTTTTTTTGCGCTTCCGTTTTAATTAAATTGATTAACTTTTTACTATGTCTATACTTATTTTAAGTTTTGTTATTCCTCATCATGTTTAGTTCGCGAAATTGCGAATTGCATTTATTTATTATTACATTAGCTTAATAACAACTCACGCTTGAGCCTGAGCTCTAAAGTGCACTGTAATGTTGTTGTTTGTGTCTTTCTTTGCTTACATTTCTTTTGCTCGCGCTCACAGCCTTAACTTTATGCTTTTGACACATTTTGCCGTTGTGGAATTTTGCTTCCGTAACAAAAGTAAGTTTCTTAACTTAATGTCTTCTTTTCTTTCTTTTTCATTGCATATTGCAGTTCTTCTTTGACTATTGCTCAAGTTTATTAATAAAAGCGAATTTTTTGTACTTTTTACTTAGATTCCTTTTATATATTTATTATTTTTTTTATATTTTCTATCTTATTATTGTTTATTTATTTTAAAATTGTCTAATTGTATTTTTAACCATGTGATTGACAAGAGTTTGCTTTCCAGCGTACTTAGCTCAGTTAAACTAGTGTATGCACCTGGTCCTCGTTTGCGTACTCGGATTTTGCTCAGCGGCTTTATATGAGCCACCACTTAAATTTTTTGTATTGACTGTCCGCTCTCCCTCTTTGAAAGGAATTATATATAATTCCTCTCCATAAAAAAGCTAAGAAGTCCGAACCCTCCAACTATAGGGGTATTTCCAAGTTGGCCGCTATTTCCAAAGTCTTGGACAAAATTATAACGTCTCAATTGCAACATTTCTGTAGCTCTAACATTTCACCAAGCTAACATACTATCACTAACTTTTTAGAATTCACTTCTTTGTCGATCAACGGATTCAAGAATGCTGTGCAAGCTGATGTCATTTATACGGATTTCAGTAGCGCTTTAAATTCTGTTAATCATACGCTCCTTATATAAAGTTTAACCAACTAGGCCTCTCACGCCTGTTCCTTAATTGGATTCTCCAATATCTTTCTAATCGTACACAGAAGGTCCTCTTCAAGTCTTCGTTTTCTAAGACCGTCTAAGTGGCCTTTTGTTATCTTAACGATTTTCCTTTAAAAAGATTAGGTGTTATAAGTAATTAAGGTGTACTCATAGACCATAAATAAATCTTCAAGTCTCATATAAGTATCTGCTATTGTTAATAAAGCCATGACCGTTTTTGGATTTGTTAAACGGTGATCAAAAATATTTGACGATCCATAGACAACCAAAATATTGTTTACTTCCTTAGTTCATTCTATATTGGAGTATAAATCTTTGTTCTCGTACTCTAGTAGACTTCTTTTGATTAACCTTCCTTCTCCAAATAATTGTAAAGTAATGCTTGGTGTTATTTTTATGTACAAGCTTTTCAATATTGAAGAGCCAGACTAACATATCTGTACCTCGTAGACCTACTAGAAACTATATCATCCTATCCTTAAAACGCTTCACTTCTAAGTATACCTTGCATCAGCCTTTTCGGGTTCTTTGCGCTGATTACAATTGGATCGGGGTCCTCTCTTACTTAAAACCTTGTTTCTGTCCTATTTAGCTAGTAGTTAGCTGTAATTAATAATTTGAACCTGCATGTCCGAATTCATGTTATCTGTCTGCGCCACTCGGTCGCTTAGGTGGGAGGTGGGCAGCTTTATGCTTGTGCGAAACAGGCACTGTCCTGGAGTCGTATGGGAGACCTGAACATACTGCCCATTTTAAGGGTTAACGTCCAGACCTTTGAACAGTTTCGATCAAATAACAATCTATCTCCGACAGAAAAAGTTGAAGGCCCAATTGTTGAAAAAATCGAGTTCCAAATTATAAACAAAATTTACGACTGAGAAAAACGCTCTCGCTATATCGCAATGTATTCGTCAGAGGACAGGCTATTTTTTTAGGATGGGGGAGTCATATATCCAACCTCAATAACCATTGACTTATAAATTTTTTTAATTTAAAGTAATCACTTGGACACTTGCAATAATAATTATTCCCGCAAAAATCAAAAGGGTGAGAACGCGAATTCATCATTCAAATTCATGACAATCAAATAGCGTCAATCTTGATCACGACACTGAAGGGCTCACAAATTTATCGTATAAATATTACTAAAACACATTTTTAAGTTTTCATTTAAAGAATAAAGTCCCCGCTTTTAAATCAAATAAATAATATCGTTTTTTTCCTTTGAAAAGACCAAATATTTAATTATACAAACTTCAGCATAGCCAAAATTAGCTTCTTTGATACTTTTCTTGTAATATTAATTTGGTTAATAATGTCTTTGTTTTGTATTTTGTGAGGCTATTTTACATGTGTAGTTGACGTTTAAGTTGTGTTTGTACAATATTACATAATTCATATATCAGTGTATTTGCAGTACTTTTAAGGTAATAGATATGCCAAAAAAAAGTGCAGACATTTACGGATGTTTGTGTAATCGTAAATATACCACCCCCGTCTTAGTTTTTCCAAGACAGCTTTGCTATGCAAAGAACCAATTTTTTTTGCTTTTTGTGCTATTGTGGCTTTTCTTCTTGTTCGTCTTGGGTTTTGTGGTTTGCGTTTCAAAATTTGTAGTTCAAAATAATTATTTAAAATTCCGTTTATTTTCACCCTTTGCATTGAATTTGGTATGAGCATCTTATAAGTGATGCACACGATAGGTAACGAACGATAAGAAATGTTAACAATTAATTGAACTTGTACAAGAGAACATTGAAAACAACTACTATATTCTCGAGCTGAGCGATCTTTCAAAATATATTGGGTATGTCTGTACAAGCATTGTCACTTTTTGGTTCTTCAACAACAATCTAATTGGCTGAACGAAAAGGAAACAGGAAGCGTTTATCGTTGACGGCCCAAAATGAACTTAACAGAATCGTGTAAAAGGACAAAACGGCGAAAATTTGCTAAAATGTCAAAAACCTATGGTTCCATTTTATCTGTTTAACATTCCTATAACTCATCACGAAGTTGATGTCAATGAGGTCTTGTCACTACTCGTCGAGACAAATATGAGTAAACACCAGTATTTTCTTATAGGCACTTTTATTAATAGTTAAACTTACTCTGGTTTATTACCAAGCTACGAAATACTTTTAACCGCCAAAGCATCAAGATACTCAGAAAATCACAGTTCCAGTGAATTTAAAGAATACATTAAAGAACAAAAAAATGGGAATGCAGTTCACCAAACTAGAAAATTTCAACCCAAAACTATTTAAACGAAACCATTTAACTCGTGTAAATTCTGAAAAACTTTTGAATGCAAAAACATCCACCTGGCTAAGTGTTTGACAAATAGGTGCGGGCAACATTAATGCATTTTAGTATGATTTAAAAAACTTCAAATACCAAAAAGTTGGCTTTACTAAGATTTCTTTTTTTTTTATGGAAATTTAATTTACCTATGAAAATAGAAAGCTTATATACGAAGTTTTATTCCAATAGTTTATTATAAAAAGCGCACTGAAACCACGAAAAAAATAATATTTTTACAGAAAATTCATACGATAAATACTATTTTGACAACAATACTTTGTAAAATGAAAATGCGAAAGAAATAGATACTAATGAATGTATAATATGTATTTTAAATCAAGTCCCAATCACTCGTAAATACACAAAAAGTATAAAAATTTTCAAACCCCATACATTGAACCAAACATAATTGATACATGGAATTTAACAAAACCTAAACTTAAACATAATTGCGTAATATATTTTTATGGAGATGAATATTATTAGATTCATATCAAATATAAAAAAAAGAAAACGTAAAGTAATGGCTTACATAAAGCCGCTGAACAAAACCAAAATACGCAACCAGGTATCCCATCAGGAACTGGTGCATAGACTTGTTTAACTAAGATAACATTGTGCATGTGTATTGTAGGTTTAATGACATAGAATTTTTGTTTGAAAACCAAAACCAACAAATCACATAGCACATAATCACTTACACTACCCATTGAACATAAAACAAGGTAAGTTAAGATGTAGTCGTGCCGATCATATGGTAGGGGTTTTTTTTCCTTCATCCAAATCTCTTATGCGGCCCACGTAAAAGATCTTGGATCTCATTGAACATTCTCTAATCATATAAGTCAGGCCTTGATTTGAATTGCCACTTACTGCGAGACACTAGAAAGAAAAGTTGATTCAAACACATAAGAACCAAAATGCCCTATACTATTTACAAAAATGTACATTTAAATCAATATAATGATAAGTATTATTGCCTAATACCTTTTATTTCGTCTCTTTATTGCCATCGAACCATAACGTGAGGGGTCATTTTTTTGTTTTCTTGATAAGGTAGCAGTTTCAAAAGTTAGTTGTTTCACATGTTTAGCAATCAGTTATCGATTTTTATATTTAATGTTGGAGTTGGGAGCGAGCAATTAAAGTCAGTTGCATGAAGCGACTTCGCCCCACTCCACTACTCCAACCTATTTACTGAGTTAAGGAATTGTTTGGAAACATAGCCGTTTAACCTATTTAAAAGCGAGGGCATTACTTTTTTTATTTAATAAACTTCTTCGAGTACTTAAAAAAAGGCAACAAGTTTGCTTGTGGCACACATATTCTGTCTGAACGTGGACGCGTATTATTCAAGTGGCCCCTACGACACCAGTACAGTAACGGTTTGCGCGAGCCCAAGCAGAAAGCTGCCCACCTCCCACCCAACCTATCGACGGGAGCAGCTGCATATCGTACGGTACAGGTAACAGGAAAATGGGCAGTCTATTTTACCATTCAAAAGTTTGTGCATGAAAATAACTCCAATATAGAATGAACTAAGGAAGTAAATATAATTTTGGTTGTCTTTGGATCGTCAAATTGTTTTTATCACCGTTTAACAAACCCAAGAACGGTCATGGCTTAACTAACAAGAGCAGATACTTATATAAGTAATAACAGGACATATGAGACTTGAAGATTAATTTATGGTCCATTATTACATCTAAGTCACTTATAACATCTAACCTTTCCAAAGGAAAATCGTTAAGATAACAAAAGACTAAGTCAGTTTAGGTTTAGTAGGTTCATTTCACACCAACTAAAAAAACAATTATGATCAGCCTAAAGCAAACCAGAAGACGACGAGTTATTTGCGTACACAAGCACGCGAGATTGTTTTATTGCTTAAGAAAGATCGTTAATAAAGTGGGTAAATAACAATCTAAATGACTTTTTGAGGCACCCCAGAGGCCACTTGGATGGTCTATTGAGACGTTATAATTTTGTCCAAGACTTATAAAATAGCGGACAACTTGGAAATACCCCTATAGTTGGAGGCTTCGGACTGAGCAAAATCCGGTGCATACACTGGTTTAACTGAGCTAAGTACGCTGAGAAGCGAACTTTTGTCGGTCACAGGGTTAAAGATACATTTAGACAATGTTAACTGATAGAGATACGTACGCCCAATAATCTGTGAAGGAATAGGTTGTCTTGAAAAAATCAGCAAACATATCGGCAGTAGTCTGATCAGTGTCAGCTTTGATGTTTTCAAACGACAAGTAAGATGGGTACACGGATGTCTTACCTTTGGCGTTGACGAAGTTACAAAAATGCTTGGGAACGTGGGAAAACCGAAGTCTATAACGCGGAAGATAATTCTTATGGCCTTGCGCGTTTAGCACCATGCTACTGCATGTAGAGAAAAATCCAACAATCTGGCCGAGTTTTTAAACTTTTTATGGCATCTTGATTTGACGTTTTTCAAATTACAAAGCTCGCATGAGAACCAGGGAGATGGGGGTGGGGTCCATATCTGTGCAAGAGTACATATGGGACCAATTAGTAGTCAAAAAAAGATCATTAAGTTTTAGAAAGTCTTGCAAAAGCATCGGGATTGACACGTCGGGCTGGCACCCGAGAAGGAAAGTGAATGGTTGTATCCAAAGTCGGATGAAATATGTCTTTAGAAATAACTACGGGATGAATCCTGGAAACATTACAGTTGGAAGAGTCCAAAACAAATACAAGATCTAGTGGTCTATCGATATATAATCGATCTATCAATCGATAATGAGATGTAGAGGGCAGCAGTACAGAATATTCATTTAAAAGGTTCCAAGCGATTTTGGCCAAATTAAAATCAAAAAGTACAATTACAGATTGAATAGACTCTAAATGATGACTACCAAATCGGACTTTGGCGGAATATTGGCATATAAGAAAAAGTAACGTGGGCGGAAAAAGATTTATGAAATATTTGACACTCACAAATTCAATCTCTTGGTGTGAGGACTGAACTATTTTGGACGGAAACGATGAATCAACAGCGATTAAAACACCACCGCCATTATGGGTTGTCCGATCTTGTTTATAGCATGTATATTGTGTGGTGAAAGTTGATGCATCGGCAATATCAGGCATTAACCACGTTTCGGTGAAGGCAAGGAGATCAAAGTCAAGGGTTAGACTTAAAAGTTTAGATATCAGCAGCCTTACGTTCTGAAAAGCCAGAATTAGAGAACTAGTTTATTTAGTTTATTTTCCGCCAACAGATGCTGACGTCCCAAAAGAGGGATTGCACGAATTTGGTGCCGGTTCCAGTCAAATCGGAGGCCGATTTATCTTTTCTACGTGTACTCTTTAAGAATAAGATGTTTTGGCCAAAAATTGTTGTGGCAGTGTTATGTTAAAAAAGATTAAGCGAATCACTTAGTTTAAAGGATATGTCACGAGAATACGAAAACTTAAACTGAGCCATTCAATTGCTGACTTGAATGTGTGCCGGTTTAGGGGCGGAAGCCCTGATTTTCTGTCGTTTTGGAGATTCATTCAAGGATTTGCAACTCTTAAATTGAATTTCCATAGCTGAAAGCTTTCCTGAAGCATTCAAACACCAGCTGGCAGAGTTTTTAACGTATCCCCTGTCCCTCGCATGAACTTGAACATCTCAAACTGGCTACGGCACGCATCACAGTCCCGACTAAGGCCTCCACCACGTTCAATGCCATCCCTCACCTTGGCCGTGTAACCATCACATTTTACATGCATTACATTGTCACAGAGCCAACAGCTCAACAGATCATCATTGGACAAGTTGTGATTTTGGCAATTATATTTACAGCAGACAGATAATGACTTCTTCTTTTTTTTTTTTTTTAAATCAATAAACAATAATAAGATAAAAAATTTTAAAAGATCTAATAATTATAAAAAAAAGAATCAAAGTAAAAAGTACAAAAAATTCGCTGTAATTAATATATTTGAGCAATAGTCAAAAAAGAACTGCAATATGCAATGAACAAGAAAGATAAGTAGATAAGAAGTTAAGAAAATTACTTTTATTGCAAAATTCCACAAAAGCGCAAAGTTAACAGCCGCGAGTGCAAGCAAACGAAATGTAAGCAAAGAAAGAGAGCAAAAGCACCACACAAGCAACAACACTACAGTGCACTTGAGAGCGCGGGCACAAGCGTGAATGAGATGTGATAAAAATCATAAATTCCAGCGTTGAAATATTAAACAAATGCAACAATAATCGTTAATATCTCACGAAGAAATAACGAAAATTATAATAAATTTAAACAAAGAAAAAAAATAAAAGTTAATAAAAAAGGGAGCGCAATAATAAAACATGACCAGGGCTTTGATGAGTGACAATTTAATTAATTGATTGTAAAAGGTTATATAAAAGTCGCCACAATGTACATATGTAATAAGCAGAAGGAAGCGTTTCCGACTCTATAAAGTATATATATTCTTGATCAGCATCAACAGAGCTAGAGTCACCAAAGTGGGTATGAAGACTCGTAAGTATATGCAGATAAAGCTGACTTAAAATTTTTGCCACGCCCCCTCCCGCTCCTGAAATTCAACAAAAAAAGATTTTCTCTCGCAATATTTAAAATATAATAATGAAATTTGGTACACATACATTTCCTAATAATATGTATTGGCTTACCAAACTTCATGAAAATAGGATGAAAGAGAGCCAAGTTATACACACAAACTTTTTACTGCCAATGTCAAGGGGTCGGAAGGCGGGTGAGTGAGTGAGATGGCATACGATTGGTATGTGTTTGATCTTCGCATGCGAAAAAGATAGGGCTAGTCATCAAACAAACATAACGAAGAGTGAATAAAGGGCACATTGATACAGGGTATATCCAAATCGGTGAGGCGACTTGCTTTCTTGTATTGATTTGAAATTTAAACCCAAAATCTTCGGCCATGCCGAAGTTTGTATACCCTTGCAAGTTTTTTGTTTTACTTGGGGATGTATTTGGGACGTTCATTCTGTTGGGTATTCTGATTTTCACCAGAATCATATGTCGAAGCGAACTGTATGCACGCACTGTGTGCGTGTGTTGCTGTGTATGTGTTTATGGGTATTCTCATTTTCACCAGAATCCTAATTTCATCATGTTAGTAATGTTGCATTAGCTGTGCTCTGATTGATTCTTTGCATTTTTTCGCATTAAGAATTCCAGTTTTAGCGCGACGACAGCGTTGTGGTTCGGTGTTAGAGTTAGTTATTTTGTGAACTCGAGTGCGGCCGAAACTCGCTGCGCTACAAGTAAAAATAATGGAAAATTAACGTCTCTTGACATATATATATATTTCTTTTCTTTTCTAATAAATATAAATTACATGTCACGTTGTTTATTCCCAATGGACTCCTAAATTACTAAGCCGATTTCAATTAAATTTTACTTGTACCCGTAATTAAATGTAGTTAAGTGGACAAACAATATTGATACATTGCAAGAATTCGTTCGAAATAATGTGCCGTTGCTGACTGAACAGAAAAAATAAATCTACGAAATATTAATGCACGCGATGGAGAAAAATACTGGTGGTCTGGTCTGGTGTCATTTCATTGAATTTGGCCACTATTCGATTAAGATGTATTGTGGCGAGTCTTTTAGAAGGCGGTCATTCTCGCTTATTTCTCGATCCAGTGTAATGGGTAAATTGTTAATGCATTACAAGCTTATTGTTGGGGTCTGATGTGATAAGAATTTTAAGTTTCTCAAAAGCTGAAATAAAATTTTTATCTTTATTATTGACTGTGACGCCTTTTTTTAGTTAAAGTATTAATGGTATCACAATATTGGAAAAGATTGGTTTCAATTTTCTGTAAAATCCACATAAACCTTAAAATGATTTTATTTCTTTCTGAGTTTTTGGAATTGCAAAATTTAAATTTGCTTTTATTTTATTGGAGTTGCGTTTTATACCTTCTGTTGTTATTATATGACCAAGGAATTCTGTTTCTTTTTCCATAAATTCGCATTTGTCGAGTTGGAGTTAAAGATTAACTTCCCATAGTTTGTTGAACACCTCTCTGGGTGATAGTATGTGTACCTCCAATGAAGTGGAATACGCAATAATGTTATCCAGATAGATAAGGCAATATAAATATAAATTAGGTTTTCCAAAAGATTGTTCACTCATGTTTGGAATGTTGCCCGGGCAACCAAATAGCATATGTGTGTATTCGTAACGGCCGTGTTTAGTTGAAAAAGCTTTTTTTGCAATTGATCCAGGATCTATTTGAATTTGATGAAATCCCTTAGCTAAATCAATCAGTTTGTCAAGAATTTCACCCATGACTGGATGGCCTAATGGCATCTTTGTGTATTCGTTAGCTAAATCAATGGTGGTGTAGTATTGGCATTTTCCCAGTTTGTCAAGAATTTCATCCATGACTGAAATTGGGAATTTAACATCTATTGTGATTCATACGATAGTCGTTGACTAATCTGAATTTTTGTTTTTGGAAGCATTTCCTTTTTTGGAATAGCAGGGTGAAATTCGATCTTCGAATAATGCCCTGTTCAATCATTTCGTTTATCTACTTGCTGATTTCTGTATCAAACGTTTGTGGATATTTGTATGGACGTTTACAAATTGTGTCCTCATGTTTTGTATAAATAGAGGGCTTTATTGTACTCGTGAAAGTCAAATGTTCACCTTTCGCGGTACTGGATGTCACTGAATTCGTACAAGACTTTTTTAAGTTTTTCTGTTTCTTCATTGTTTAAATGATTGAGTCTATGCCCATTGCTTTCTACTATTTCACATTACATTTTTTGAAGATCCTGTTGTTAATTATTATGCTGATAAAGGACTTGCCTCTGTCTCTTCTTCTGATTAATTGTTTTGTTGTTGATAATTTTTTGGATTCTGAGCACTATAAATATTTTATTTCTCCTGAAAGTCTTCGAATAGTTGTTGGTTTTGTGTTGAATCGGACGTTTTGGGTTGAGACGAAATTGAGCTATTGGGTATAAAGGGGTTTCCAATTTTTTTGGTATTGGCTTTGATTTGATAGTCTATTTTCTGTTATACTGTTTTCGTAAAACCCTTCTCTTTGAGCTACTTGATTGAGTTTACTAACTGTAGTTATGTATATCATGTCTGGGTAATGTCATAAATAACTTATTAGCATTTTTTTTTGCTTATTACATATTTATTACTCAAGGCGTTTGTGTAAAGAATTGAGTTTTTAGCGTCATTTTCTAGACTTATTTGTTTGTAAAGACTTATCCTCTAATTCGGTTACGAACTTACGAAGATACGAAGATGTTAAGCCGGCGAAAAAGTTCCTCACAAAGTTCTTTTTTTATTCGATGTTTAGAAATGTTATCATCTCTAGCCAGGTGCTGGTTTGACCAATTTGTGTTAGCCTTTGCGCTTCTTTAGTCAGTTGCATCTCGAGAGCACTGAACAAGATGTTGTGTTGACCTTTGTCGTGAGTCAGATACAAGTGTATGATAAAAGCAATTCTCCATCATAATTTGCCACCTATCTTAGCGAAGACAGTTCTTGGTTAAGGAGAGCTTCGTAGAATTCTACATTTTATTTTTTGACGTGGGGTTTTGTTGATTATCTAGGTTTGAGTGTTTGAAACTGATGATTGTTTTCTTTTTTTCACACTGGTTTGTTTTTCTCTTCTGTTCAAACAAAAGTTGGTGTTTTTGTTCCACAATCGGAGTTTATGTTTGTCACACACAGTTGATTGTTACTTTCGCCCACAGTTAAATATTTTTTACTATTGTAAATTTTAAGCACTCTGTTACCAGTATTCATAGCTTACAGGGATCAATTGAATGATGTGTAAGGCCCTGATACAATTACTGTTTTATATTGATTTTCGCGCACTACCAAGAAATACCAATTGTCCAAACGATCTATTATTTTTCGGAAATTCTGTTTATGCTGCGGTTTGTTCGGTATGTTCTTGATGTCGCATGGGAATTTTTTTGTGATGATTCATTACTTCACACGGATAATAATTTTATATGTTACATGTTTAAAATAATTTGTTCACTTAACCGATACTACCGGCTAGCGTTCTCACGTTTTTTGATTTTCGGGGGGACAATTATTACTGCAAGTGTCCAAGTGTTTATAAAAAAACTGATGTTTACTTTGAAGTTATTAATTTTAATGATTATTGAGGTTGGATATATGACTCCCCTATCCTAAAAAAATAGCATGTCGTCATGCGAATCTAATTCTTTCTATAATTGGGGTTTCAACTTTTTCTGTGGGAGATCGATCGTTATTTGATCGAATCTGTTCAATTGTCTGGACGTTGACCCTTACTATGTGCAGTATGTTCAAGTCTCCCATACGACACCAGGACAGTGCCTGTTTCGCACAAGCAGAAAGCTGCCCACCTCCCTCCCAAGCGACCGAGGTGCGCAGACAGATAACAGGAATTCGGACATGCAGGTTCAAATTATTAATTAGAGCTAATTACGAGCTAAATAGGACTGAAAAGAAGTTTTAAGTAAGAGAGGACCCCGATCCAATTGTAATCAGCGCAAAGAACCCGAAAAGGCTGATGCAAGGTATACTTAGAAGAATTACTTATAGAATTAGCAGTTTTGTAGTGTATGCACATACGAGTTCTTATTACTCAACATAAATATTAAGCGGCAACACTTTGTTAGCCGAATATGTATAGGGCATTGCCCTTTGTCACTCAGCGACAGCGTGGTGACACACATTTCAAGTGCAAACGTATGCACTTGAATGATATGCACTCATTGCATTCATCGCTTAGAGCCGAGTCAGAATGTTTCCCATACTGACCGCTAATATACACATACACACTCTTATGCAAACATTTATACACACATACATTTATATTATACAAACTTATGTAAAATTGAGCGGAATCCTATCTGCCCGATAGAAGTATGGCCTGTAAAGCTATACGAAACATTAGGTAGGGATACCTGTAAAATGCAAAAAAAAAAAAAATTTAGGAACTTTCTATAATTAGGAGTAAGAACAACGCTCTTAATAGACTAATCGTCACCCACATTTTTTATGTATAGATATTTGGATTATTTGCAGCTTGCCTGCGAATATGGCGTAATGCCATTCGATATCTCCCAAAGTGTTATCTTTTCAGCAATACTGTTGACAAGTCAGTTCTGCTTCATTCGTATAGAGAACGCAGTTAATATAAATGTGTTCTTGTATTTCGTTATTGCAAGCCACAGTTTTGTGCGCTGATCATAACTGATCATAAAATATCGTAGTAAAGAATCTCGTAGTAAAGAATTTTTTCACTCCTATTTTTTTTTATATATGAAATCATCCAGGTTACCATTTTTTTTAATCGTTTTTCGAAATGATTATATACTTTTCCTTATTCTGATTAGCATTATTTTCAAAGGGACCCTGAGCCCTTATAGGTCTCCACCTCCGGTGTGGCTGGTTTTAAATTTTCTAACTGAATACTCCATTTCTTGGTTTAACTGTTATGTGAAACATCTGTGCAGGTTTGGAGGTCAATCGCAGTCTGCACTGCCACTTGTACTATCTTCATACATTACCAATTAATTACAGTTGAGAAATTATTATATATGTATTATATTATTATATCTCTCAGTCCCTCGTCGCTAGATGAGGTTCCCTCGATGTGAGATATCCAAATGTATAGGTGAGTCGTACAGGAAGATTATGTTGGAGAGTTGACTTGACTCCCAATTATTGGCCTTATGGTACAATAATTATAATCAATAATAATACAATTTTTTTTTACGGCAAAGCCGAAGCAAGTACAATTTATTGTTACCTCTTTAAATGCTTGGTATTATATTATCCAGTCATATTAAAAAAAGGCATGTGTTCTTTACGAATGTCTTTTATTAAATGTTTATACTTTCTTTTGTCAGGAGTTAAATAGAATCAATTAATATTGTTCTTTACTTGTGCGATGTCATTAAGTATAAGATAATTATTTTGGATCGACCGATTCTGTTTATTGTTCGTCTCTTTGGAATTATTGTTGGTTTCTTCAACTAGTTGGGCGCCAATTAATATCAGCATTCCCTTGCTTAACACGCCATCCATATCTTCTAGATATATTTAATTTCCGTTGAGTTATTGACTTGAACTTCGAGACATTCAAATCTTCCCGTTAGATTGATTTAATCTAATCTATTTCTTTGTGGCAGACGCCCCATCACGGATATCAATATCCGAATTAAAAGACATGAACACAAAAGTCCTTAAGTCACTACCAGGCAACAAAGTAGACAGAAAAACTGCGCAGTTGACAAAGAAGAACTTTTGCCAAGGCAAAAGATTCAAAATGCTTCTAAACCCAACGTATACGAAGTCATTAAAAATGACGAGGTACGAGAAGTAGTGACCTTGCGAATTACAGATTCCACATGTTTATTAAAACATGGAAAAAAGTTATAGCAAGAATTAATGTTAGCGATTTATACTCAAATGGAATTCTCGACTTTTATTTTTATTTTTATTAGGTTAGTTTTTCCAAAGGCTTGAATGGCAAGCCGGAGTATTACAAATCAGCAAACTAAGAATGGCACCGAGCGAAAAGATCTTTGAATCAAATTCAATAGATACTTTTAAAAATATGAGCAATAAAATATTGAAATCATTAAGAGTAGCGCTACTTAAGCCGGTGACCCTATTATCTAATAATGATAAAGAAAAAGAAGCAATACTGTCTACCAATTCAATTGAGGTCATACTGGCATTTCAAAAACTTTAGCAAAAATCAAAAGACATTATTTTTGGAAGAATATGACTTGTGATATCACTGAGTACATACGAAAATGTCAAAAATGACAGAAAGCTAAGATAACGAAACATAGTAAGACCCGACTAACAATAACAGACACACCCATAAATATTTTCGACAGAGTGATAGTGGACACTATTGGTCCACTACCAAAATCAGAAAATGGAAACGAGTATGCAAAATAAGGTTCTCCTGGTCCAGTAAATAAGGTTCTCCTGGTCCAGTTGCGGGTGAAGATTATGTTAAGAGGCGACTGTACCTCTCATTGCTGGCCTCGTGCTCAGACAATAAAAGAAATGAGTTAAAGGCCAAGTGCCGGTGTGAACATTTATTTAAGCGACTTATCGCCAGAGCGTTGTACTCCAAACTAAACTCTTAATACCTAGAATATTCTACTTAAGCTAAGCCCAAACTCGCATCACGCCACCATGCCATGGTCGGCCAGCCGACCCAGCAAATCCAACAGCAAATCTAACGGAAACTCCCGAAGAAAGCAAAAGTGTCCGATCACCGTTGCTGACCATTGCAGCTATAGCGCGCTGATACAACTGTAAAGTTGCAATCGCGAGGGCTGATTATGAACTAAACTTAACCATTCCCCAAGTTCTGCATAGCAGGCCTTAGCCATTGGCTCCGCCTCTCGCGACGTTGGTGCTGGCTCAGCACATTACGCATCGGCTTAGCATCGCGTTACGTTGGGGACCCTCATAATGAACGTTTTGTTAGCAAGGGCTATTCCGATATTTTGCTGGTGCAACAACGCTGACCTTGCAACTAGTGCAATGAGAAAGGGTGCACTTGTCGATACCCTCTACTTTTGGACATTGTCTTGGGGCTATGCCTGGTCGTGTGTTAACTCTCCCCCCTTTAAGTTGAGGGCCGTCCTCGGTCTTCTTGAAACTGCCCACGGCCAACCGAAGAATTCCCGGCTCCTTATTGCGGCGCAACCAGCCCAGGCAGATCAGCACTCCGCTAAACAACAGCGCTTCCACCCCTGCGGCAAATATGGCCAAAGGTTTTTTATTGATCGTTGTGGCCACTTCGTTGATGTGAGCGGTGTTCTCGTCGTTCAGACGGCGCAAGTAGGCTAGGCTGAGCATACCCGGAGTACGTTTGGGAATGCCATTTCGGTTGATCATTTTGGTGTCGTTGATCGATGCCACTCTTTCGAATTTGATTAGGAACGTGCCGTTGATCTTTTGCGGGGCGGCCCCATCCACTATTACCTCGGCTACTCTGTTGTTGACGATGACGAAACCCTCTTCTACCTCATCTATGGGGAAAGGTGGCTTGGGCGTGTCTTACAATGGGCTATGCTCCCCTCATGCAGCTGGTGGGCGCAAGTACCAGCCCCGGCGTCCTTGCAGAAAGTGTGCGAAGTCGTTACTTGGCAGCTATCCATCGGAACTATACGGCCGCTGCAATCCGCGATGATATTGGTGCCCTCTAGATCCAGTACAACTCCTCTGTGTTCGACGGGGACTATGGTTATTTTCTTACAGCTACTTTTAACTTCAGGATATGCTATGATAAAATGGATAATGCTAGTATTTAATGCAACTTTAATGGTGCCAATTTCAAGGATTTCCCTAACGCTGATGTTAGTGGCTCGACTGTTCAATATTTCATCCACATCGGAGAAATCTAGAATCACGGGGTTAATCAAATTTACCCTTGCCAAGGTTATCGAGATTATGACGTTTTCAATTTCGAGGCCAACGATTCTATTTCTTGCCAACAGTGTTTCATACAAATGCGCTGTATCAACCGCCTCCTTACGGACGTTCTTTATTAACTTATTTACTCGGTCGGTCAGTTCATTTAGTTGGGCCGTGGTTCGGTGGTTTATGGCCCTCTGCTGGTTGCTGGCATGGATCAATTCTGCTTTGATTAGCCTTGATTGTTCCATGTCATCATGGTCCGGCGTGCCGGATATTATTTTCAGCGCTGACCCCAAAAAGTTCAAGCTCCTGGCAGTTCTATGGTGGACATTTAACACGGACAGCAGGGTTTCCAGATGACCCCAATCGGACTGCAACAGCGTTCGCATGTGCGAAAGTGGGAAGAACTCGGACAACTTTTTAGTTTCATCAATGATTTCATAATATTTGGTCAAGTAAACGAATGGGATCTTAACTATTTTTTTGCTTATCTAATGTTGTCCTTATGGACACTCCGTGTATAGTGGAGTCAGTTTATTTCCTAGTCTTCGATTGTTCTTTACCCACACTTTCTCTCCTATATCGAAAACTCTATTGCGCCTACCAGGGTTAACGCGGTTGATTAACTTGTCCTGCGCATCTTGCACCTTGTGCGTAATTTCTAGGTGTAAGACAGGGTCTAAGGGTAACGCGACGTCTACGGGCCTCTTTTTTGTTACCGAATGTACTGATCTGTTATATTCCCTTGTGGCGCTTAAAATAAGCTCGACCGTGTCGCTTATTTGATGTTCAATCTTCAGGCATCTGGCTATTTCTAGCAGTGTGCTATGAAAGCGTTCTACCTGCCCATTAGATGTGCTGTGAAGTGGGGGAGCATTTACTACGTTCACCCCGAAACTGTTCGCTAACAACGATGTAGTTGTTTGGGAATTAAAGGCGGCCTCATTGTCACAATAAACCGTTTTTGCTCGTTGGAAGATGTTCGTTATTTGTAACAGGGGTGTTTTAACGTCCTCGATAGTTCGAGATGCGATTGGCTGCACTATTGCGAACTTTGACAACTTGTCAACGCAAGTGAGAAAATATTTTCTGTCGGTTGAAAAGATGTCTATATGTAAAGCTTCGCCCACTTGTGCTGGAATTGGCGTCACACCCAGTTCTTGCCGTATGGGGTGTCGGACGTACTTGGCCCTAGTGCACGTTTTACAATTCGCGACAATTTCATTGGCGAGTTTTGTCATTTTGGGAAAAAAATAGTCTTGTAGAACTTGCCTAACGTTTTCCTGTGCTGCCCTGTGCGCGCGATTATGTTCTGCCGTCATTATTTCCCTTCTCTCATTCGTGTTGAAAATGTCTGTAACGAGATTCTTGCAATGCCAAAACTTCGTTGCCGGAAAATGTCTGACGAGATCGTTCTGAATTGCAGCCAAAGTGTGTAGGTCGCAATGTATTGCGTTAACTACATCAGGCTTTGTTATTTGCTTTAATTCATGAAGCAACTCAGCTGCGTCAGCGAAACGTAGCTTGTGTCGACGCTTTTCGCCAAATAGGACAAAGGTTTGTTTGGTTGGGGACTCTGCTTCTTCCAGAATCAACTGGTTTCTAAAGCAATTTAGGGGCTTGTCTGTCGTCTCGATCGTGTACGTGAGCGACAGTTCGCTATAAACCGTGGCGGCGTCCGACGGCTCTTCTGCTTCTATTGCATTTACGACTTGCCTGGACAACGCGTCCGCCACATGGTTTTCTTTCCCTGGCTTGTAAAATATGTTGGCATTGTGTTCGTCAATGAACGCTTTCCATCTTTTGATCTTTGCGTTAGGGTTTCTTTCTGAAGCTGCAAAGGTCAAAGGCTGGTGGTCGGTGTAAATGTTAATATCCTTAGTGCCATAAAGATATTGCCTTAGTTTTTCTAATGCCCACTTTATTGCTAGGAGTTCTCGTTCGTTTGTGGCGTAATTCTTCTCGGGGTCTTTTAATGCCCTAGAAATCATTGTGATAGGTTTACCACCTTGTGACAGGACCGCGCCGATACCGTACGCTGACGCGTCGGTTGTCAAGTCGAACGGTTTTTTAAAGTCCGGGTATACTAGCATGACGTCTTCAGAGGCTAGGATTCTTCGTAATTTTTCAAAGGCAGCACGTTGCACAGTGTCGAATTTGACTTGTATCTTCTTTGACATGTGTTTGCTTACCGTGCCGTTTTCTCCTTTTAAGATATTAGTCAGTGGCTTTGCTATGTCGGCAAAACCCCGAATAAAGCACCTGTAATAACTTGCGAGGCCCAAGAACGAGCGAAACGAGAAGAGATTTTCAGGTTCTGGGAAATGTTCTATGGCCTTGACCTTTTCAGGATCAGACTTAGCCCCGCCTCTTGACACGATGAAACCCAGGAATTCCACACTTTCTTTAAAAAAGTTAGTCTTTTCCTTGGCGATCTTTATATTAGCCTCGCTAAGTTTTTTTTAAGACCCAGTCGATGTGTTTGACGTGGTCGACTTCGTTTTCTGAGAATATTATTACGTCGTCTACGTAGACATAACAGCACTTGCCGATTTGGTCTCGTAGGATGTCATCGATTGCTCTTTGGAAAATGCTGCCAGCATTTTTTAGACCAAAAGGCAATCGGCAAAACTCATACTTTCCGTTATTTACCGAAAAGGCAGTTTTCTCGCGGTCGTTTTCCGCTAGGTAAATTTGATGATAGGCTGACTTTAGATCAAGAGTCGTAAAGTACTTGGCCTTTCTCAAATTAGCCAGGATCATGGGGATGCTGGGCATTGGGTATTTATCATCAATGGTCTTTTCATTCAGTTTCCTGAAATCAATGACCATTCGTTTTTTCTTGTTCCCCCCCTCGTCATAACCTTTTTTGTCCACTATCCACGTGGGGCTGTTATACGGTGATTTCGAGGGTCTTATTATCCCATTTCTTAACAACTCTTTTATTTCGTTGTTTACAAAATCAGTCACCCCCATCGGGTGATTATACAATCTTGTGAAAATGGGTGTTTCGTCAGAGGTGCGTATGGTGGCGACCACTGAAGTATTAAAAGGCAAAGTTTCGCCGTTCGTGGAGAACGCTTTCGAGTTTTCGAGCATTATTTTTCTAAAATTCTCCTTCACTGCTTCGGGTACCACTATTTCGCTCACGTTAGTGAAGTTGACGTCGCGGCACACGTGCCTTTTGAGTTGTTCCACGTGTGGACCAACTTTTATCGTTCCTGCTGAGAAATCGATTTTTGCTTTGACTTCCTTTAGGAAGTCATGGCCAATGATGGCATCAAAGCTTTTTAATATAGGGAATAAGAAAAAGGTCCCTGGTTTACCGAAAACTTGCAACTGACATTTCCGATCTAATGTGCTAACTCCGTGCACGGAGCTAACTTGAAAGGGGGAGTCAGCCGCAACTATTCCAACTAGCTCCTTTAGGGGCTTAACATAGTTTTTGGCTGCTCCACAATCTATCAAGATTCTTAATGTTTTCCCCGCCAGCTGTCTCTCGATGAACAGCAGGTGGGACCGTTCCCTAAAAAATTGACTGAGTCTGCCCCACTTTCATTTTCGTACTCATCTTCTAATTCTTTAACCTCTGGGCCTGCCTTGTTCTCATACTGCTCTGCTGACGGCAATTCCTGCACTAGGTTATTGATTCTTTGCCGCTTTTGTCCGGAGACTCTGTCAGAGGCGTGCCGGTTTTTCTGATTTGCTGCTGACGTTCCCGCCCGCTCGCCGCCCGAATTGTTATGATAAGTGGGCTGTTTGTATCTGGACGACGAAGGGTCGACATCCATAGGCTCCGGTTGCTGAGACTGCGACCCGTTATGATTCCTGGGTTGCCCCTGCCAATTTTTGTTGTGCTTGGCTGAGCCCTGACTTCTGGTATAGTGTGGGTTGGCCACCCTTGCATCGTGGCCGTCTTTATTTCGTGGCCTGCCATACTGTTTGTTTTGTGAAAGCTTTGGGCCATCAGCCCTTAGTGCCTTCTCTTCAACTGATCGAGCATGATTTGCGGCGAAAATGCTTCTTTCTATGCTTGACTCCGCCTCTCTGGCCAACGCCAAGGCTGAGGGCAAGTCTTTGGGCCTGGCTGGAAAGACAACCGCTTTCAAAGGCCTTCTCAGCCCATTTATGAACGTGTGGAGAGCATCGTCTCTAAATTGTTCATTAATAGCGTGAAAATTTAGTACTGTGTTGTATGAGAACAAATGGCTTTTGGCGGTGCCCTTAATTTTATTTTTTATAATTGACACGGCTTGAAAATGTCGCGAGCTACCGTCGTATGGTGCGAATAGCTCATAGGCATCCGTAGCGGCCTGTCGCCATGCTACATATTCCCCTTGGGCACCTGTGAAATCCGGGAGGGATTTTACTATATCTAAGGGCTCGTCGCAGGTGACGTCTGGCATAACTTTAATTCTTTCAAAGGTTTTAACTTCGGGAGCCAGCGCTCTGAGGCTGTTTATTTACCCCTTAAGTATATTGATCTGTGTTTCAAATCTACCCACTTCACCAACTCATGTACCTGTCCTTCGTTCATCGTGGGCGCTTTTATTTCTACCCTCTTCTCAACACTTTCTACAAACTCGCGGATCTCTAAGTCCGAGTCACTTTCCGTCTCTTGCCTATATTTTGTCCAACTCATTCGGCGCGCCGAACTTATGATATAGAGGCAGTTGAAATTAGCTCACTTGGCAAGAAAGAAGACAATACGAGAATTGTGTTTGAGTGCTTTTAAGGAGGAAATGGGCCGATTTATTTTCTGATTTGGGCAAGGGCAGTGTTGTAATTGACCCGCGTGATTATTTGGATTGCAAAACATATAAAGAAAATTTTAATTGACCAGTCGACTCACCAGTACATTTTGCTAACTCTGCAAATTTCCTTGTGTTGATTTTGTTGTTTTTGTGCTTCACAATTTTAGTTTAATTCGTATTCTAGGTTGCCTATATTAATAAAAAAAAATTTTTTTAATTATTGGTTTTGGTTTTGCTTTTTTTTCTGTTCGAATTATTCAAACGAGAAATTTTCGGGAGTGAGTTATCAAACCCGTTGGGCGCCAAATAAGGTTCTCCTGGTCCAGTAAATAAGGTTCTCCTGGTCCAGTTGCGGGTGAAGATTATGTTAAGAGGCGACTGTACCTCTCATTGCTGGCCTCGTACTCAGACAATAAAAGAAATCAGTTAAAGGCCAAGTGCCGGTGTGAACATTTATTTAAGCGACTTATCGCCAGAGCGATGTACTCCAAACTAAACTCTTAATACCTAGAATATTCTACTTAAGCTAAGCCCAAACTCGCATCACGCCACCATGCCATGGTCGGCCAGCCGACCCAGCAAATCCAACAGCAAATCTAACGGAAACTCCCGAAGAAAGCAAAAGTGTCCGATCACCGTTGCTGACCATTGCAGCTATAGCGCGCTGATACAACTGTAAAGTTGCAATCGCGAGGGCTGATTATAAACTAAACTTAACCATTCCCCAAGTTCTGCATAGCAGGCCTTAGCCATTGGCTCCGCCTCTCGCGACGTTGGTGCTGGCTCAGCACATTACGCATTGGCTTAGCATCGCGTTGCGTTGGGGACCCTCATAATGAACGTTTTGTTAGCAAGGGCTATTCCGATATTTTGCTGGTGCAACAACGCTGACCTTGCAACTAGTGCAATGAGAAAGGGTGCACTTGTCGATACCCTCTACTTTTGGACATTATCTTGGGGCTATGCCTGGTCGTGTGTTAACTTGCAGTCACTTTAATATGTGATTTAACTTATTTAGTTGCCATTCCTGTTCCGAATAAGAATGATAATACTGTCGCTAAAGCAATATTTGAATCTTTTATCCTGAAGTACGGTCCAATGAAGACGTTCACTACGGACATGGGAACAGAATACAAGAATTCAATTATAGACAATTTGTGCAAATATTTAAATATTAAAAATATTACATCTACAGCACACCACCACCAGACAGTTGGATCAATAGAAATAAGTGATGGAACTTTTAATGAATACATACGATCCTACATATTGGTTGATAAAACTGATTGGGACGTATGGCTTCAATATTTTGTCTTTTGTTTCAACACGACCATACTTATTTTCCATACTTTGTATTTGGTAAAACAAGTAATTTACCAAAACAATTTAATAGCATAGATAGCGTAGAAGCAATATATAATATAAATGATTATGCTAAAGAAAGCAAATATAGATTAGAAGTAGCATATAAAAGAGCTAGGGTAATGCTAGAAGAGCATAAGAAACATGTCATAAGTTAGATTATAAATATACTGGTCCGTATAAAGTAACGGAACTGGGAGATAAGAATAATGTTATAATAGTTAATGACAAAAACAAAAAACCAGATAGTTCATAAAGATAGATTAAAACTTTTTATTTCATAATAACATACATGGGTAATAACATATATATAAATATATTTGATATATGAATATTTTTGATCATTTCATTTTCTTTATCGCTATTGAGTACATCATATAAAAAAAAAAAAGAAGAAGAAGAATTAAAATAAGTTAATGAAATTACGTTATTTTCCAAAAGGAGGGAGATGTAGTGTATGCACATACGAGTTCTTATTGCTCAACATAAATATTGAGCGGCAACACTTTGTTAGCCGAATATGTATAGGGCATTGCCCTTTGTCACTCAGCGACAGCGTGGTGACACACATTTCAAGTGCAAACGTATGCACTTGAATGATATGCACTCATTGCATTCATCGCTTAGAGCCGAGTCAGCATGTTTCCCATACTGACCGCTAATATACACATACACACTCTTATGTAAACATTTATACATACATATATTTATACATAAGCATACCGCTCCTCTGCAGGCGTCACTAGCAGCGCAGCTACGTGGTCTTAGCTATAGTTAACAATTGTAACAGAAGAATTATTGAATAAACTAAACTAAAACAGAAAAGACCTATTGTGTCTCTAAACTTGTTTCGAACCCAAATATAAAAGGACTGGAAGATCCTTTTATACAGTTTAACCATCACATTTTACATGCATTACATTGTCACATTGCCAACAGATCATCATTGGACACATTGGGATTTTGGCAATTATATTTACAGCAGACAAACATTATTATTTTTTTGTTTTTTTTATAAAAATCTATAAACAATAATAAAGAAGTTTAACCATCACATTTTACATGCATTACATTGTCAGAGAGCTAACAGATCATCATTGGACAAATTGGGATTTTGGCATTTATATTTACAGCAGACAGATATTATTATTTTTTTGTTTTTTTATAAAAATCAATCAACAATAATACGACAGAAAAAATAAAAAAATTAATTGATTTAAACAAAAATACACAAAACTCGTTGTAAGAATTAATTCAGTTTCAGCTAAATTTACTGAAGCCCAAAAAAATACGACCGGCTTCGATGAGTGACAATATGTTTAATTATTAATTCTTATGGCATTGCCTTAAACTTATAGATTTAGTATGTAATTAAACTTATTGTAAATGGTATAAATGTTGTTAATGTTATAGGATGTTAATGTTATACATATTGTTTGTTAGAAAAAAACTTGGGCTATAGTCAATTAATTTATTTCTGATAATTCGTTTAGTTGTAAGGCACAATCGTAAATTTGTATAATGTTATTACCTTCTATTATTGAATCTTTGCTTACGCAATTTTTATTAAGTTTAGTTTTCGGTAAATTCCATGTTACAACTATATTGTGTTTAATGTAATTAGGATTGGGATTTGATTTAAAATGCATATTAAACATTCAATACTTTCTTTTTGTTTTGTATTTTCGTTGTTTAAAGTATTAATCGTATGATTTTTCAGTTAAAATATTTTTATTTTCTTTTGGATTAGGAAGTATCTCAAAGATAGGGTTTTGTATTATTTCCTTAGAAGGTTGTTTAGCACTTCTTAACCTTCATTAACAGTATCTATTACGTAATTTAGTTCATTGGCTTGCGCACTATTGCTTCTTCTAGTTCGTCTTTATCGTCCTGATCAAGAGTGCAGAAAAGATATTTGTGTATTAAACCAATGCCGTTAATTAGTTCTTGTTTGTTACGTTTTTCAATTTGTATTCCATTCACTTCCCTACTTAATTTTTAGTATTGTATTGTAAGTATTGAATATGGATTATGTCATTAAATTATATAAATTCCTGTGCTTGTTGCATTAAATTGTTGCATTAAATATGTAATGTCTATTAGTGTTAAATTCACTTTTAAATAATAATATTCAAAGCTTGTCGGTAAGTCCATGGTTCCCGTCTTAAAAATTAAGTAACCGTTTGGGGCTTTTACTGGGTTCATGTCAATGGATTGGATGCACGTTGATTTTAATGTTAAAAATAGCATAAAGCACAAAAAAGTCATCTTGAGTTGTTGACCTGTAATTAATCAAATGTCGTATTTGCTTTTATTAACTTTCTTTTTCTTCTTGAATTTTGATTTATAATGTGTGACCTTTTGTCCTCTATTTCTTTCTTTAAAATGTTTCTCATTTAACTGATTTATTGACTTGTCTTTTTGAATGGATTTGTCGTTTTTCACTTTACTAATGGTGCTTGTTTAAGCCCAGTAATGATTTCGAAGTCGTGTCTATCTCTATTTAAATTGTTTATTTTATGTATTTTGTTCGTTTGGGTATTATAGTCGGGTGATAAGATAAAATAGATAAAAATGCATAGATAAAAATGTCCGCTGGTCGTCGGTTGTTGTTTTATGTCTCGTCTTATGGTTGTATATGTAAAGAATTTTTTCAAATTTGATTAATCAATCCTCGATGTAACTTTCCCTATGTATAATTCTAAGTTGTTCATTTACTGTTTAAAGGAATCTTTTTAAGTCTGAAATGCCATTTTTACTTGTCGTGATATCTATTTTTACATTTTCTTTTTGTAGCCAATTTTTTAGTGCTATACACAGAAATGCTAAATCTTTACCTGATTTTATTTCTATTGGTTTTCCCATTTCTGTGCATACTTTCATAGTTTCTTTTTTGGTTTCTAACCAATCTCTAGACTTTACTTCGACAAGTGTTAACAAATCCGTCTGCTTCCCGGTCGATCCTTGGCCACCACACCTTTGAACGTAATCTTCGTTTCATAACCGATTCACCCGGATAGCCCTCGTGAGCCAGTTCGAGCACTTGCGATCGTAGTATTGTTGGTATAAATATTTTCGTTCCGCGTAAGAGTACATTTCCAACTCTCGGTAACTCCCATCGGAACGGATAATATGGACTGGATGAGTTCGCCTCCCATGAGTTGGTGCTAAGATGGGCCATTGCATCAATTAGTTCTTCGTCCTGCATACTTTTTTCCAAGATTTCCGATATGGTTAGAGACTTTGGTACTCTTTTGGCTACAATTTGAAAGATATTCTGCTCATCCTGCCAGTCGAAAGCTACCTCTTCTGTAAGTTGACAAAGACGCGACACGGAATCTGCGATGTTTTCCTTTCCTGCTTTATAGATGACTCGGAATCGGTAGGACTGTAGGCGTAGTAACCAACGTTCGATACAAGCCGGTGGTTTCGAAGTTGATTTGAAGATGGATTCTAATGGCTTATGATCCGTTATCATATCGAATTCCAGTCATGGTAGGTAGTAGTAAAACTTCTCCACTGCCCATAACAGTGCCAAGCTTTCTTTCTCTGCTTGCGAATATCTCTTCTCAACATCAGTTAGGCTTTTACTGGCGAACGATACGATATGATGGTCGTTGTGATCATCAATCTGTACCAGAACAGCTCCCAGTGCCACTGGACTTGCATCGGCTATAAGACATGTACGGAAATTTTTATTGAAGTATGACAGCTTTGTCACCTCGATGACTTGTTCCTTTAACATATCGAAGGCTTGCTGTTCTTTGTTGGTCCAATCAAATTTGGTATTCGCCTTTATTAATCTTCTTAGTGGCTCCGTCGTGTTGGCGAGATCGGGTATAAATTTCCCCACGTATGTTACGCGGCCCAGGAAACTCCTTGTCTCCTCTTAGTTTTCGGAGCACGAAAGTCTGTGATCCCTTTAACTTTCTCCGGATCCGCTTCGATACCATGGTCCGATAGAATATGGCCAAGAAACTTGAGTTTTGTTGTTTTGTACACACATTTTTGCTTATTCAAAACAACGTTGTGGGAATCAAAGATTTTCAGAACCGCAGTTAGTGCCTTGTCGTGTTCTTCTTCGTTTTTGCCAAAGACGATGACATCATCAATATAGTTCAGAGCATTGGGGCAGCCTGTCAACAATTCCTCCAGCCGCCTCTGGAAAATTTCTGGAGCCGAGTTAACTCCGAAAAACAGTCATGTATATCGAAATAGTCCCTTGTGTGTAAGAAATGTGGTAATCTGTCGACTTGACTTATCGAGCTCCAATTGGTGATAAGTATTTTTCAAATGGCAGTGGATAGGAAAATTACGGAAAATGTGCGCACAAATCCACTCTATTTACGCCTAAACCAAATTTCAGGACGTTGAGTTGGACGGCTGTGTCCCGTCCTAGTAACGATTGTCTACCATTTTCAATTACATAAAATGTAGCAATCATCTCTGGTCTTTCCTGAATTCTTATCGGACCTTCAAAAACGTTAGTCACCCTCAGCACGTCGTCCGAAGCATAGGCTCGAAACTGGGTAGACGGGTTGGTACGAACATTGAACACTGTCGCATGTGCACTATTTAGTTGCAGCCAATCACCACGGCTTATCAGGTTGTACCGTGATCCGGAGTCAATTATCATTTGCAGCTGGGATCCCCCAACTGAACATGATATCATCGATGGCGCGCACCTGGTACTGTAAGGTTTAAGGTCGCTTGCGTTGATTATCATATGGTGTTCCAAAACGTCTCTTCAATGTGGTCTTACACATCCGAGCATAATGTCCGAACCGGGAACATTTATTACATTTCTTGCCGGGCATGCCATACTGCGTTCATCATGGTCTGCTGCTCCACACCGGCCATACAAATCTTTCGTCCTGTCATTTCTTACTGTTTGGACGGCAATTTTCTTCACAACATCGGCATCCGACGCAATCACCATTGCCTCTGACTGCTGATTCACTTGCTCTTCAACTGTGCACTTATTTTTTATATCCTCCAGATTGAGCTCCGCTTCTAATAGCTTATTTTTCAACGCAGTCTTAGCCCAGGATCAATAATTTTATCACCGGTGCGGATTTCCTCTATTTCGATCTTGGTGGATCCAAAAGAGCATTTACTGGCTTGTTGTCTTAGCCGCAGCAAGAACTCGGCGAAGCACTCACCTTGGCGGGGCACCATGCTGCAAAACATGGGCCTTTCCAATACGGCGTTACGTTGCGGTGAAAAAAATGTTCATTTAATTTATCCACCAGTGGAGTAAATACATAATTTTCCTTTGTCGCATCGTATGGCACTAACGCGCCTGAAAGACTGTACACTACCTCTTGTAGCTGTGGTCCGCCGAGATGCAGTAATTTGTTCCGCTTTTTAATTACCGATGAAATTTCTTCTGTGTCCACATATATATTGAATGACCGAAGCCATTTCTCCCACTCGTTGCGCCACAACGATTTTTCTATGTTGGCGCACAGAAATGGTTTAATTTCAGCCATCCTGCTGATTTGTTTTAGCTTACACTTTATTTCGTGCTCAGCCTCTGATTCTTTTCAGATGACTTCGCTTGGACAGCCATGCTGTGTACAAGTTCTGGTATTTTCTGTTTTTTTTCTTTTTAGTTCTGCCTTGCTCAGCTGTTTGCTTTTTTTCTCTTGGCTTGTCTTAGAGTCGCCTTTGCACTCTCTTGACTCAGCCTCTGTCTAATGCAGATAATAAATTTATATTTGGTTTCCATCACTATTGTATACTTACATGTTCGCACTTACATATATATTTTTTTTAAATCTTGCTTATGGCCGCGTCTGGCACAACACGTTTCTTTGTGTATAACCTCACTTCTTTTTTTTTTTTTTTGCTAGGTCGCGTTTTTCTTCTTCTCTGTGTTTCCTCCTTTTCACCTCGTCGCCAATGTATCAACCCCGTATTCCAGCAATTAAAAATGCCAAGTTATTGGATTCTAACAAATTAACTATTACTTTATTCATGTGTCGTTTTTATATGTTTTCTGCTGCGCTTGCCGCCGAGAATCAAAGTCAAGAGGAATGAAGAAACGATGCCAAAGCTCGTACGTGAAAGCTCAATCCGTGGCTTGTGCCGCGGAGCTTTCTGTCTGTTGATCGCCGGCCACCGAAAGCTCTCTTGGCACGGGTCTCCACAGTACTTATTTATGTCTATATCATCTGCTACTTTTTTAACCTTTAAAAAAAACTGACCTATGTCAATTTTTTCCCCAGTGAAGTCGTGTTCAAGATCCAATCTCATTCGCGTAATTTTTGAAGATGGCTTTTAAATGGAGAACAAATAAGACAAGGGACGATGATCTTTGTGCACTAAAATTTTCTTGTTCAATGGTTGTTTTGTTACTTTCTCCCTTAGTTCGCGATACGTACGCGATTGTTAATGGTATGCCTTCGTATTATTGGCTTAGTACAACACCAGTTTAATTGCGTCTTTTGTGAAACAGAATTGTTTCTAGAGAAAAAAGAGAATCGAGAATAGAGAATCCTGAAAAATAAGGGAAGAATCGTTCATAATTTAGTTCCATACATTTCTTGTTTTCACGTAGTCCGTTTTGTCAAAGGCGAAGTTACTTGACACTGTTTTGTGTCAAGTAGGTGTCTATATATATGGGCGTAATTTTCTGGATCTGTTTTAAAATTGAGTCTAATATTTGTTGGTGTACTGATGATGTGCAGCAACTCAAGAGTAAAACGTTTGTTGTAATGTCTCCCTTTAGTGGCGTGATCGATATTGATTGATTGGTTTCAGCACGCTGAAAACCCCCTTTTATAATGAGCTATTGGAATAAAACTTCGTATATAAGCTTTCTATTTCCGTAGGTAAATTAAATTCTTGCAGTATCCGGATCGGGCCACTATATCATATAACTGCCATAAAAAAAAATTTTTGTATATAAAGGCTTTAAATCATACTCGCCACTAATATGTATTAATGTTGCCTGCATCTAATTGTCAAACTTTTTTAAGATCGAACTACTATTGCATATTGGCCTCATAGGATCGATCGGTTAAAAAGCTGTCTTAGGGAAAAAAACTTTGTTTCTTAAGTTTTCCGAGCTAAATTCGTTCCAAATGAATACAGTTTTGGTCCGCACCTTTTGCCAGATTTTTTATACATAGCTCTCATAGCAACAATCGAAAAATATATTCCTCTTAGAAAATTTTGTTTATTTGTTAGAATACCAAGGAGTTCATTTTGTTGCCGTTTAAAGTATTGAAGAACTGCAAGGGTATATCAACTTTGGCATAGAACAAGCTTCTTTGATATTCAATTTTTTCTGAGTAATGTTTCAAATGATAAATATTTCATTTCAATGTGGTTTTAGCCAGGTGGATGTTTTTGTATTCAATAGTTTTTCTGAATTCACACGGGTTGAAAATTCCTCGTCTAGTGAGCTGCATGCCCATTTCTATGTCTTTAATGTAATCTGTGAAATGCCCAAAATGATTAAAACTTTTAATTTAACTGATTTTTCTTTTCTTCCTTGAGGTTGTTTAGTACTTCTTAACCTTTATTAATAGTTTCTATTACGTAATTTAGTTCATTGGCTTGAACACTATTGCTTTCAAGAAACATTTTTTTTTCTAATTCGTCTTCATCTGATCAAGAGTGCCGAAAAGATATTTGTGTATTGAACCAATCCCGTTAATTAGTCATCGTTTGTGCCGTTTTACAATTTGTATTCCATCAATTTCCCCACTTAGTTTTTCAGTATTGTTCAGTATTGAATATAGATTATGTTTTTAAATTCCTGTGCCTGTTGCATTATATTGCTATATGTAATGTCTAATAGTGTTAAATTCACTTTTAAATAATAGTATTCAAAGTTTGTCGATAAGTCGATGGTTCCCGTCTTAAATATTAAGTAACCGTTTGGGGCTTTTACTGGGTTCATGTCAATGGATTGGATGCACGTTGATTTTAATGTTAAAAATAGCATAAAGCACAAAAAAGTCATCTTGAGTTGTTGACCTGTAATTAATCAATTGTCGTATTTGCTTTTATTAACTTTCCTTTTCTTCTTGAATTTTGATTTGTTATGTATGACTTTTTGTCCTCTATTTCTTTCTTCAAGATGTTTCTCATCTAACTGATTTATTTCTCCAGTTTTATTAAATGGATTTGTAGTTTTTGAATTTACTAATGGTGCTTGTTTAAATCTAATATTTATTTTGAAATCGTGTCTGTCTATATTTAAATTATTTATTTGATGCATTTTGTTCGTTTGGATATTATAGTTTGTCTGATTTCTGTCTGATTTTATCTCCATTGGTTTGCCCAATTGGATACTTTTATTATAACTCCTAACCCTACCTCCACAAATTTTGCAAACTTGGAGTAAATGTCGATACATGAAAGAAATTGTAAGTTATCGATCATGTAAAAGTCCAATAGTTTTTTGTATTAAGTTTTGAAAATCGGGTAAAATCGATTCCTGGACGTAATAACAATTCTTTATGTTGTTTTATGATTTTTTTTTTTGAATTGTGCAAACTTAATGCTATATTATGAGGTTTTTGTATTTTGGTTTGATCGTATTATTTCAATAAAGGCTTGTTGGAATATGGAAAAATCTTGTTCATTATGAAAATATAATACAGTTTTCTTACTGCAAAGATATCTTTTGATTATATTCCTTGTGTAAGCATTGGTCATTTCTTTGTATGTTATTCTTATGTTTGATTTATAAAAATAAGTTGTTGTTTCAGCTTTGTCTTCTGAACCTCTAATGGATTAATTGGTTTTTCTACTATTGGTATATCATTTTTATTATCCTTGTAAGCACTATGTATTGGAGCTGCGGTGCTTTCTGTTGATCCTAAAAAGTTTTCATCTATCTTAATTCTGAAAAAGGCATCTGCCACGTGATTTTCTTTGCCGGGTAAATATTTAAAATTGTAATCAAACTCATTTAGTTGTATTTTCTATCGTTGAAGTTTCATATTTGGTTCTTTTATATTGCTGAGCCATACTATGAAGGCTTAGAATTTCGAACTTTCTACCAAAAAGGTATGATCTGAAATACTTTGTGGCCCAAACTATTGCTAGTAATTATTGTTTATAGCTTAACAATTGATCTCATGTTCGTTTAGCGTTCTGCTTGCTTGGCAAATTGATTTGTGTTCTTGTGAAAGAACTGCTCCAATAGCTATGTTGCTTGCGTCTATAGTGCAATTGCAATTGTTTATTAAAATTGGGATAGGTAATATATGGGTCTGATGTTATAAGAATTTTAAGGTTCTCAAAAGCTGAAATAAAATTTTTAGCTTTATTATTGACTGTATTTTTGTATTATTATTGACGCCTTTCTTAAGTTTAAGTATTAATGGTTTCACAATATTGGAAAAGTTTGATTTGAATTTTTTTAAAATTGAAGATACTGAGTCGACTACACATCTCAAAGCTTTATTATTCATTATCATTCTGATGAAGGATTTGTCCCTATCACTTGTTCTAGTTGATCCGAGGCTTTCTGATGTGTCCATTTTGCTAATTCTCATATTTCATTCTATATGTCTTTTTGTAGGCGGGTTTGCTACATTATTTTTTGGATACTTATTTTGTTGTTGTCAATTCCCTGGATTCTGAGCTCCATCAATATTTAATTTTTGTCGAAACTTTTGGAAAAGTTGTTGGTTTTGTGTTGGATGGACTGTTTGGTTTGAGACGGAGATTGGATACAAAGGGTTTTCCAACTTTTTGGTTTTGGCTTTGATTTGATTTTCTTTTGTCTGTTATACTACTTTCGTACAACCCTCATCTTTGAGCTGCTTGTTTCAGCTTGCTAACTGCGGCTAACGTCATAACGAATCTATCAGGTAATTTGAGTTTATTGCGTCTTTTGTAGTGTTATTTAAAGCATTTGTATAAAGAATCGTGTTATTTGCGTTGTTTTCCATTCCTAATTCGCTTGTGATAATATAAGATTTGTCTTCTAATTCTGTTACGAACTTTCGAAGATTTTCTGTGTAATTTGTGTTGTAGAGGCGTCGAAGAAGTTCCTCGCAAGGTGTCTGTGTCTTTAATTCATTGATGAGGAATGCTCTCAGCTCCGGCCACGTTTTGGCTTGTCCAATTTGCGAGAGCAGTTGTGCTTTTCCAGTGAACTGCATCTCGATGACAGTGAACAGGATGTTGTGTTGTCTTATATCGTGGGTCGGATACAAGTGCATGTGGTGTTTTGTTGATTATCTAGGTTTTTTGAGTGTTTTGTTTTTCTTTTTTGTTCGCACACAAGATGGCGTTGTGTATGTCACACACAGTTGATTGTTACTTTCGCGCACAGTTAAATATGGTTTCCTGTTGTAAATTTTAAGCACTCTGTTACAAGTATTTATAGCTTACAGGGATCAATTAAATGATGTGTAAAGCCCTGATAAAAGTACTGTTTTGTAGTGATTTTCGCTCACCACCCATTCCAATAGTGAACAAATTTTACTTTTTATGCGGAAAATCTGTTTTTGCTGCGGTACGTCCCGTATGTTCTTGATGTCTCAATTAAAACTCAAGTCCAAAATGTCTCAAAGTTATTTTTTTAGGCTAAATTTGTGAGCCCTTGAGTGCCATGATCGATATTGAAGCGATTTGATTTGCCTGAATTTTGATGTTGAATTAGCATTCTCACGCTTTTTAGGGGGGACAACTGTTATTGCATGTGTTCAGTTGTTTTTGAATAAAGCGGATTTGTTAGGCCTGTGTTTAAATAGACATTCACACGCTTTGATTTTGAGGGGGACAATTGATATTTCAACTGTTCAAGTGCTTATAAAAAAACCGTTTTTTACTTTAAAGTTATAAATTTTATTGTGCGAAAAATTTATGACTATATAATATGTATATGTATAAAATACTTATGCTTTTTATTTATGTATATAATACTATTTGTAACCATCCCAAAGAAGATTTTTAGCTGCACTACGCCCACCTTGCAATATTCATACGGTCTACTTCTCCTCAGTTTCTTAATATCCGCCAGCTTAGAGAATATCCTTTTTTAGATCTGTGCGATATTTCGATAATGCCTTACAGTTCCTGGCCTTACGCTATTCCAACCACGCCATTGCAATAATCTCTAGCGCTTATCTGCTTGCCTACAGTCAGGCACTGCTTGTATAGCGGCTCTCCGTCTTAATCTCGTTCTTAGTTTTTCATAAAACAACTTCAAACGTCCCTTGTGATCACTTCTGCTTTACACTTGATCACCCGATCTACTTCAAGAAAGTGAAAAGAACATTTCTTGACCAGGTTTGAGGTTCGAAAAAGTGACGCCCTAACTGACATAGTGACTCTATATTCGCTTAAAATGCATTAAGAGCAGCTTGAGTCGCTGTGGTAGAGGGTTGGAGTACAGCATGAGCGCTGTCACGCGGTCCTTTTGGCCAATCCAGACAAGGATAGCAAGATGACGTTAGCCACCGTCAAGGCAACGTAGGAGTACTGCTTCATGGTGTGCGTGCTTGGCCGATGTAAATAAATGACGCTTGGGTGGCTCCCGTGGAAATGTTATTCCAGTTGAATTCCAAAACACGCGAAGAGGCTAAGGCAATAGTTTCCACATCTCTCATGACCAATGAGGGCTTCCAATCCAAGTGGGACTGCTTTACTGCACATTATGTAAATTATCGTTTGCTTGTAAAGCCCAGTCCAGACAGCTACTTCATATTGCATCCGTTGACCAAGAAACAGGTACGGCTTTGTGAGAGCTGCAGGGGGCATTCCAATATAGCCTATCGACTCTTAAGCGTTACGGAATTAGTACCGAAAACTGAGATTTCCCTCTCATCACGATCTGTACTAGCCCACCGTTCTCCTGTGAGAACATTCCATTCCTAATAAAACAGCCCTTTCATCTTGGGACGATTTGAATCGATTTTTCATTGACTGCTTTTGTGTGCTTGTCGTTGTGCCACCGACGTCCGCAATCCAAGTCCAAGGGTGACGACACTTCCTTCCGTCTCCCAAAAATCATTCGCTTCAACGAGAACTCTAGCGAGGCTAGGACGCCAAGGACCATGCGTAACATATTAGTAGCTCGAAGAAGTCGGCTCTATTTCCTTTAAGCCAACTTATCAAGTGAAGCGCACAGCTGAAAATGTTCCAGTGTATCCAGGAGACCCAATGGTGACCCAGATCTTGTAGCTGAAAAGCCAAAGAGAAGCGACAAAATGCCCCAAAGAAGAGCCATGCAATGCGAGCCACTGTCCGCCCGTTAGGCCAAATTTAAAAAGGCCTCTCCCTCGAAGTCTCTCGTAGGCTATACTCATAAAGGCGATATGTCATACAGCGATATGCTGAAAATGGTTACCCGCAGCCAAGATGAGTAGCTAGGGAGCGTCGGCGACAACGTTCGTAAGGTCAGACGACAGCCTCATAGAATTCAACAAACTTATGAGCCCAGGTCTAAAGCAGCTAAGCGCCAACAGAGGAGACAAAAGAAGTCATTAGCGATCTAGATGAGATAACCAACAAGAAGGATCTAGTAGCTGCCTTTTCTGCTAATCTCGGCATCAGCATTGAGGCACGGGTGTTCAGGAGTCTTCGCCCAGCATGTGCAAGTTAGCACATCCATTCTTACGAACGACAATGACTTCAATTCTCCATAAACAACAAACTTTCTATACAACAACTTAACAAAACATGTAAGTGGAGTGCCTAATTAAAAAAATATATATAAATAAAAAGAAAGAAATATAAAAGAAGTGAAAAGAATTTACTGGTGTGGTAAAACAATCATTGCGAGAAATATTTTTCCTTTGTTAATAAAAATTCCATTTTAAATTCAAATTCTTATGCGTGATTGTGAAGTGAAAGAATACGATACTGATAAAGAAGAACTAATAGGGGACATAAAAAGCAAATTAGTACTAAGTCAGAAATATCATAAAATGTCTTTTAGCGAAGTAAATTTGAAAGCTTTGCTGGAGTATGCAGCTAATCTGCACTCCAGAGTCAAGCTTAAGAGTTTTAGAAAAAGATAGAAGATATTACAAATGAGTTTAAGAATCTTTCAGTAGAAGCATTTTGAGATTTCGAAATAGTTCCAGGTGTAGAGTGTAGTGAGACATTAGACATCGTGAAATAGGTACCAGATTTCGAGGAAAAGCTTGAAACTTACGTTTCTTGGCGGAAAGCCGCACACATTGCATGTAAAACTATTAAAAAAACGTAGGTAGCTCAAAGCACTGGAATAAAATTAAAGGCCATGCCGATATAGTTCAAGGCAATTATAAACAGGCTCGATTTTACATATGCCGATAAGCGGCTCATTTATATAATAGAACAAGAGTTGTCTATTTTACGTGAGGGAAATCTGTCTATAATATAGTATTATGACGAAATTTAAAAGAAGCTTACTCTTTTAATAAACAAACCAATTATGTCATACGACTCCCCTTTAACTGCCAGTCTTTACGAAAAGTACAGGGCAGAGGCATTAAGAGTATTTATTTCAGGGACAAAGAAATCCCTTAGTGATATTCTCTTTGCGGACAGACCCAAAGGTTTGCCAACAGCCCTGGCATTAGCACCAGAAGTCGAGTCGAATCACGAACGGTTCCAATTTGCAAATATTTCAAAGAACTGTGAGGAAAAGGCTTAAAAGGAATATGAAACAAAGGCAGCAGGTAAAACTATTAAGTTACTTATTGATACAGGTGGTGCTTAAAAAATTATATACAGCCAGTTCCAAAATTAAAAGGCGTAATTAATGTTAAAAACAAATTTCTAGTTAAATCGCTTTATGGCTTGACCTCCATTCAAAAACAATGTCTTATGCAACGTTTTGGCATTAAAATCACATTCTTTATACTTCCGAATTTATCAAGCTTTGACGGAATAAAAGGGCTGGACCTGCTAAAAGAACTAAACGACACTTTCAATTTTAAAAATAACATATTGAAAACTGAATCCGGATCCGAAACAATTAAATTTATGAAATGTCTAAACGTGAATCCTACAGAAGTTAAAGACATAGATATTCCCCAAGAAATAAAAAAAGAATTTAAGACAATGTTAAAAGAAAAAATACGTGCTTTTGCTGATATAATAAAGACATTATCGATACAACTCGAACTGAGGATGATTGCATAATATTCTCTAGATTCTAATCCTACCCTTTAGGAGTATCAGACTTTGCCAATAAGGAGACTAAGGAGATGCTGAGAGACGGCATTATCAGACCATCTTGACAAAAAAGAAGTAGATGAGAAAGGAAATAAAAAAAGGCTTGCTATTGACTTTCGAAAATTAAACTCAAAAACAATAGATGATACTTACTCAATGTCGAACATACTAGCTATTCTCTCAATCTTGGAGAAGCAAAATACTTTACAACACTTGACTTTTCAATAGGATTTCACCAGATTCTTCTTGCAGAAAAGGATAGAGAAAAAACTGCATTTGCCTACAGCAAACAGGAAGTATAAATTCTGCAGATTCTCCTTTGGTTTCAAAAATGCTCCTGGAATATTTCAGAGAGCAATAAATGACGTACTTGAGAACAGATTGGAAAGTCATGCTACGTTTATGTAGACGACGTGATCATATTCTCCAAGAATATGCAAGATCACGTTTATTACATAGCCTGGGTATTGGATAAATTGTACAACGCGTACATGAGGGGGTCACGACAGAAGTCAAACTTTTTTAATAAAAAGTTTGAATGTCTTAAATTTGTGGTTTCTCGCCGCGGTATTACAACTAACCCTAGCAAAGTTGAGGCAATTCGGAGATTTAAAAAACCTACTAACCTGTTCCAGCTTAGATCATTCCTCGGTTTAGCAAATTATTACAGATGTTTTATAAAAGACTTTGCATTTATAGCCAACCCATTAACGCACATACTTAAGAGGGATAATGGAAAAACAAGTGCCGGACAATCAAAAAAAAATCCCGTGAGCCTCAATGAAAAACCATACAAAACCATTTGATTTGACAGGACAAAAAGCCAATAACCATGATCTCTCGACACCCAAAAAGACAATATATTGGTGAAACGTATATCCCCTATCAAGTAGGAGAAATTCTCCACACAGACATTTTTTCAATTTTCAAAATTTTCCATATATTGCGACAATGAGCCGTTTCTTAACTTAGGAACAGTAAAATTTTCTTTTACAAAACCGTTTTGACGTTGAAATTGTAAATTTCCCAACATTAAATAGTACATGAAACGGAAAAGTAGAAAGATTTCATAGTACTCTTGCGGAAATAGCCAGATGCTTAAACAGTAGAGTGGCACAGTATATTTAATACTTTAGGTCACAATAGAATATAATAAAACTAATTATTTAGTCAACCAAAAACCAGTTGACAGAGTCTATTCATCCTCACCTGAATTTGAAGCAGAAATAAGAGAAAAAATTATTAAAGCGCAGGAGTTGCTACTACAGAGACAAAAAACTGACAGAAGAAACAAACTAGGCGAAAAGGCACTTATGAAACTGAATATAAGACTTGGTAACAAGATAACACCATTGTATATAGAAGTTTCTGTTGAAGCCGATTAGGGGTCAACGGTTCTTTTAAAGGGAAAGGAAGTACATAAAGATAACCTTAGACAAAAAAAATGTATTCTTCCAGTACTTATTTTGCTCTGTTTTTTACTAGGGTCTGCATTTGACGCCTCTTACTTTTAATGGCAGCAACAACCGGAAAAATCATTTAGTATACGAAGTCAGACCATAGGACTGTAACGGACGGATACGCGGTTATTTGGAAAGATTGTAAAATTTTAAGACACTTTACTAATCTTAGTATGTACTGGCAAATTACAGATGAAACTAGTTCACTCGTGAGTCATTTCCCACACTCTCATATGAAACAGATTCTCGAATCCGACTTAGGTTGTATTAGAACATTGTTAGAAACCTCCACCACAGACAAACTAGGAGTATTAATATTCTAGGAACAGCTTCAAAGTTCATAGCAGGGACTCCCGATTTTGACGATTTTGAACAAGTAAAATTTCATCAACAAAAATTAAGTGATTCATTAACAGACAGGCAGTCATTAACACAAAGGTACAAGAAAAAATCAATAACTTTTCAAAATCTGTAAACAACACAATCAAATTCGCGAAAGAAAAAGAAATTGACACAGGACACCTTTACCAAACAATTCTTACAAGAAATAGAATTATAATTTCAGAACTTAAGACGTTAATCTATCACACTCGCAAAAATTTAAATCACAAACCCAGTAATTCTTGACTCCAAAGACGTAAACCAAATTTTAAATGACAGATGTAATTGAAGTATCTTATATAAATGACATGCTAGATCATAACTTTCTACACTTTTTCATTAAATACCCTAATCCTAGCTTAATATGTAAGAAAATAACCACGTTTCTTGTCCAACATAATGAAGCAAAACTTTATTTCGCCGAAAACAACAAGGCCGTGGAATGCGGAAAAAAATTCTTCTAATCGGAAATTGCACTGCTACTCTCACCTCCTCATTTTGCAAGCACCTGAATACAACAACCTGTGCGCAACAACTACACTCTGGAGGTATAGCGCATTGTAACACCCGTCGCAGCCATCTACAGCCGTTGGAGGTATTCGATGATGAAGATACGGCCCTAATACGATTAAACAACAGCTCTGACAAACTAATCCACGGAACATTTTTGTTGACGTTTGACGAAGAGATGGAAAGATGGAAAGGTGAGACAAAACAACATTGTCTAGTCGTTATGCTAGACATTAAAAACGCCTTTAACACGACAGACAGCGGATGCTTTCTAGATGCGCCACTGAATGTTGGTCTGTCTTAGTGCCGTTGTTATGGAACACCATGTATGACGGTATTTTAAAGCTACCCATGCTGTCAAGCTGTTCACTTATAGCCTACGCAGACGACTGGTTGTTGTAGCGACACAAATCGATGAGCCATCACTAACTGGCAACATTTGGTGGGTCTTAAGCTGGCGGCTCAGAAGGCGAATCGGTAGTAATCAGTAGCCGAAAAGTAGCTGAAACGGCCACGGCCACTGCAAGTGCCGCCGGCAGAGGAGCGGTCTGCTTATGGGTAAATGTGTACATATGGTTGTATGAGGATGGAAACGAGTCGTCGCAGAGTTACTTGTATACAAATAAAATATTTTCTTTTTATTTTTTTGTTTTTTTTTATGTTTTTGATTATATTTGAATATATATATTGTTTTTTTTTTTAAATTCTTTATAAGATGGAAAATTTTTTTTATTGTAATATTTTTTTTGTGCACAAATCTGATATTACTTGGTTAGTTCCCATGTCCCACATAAACGTCTTCATTGGACCGTACTTGAGTATAAAATGTTCGAATATTGGTATTGCAATTGGAATGACTACTTAATATTTTGTTAATGTGACGATGTACTCATTACCGTATTCAGATTTAGGTAGCGGACCAACTGTGTCCAATGATAGTCATTGTGTCGAACGCATTTATCGGTGTTTCTGTGTAAGTCATTGGGGTCTTTGAGTTACGTTATTTTAGACATCTGGCACTTTTGCAATCTACGTTCGTAATCTTTTATATGACACATCATATTTTTCCAATAGTAGTGTCTTTCAATTTTCGCTAGCGTTCTTGTTATGCCACTATGACCACCTTGGGTTGGAACCTTATGGTATTAGGGTCTCCGGCTGGAGTAGCGCTACTCGTATTGATTTTAATATTTTATTTCACATATGTTTCAAACTTGAGACTGATTCAAAGACCTTTTCGCACGGTGCCACTTTGGGTTGGCTAATTTTAAATTGGACTCATCTTCGCGCCTCTGGAAGAACTGACCTCAGTTGAGAATTCGAGTATATAAATCGCTAACTTCAATTCTTGCAATAACTTTATTTCCATGTTTAAATAAGCTTTTTGATTCCGTTATACGCAAGGTCACTACTTTCCGTACTTCATTTATTGTAATTACTTCATATACGTTGGCCTTAGAAACATTTTGATGACTTTGTCTTGGAAAGAGTTCATTATTTTCAACTGTACAGATTTTTTCTTGTCTACTTTATCGCCTGGTAATGACTTTCAGGACACTATTTTGATTGTCATAGTGTAGAATAGTAGTGCAATAGTAAAATTTTATTGCGTGAAAGTACGTGTGCAACAAAATTATCGTTTGCCTTTAGGTATTCTACCGGAAAGTCGTATTCCTCAAGCTCTGGCCGTTTGCAAGTTAATTTGGAACTTAAATTCCATTATAGTTTTGAGTTATTATGCAAAATTCTTTGCTGAAATGGGAATATTGTAAGAGTGATGGATGCATAAGCTTTTCTTTAAGGTATAGAAATGCGTTTTGTGATTCGCTAGTCCATTCAAACGAAACGTTATTTTTACATAATCTAGGTTTATCTAATCAGCGAAGCTTTTAATGAATCGACGATAATGGTTGCAAAATGCTACAAATCGTCTAGCGCTGTCAGCATTATGTGGGGCTGGATAATTTTTAATGACGTCAAATTTCTTGCCGTCTGGAAGGACTCCTTTACCAGTTCATTTATGACCTAGGAAGTCACTTCATGCATAAAAATTTAGCACTTGTCTGGATGTAGTTTTAGGTTGTATTTCCTACATATATATGTCAATCATATTAGTTAAGTTTTTAATCATGTGTTTATCGGAATATCATATTACCATTAAGTCATCCATATAAAGGAATGCCTGCGAAGGTTCTACGCCTAAGAATGCTATGGTCATCATTCTCTAAAATGAGTTCGGGGCTATTTTAATACCAAATGCTAATCTCGTTAAGCGATATGAGCTATTGCAATGGCATTGTTTGTAGAAAAATATTTATATTTTTTAAATTTTCGTCCAATTCAATTTAATGAAAGCCCGACATTAGGTCAAGATGGCAAAAGAACTTAGCTCGACCCAGTTGGTCCAGAATGTCATCAATTCTGGGGAGTGGAAATTTATCAGATAGCTGTTTTTTTGCAAATTTGACGATTGTCAAATACTAATTACCATTTTTTTTTTTATGTAATTTTTTGTTGTTTTTTTTGGAACTAACCAAAGTTGACTATTGTTTTCGGATACAGAAGGTCCTACTATGTTATCATTTATCAATTTTTTCACTTGTTTTTCGATTTCGTCAATTTGGCTATGCGGACTTCTATAATTGTACCCTGTACCCATAGGGTAAAAGGATATATTAAAGTCGCTACAATGTATGAAACAGGTAGAAGGAAGCGTTTGCGACCCTATAAAGTATATATATTCTTGATCAGTATCAACAGCCGAGTCGACATAGCCGTGTCCGTTTGTCCGTCCGTCCATCTGTGTGAACACCTTGATCTCGGAGACTATAAGGCTGCAAACACAGTGCAGTGCAAGCTGAAGAGAAATTGCTTGCGTTGCGAGTAACCGAATAGGTTGCACTGTGCAAGACGAATTGGTTGCGCTTTTGTTATGTTAGTCGCAATGGATTGATTAATTATCAGAAGATGACCTGCTGATTGAGCAAAGCTTATATTTTAAATGAAAACGTATAAAAGTAAATAAAAAAGTACTCCTTATAAATTTGGGAAGAGAAGCATTTGGTGGATTTCATCATTTGTATGATGAGCTGCGCCACTATAAAAAGAAATTTGTGAAATATACCAGAATGACAATTAGCACATTTGATTATATTCACATTAAAATTCAGCTACTGATTAGTAAAGTCCAATTTTTACTAATTTACTAATTTTAATAAAACGACAATTATATGTGCTTAAAGGCTAATTGTGACGTTAAGGTAAAAAATAATTTAAAATATATTTAGTTTTATGCCTTTTATTGATTATTACTTCTTATTTAATTACTTGTTTATCGACAGTTTTAACTTAATTTGAAAATGTAATAATATTTCCTGATGTAACAAAAGTGCTCGGTTCCTGTGGGGATAAAGCATTATCGGAATATTGATTTGATGGAGATTCAAGTAGATTCAGTGATGGTACAGATACATAAGAAGCTTGGTTCTCAATATTTTGCAGATTACGTAAAGGAGCGCATAGATAGACCGATTAAAATTATTAAATTACTTACCATCAACATTCAATTCGTTTGAAATTTCGTTCCAATTTCGGTCAATTATTTGCCTATTGTGGTAGAGTTTGTTTTGCTGGTCCCCTAAATAAGGTTTTTTAAATATTGCTGCAATTAATTCCTCGTTAATTGGAGACATTTTCACAAAATATCCGTCAAATCACAATTTACAACTATATTTCAACACGTGCCATAGACAGAACAAACAAAAACAACGGTAACTAGCGATTCGTCTTCAAAATCAGAACAGCAGCGTTTGCAGCTGATTGCTTGCGTTTCGTCACAGCGCGCACTATGCGTACAAACGAGCGAATTCATACGATTTGTTTTGCACTGTTTTTCGTCTTCATCTTCGTCTTCGTCTTAGCGTGCACTGTGTTTGCAGCCTCAAAGCTAGAGTCACCAAACTTGGAATGCAGACTTGTATAGTGTGCATCAAGTTTAGGTTTATTTCAAATTGTCATTATCATTTAATATACATATATGCAATTTGGTATACATATATTTGCTTATAATATGTATCGACTTCCCAAATTTCATGAAAATCGGATGGAAAATAAGCAAGTTATACGCACAAACTTTTAACTGGTAACGTCAAGGGGGCGGCAGTCGGGTAAGTGTGTTTTAAACGATTGGTATGTGTTTGGTCACCGCAAGCGAAAAAGAGAAAGAGATGGGGCTAGGCATCAAAAAATAAAGTTACTTCTATTTCTTTAACTACTTGAGATCAGGCTGGTAGAACTAGGAAATTATTGCCTAAACTATATGTTGTGAGGTCTAATTGAATTGAATTTTTTCATGAAGTCAATGCCTATAACTCTATCACACTGTATTGCGAAATTGGAGTATACTACATGAAATTTGTGTGGAATTATATATTAAGTTGTTTGAAGCTCTATAGATATAATACCTTGATATTTTATTATTTCATTACCCATGCCTTGGACGTCTATATAATACTATCTTTAATTTTGTAGTTAGCGGAATTTATTGTTAGAAGCGTTATGTCTGCACCGCTGTGTATCACAAATGTTAAATAAGTTTTAGTTGAGTAATTAGTGAATGAAACAAAAACTTTTAGACTAAGGTTGATTGTGTGAACTTTTATTTGTACTGGAGGTTTCCTAAAGGGTTCTGAGAGTATTTCGACGTATTTTGAATTACCCTCAAATTATTGCTGTTAAAGTTCGGGTTGTAGTTGCCTCGGCCCCTTCCTCTATTTTGGCCTTGGGCTCTACCTTCCCGGTGATTATCATTGTTGTTGCCTGGGTTGTAGTTATTACGGTGGTAAATTCTTCCGCCGTTATTACCTTAGTTACAGTATTACTTTGACCTGTTATCTCAGTGCAACTGTTGACGAATTTTAATACTAAATCATCCATGTTTGTGAATGTGCCTGCTGACAGATTTTACTTTTCAATGGTTCAATTTTGTGTCATGGCTTTTACAGCTGTTGTAGTCCTGTATTTATTAGGAAGTGTTTGGCTTAGACCGTCACTGATAAAGGTACCTTCAAGGTCCTGTGCCTGTTTTTCCACCTCTTGGGTGTGTTAGCCGTTTTTTCTCTTTACTGCAGATTAAAGAGCTTAGCAGATATTACATCTACTGATTTTCCTTTCACTGCTTTGGATGACTAAGTAATGATTTCCGATATTGTCTGCTCATTACTGATTAAATTTCGAGTATCGAGTTTTGTCAAACTCTGGTATTAGAGATGCCGCTAGCCTGATAAATTCTACCACTGATTGTGCCATGTTTTTTATTTGTTATTAAATTTCTTATTTCGTCTATATCTGACATTTGTGCTAGTGTACTATCTTATTTTATGGTAGTGAAATAGCTATTGCTCTTTCTTTGCATTTAAAGAAGAACGCTAAGGCCGCTACTTGACTGAATTGCATTGGCATGCTTATTATCTGTTTCTTGAAAGATCGTCCTATTTTGTGAAAGACACTTGAAAGATTTATGTAAATCTTCTCTCTTCTCCTCGAACTTTGGCTACGATTGTTTGCCATTTGGGCATGGCATTTTTCATATGTTAGTTACCCTTTTTTTATATATAAATCTTGATTATGACTTGATTTTTCTTCAGTATTTTCTTATTCTTTTACTTATTGTGTTTCCTCTTATTTTTCTCATATTGCTATGACAATTGCTGGTACAGCTAAATACCGCATAACTCCGCTGCCAGTGACGCCGGCAGAGGAGCGGTCTGCATATGTACGTATAAGGCTGGCGAAGAGTCGCCGCAGGGGAGAGAGAACGTATCACGACAGAGCCGTCGCGGTTGTCAAATGTGCAGACTCAGCATTGTCCAGTCCCATGCACTTATGCGTGGACTTTTTACCAAAAAGGCATGGTACTTAAATTTGTATATTTGTATATTAATATTGCAACTAAGCGCTACAATATGTTTGTAATTATATTTATATATTTCACTGAGTACAGTCAATATTCGATGTGTGAACGTGTACTCAGTGAAATATGTAAATATAATTCCGAACATATTGTAGCGCTTAGTGGCAATATTTACGTGCGGACTACAAAGCAATACAAAACGTTTTCACAATTAATTACCTTTCGGCAATTAATATATTTTTGACATTCCTTAGGAAACACGCATTCATCTGTAGAAAAACAACCAACAACACACTTTATTTAAAATTATTCAGTTTCACGTCAGTGTCAGTGTTACACATTTTTAACGGCGCATAGTGACTTTAGGCATACATCAAAAAACTTATATATGCAAACATGTAAATAAACAAAAATTAATTGCGGTATTCGGTGTGATGGTGGAATCGGAACTGTTAAAAGATACCAACTGCAAAGTTCAAAAGAGCGAAATGTAGCCTGAACTTTCCGAGTCCAGCCAATCACCACTACATCACTGAATATCCTTTATCCTTATAAATTTCCGTACACTAAAATATTAGTATTTTTTAATTTATATAATATAAAATATATATATCATATTTATACATATTTATTTTTGTATATAATATTTATTTGTAACTTTTCAAAAGAAGATTTATAGCTGCACTACGCCCATCTTGCATCATTCATACGGTCTACTTCTCCTCAGTTTCTTAATATCCGCCAGCAAAGAGAATGTCCTTTCTTAGATCTGTGCGATATTTCGATAATGCCTTACAGTTCCTGGCCCTACGCTATTTCAACCATGCCATTGCAAAAATCTCTAGCGCTTAGCTGCTTGCCTACAGTCATGCACTGCTTATATAGCGGCTCTCTGTCTTGAGGTTCGAAAAAGTGACGCCCTAACTGACATAGTGACTCTATATTCGCTTAAAATGCATTAAGAGCAGCTTGAGTCGCTGTGGTAGAGGGTTGGAGTACAGCATGAGCGTGTCACGCGGTCCTTTTGGCCAATCCAGACAAGGATAGCAAGATGACGTTAGCCACCGTCAAGGCCACGTAGGAGTACTGCTTTATGGTGTGCGTGCTTGGCCGATGTAAATAAATGACGCTTGGGTGGCTCCCGTGGAAATGTTGTACCACTTGAATTCCAAAACACGCGAAGAGGCTAAGGCAATAGTTTCCACATCTCTCATGACCAATGAGGGCTTCCAATCTAAGTGGGATAGCCTTACTGCGCATTATAAAAATGATCGTTTGCTTGTAATGAGTCAGTACAGACAGCTACTTCATATTCCAATATTGTCGATAGGCTGACTCTTAAGCCTTACGGATATGGATATGATATGTTATTCCATGCCGTCCGGCTTCAAATTACGTTAAGCAGAAATCCTTGGACCTTTCGTTAACTTTGGATCTCCTCCACATCATCCTTATGGAGCTATTTAAGAAAACGTCGATGGTTCATTTGTCTTTTTGCAAAGGGGGTGGGATGTTAACGCTAAAGGGTGACCAGCGGGCAGCTGGTGGAAGGATTTACTCCCTAGTCCTGTCACGCTGACAGAAGTAACCGGCAGTATTTTTTATTTTACCATATTCACTAGACGTGTTTTCGACACCGATACTAGTAATAGGTCTTTTTTTTGACTTTAATTTATTTAATTTATACATCATAATATCATTTACACAGAAGAAGACAAAACTGGGTATATACGAAAACAAAGTGTAGCCTCGGTGGAACGTCTCCTTTTCCATTAGCGCAGTAGCACATTACCATACCTTTGTATTCGCTGATAAGTTCCCACGCCACTGCGTCCATTGTTCGTTGTTGGGTCGCCAAACTGTCCACTGCCAACGTCTCGCAGCTTGCGTGCTTACCTCAACGCCTATCCCAAAAAAAACTGCCCCCAATTTAATAGAACGTAATGCGCGTCCTCCACAGCGCCGTTTCCGCAATAGTTGCACACACACTAATTTAGTCATGGCCGAACTGTTCAGGTACTGCCTGAAGCAACCAGTTATATATTATGTTCGCAAGACATTTGTTCGAGCTTACAAATTAAACGCTAATAGCCTGGGTCAGGTGAAAATGATCCTGCCCATACTTATGGTCAACCACAGCGCAATGTATGGGATGATGCATCGTGTCCATCTCCCCTAGCTGGATTCGTCCGAGCGAGCCTTCCATTTATTTATGCTGCGTCTTCTAACTTCTTCTCGTGCTATCGACTTGGGCGCAGCCCCGGGGGTACCCTCGGCGGCCAGAATGTCAATGGGCAAGATGCCCGCCATAACCAATACGACATCCTCCGAGACCGTTCCAAATGCGCAAGACACACGGAGTGCGCACAGCCATGCGCTGCCTACGGCAGAGCCGTAGCTCTCGGCTTGCAGAACCACGCCCATAACTGTGCCGCATATGAGACCTAGGACTTGACGACGCTCATCAACAGCATCATCCTCTCCTGTTTGGAACCACAGGCGGCTGCCTTTGACTGAACATGTTGCAGATGTTCCTTGAAACACAGTCTGGTATCCAGCCAAACTCAAAAGTAGCGAATGGCCCTCTTTAATGCTACTATGGTATCTTTCACGCGGACCCTGGTTCGTTCCACAACCTTACTACTTCTTATAAACACCGCCTCGGTTTTGTATGCCACCAGTTCTACGTCCATTAAGTTATACGCATGTTTCTGTATCCGTGATTGCACCTTCAGTAGTTTAAAAAAAAGCATACGCACGTCTTAATTCCCAAGATCTTACTCACCCCAACCTATTTAAGGAAAATCCCGTTGACAACCGCCCTGCTACAAACAGACCCATTTTTTCATTGCCACATTTTTAAATTCTTTGTCAGCTGTTAATATTAAATCATCGTTATGTTGTGTAGTAAGTTTGTGTGTCTGTTTCACTGTATCTTATGGTTAGATCTGTCTTATTTAGAGACAGATTTACAGGCAGACCGTTTGTTGCATGTTGCATCTTGTGCTTCGTCTCGTGTTTTTTCTAATGTGTTGTTGTTAGTTTGTTTGCTATTTCTCGCTCTCGCTTGCTTTCATAAGCGCATTTGAGTACTTTTTGCCCAGCTGTCTTGTTAGGGTTGTTGTTGTTCCGCCAAGACTGTTTCCTTTTGTTTATTTATCTGTCCAGTGTTTTGGATAGGTGTTTAAATCAAATTAAAAGAAAATCCATCAATTCTAATGGTATTTTTAAAAAAACTACAAATTAATATTAATATTCTACACTCTAAAAGAAACTTTATACTACTTTTGAATTATACTAATTTCTTGGATGTAGCTCTATTTACAAATGGTTGTTCTTGAATTTCTGTAGTCCGACTTCAGTTTCGCAAATGCTATTGTTATCATTTTCGTCATTGTGTTTGTTTAACCTGTTGTGGTTCAGTCATTTGGTTTTTCCAGGTATGAGCTCCGTTGTAAGCTGAAAATAAATCAAAGTTTCATTTTTCCTTTTTATTCTTTCTTCCGATATATTTTGGTTACGTCTCAGTTCGTTTTCTTAATTTTATCTTTATTTTACTGAATTTGTTTCCAATTTTACTTAGTTTTTTCCTAATTTTTCCAAATTGTTTGCTAGACTAGAGTAATTTGTATTATTATACTCATTTCTAATTTTGGCTAACTTTTATAATTTTACCAAATTTTTCTTAGTTCTTTAGCTAGATTTGTTGTTGCTATAGCTTAAGTCTTAATATACTTTTTAAAACTAGCAAAATTCGAAAAAAAAAAAAAAAAAAAGTAAAAAAAACTTTGGTTTGGTAACAATTCCTGCCGTTTTATGTCAGCTGAAACTATTTCTTCCTGTTCAGATTTCTTTCGTTTGTTGAATGTGAAAGCTTTAAGCTCGGTCTGTAACTCAAACAAAATTAGCCAACTGAGCAAGCGTCAAACAGGGATCTCATTGCTTTAGAGCAGCAAACTTCGATAACTCTCCTTTAATTTTATTGTTTTTTCCCAACCACATTCGGCGGAGATGCTGTCGCCCCGCTAAAACGGAACTTTACCAAACTACAAAACACAGGCGACCAATAGCCACGCATATAAAAGATGATGCAACATCGGCAGCATCTTGGAAATATAATTCTTAGGACATACCCAATACATACCTAGAGCTACTCTCACACGTATTACCAACAAGCGCAGACACGGCACCAGCACATTAAAACTACTTAAGCTTCGACATAAACATATGTAGAAATGTATTAGTGAGTGACTTTGCCGCTGTAAACAAATATTAAAAAAAAGTTTCATTCGGGAAAAAAAACACGATAGATAAATGGATTTGGATAAATACGACACACAAATTTCACTGGTAAGCGGTACTTAAACACATGATCAGAATCAAAGAACCCGAGCAAAGACTTGATTCTTGCGCTGTTAAACTGACTCAAAGTCCATCGATTTTAGAGTTTGAGCTAAGCATGGCGACAGGATGGTCGATTGGTTTGAAATAGGAACTTGAGAAAGAAAAACCCATTGAATTCTTAGTAGTAGTAAAAATAAATTCAAAATATACTTTAGGAGTGTATGGAGGCTACATAGATTAATGAATTTCGCGAGGAAATAAATACAACACAAGAAAACGGGTTGGTGATACCTATACTTGAAGCAACAAGATAAAAAGTTGGCACACAGAGGGGAGACGAACGCAGCGTACGAGTAAATTTTCGTTTCGGTAAACGGAAATGAGAATAATTTTCGAAAGATTGAAATACACAAGAAACGAGGAAAATTGTCGTGAAATTTATGTATATCGGGAAGATCAGAGTTTTATATACCCCAAAGGAGGAAATTTTATACTAGCAGAAAGCTGGTCATTCTTGTGAAACTTATGAAAAATTATTGTAACATACACTAGAAGAAGTCTGGTCCCTCTTTGCATTAATAACTTTGAATATTTGGAAACAGGTTCTGCGTTCTTAAATCCATATACCTGTAGAAGTCTGGTTTAAATAAATAATAATAATACAGAAAGCAAGTCGCCTTACCGACTCGGATATACCCTGTACCAATGCGCCCTTTATTTATTTTTCGTTATGTTTGTTTGATGACTAGCCCTATCTCTTTCTTTCTTTAACATGCAAAGATCAAACACATACCAATCGTATGCCATCTCACTCTCTCACCTGGATTCTGTCCCTTTGACATTGCCACCAAAAAGTTTGTGCCTATAACTTGGTTATTTTCCATCCGATTTTCATGAAATTTGGTAAACCGATATATATTATCTGCGCACACACTTTTTGCTGAATTGCAGGGGCGAGAGGGGTGTGGCAAAAGTTTGAAAAACACTTGATCTGCGCACACACTATACGAGTCTGTATGCCAACTTTGGTGACTCTAGTCTTATAGTCTCCGAGATCTACGTGTTCATACGGACGGACGGAAGGACGGACGGACAGACGGACATGGCTCTATCAACTCGGCTGTTGATGCTGATCAAGAATATATACTTTATAGAATCAGAAACGCTTTTTTTTAGATACTTTAGATACTTTTGCTCGCCCACATGGAGAGCCATTTTAATGACACGGCCGATACCGAAAGACACTTGGATGTAAAGCAACGATCCCGAAGAAATTCACCGGTGCCACTGGGGGAATTTTCTGAAGAACAAGCATTTATTAGTAACCAAGCCACTGAGGCTAACAAAAGAGGATCCCTGCACTAAAAATAAGGAATGTAGAGGAATGCCTGTATTGGCTGTGCCGAAGTCTTTCAAAGTAGTTTCCCATGCCTCTTAAGCAGAGAAAATTATGAAATGGGGTTCTACCTTCAAAGGGCTAAGTGACCCATTCCAATTCGTGAAGTAAGTTGACGAACGAGCAGCGATATACAGCAGCAGTTTGGAATCTTCGCCACGAGTAATAGCTGTATTGATGACAGGTTGAGCGGAGAGTTGGTTGATGACCAGCGATTTATAGGATATGTTATTTTTATCGTCTTAAAGATGAGATTCGGTTCCAACTCCAAAAAAATAGAGAGCATTTCAAGTAGTAGATGATCGAACTGAGAGTGATGTTGAAACGACCCATCTATACTAAATCGCAAGAGTACGACAACATCCTACCGAAATACCAGTTATTTATCAAACGTCTAGCAGTTAGTTATGAAGTTGTAAGCAGAAGAGATTTAAGAAGACATTACCAGATAGTTTACCAATCCCCAATCACATCAGCCGAGAATGGAGAATGCACGCCCGTCGATGGAGGTATTGAAGTTTTCCAAATGAGGGACTCAGCTTTTGGCGTTCGAAAGGCTTGTAGAAGATGCTGAGCCATGGATAATTTCCAGGATGATTGCGACAATCCATAACTCTTATTTGGTGTAGTTGTGGATGCTAAGGAGTTCGTACTACAGCATGCTGCGGCCCTCCAATAAACGAGGTGCGTTCCGGTCAGAAGAGGAGTCCGGCGAGAGCGGTATCATCCCTTCCCAAAGCGACATCCTCTAACTATTCGGAAGTTACAGTATAGCAGAGGTCTTCGTGAGTGGATCCCCGGTAGTCGTAGCGATCGATACTGGAGCCACGAGGAGTAACATCAATGGGAGTGAATATCTAGTGTAGTCGGATCGGCTTGCTTACAGCTAGAGGCGCCGCCTTTGCAACCAGTGCCCGGGGTGATGCCTTTGGCCAACTAACAGTCGCTTTAAGAAGGAGAACGGAAGTCTACAGTTAATAAATCAAGAGAAGAACAGTTGTTCACATCGAACGAAACCACCGTAGAAGAGAGCTCTAAGACGAGCACAAATATAAGACTATCGGCCTCAGTGCCATTTAACGTGCTTGTTAACCCCTTCAGGACCAATACTGCCACCACCAGTTTAGCACCAGAAATCCCATCGCGGACGCGGAGGCGAAAGAAGACAAAAGCAGCGATTATATACAAGGAAAATACGACAGAAGCGAAGGCGTTAGGCTCTGATGAGGCTAGCCAAGAGCCCTGGGTTCGGGCTTCTTTGCTGAAGAGTGCGGCACGTTTGCAATGCAACGGAGAAAGAATGCCTCGCGATTATATGGGCAATCAGAAAGTTTCGTAGATACCTGGAGGAGTATCAATTCGACGTGGTGGCTTTACTTAATCGTAATCCTACTGGACAAATTTCCGGATTGACGTCGGTAGAGGAAACTGGATGCGCCTGGCATCTTAAGATGATCGTCAAGGTAACTAAGCCTGCTGCCTAAAAGTACAATGATTACCAGCTAGAAGAAGAGCAGGTACAACGCCCTTTTTGCTCTCTGCTGCCGCGACGGAATGATTTTGCCAACGCTCTGATCGCATGGCAAAAATTCAAAAAAAAAAAAAAGACTGGAGAATGACACATTGAGAGTGACAGTTCAAGTGAGTCTTAAGGGACAGACCTAATAAAGTGAAAAGTGGAAGTAAAAGTGAAACCAAGGACAAAGGAGCGTTTACAAATATGGAAAAAAGAAAGAAAACTCAGGACACGGAGGATCAGGCCATGAATGGTGTGGACTCAGGAACTAGGAATAATTTGTGCGGAAAAAAATACACCTATGTATATGGTAGTGAGCGACAATCACAACAAATAGTATTTAAATCATATAAAATTCAATTGAAGCCTGTGAGCTATAAATGCTGGGGGCAGAGTGCTCAAAGTAAATAACAACAGTGCATGTAAGCATTAATGCAAGTTGTGCAACAAACCAAATTTAACTGTGTGCAGCAAAAGAAAAAAATTAACTGTGTGTAAAATAAAAAATAAAGGAATTTTGCACATCAAAGTGAAAAATAAATCAATTGTATGCAGCAAAACAAAATCTAACCAAACCCAAAAAATAAATGAAAGTATTTAAAACCCTGATAATTACCATAGCACCAAAAATTCCATTGAAATTATCAACAATTTAAACATCTTAACCAAGCACTGTCAGCTCTAAGACAGGTGCCAACTTATGATGGAACTTCAGAAAACTGGTCCCCATTTATAAAATGAATCAACTTCATCATGTACGACAACACATCACCTTGATTTTTTTCTCGAAATCCATCTCAAGCTCAAGGTCAACGACTATTACAAATCGTATGTAGAAACAATTGGCCAGAACTAAAAGCATATCAGCGAACACAAGATCTAAGCAACGCTTGACAAAATTTTTCGTTGTCTTTATAACACCAATTAAACAGAAAACCTTTGTATATTCGTAACAGAATGACGTAAGCAGTAAAAATTTTTACACAAATGCGACGAACAATGCTAAAAAAGATGTAATCACCAGACAGATTATTCACGACATTACCTAGAAACGATGTTTCTACAGATAACAAACTTAAGCAAGTTGCTCAAAGAGTAGTATTTTATAAAAACACTACAAATAGAAAATAAAAAATCAAATTAAAACATTTACCAAATATGTAAAAAAACAGATTCTGTATACACAAGAGTTCAATTCAAATAAAAACTCCAGTACCCAATCAAGAAATTTTTCAAAAATTTCAACACAAATTCAATATTGACCCAATAAATTATGAATAGCAAAATAAATGTTTTCAAAACAATGTCGCAAAGAGATAGAGAGAAAGCCACAGTGGAATTAGTTCTGAAAATATTTATCATTATACATTAGAACCACTAGAAGAGAAAATAGAGACCGAGGGTCTTTGAGTTTTAAATTATTATTTAATATTTTATAGTTTTTATTAAATATAAAAAAACTCGGATTGGTCGTAGAGGACAATGTTTTCTTTAACAAGTTCTTTGCAAGTCTCGCAGTTAAACTTTTAAACAGTAAAACAGTTAAAATATCGTAATGCATTTGCAGTAGCTATACTCAAGGTTGCGGTCTGAATTTTATCAGCCTCGGTACCTTCCATATCATCGTCGTATAGGTCAAAACTGATGTTGACGTCTTCGTAACACACCCGATCTTGGTCATTTACATTGTCAATTGCCAGTTCATGCTTTGTATCTTCAATAACATTTATTAGCAAGTCCTCGTCTGCCTGGCAATTTCCAGTGGTTGTTCTTGAAGTTATGACTTTCATTGACAACATTTTCGAAATTATCGCGTTGAATTCAAAAACATTGTATTGTTGTTGGTACCACCTCTACTTCTTATTAAGTAAAATAGGTGCTCGAGAGCATCTTGATTTAGCCGTGACAATAATAGAAAATATACACCTTCTCCTTGACTTCAAAAATCTTTCTTGGATATTTTTTGGATATTGACATTTCTTCAAGTAGTTTTTCATTTCAATAATGTACTTTTCAATGTCACTTTCTTTTTGAATGGCTGATTTGAAGGGGTTCTTGTCGAATAAAGTGTTGCTATTTAAACAATCAAACAGCTTATTAATCTTCTCAATAAACTTACATGTCGCGATTGCCACATCTGCACAGTCATGAAAAGTGCCGTTTTGTATTAGCGTCTTGAGTGCAGAAGCAACTGTTTGGCTAAATACCTGTATTGCATATTTCACCTTCATCTTCTCAAATGAGTTGGGACATATGTGTTTTTGGGATAATTTTGGGCACATTCTTGCGGAAGTGCTTTTTGTGTCTATTTCAAACAATTTGACAATTACTTGCCAAGAGACTCTACCATCCATTAATATAGTTTCGCATTAAAATATTTCTTAACAATTTTATGAGGTGGGGGACATCGTATATGCCAAATATTTTCTGACCGTCAACAGTAAAGTACGGTGTCTCATTTTTTATACCAAACTTGTTGAATGCTCCTCGGTTATTTGGGCCTTGATCACATACGACTGCTCTAATAATTAAGCCCATTCTTTTTGCAGCTCTAATATTAGTATTAACTAACTCCGTTAATTTAGACGAAGAGAGTCCAGTGAAAGTTGCTACATAGCTTAAAACAAGCTTCCAATGGTCATAGAGTCCCCTCACCATGGAAACACATATTTGCTTACACAAAGCATCAGTTTTCCCAATACCGTCGTCTACAAAACCTTTCACTTCATCTCTGTGGGAGTTATATTGCAGGCCTTTTCTTATTGAAATTTCATCAAAAACTAATACGGCATTTTTACTTTTATTGTGCATCTTCAAGAAAATTCCTTTTAAATGTTTCAATAAATTTTCATTTAAGCCCGGAACCATGTTTCTAACGGGAGCCCATCTTTGCAGAGACTTGTTGCATGGAAGATTTAACTCCAGATCGTCACGCATAAAATTATAGGCCTTAGAAGAATAAAAATTAATGCTTTGAGCAATAATTTTTTCTTCATCTTCCCACGACTGCTTGTTCTTAAGTAACATTTTGCAAACAGTGTTTGAATTTTTTGAAACTCACTTTTTGTCCAATAATCCTTGTATATCCATTTCCTTTTTTCTTTTAAATATTTAAGTTTTCTTGCTCTTTCATTTCGCAATACATTTCTTAAATGTCTTATATTTTTGTTATATAAATTGACCTTTTGTATTTCTTTCTTTAGATTTTCAGACATTTCAAAGCACTTCTTTCTATAATATGCTTCATTTTGTTCTTTTTTAAGACAATTGGAACAAAATTGCATACCATCAGTTGATATGTCTGATATGTCTTCAACTTTTTTTGTTTTGTTGTCGATATTTTCCAAAATATTTGTGCGTTCTGCCCCGTGCTTACGTATATTTTGGAAAGTAGAAATTTCTGCGTGTGGTTCCTTACAGAAATCGAATAATTCAATTTTCGCATCAGTTGCAATTAAATTTAAATTTGGCTCATCGGTCAACAATAGTGTTGGTATAGCACCTGCCTTTAAAAATTGTTTACCCAAAATTTTTTTTTCAAAGTGTAAGTTGCAAATTACATTTAGAAACCGACTGCCGACGAACAAACTCGTTTTTGGGGAACTTAAACATTCTTACGGGAAAGTGCTCTGACCCGTCTCTACAACTTCTCATGCATGAGGCAATAATGCACTTGCAGCTATAGGCCTGTCTTCGTCGTTCTGTAGTCTGTGCTAGACTAAATTATTTTCGTAGCTGCTTGGCCCTCTCTCCACTTTACGCTCTCATTGAGAGTACGAGCGTTCGGGTTTTCCCGAAGTTCTCTGGGGTTCCATGACTAGGCTAGCGTTTGCAATCGAAAAACCATGAGTTTGTCCCATCTATGTGTTTTATGGTTAGTGCTGTAAGGCTTGAGGACTTCTTTCTAGCATTAGATCTAGATCTAGATCTTTTGGAATTTTCGAAGCGGGACGAGCAAATCAGCAAAAGTATCTTCTCTTTACTGGCGAATGTATTTTTCTTTAATTTCCTACTAGCTATTTATAATACTTACGTTGAAGTCAGTGAAACAAGTGACTGTAGGGTCGGCATTTCGGAAAATATCATCTTATTTCTTAACTTAATCTAAAAAAAAAATCTTAATAAGTTTTATGTGAGTTTTCTTTAACCCTCGTGAATAAAAAATATTATAATGTTTTAGTAAAGTAGAGTGATCTTACATGTCCAGAAATGTAGGTGGCGTACAAAATTGAACACATTGTAATTTCCTTACTATATCGCGCGGGAAATTGTTTGGTAGGGATGTTCAAAAAGCAAGGCTGCAATAACAATATAGTAGCCTTTAAGTCCATACAGTACAAATGCATCTTTTCGATGTTTTAATCTTATTTTTTCTTTCTCTAATAAAAAAGTGATGAAATAGCCGTGCTCTAAGGGTTCATTTATTTTATAAAGTGTATCGGCGATTTTTGTTTGTGTCCAAAAAACCGCCCCGAAGACTGGTTGCTAGATCAGAAGTATCACAGGATCTAAATCTAATATCTCTTATACAATTAGCCCGTATTCACTGACTTCGATCTGATTTTAAAATCTCCCTTAAAATTATTGCTTCGTATGGGACTGTAAGGGCTTGCAAATGTAGATTGGAGTTGATCTTCTCTTGATGTAGTGAGTTTACGTGCACTAAAAGGGGGGCATATGCATGGAGTGAAACCCAGGTTGTACAGGTTGCAAGAAATTGTAATATAAACCAATGCATATTTAATGCAATATGCCTAAAATTAAACAGTTTTCCAGTCTTCTCGAAATGTTGTACGCAAAAAAGGAATATCCTTTCAATTGAAATCACTTAAGATAAATAGATTTTTAGTTAAAAATTTTATTTGTTAGTTATTACATATTCACTTGGAAGAATAAAAAATAAACACCACTGACTTAGGCATTGCTACCAGAGATCGAAAAAGTGAAACACCTGATCCAGTATATTTTAATTTTTTCGTCCAAATTGTTTACAAAAAAAAAATTTTAAAGGTTCATAATATTGGAAACGCAGGCTTAGCATTTCTGGCGTATTTCGAACTTTTTCAAATACTTCATGTTCTGATTCCATTACAAACACAGCTGCTCCGGCCATCGCGACTGCTACAATAATTACAGATGGTATAAAAGCGTGTAAAAGGCGGAATTCGCGTAATGTTTTGGAACTTTTTACAATGGCAATTGGATGGGCATGGGGAAAATTTTCCACATTTTTTGAATTGGAGAAACCAACATTTTTGGGAAATGTGTAAAAGCACTGCTGTTGCTCCTTTTTCTCGTTAAAGTGATCGCGCATCTGATCATATCCATTAACTGTAAGGCCGCTTTCAGAAGATGAATGGTCGATTGAGTCTTGGTATGTATAACCCAACATTTGTGTTGGCAATTGGTTAAGTATTTCTATGTTAGACAAGCGTAGACGTGCCTCTTCGCAGACAGGTTCAAGACTGGATATTGGAATGCTGCCATTGTATTCGTATGATTCATGAATCTGCCCATCAAAACTATCATTGTTCGGTGCTAAAGAGCAGCCTAACGGTTCAGACATTGTTGACCGCGGTAAGCTGCAATAGCCTAAAAAAATACAAATATTTATTTTTAATCATTTATGAGTATGGTTTTATTTACGTATTTGAGCTAAATCCCCTTGAGGACTGGAAGGTGTTGCTGGAACGCTACTGGCTTTTCGCTTGCTCGAAGTAGAGTTTGTCATTTTTTGCTCGCGCAACGCATTTATACTTTCAGTTAGAATTTCACGTTCAGTTCTACCAGTATATCGGAACTTTGTACCCCAAGAGAAGAATCCGCCTCCAGAGATAACAGCAGCGTGCTGACTATTTGGTAATCTTTTTTAAAAATACAAAATAAGTGAAAAAATAAATGTTGTCCAATCTAGTAACACTTACGTAAAAAATAACATTTGTTCAATAGCACATCTCCATAAATAACGACAAGCAGCACCTGAAGGGCATTTGAATCCGATTGTGTGCTTTTTCTATAAATGTAATTTAACTAAATTAGTGCAACAATTTCCACCACCTTATGCATTTTTGCCAAAAATATTAATTACCGGTTCACGACTTGCATCTGTATAGCTCAGATGTGCAATAAACATTTTACCTTCAAAGTTTATTTTATGCACCTCACTCCAACGAAAATGTTGTGAGCGCTTGCCCCCAACATATGAACTAATACCTGAATGATTAATTCCAATATATTGATGTGAACCACGATGATCCTTTACTGGATGAGGATCAATTCCATACGTTTCTAGACAACGGGCAATACTCATAAATTCCTCCGCAGCTGAGGATGAGTCGTGTCTAGCTGCACGTTTTTTGTGAAGCTCTGTGATTTTCCTTTCAAGGTTATCTGTCTGTCGCAATGTTAATTCTATTGAAGACACATAATCACCTTTATGTATTTCTTCATTGTAGTCCCCGAGCTCTTCTGAAATGTAAGATAATGATCTTATTTGTTACAAATTTCTAGTCCTGTGAAGAAACTTTCAAGGAGTGACCACGCTTTTTAGTATATTCCTCTTTTTCCGTGTTAAAATGAAAACTGGTAACTCCACATATCTGCAAGCTGGTATTTTATTACAACCTTAAACTGTCGACCAAATCTCTAGGCCAACCAAACTTAGGCTTTCTGAGCCATAGCCCACTGAAAATCAAAGCTAATCAAAATAATAACGAGAATCAGATGCATTTATCTGTTGATCAGTCGCATCTAGTTCACATATGTATGTATATAATATTTGATTTCAGTGTGTCTTAACTGAAGTAGTGTCTCTCAACATTTTGGGATAGCTCTGCCAATTTAAAACAAATAAAATAAATAGCAACTATTGCAATGACTTTGGACTGTGGATATTAGAAAGAAACCAACAGAAGATGTAAGTCATCACGACGGCTAAGCACCAATCTTAACAACTATTTGAAATTCTCAAGACTAAATTTATAGACTTAACTCTTTTACATATCGTGTAACAAACACAGGCCTTCTATTTAACTCTTTGAAGCGCATAGCCACATCCAGCGGCCAACAACCATGATATTGGAAACGTGCGCAGGGTCTAGCTCATAGTTACATGCTGTAATTTAGCCATACTCTTCGTGAATTCGGATTATCGATGAAGGCCGCCATAATTTATTTGCTAATTAACACTATTGAATAGCTTTTAACAGCGAAAATTTTTTTGAATGTACAATTTTTGTATGAACTTAAAACAAAGGCACTTTGCTTATTTCAACCAAGCAAACCTCTTGTATTGTCTTGTATCGAGATGGCCATATGTAAGATCCATACTCAAAAATTACAACTATTTTTAAAAATCTTAAAACACCCATAGGAGAACCGACAATCGCGATCCATACTCAAAGATGAGAACGTATTTTAAAAATCCTAAAAACAACCATAGGAGAATCGACCATCGCAAAAATAAGCACACCAAAATTGTTTATTCGATTAAGACGTTGTTTCGTCAAAAAAATAAATATCTTTTTTAAATGCTTATTACGGTATTACGGTATTGCTTATTATGGTATTAAGACTAAAGTTATACCAAAACTGAAATTTTAAGATCATAGAGGAAACCAAAGCAATAAATAGAACTAGTTTTGACATTTGTTGTTTTGATTTACCTTTTTCAGCCTTTTAAAGTTTTCTATATTTCATTTAACTCTTTAAGGATTGAAAAATAATGAAGACAATTATTTTACTAAACATGCTAAACGACTCTTTTAACGAGCTGGTGTGAGTAAAAGGTTTGCTTGGTCGACTTGAAAATATATGTAGTAATTTGATTCAGAACATTTAGTTATACCAAGCCAGACAATTTCGTTTAAAAACAGACAGAACACTTAATTGGTGATATTGGTCAGGCCTCGTAAACATTAAAACTTTGGATACTTTGTTTTCCCACTAATGATTTAATACACATATCGCGCACACAACTCTCCAGATTAAGCACACACATTAGTAAGGCAGTTTCCAAATTAAAGAAATATTAATTTCTTTGGTTGCGCTGCCTCTCCAGCTTGAAAAACACCTGGTTTGCAAAGTTGCATATAGCCGACCAGTTACACTGCCTTTTCATTTACGTTGCCGTATACAGCAAGTTCCTCTTGGCATTGCTACCGCCTCCAATTTGCGGAGGCTTTATTCGCCCAAGAAAAACCTCTTTTTGTCAGGCGACTTATGTGAAGATCAGGAGGAGGTTTCTGCAACGCTTGTGGCTGAAAAGTAACCGAGAAAACATAATAAGGTATTTTTATCAAAAGATTCTAAAATGTATATACCATACGAAATTGTTCAATTAGAGGGTAGTTAGTTTCCGTTCAGGGTATTTGTCAAACCGACCCGAAAATGCATATACCCTACCAGTTTAATTGGCGTATAGGGTAGCGCGTTACCGGCTGTGAGCGCTCCAGCGATTTGCAAGCAACAACAACAACACAACGACAAAAAGAAAACGAAAGATCAAATTAATGTGTATGTATGTGTGTATGCAGTGTAGGCTAAGCTAAACGGTAAGCATGTACCAGAATGAGGGTGAGGGCGACAATAGCGCATTTTATGCGCCTGGCAACAAGAATGAAATATTCCAATTTTGCGTCAAACGCCGACAAATAATTTTTATGGGATTATTTTCCTGAAAACTTGTAATCTTACGATTCGAAATTCGCAATTTAACAATGCAATAATTGGCACAATTTTTTATAAGCGCTTCATTTGTTAGTATGTATATACGTATGTACATACATATGTGTGCATGCAATTGTTATTGTAAAGCTCAAACTACTTCTTGTGCTCAAGAAAACCAGCAGGATTACCAAAAAGAAAATCTCGATTTGGGCTCTTTGAACTTCCAGCACTTAACCTGGGACTTCATCTGGAATAAACTTTCTTTTGTTCATCCTTATTGGACATCGAAATTATTGTCGAAATAAATAAGGGCCAGGTAAAATTATTTTCAATTTATTACACGGCATACGCGGATGTGTCATTTTAGTTTTATACACTCCGATGCGAGATGCACAGCTGAATCAAATCAAAATTGGCGACAATTTCTTTTTAATTAATGCCAATTCGACCCTTTGTAAATAGTTTTTCTTTGTGTATGTAGACACATATATACATACATATATGAATGCCACAAGAAAAGGACCGTCGAATTCTCAAGTTTGTCGACTTATGTACATACATATATATTTATCACTTATGCTTATGTATCACTTGTTGCTTATGATTTTCTCGCAACTTAAACTTGTCCCCGTGAATTATGTATATATTCCAATTATTTTCATTTATCGTATTTGCGAGATCAGATGGGGGTTCGTGACTCCGATTGCTCGCTCTCTCCAACATCGAACATGTAGGAACAACAAGCAAATAAATAAGCACCGCTTATCTGCACTAACATACGTTAACTTTTTTAATTAAGTAGTAATCGATGTATTATAACATCCATTGCAACATCCAAAATGCACATCTATATTAGGAAATATAAAGTCTCTCAAAAATTTAAAATATTGAAAGCAGACGTCAAATGCGAAACTGAAAAAAAAAAAAAATTAGGCTTAAGGCAGCGACAATGACATTCAATATCTAACAAGGCAAACCTCACTTTAAGTATAATTAATTTCCGAAAATTTGTGTGAAACCGATGTTCCCATACGGCTTTTGAATTTTAAAACACCGAATACAATCAGTCGCGCAAATTTTCTTTGGATACTTAGAACATCGTCTTTATTATCAAGAACACCGACGCAACGTCAAAAAACATTAATTTCATAATAAAAAAAAAAAATGATTTTAATCTTTCAGTTAAAACCAACATCTTTGTGACAAACATTCGTTCCGAGCAGCACGTACCAACAAAAGAATCAAATGAGATCGAAAATAAAGAGCAGAATTTAAAACTGATTCAAGGAACCGATGATTTAGATATTATAATACACATAATACAGGTTGGCCATAAATTTTACGCATTGGCTTGGCAGATAAGCAGTTCTATACTACTGCAATGTCATTCATTTTCTTTAATATTTTGTATGACGTTCGATAATTGGTTGGTTGAATACGATGTTCCAATTTTTTCGTACTAAGGTCTGTATCATGCGTTTTTTACAAATATTTCTCAAAGTACAGAATCCATCTTATTAAAAAACATGCTTAAATATTTAATAACGAAGCAGAAAAGCATTTTAATACATTTTATTCAAATATTTTAACAACTAACATTTTTTTTTTTAAATTTGAAAATGTCGTATTTTCAGTTGTATCAAAATTATAAGACACCTTCAGCTTTGGTACTAAAATTTAAAAAATATCTAATTTAAATATTTAAATTTGATAAGCAATTATATTTTAAAGATTTTTTGTAGATCCTTGGCATCTAAAAACTTCAAAAATTCGTTTTTTCATTGAGTCTGCCAGTTTTCTTAATAATTCTGGCTCTATTAGTTTCCATTATTATTTTCGTAGACACGTCGTGCCATTATGCCCAAACATTTTCAATAGGATTTAAGTCCGGAGAGCACGCCGGCCAGTCCAATAAATCCACTGAGCAATCTTCCAAAAAAGTTTTTGTCTGACGACTCACATGAATCCGAACATTATCTTGCATGAAAACATATGGATTTTCTCTATTTTCACTCAAAAAAGGGAGCCAACTACTCTCAAAGACTCTTATGTAGTCACTGCTGTTTATTTTGCAAGTCTAGCGTGCCAAACCTGTTAAATGCTCCCCACACCATTACTGAACCGCCACCAAAGTTTATCTTTGAGAAATAAAGAGTCTCCTTTCTCAGCTCACGCCAGTAATGCCGGAAACCATCAGGACCATATGGGTTCAACTTTTCCTCATCAGAAAATAATACCTTTTTTGAAAAAAGCCCGTTAGACATATGCAAGAGTTCAAGGCTGTATTTTTGTACCGAGTCCCAGTTTGTATCCAAATTTCTTCGGGCAAAATCGATCCTTGCAGCTTTGTGACGGGGTGTTCAATGGGGAATTTCTTTAAGAACACCTCCAACAATATGTTCGGACCTATTTAGAGTGCGCCAAACTGTCATGCGTTCATACAAAATTCTTCAACTTCCACGAAAAATTAACGGTACTCTTCCACAAAATGCTAAAAATAGCAGCTGACGGTAACATTTTGCAGCCTATTCTTTGTTCTTTCGATCTCAATATTTGTTTTTGTAAAATTCTAAGGAATATTTGTAGAATGAGTAATGGGCTGCGGCGGGGTAAGCACAAGCCGCAACGGAGGTAAGGGCAATGTTGGTATGGGCGAGAACGACAAGTGATTGTTTATTGTTTTCGGTTACAAATTTGAATCAAATTAAATATGTATGTAGAAAGTAATTATAATTAGATAAAGCCGGCGGGTTTAGTAAAGGGGTTAAATTAGTTGATAAATAGGAGATATACTTAGATTATAAGCAATTATAAGGCACTAAATGTTTAGATATAAGGGCAAGGGTGCAAAAGTGAAAGGCGGGTGATGATAAGCGGTGAAATGGAGGCGCAAAAGAAAGGAGAGGGTGAGTGTGCTGCGTGAACAGAGATGGAGAAAGCAGAGTGTTAGGGGCTATATAAAGCGATTTAAAAATCTAAAAGGGCATCAGTCTCTTTCAGAATCTGAGCGTTAGGACCCAGAAAGGGTTCCTGTATTAACCTAGACAGTGTAGATAGAAAGATTAGAAGCTTGTCAAGACCTCTTAAAGTAGTCTTGCGAGCCATACGAACAGAAAATATCCGTGTTCAAAATAAGAAGATGCCAATTATTTTGGCAAGTAGCTAACGCTAAGAAATTATCCTAGCGAGGGACAAGCTGCAAAAGCCTAGTAGGCGTAAGGAATATCCATACGCAGTATAAGCAATCGGGAGATATCGTAGATTGACTAGTGTCGGCCAAGAAAATATTAAAGGCTTTAAGAAAACGCCCGGAAATATCCGAAGGTATGTCACGCCAAGGAATTATCCCAGCGAGGAGACAAAATAGAGTCCTGTTTTGAGAATTCAGCTGTTTTGCATATATTCTTAATCCCAATGTATCGGATGTTTCGGATCTGGATAAGTTAATATTGGTTCTCCAAAAAAAAAAAATGGCCGGGGGTAAGAGCAGCACTTGAATCATTAAAATTTCCTGTTAGAGACCGTGAATTCAGTATGTCCTCGACGCCAACTAGCATCGCTGCTAATTGCTAAAAGGCTAGGTTCGTTGTAGGCACTCCCTTTTGGTTACAGAATTCTTTGGTAACATGTTGTTGTTGATTCTCGGCACGACATTTATTGCGTTTTTGCAATACTGCGTCGTTGACCTCCTTTTTTTGTAAATTTTTTTCAACAAAGTAAATTGCCAGACTTTTTGGACTGACTTTTTCAGTCATCTACTTACTAACTGAGTCTTAACTCGCGAGCAATTGTTTTATTCTTTCCAAAAAAAATATCGTTAATAGAGATCAATATAAACTTAACAACAGCGCTCAAGCAAAAACGAAACATAATAAAATAAGAAGTAATATAGACACATAAGATGCCTTGTTTTTCCACAGAATGGATGTTTTTCCATTGAGTATGTGGACCGTTATGGGTGCTGATTGATGCTAGCAATTGCAGTTTTTAGCTTATTTGCGATGCTTATGGTACTATCCGCTCCAGTGAGGCATTGAATTTATTTCCAACAATGTTGCAGATATTGGATCTTCTCTTGAAACAAATTTTTGATTAAATCGGTCTTCGGGAGTTATCCACACCTATCGGTGCATTTTCTCAATATCTAGCACCTTGTGTTCTTAAACTGACCAGTTTTACCAGTTAAATACCTCTTCAACACGCAGTGATGGGGAAGAAAATAGTGATTCTTCTGCAGTTGAAGTAAAAGTTGCGAACTTGCTTTATGTGTCCAAGGTGCTTGTATTCCCTCTTAAATTCGGAAAGAATCATCTAACGGTTATATCACAAGACTTGCCCAGGGATGAGGGATCTTCAATATATGGTAACGTTACAATTAGTCGCATATCTGATACAGTCTCTAGATTGTGTAAAAAAAATGTCTATGTTTCGTCTTCCCGATTACTTTCACTCTGCCCTTTTTAGTTGTTTTTGCCCTCCTACTTCAAAAATTGTTTTGGAATTCTCGCTGTTTTCATTTTAAACGTTCTGCTGCTTAATTGGTGTTAAATTTCTCACACTGAAATGTTGTAATTTGACCGAGTGCAGAACGGACCAAAAAGCGCACAAGATTGATGCAAACGTTTTTTTCTTTCTCTAGATTATTTGCCTTGCTAAGAGGTGTTGTTCCAAACGCTACAAATTCCTTAATTTTTGCAACTTTTATTTTTCGAAGGGGATCATTTATATAATGTATGGGTAAGTGTACTTGATTTTTTTTCATATGAAACATTATAACAGCATTAAATGACAGCTAGGCTCATTAAGAATTTTTATTGAAGAAACGTCGTTTGCTTAAAAATGATCGAACAATTGTTCAAATATTGTGTAACCAAGAGCCGTCTTTTATTAAAATTTTTGAAAATATGTTTGATTTATGCACTTTTTTCATTGTTATCAGGTTTTTAAATGGAAATCTTTGGCACTGGCCCGTCTTCTGATAGAACGTGAGTGTAAGGTATGCACGCAATGCTTGTATCAGAGATCGAAAACTGTATCTAAGTTCGCGAACAATTGCTACTGCTGCTCCTCATATAGACTCTCAGCAATCTCGATCTCCTCAAGGCTTAACCGAGCGATGGAAATTGCTAAGGGTTTCGGATTCCAAAAAGCAAGGACGGCCATAAACGCCATAAACGAAGGGTTAAGGTAAACAATTATGCCTAGTGGTATCGCTAGACAAAAAAATGCGTTTAACTCAGCGGAAAGGTGTTAAATCATTGACAGTCTGATATCTTTTGCCATCAGTTGGCCATTTTGCGTTTATCGACATGGTAGAAAAATTATTTGTAGTCAATCTGGACTCCAGCTGTGAAGCGATCGACCTTATATCGCGGGCGGCTATGGGCAAGGAGAGGTTAACACACATTAATTCCAAACCTAGGCAGAAGGCATGTCGCAGTAATATTTATTACTACAATCGTATTATCTTTTTTGTTGTCCATTGTAAATAATCAGATTCTATAAAATAAAAACAAAATTGTAAATAACAAAAAAAATTTTTCTTTTCGCTCTCAATAACCATTTACAATATGGGGTCCCTTTTCATGCATTTTATAACCAAAGACTTCAGAAAGCAATACACTCTTTTCCGAATCTTTATTTTACTTCCAAAAACAACAATCCATAACCATAAAATATTGTAGCAAATTAAAACAATTAAAATATTTCGTCTCCAAAAAAAAAGGCTTAACATTGTAACTATCAACAGTTTTACACGGCGACTAAGACGGTAGTGTTCCTGGCGATGGCGTTTTTAGCTAACAACAATCATTGTTGGTTTGCTACTTTCCCTACTTTTGCTTTTGTGCATCTTCCCGTTGTTACTATGCCTCTATGCGTACTTGGTGTTCAATTCGACGCTCTTCTCCACACTTCATTCGCGTTCATCTTTCTCTCTTTCTCGCTTCTGAGTAATAAGTGCTTGTGTGCTGTGTTCTTAACATTTTAAGTGTCTTCCTGCTTTCTCTCACTTCCACCTGCTCTCTTATATTTGGTCAGTATGTTCCTTGTATATTTCTTATTTCTTTTAAATCATCTTACATACAGCACACAAAAAATATATAACTTCATAATGACTGTCTGCCATGACTTTAGGAGTTATTGTCTCCTCTAATGGCTGTGTGACATCGCAGTGCACGTTTAGTGTGCGGGATAAACAGCGAGGATTGTGGACAGTATTGGTAATTGAGAATGACATACAGACTCTCATGAAGCAAACTAGAGAAAGTTTTGATACTCTGAGGGCTGGATTAAGTAAACCCCACGTGAAGTTTATGGCTGTTTATGACACCTATACGTTAGAAAAGGAAAACAAGAAACTTGCAAGGGTATGCAAACTTTGGCATGGCCGAAGTTAGCACGGCTTTCTGGTTTGTTCTTACTGCAAACAGAAGTTCTAAATTAACCAGAATAAGATTAGACTTAAAAGACCTAAAATAAATGCATAAAGTCATAAAAGTCACTACCAGACAAAAAAGCTAAACGACAAAATTCCGGTGCGGAAAATATGAAGCGTATATGAAGTCATTTACAATGACGAAGTAGGGAACGTAGTGGCCATGCATATAACAGATAGTAAATGCATTTCGAAACATGGAGAAAAATTATTGCAAGAATTGATGTTGACGATCTGTACAACAATGGAACTCATGACTTCAAAAGGCTCGAAAGGCAAGCCGGTTTACTTGGGATCAGCTAACTCAAGGTGGCACCATGCGAAAAGATCTTTGATATAGATCCAATTGAATCTATTAAAGAAACGGGCAATAAAGTATTGAGTCCTTGAAAAGAAGCAGCAACTATAGCTTTCGATTTAGTGATGGTGGACACTATACCTCCACTACCACTCTCAGAATATGGTAATAAATATGCAGTTACGATTATATCCGATCTAACAAAGTATTTGGTTGCCACTTCAATTTTAAACAAAAGTGCAACCACCGTTGCCGAAGCTGTATTTGAAAACTTTATTCTGAAATACGTTATAATGATATAACGGATATGGGAACAGAATATAAAAATTCTATAATACATGACCTGTCCAAATATTTAAAGATAGACAAATAACGCCTTCTTCACACCACCATCAGACCTTAGGGACAATATAACTTAGTCATAAAGTATTCAATGATTGTTTGGACACAATGTTTGACATGTTGTTTCAACACAACACCATTAGCTGCATATGAATATTGTCCATATAAATTAGTAAATTACCAAAAAAATAGAATAGAATCTTTGAATAGCCTACTAGAGAGCAACAGTAGTGTTAGAAAATAACAAGGATAGAGAAAGCTATAATAGTGTAATTAGGGCTTTGAATTAACTTTCAACTCTTATATTTCCACCACTGTCATTAAAGCTATGGGTGATCTTGGGTTCATTAAAAGAGGGTCAAAGAAATTGATTGATCCTTACACAAGCAAAATTCTTTTTACCTCAGTGGTCCGTCCTATCTTTAAGTATGGTCTTCTCAGTATAAGTCTCACGGAACTCATATGAAAGCAGTTCCTGCTTTTTGCTCTTCGTGGCAAAAACTGGGATTACAGCGTCAATTTGCCCAAATACCCCAGTAGAATTTTTTTAATTTACCTTCTAAATGGTGACATAGACTCGCGTGAACCAATGTCTTAGGGTAATCTATATGTATCATGTAGACCTTCTAATAACTTTACCCAGTTATCCTTAACTTGCTGTACTACTAACTATGATTTGCTTGAACCATTTTGAGTACTATGCACAAAAGTAGGTATAGAATTCTGTCTTGTCTTAATTAAAACTTTTATTCTATCCTTTCTAGCTCGTAATCAGCTGTAGTAAACCTATTATATATTCATGTTTGTTTCCACGTAACAACGTGTCGTGCGTTATGCGACTACGCCCCTTGGTCGGTTGTACGGAAATTGAGCGAACCGCCTGGGATTCGTGCAAAAAAAGCCTGATCTAAGCCCAACAAAGCTCTGGATCCCAAAACAGTAAAGAAAAGAAACAGAAAATATAAGCAATAAAAGTGAATAATGTTGTCTAAATATCAAGTGTTTAAACAAAGGTGCTTCCCATAGAATCTACATGGCAATATTACTTAAGATACGAAAGTGTATAAAAAGGGCAATCGTAACTCATATTTATATTTTATATTATGGTCAATATATAATAAACTTAAAAAAGAAAAAAATAAATTATGACGCTTGAATTTAATACTTGAATACTCTTGTATTTTACCTTGAACAATTAAAGCTCCAAGTGCTGCGGCTTCACCAAGAGAGCAGTATAATCGACCATGGCGCAAATCTCTTTTGAGCTGTTGATACAACATGATTCGAGCTGAGCCAGTTAATCTGAATGGATCGGCAGGGTAGAATTTCACACGTAATGAGAATAAAATGGGGTCCAAATCTTTTGTTTTAATAAAAAAATGTAAACATAAATGCTCAATGTTTTTATAATATATATATTTACCTTTACATTGTTTTACAATGGATTTCGCCAAATCGAGCCAGTGCTAAAACATAGTGTTAATTAGAGTAAATCACTTTTCATGATTTTACCTTTAAAACTTACTCTTTGCATTGATGAATCAACATATCTCAATCCAAAGTAGTCTTTCTCTTTTAAATCCAAATGCTTACATAATTGATCAATGATATAAATTCCCTTGTGATATGGCTGTGTAAATAATAATAAAACTAATGTATTTTTATATAAAAGAATAGAAAATGTTCATATTTTAAGCCAACTTTTGTTTTGTTTGTGATGCATAAAACAAAGTATTTATGGCTGTTACAGATAAAAATCGAGATATAAGGCAGTGTATAAATAACGCAACACGATTTTTATAATTTTTTTGATGCAGAGCGAATCTAGTTTTACTTTTCAATGCGTGGATTTTTATTAGTACCGTCAATTTACAATATGTGGATCGAATAGATTCCACTTTTAAGTTTATAACAACTCTTTTTTGACATAAAAAGGCAGCATATTTCTTAAAATGCAGTAACTTTCTTATGATGCGTATTTCAACCTGCAGGCCAGTTTCTGCTCATTCTGGTCATGGAAACTTTATTTTATGTATTTGATATTCTTGGTCGGTCAGTTGTCTTTTTAATACTAAATGAAAGTTTGACAAAAATCCATTTAAAATTAATCGCCGTGAAACACAGTTTCGAAAAGAGACAATACTGCACCTATTATTATTGGTCGGCAGGCTGACCGCTCAAATTAGCTCGTCCTTTTTTGCAGAGCAACGGGCCAAGCAGCTGGTAAATTCTTCATCTTTAAGCAGGTTTGCTGGTGCGCGTGTTTACATAGTTTCTATGTGACTTTTTAAAAGATTTAATTCGAATTGTAGGTTGATCAACTTTTCCAAAAAATGATCATAATTCCGTAGCTGTGACAGGCCATTTCGCCATAACTGAAAGTCATTAACGACAAATGTGACAGCCAAGATAGCACGATTGTTGAATTGCACCAGTCTTTGCAGTCTCTATCGATATAGAAATCGAAAAGCTGTTCATCCCATCTTAAGGTTGAAATTGTTAAGAGAGAATCTTGAATTGGGCAACAACGGCGGACAAACCAGGGGTATTGAATATCCGAGAGATATCGGATATCCCAGGGGACAAGGGGGCCAATAAAGATCAAAAACCATTACTGGCAAGGATTGTGTAAAATTTGTTCCTCCCACCCAATTCCCCGAGCTCTAGATTAGAGGGCTTAAGTTGTACGAGTGATATGAATTAGTGATCTCAATGCAATAACCATATTAACTTGACTCATCCTGATAGACGTGATGACCCATTCGAAAATTGATTAAATAATATAAAAATAGACCACAAATGTTCGCACCAAATTGAACGTCTATAGATGCGTTTGGGCCATTGATTACACAATGAGTTACGTGCTTCGATTGAATCCTTTTTATGCTGTTAATTAAAACTTCAGACAATTATGGCAGTCCGTTTTTTTTGGCAAACGTACGCGTTAGCGTAATCGACGAATCCAAAAATTTTGTAACGCCATACAGAATGTGTTGTGTCGAATAGCATTTGGTGGTGCTGCTACTTTTAACTGCGAACATCAAATGTGTAACCCTTTCAGTGAGGCTGACTTGCACTGGTCTGTCACAGTTAAGCTTTTCCAATGCTAGATGTTGTTTTCAGCAGTCTCATCCCGATTTATTCATCATATCCAGACCGAGAACAATCTAATTTTAACGGACACATCAATGTTGGCGTTCCCAAGTCGTGCTGTAAGCCGTGCCAGTTATCGCCAAATGCCTCACCAAGTTGGCAGCTTCATCGATCAACAATGTTTTTTAATGATTTAGTTTTTAATTAATTGTCAGCGATCATCGACATCCTTGTTCCGCCTTGATTTTCAGCTAATTGCTGCGGAAAAACAGAAAACCAGCCAATTATGTTTCCGACTTTTTAGATAGACTTTTTTTACTTTGACTTCTATTAGTAAGTAAACTGAAACACTATAACTTGCATACGATTCTTTCTTTAAGGTTTGATTTACCTTAAACAGTCAGGTGAAATGCTTTTTGCACGGTACAAGAATCAGTCTACGCAAACGAGATATCCCAGTGTCTCTGGGCTTAAACGAAGTTTGTATACCATGCGCAGGGACAATGGGAATACTCGGTTCTTTCTTGGTTCATAGCTAACTTCTCCCACTGGCGCTCACTACGTCCGCAAGTCCAGGAGCAAACCTATAATTTAATGTTCTCGCTGAGGGATGCGATTTCCAGCCAGTACAATTGGATTAATTATACAACTTCGAATTGCAAATAGATAAAACATAGAATATGCATCTTGCTACCCATTTTCAACTAGTTGTAGGGGTAAGTAGTGGTATGGCATTACAGTTCCAAACCAATAAGGAAAGATTGCTGATGGGAGAAGTTAAAAGTTTTCGAAAAAGCAATAAAAAGACATTATGCTCATCTTTATTAACCCCCGAACTTAAACGTGCTCATTATGTAATATGTAATAATTATGTAATAATTTTAAAGTATACTTTTAAAAAATAATTTTAATAATCCCGTGAAATACTTCTAAGAACAAAACTATGAATTGTTTCTCAGTAATTTAATGCAAAGTATTTCGCTGCATGATGGACAAGTGTTTTATTCAATATTAAGCATATTTACTTTACTTATTACTTTTATGGGGCAGTCCAGGGACACTTTAAAAACTCTGTTTGGTGGATTTTCAAGGCCTTTTGATGAATTTAATGGTTTAGAGACGTAATTTGAAACATTTAAGCTGTAAAATAAGTCTTTAACATATCCACTTTTTGCACATACAGTATGTCTCACCCCATTCTGATTTTTATACTCCATAGACTCAGCATGTCTCACCCCATTCTGATTTGTACACTCCATAGACTTACGATCGGCACATTTCACCCGATTCAGTGTTCCGCACTCCAGCATCCGCACAAGCTGAATTTGGAATTTAATAAAGTTGGTAATTTTATTTATCAATATTTGTAGTATATTTTTTGATAAGAATTATCGGAACTTCGTAAGTGGCGCTTTCCTTAGGATACCAAAGCAATCGATTCTTAAGCAATCTAATAAAATACGTCCTTGTACGACAAAGGTATTCTTTGAGTTTTTGGTTTAAACGGTTCATTACGTTAAATCGGTCTCTGCAAATGGACCGGTGTGCTCAAAATTTAGTTTTGCTGAGCTATAGCAACCAACTTGATACAGAATGACCGCCACACCGGAAGTTCAAATAAATATACAACAAACAATAGTGGCAAACTATAAATAGTTTGACCGCCGCATCAATTGGGTGAAAAAATATTTTACCTCCGAAATATTTAAACTAGCCTGCTAACACGGTGTGAAAAAAGAAACAAAGCGCAATTTTGTTTATTTGTATGTCAAAACAACGAAAACAAAAATGGCAGTTCCTTTTTGCTTGAAAGAAGCTTTATTAACTCAGTTGCTGGGGCGAATTTGTCAGGTTTCTCGATTTTCTAAAGACCCAAATTGCCTCGCATTTTTTATCAGGAGAATCGAATGGCCTAAGACAATGATCAATTATCTACAGCGCCACAGAGCTACAAATAAAGGAAGATTCCAACAATTTCGTCCACAAAGACGTATTCTCAACTAATTCTTTATATGGGACCCAAGTCAAGAGCAGCAGAACTTTCATCAGAAATTTTTATCGTCGCTATCATAAAAAATGATCGAAATCTATAATATACTCAACTGTGTATTTTGTAAGCTATCGATTTTGGGTTAAGCTTCCGAGAAAATTTGTTATCGAAAAAGACGCAAAAAGAGTAAAGCATAAAAAAACTCAAAACGGTATATGGAAAATTTTATATGTATATAAAGTGCAACAACTGTGTTGTAAGCATCACATACCTTTAGTAATTGTGAAATGGTTAAAACGAAAATTTCCTCATCTTCTGCCTGCACCTACGTTTCCGTCTCCGGTGTCTGGCCGAGTCTCGCGCAATAACAATAACAACCAAAGCAGCAACAGCAAAAATACATACGCATAAATCTTTCCAACAACAATAACAACCGAAGTGGTAATCCCATATTGAGGGCATTACTACTAATAACCGATAACAATATCAATTCTGAAACACACATCGACATCTGCAACATGTTGATGAATGCACCATTCCAGCTCCGCCAGTGTGTCATTGAGTATAGATCGAACATTTGGCGCCTCTCTTCAGATCGTAAAGGAGATTTGGCTTCAGAAACGTGGCGCCCAATTCACGATTTTGCGTCAACGTTACTTTATCCTACGCGCCGATGGTACATTGATGGGGTACGGAAGCAGGCCACCAGATAGATTTACTCACACACAATCGGAACAGCTGTTCAAGAATTTCACAGTGCGTGGATGCCAGATCATGACAGTGGACCGGCACAAGCCTTTCACATTCATATACGCGGCCTGCAACGGACTGCAGTGATTGAGCGAACACTGTCGACACCGAGTTGGAGCGTCATCAATAGACCGATGCCTCAATGCAGTTGTGAACGCCAAACGTATCGCACGTGTTGCGGATGGTTTCAAGTGCGTTAATACGTTATACTCACTTTTTGTATAACGGTGATCGGAATAACAAACGAAAACAAAGTGAAGAACATCAACATCAACCAACTGTATTATCTGCCGACTATTAGCAGATTTCACAGTTACTCATCTCTGATTGGCCTGCCAACCAAATAAGATTCATAAACTGTTGCACCCTTTTGGGGAACAATTTCCTAAAAAGTGTTGCATACTGCAAGAATTAAGCAAAAGTGACACATACTTGTCTGCGGCTCTGGCCCAACAGGCACTAATATGTCCAAACCAAAATGGGCAATAAGGCTAACAACTGATCTAGCTCCTACAGCTAAACAGGCCAAGGCAATCAGAAGGTCGACCAAAACCAACAATGAATCTGACGGAAACACTAGTTCCTCCACGGAGCCGGGGGAAATTAGGCGCAAAGCCCCGCAGAGAACAGCTGAACAGGCTTCAACTTCGACGTGTATCATGAGCAACGTCAACATTAATGCCAACAGGTTTGCCATGCTATGTGATGAAAGCGACAGCGACGAAAAAGATGCCCCAATGACGGCTCAACATCAAATAAGCCCTGGCTGCCCACGGGCACAACGTTAGAGGCCAAGACATTGAAAACGCAATCAGCCGCAGCACGAAGAAATCACTGGCCATGTTCTTTGTCAATCTAGAACCGGCAAGCAACAATAAGGACGTTTTTGGAATCAAACGCCTTTGCAGCTGCGTAGTCACGATTGAGCCGCCGCGTTAATCCACTGACGTACTCCAGTGTAATAGATGCCAAGGTTTTGGACATACACAAAAGAACTGTAACCTGCAGTTCATCTGTGTAAAGTGCTGTGGCACTCACAATTCCTCAGACTGCAGCAAACCAAGGGCCAACCCTCCCCGCAGTGCCCACTGCAAGGGCAACCATACCGCCTCTTACAAAGACTGCAAACTATATCTGAAGGCAAAGGAGTCGCACCTCTCCAAGACAAGGCCAATCCCACCGACCATATCATCTGCCTACTGGCAAACCTCCACGAGCAAGCCAGACATCACTTTCGCCAATATCTTAAAAGGCAATTAGCCACCTCCTCAGCAGACAGAAGCCCCTCCTGCCAATTCGCCTCAAACGAACCAAAGACTATATCGTCTAGAAGCACTAATGGAGCAAATGATGGACCAATTTGCTGCCTTGACTCAACTCCTAACGTCAATCATGGCCCAAAAATGCAAGTAAATCTCCATATCGTCTTATGGAATGCGAACGGCCTGGGAGCAGACCAGAAGTTGAACACTTCATAAAAACCCAACCTGTTGACATCTTTCCTTTATCGGAAACACAGTTCACGGAACGATCATACCTTAATATCAATGGCTACGACGTCATCTTCACCAACCATCCCAATGGTACAGCCCGAGGAGGTGCAGCCATCATAATCAAGTCCAACATTAACTACATCGAGTTACCGGCATTTCAAGAACCATGGGTTCAGTGTTCCAGGATCAAAGTCATCAGCCTGACAGGAGATATAACGATCGCCGCTGTCTAATGCCCACATAGGCATATTGTAAGTGAGTTAATGTTCCACAGCCTACTGGACAGTCTTGGTACTCGCTTTATAGCTGGAGGAGACTACAATGCCAAACATATCTCCTGCGGATCACGAATCACCAATCCCAAAGGAAGAGCGCTCTATAGATGCATCACCGACAGCGGCATGTCCTACCATGTCTGGGGAGCCCACTTACTGGCCCACTGATCCAAATAAAATTCCTGACGTCTTAGACATCTTAGTCTCAAAAAGAATTCCAAGCCACAAAATTGCCACCAGTAATGTGCTTGAACTATGCTCTGACCACTGTGCTGTTAGACTTCTCCTTAACCTACTAGCCAGTACCAAATCCAAAGGAAGCAGGCTGATTAAAAGAAGCATCAACACAGAGATATTCATCTTTGGTCACCCGATGTAGCCGCATTGGTGGCTGAGAAAATACGTCTTCGTCGCACGTGGCACAACTCAAGGAGCCCAACAGACGAGACACTGTTCAACAGAGCTGCAAAAACTCTCAAAGAGCTATTGAACAGTCTTCGTAGGAAGTCACTTGAATCTTTTCTAGAGAACGTCGAGCCAGGAGACCCCCAGCGCAATCTATGGAGGCTGACCAAAGGCATCAAAAAGCCTGTCAGAAGGAAGCCCATTAAAGACGCCAATGGATCCTGGTGCCATTCTAACAACGAAAGGGCCGCAGCTTTTGCAAACCATCTCTACGAAACATTCACCCCCTTCAATAGATGCTCCCAACAGGAGGCCCAAGAGACGGAAGAGTTTTTGTACGTGCCCTACCAAATGGCCGTCCCCATCCATGAGGTTGAAACAGACGAGCTAGTTTCAGAAATCGCCAAGCTAAACCCGGGAAAGTCGCCTGGATACGACGGAATCAATGTGCTGGCCATCAAAGCCCTGCCTCTGAATGGTATACAGCTGCTCCTCAAAATTACAAATAGAAGCTTTCTGTTATGACATTTCCCCACCCGGTGGAAATGATCCGAAACCATCCTAATACAAAAACAAGGGAAACCTGCAGCCGATCTCGCCTCATATCGTCCGATAAGCTTTTTAGCGGTTCTCTCCAAAGTAGTCAAAAGACTACTTCTGCGTAGAGTCCGACCAATAATTGAAGAGGCCTCTTTTGATCCCTGATCACCAGTTTGGCATTCAGAGAATGCCATGGCAAGACCGAACAATGTCATAGGATCTCGGGTAAACTCTGGAGGCTTTTGAGGAGAAGAAATATTGTACTGGAGTATTTCTAGATGTGAAACAAGCATTCGACAAGATCTGGCACACCGGCCTACTAAACAAAATCAAATCTGTCCTTCCTGCCCCATTCTACATGCTGCTAAAATCATATCTAGAAAACAGAAGCTTCTATGTGAGATGCGGTGATGAAAACTCTGTCATCAAAGACGTCAGAACCGGAGTCCCCCAGGCAAGCGTTCTAGGTATAGTGCTCTACACCCTTTACACAGCTGACGTGACGACACTCAACGATCCCAACCTCCTAACTGCAACATACGCGGATGACACTGCCTTCATGGCAACCAACGAAGTGCCACAGGAGGCTAGTAACCTTCTACAAATGTAGCTAGACATCACAAGCATTTGGCTCAAAAGATGGAACAGACAAATGCGTTCAAACAACATTTATATTGAGGAGAGGCTCCTGTCCAACTATCCTACTCGACGGAACCCCCATTCCTATCTATTACTCAGCCAAATATCTGGGCCTAACTATGGACAGAAGGTTAACATGGAAGCAGCATCTGAAGAACAAAAGAGGCCAGCTTGACGCAAGGCTGAAAAAGTACCTGTGGCTCATCGGGAGAAGGTCTACCCTTCGGATAAATAAAAAGCTTCTAATCTACAAAGTCATAATGAAGCCAATGTGGACATATGGAATACCAATCTGGGGCACCGCAAGCTTATCCAACCGTGACCTAATTCAAAAATTCCAAAGCAAGGCGCTAAGGATCATCTCAAATGCCCACTTCCTAACGACAAACACGGAAATACATACTGAACTGGATATCCCATGGGTCGACGATGAGATTGCCAGACTGACCGCAGCGTATCTGGAGCGCCTCGACAGGCATGTGAACCCGATCACCATCAATATGCTAGAATACAGCACCACCATCAGGCGCCTAAGAAGACCCCACGCGCTGGACCTGCCTCTTCATCGAGAATAATATTTCTTTTTGAATTGCAATCCCTCTCTCTTCCTCCTCTTCCTTCCCACATTGTAACCGTCAATGACCAATAAAGAAAATCTTCCTGATTGTCCCCGGACAGATTGCAAATCCGTCACAACGCAAAAAAAGAAAAAAAAAAATAGACCGATGCCATACGTAATGTGGCCAGTCGTTTGAGTGAAATGGGAGAGACGGCGATGTCGCTGTCGGTACAAACAGATATGGCCGACGTGAATATGGCTGGTATAGTCGAAGATGAGCAATTCTCTGTCCAGGGTGCAACAGTAGCGGCGCTAAGAAAGTGACTCTGGAGAATTTTGACTTCGGTAAGGGCACTTTTGGCAAGGTGATCCTGTGCCGTGAGAAGTTCACAGCTATATTGTATGCAATTAAAATTCCCAAAAAAGGGGTCATTTTACAAAAGAATTAGGTAGCGCACACTCTTACAGAAAGTCGTGTGCTTAAATCAACAGATCACACATTCCTTATTTTACTTAAATATTCATTTCAAGCAAACGATCGCTTTTTGTCATGTAAAGAATGGAGGAGAATTGTTTTGGCATTTAAGCCATGAGAGCATCTTCACTGAGGGCATTATATATCGTGACTTAAAATTGGAAAATCTTTTGCTGGACAAACCGGGCCACATTAAAGTTGCCGATTTTGGTTTATGCAAACAGGATATTACTTATAGCCGTATATCGAAGACATTTTACGGTACCCCAGAATATTTAACGCCGGTAGTTTAAGACGATAATAATTATAAACAGGTTGTAAATTGGTGGGCACAGGTGTTACAAATTGGACAAATATAGTGCAGAAGAATATACCGCCGTCTTTTAAGCCTCAGGTTACATCAGATACGGATACACGTTATTTGGTTATCAGTTTACGGGCGAGAATGTAAAACTGACTCCACCAGGTCCTACTTGGCCATAGCCATAGCCATACACATAGCCTTGACGTTGGCCACCTCATCGCACATTAGTACTTATACAAGCCTCACATCGATGCAATAGAAAGAGAAGAATAATAAAAGTTTTTTTTTTTGTTTAATTTATTTTTTTCCCGTTTTTCTTTGGCACATATACATCAAGTACATGGAAGCCAACCAGATGCCATCTATAACCACGTGGTCGCAGCTAGCGGCGCGTCTGGTCAGGGAAGAGCAGCGAGCATTAATAATTACCTAGCCCGAGTCGACGTCAACCATTGGAATGTTTTCTCCCTTGCCAAACATGGACGGCGGATGGACAGCTTGATACAAGAGCACAATTTAGCGAAAATTGTTCCGTTCGCTACTCGTATAAGTAACTTACAGTCCACCAATAGAGACCAGCATTTGGCCATCCCCACTCGACAGGGACTGGACTGGGCCGTGTTGTGTACTACCATAAAAGGTAAGGATGCTACGCAATTTGTAAATGAAAACCAATCCTGTCCAATATGTCATGATTTAGATGATATCGCCAAATGTGATGAATTTAACCATGCACCTTGGGCATGCGGCCCAGCATTCAAGCAAGGAACAAATGCCACACCAACGGATGTCAAGGAGCACATCATAGCCTTTTAAACGAGTTCGTGCTGAGTTACAGGCAGAAGCAAAAAGCAAGCAACGATGATGGTAAGCAGTAGTCATCCGAACCGATGGGCCAAAGGTCAACACCACAGATGAACCTGATTTGCGTCGACTCTAACACCACACAAGTATCTTTCCGTGTAGTGCAAGTACTCTATTTGATCTTAATCGCCAACTAGACGCGAATGTCTTGCTCGTCGAAGCGTCGTCGGTAACCTTGATTGCTGAAGCGCTTCTCAAGTCTCTAACAGTCCTAACTATCAAATGATAAATTTCCAATCGAGAACCATACGTGTCCGCCACCAAGCTAGGATGGGATGTTTCCGGACCAAAATCTGAGAAATCTACGCCAAATCCAGACAAGCTCCATACAATGGTTAATGAGTACTTTGAATTGGAGAATCTTGGCGTCAAACCGGCGCAGCAGGATTCTTTACAACACGACGGTAAAATTGGTTGGACGTCACCAGTCGGGTTTTTATGGAAACACAATACCGTGAAATTACCCTTAAATTACGAGACGTTTCTGAATAGCTTGAATAAGGTATATAAGAAAATGAAATGAAATGACTACAAAAATTAAGGATACGCTCAAAGTGTAGTGTGAGAAAAGGCCGATGCTATCAGCAACGGCAAACTTTGGTTTCAACCGCACCTCATTGTGAGGACGCGGCCGTCAAAGTGGGCAACATATCACTGAATTCAGAGCTATTAAAGGAATTCCGAAAATTCAAACCCCTGCCAGCTGTTTGGTGCATTTCAGAGAGCTGTTCTGTTTTCATTCTACTCTGTATATTGGCAATGACGAACTTTATGTCCCGTCAATGATCCATGATTTCGTCGGAGCAGACAAAGAAGCCAGACGATTAACCGATGTCTCCAAGATAGAGAATTTGAATGGATCTTTAACTGCCCCTTAATCCTGCTGAAGGAAGGGTCTCGGTAAATATGGGGAAAGTTGTACAACTAAGCGGATGGTTTACATCCAAGCAGCTATACGAGTGGCCGATAGAGATCGAGTTCATAGAGTCATTCGTTTCGTTTCCAAATTATCTGTTTTGGATGTGGGGTAGCATGTCGCGGTACGTTATCTAATCACAGATTAAACTATAATTGTCGAGATCGAGTATTTTTCTAAATTATGTATTTTGGCCCTCAATGAATAGCGGCATATTGTAAAAAATCAAATTTAAGTTTAAGTCTAAACTTCTTTTACAGATCACTTAGATTCACAAAGAAAAGTATTCGAGAAGCTGAAGAAGGCAAACTTAAACCTATTCTTGGTCACAACACTAGCCCAGAGGGCAGTCGACCAAACAAAACTAAAATAAAAGCAATTAATAATGTTGTGATTACGCAAAGTCCAAAACAAATTAAATCATTAGGACTTTGCTGATATTACCGAAAATTAAGTTTTTCACCAATGACAATTTGCCTAAAAACAGGAATGAAAGTTGATGAGAATAATGAAGCTTTTGTTCAGGAGTTTAAAGAAATAAAAACATTGATCATAAATGACACATTTTTAACATATCCCGATTTTTCCAAAAATTTGTAAGTTGCCACAGGCGCAAGTAATTTGGCGAGATAAATTATTATAAGACAAAAAAACATAGAGTTTTGCTAACAGAACTTTTGACGTTCATTTAGCTAAGTAAAGGAAAGTTAAACCATGCCGCGGACGCAATAGCACGCATTGAAATGGAGGGAATTCTGCTAGGTGATGATGAAATTCATAGAATTATGGTTAGTGCTATTGAAGATAATTTAGATTGTATTCCTACGCTCGAAAAAAAACAGCTAGACTTTCTTGTAAACCATTTTTTTAAAAACAGTGTTAATATTTGCATGAAACTATCAAAACTTTTTAATTTTCATTAAATTTTAGGAATTTATATTTATTTGTTTAATATCTGAATTGTATTGTACAGCTCTATAGCGATTGAACTATTTAATAGGCCTTAAGCATAGTCTACTTAAAATTATATTTTCCGATGGCACTATGGTCAATATGAGATAGAGGAAAAGATATAAATAAACATATTTTGGTGATGTACTGTAGACACTCCTAGGTTTGACTTTGACCCGTCTTATATCTTATACATATATGATGTTAGGCTGGGTAATGTAGAGAGAGGTCTAAAATTTCTCAGTCTTGACGGATTAAACACGGTTTAACCGTTATCTTCACAGATTAAATTCTCAGAAGTCTCTTTGCTTTATTAATTTTCTTTACAATTTCTTGGAGAGATGTTTTCGCTACTACCACCAAAGATTTGTGCATTATCGCAGCTGAGAGTTTGATTTTCGATTATTAATAGGGGTTGAACGGAATGCTTCGAATGTTTATTCCAGTTTATTCTTAGATTTTGGAGGCAGTTTTCATAAAAATTAAGACAGTCATATAGTTTTGCCATCATGAACGCTTTGATAATGTAGATAAGTTACACTTATTGTTAGACAGCCACTTTATTATGTTTAATCTCCGACCTGTATTTCTTAGAGATGTTAATCCTAGAAAAAACCATTTGTGTACTGAGATAGTAAGTTTTTTATAGGCTGTTAAAAATCTCACATTTGGGCTCCTGGAGATGTTTCGTGGGTTGAATTGTTTTTGAGATATCTCCGTGTATACAAAAGGATGTGCTGAACTTGTGGTTAGCAAATGTTTCTGAGCAGTGGGAGGTAAATGCATGTGCAATATCGCATTTATTGACTATGTTCTCTAATGGGTCGGATGAGAGGTTATGTATTTCACTTAAGCTCTTCTCCTTCAAAATAAATTAATACTGTACCAAATTTTTGAGGGGCTTGATCTAGGATTAATTTTCATTATAAAATTCTGCAGGAAAAAACGTTTCGCTTTTTTACTTTCTTTCTTACAACTGCCTTAGCTTTTTTAAGCATTTTCAGTGCTGCTGTTTCCTTTTAGTTGGCTTCATGCTTTGTTCGTTTTATTTTTAGATTGCTGATTCTCTGTTTGGTCGGTTACTGCTTGATCTCATTAAGTGGCACTTTTCTGTTAAGGCTGCAAATTTCAGATTAGGAATATGTGAATGGAGAAGTGGTCGCTTCCATGGAGGTCGTGGTTTGTTATTTATTTGAAATGTAACATTAGATTAGGAGTGATGAACGGGATTGAAGACCCTTTTTTCTACAGTAATGAGATTAGACTGATTTATGAGTTTTACTATGGTATTCCCTTTGTGATGATTCGTTTGGGATAACCAGCATTGGTACCAGCTATTAAAGTCTCCAGTTATATGTATGGTATTGTGTGTACTATCAAACATACAAAACATATTTTGTAAGCTAAATCTTTTATCTGGTGGGCTATACATGGATGTATTTAAAAAACGGGTTTTCGTTTTTGAGTATAGCATGACTGCGATTATGTCAAAGTCATCATTTGTAGTGAAGGTTTGGGTGTGGATTAAATACGCTTCCGCCTTATATATATTACAGTTCCATTGAATAATAGATAACAAAAAAAAAAGAAGAGAAATAAAAGATGGGTAGGGCTTAGTTACAAAAAAAATTGGTTAGATAGGTTTTTAAAATTTATTATTGACTTTTTGGTTTTTGCTTTTCATGTTTTACCGAGAGCATTGGCCTAAGTCGGACTTAAGAGTTTACGGTCTGATTGCTGCCAACATTTCTTCGTTTGACTAGAGCTCGACATTAAAACCAAGTATATATCTATTCCGCCATCATCTATCTGCAGAATGAGTGGCGAATTTACCGTTTTCAGGGCAGAGTCTTTTCATGACGTCGCAAAAGTTTTTTAACTGATGAAGTTGCGTTTTGTTCCGGTTGCAAGGATGGAATGTACTGTTGTTTTTGTTGGTTTTATCCTTCACTTCACGGTTGGGAATCTGCTTGGTTGATGTGTTTTTTGCGTAAGGAGTGGGTTTATGAGTATGGTAGATTCTTGAGGTAGTTTTATGGACTACCGTTTTTGTTTTTTTTTTATTGCGAGCCATTCTTAGTGAAAATTATCGTAACCAGACTTAATTCTTTTGATTTGCCGTTTCTTGTTTCCTTGATTTTGTCCACTTTGGTAACTTTCCGCGGACCTAGCTCATTTAAGATTATCGTTAGCTTTAACAGTCTCAACGTCTTTTAGTTTAAGCTTGTAGATTTCCATCTCGTGTTTTATTGCATAATTCCACTTCTCTGTTGCAAGTGTTGCCATTTATTTTCTTTATAATGGCAGGTGAGACTGTTTCGGAATTATTGACTGTTCTGCTGATTACAATAAATTTTGGCTCGGGAATCGAAGTTTTGTCCCTCTGCACAGTGGGCCAACTGAGCAGTCTAGCGGGACATAAGCCCAAGTTAACTTTTTAAAAATTCGTTAATTTTGTTATTTATCCTAATTGGCAACACTTGTAAAAACTTAAAAAGCTTTCATGAGAGCTTTTCAATGCAACCCTGATCAGCTGCGAGCTTTCAAAGTGAACAGATGTTCATCACGTGGCATGCAAATATTTGGTTGCACTTTTTGATCTTTCTTGGTTGATCTTCAACTTAAACAAATTAAAAGAAATTGACCCAATTACTTTTGTTTTCGTCTAGAAAAGGTATGTTTTAAATAAAAAATATATGTTTGTGACCTGTCTAATCATCTGTAGAAAAATAAATGTGTTTGAAGTATGTTGTTTTAACAAGTACGTTTTGGACCTTATACTAACATCTCTGAACTATAACTTACTTTTTTCAATCTTATTTAAGCTATTATTAGCATTTATGTATCGTGTGAGTCTTTGTGATTTTAACGTGTTCAAAATGCTAAGTTTATTCCACTTCTTAGGTGTTAGTCGAATTATACAGGCGAACTCCCCAGTTTTTGAAAATTAATTATTGGAAAATAATAATAAAATAAAATTAACTGCAGTACGCAGTAAGCTCGAGGTAAAGATAAGGCAAAGGTAGAAGCTAGAAAATCTGAAATCCAATTCCATCTTAGAAAGGAAATGGGCTTATTGGTGGATATTCCAGTGGGTAGTAGTGGCAATACGAACAATGGAAACACTGCGAGACGGTTTTTTTAGCCAACCAAATTTAGTAGCCGGCATTACTAGAGTTAGCGAAGCTCTAATATATACATTTAGTGTTATACTAAAGGTAATGGCTTGTGGGTATCAAGTTAATACTGATTTATTCAGCTCATATGCCATGAAAACAGCTGAAATGTATGTCCACAAATATCCACTGTTTTACATGCCGTCATCTGTACACAAAGTTAAAATACATGGAGCGGACATCCTCAACAATATGGGACTTCCTTTTGGTATATTGTCCGAAGAAGCACTTAAAGCCAGGAAGATGGATTTTAGGAATATACTATTAAACCATTCCCGTAAGGACAAGAGGAGCAATACAATGGAAGATGTTATTAACGGACTACTTGTTTCATCGGATCCTCTTATAACGACTCTCTCCAAAACAACAAAAGGCACTTTCAAAACAATGAATTTGGACAAAACCGTTCTAGGATTGCTTAATAGCTGTAACGAATCTATAAGTGACTCGGATTCATCTGATTCCGATTAATTTTTTTTTTGGAAATATATCAAAAATGTGTTAAATATCTTAAATTAAAATTTCCAATGGAATATGTCTTCTTTTACGCAAGTTGCTACTGAAGTTCCGCTAGATGGGCAGCCTGGCCCAATATACCAAATCGTGACAAATCGGACAAACGCAGCAATGCTAATGCTTTGGGCCTATCGCCCGTTGTGTTTTACGTCTAACAGAAAGGGTGATGCAATTTGTTTTTAATTTTTGAAAAAAACAATTTTTTTTTGCACTTGTTGTAGTTGTACTCTTGGCAGTGAAGACTGTTGGCACGAACGAACATAAATGCATGCAGCAATATGATAAGAACTGAAAGTGGTACTATTTAGAAAATCATAAATCCATGCAGCAATAATAACTAAAAGCGTTATTAAACTCAAAAATATAGTATTGTAGATTCATGAATTTTAGGAATTCATTATTACATTCTACATTATAGTATTATTACATCCAAAACACATAATACAAAAAAAATCCGCTTAATTAAAGACACCCACTATTTTCCGGACTACAGAAATCGAAGTCAGAACATTATTAATGATGACACCCGAAGAATATAATCCGCGTAATGTTTATATAATTTTTTTTATGCATTTGGCGATAGAGAATGCAAGGGCGTCTGCGTAAAAAAATATCGGTGACTGCAAAGTTATTAAACTTTAATAGTACTTTGTTTTGTTCATATTTCGCACTAAGGTTTCTGTGACCCTATGTACATTTGCTTTTGGTTTTGAATGGGTTTTTACTAAAAACTTTTTAGAGATTTCTGTAAAACTCGCGATTGGTAAGATTGCATTGAACTGTCGCTTACTCGATATATACTCAGAATATAATAATTTCCCGACTTTATAGAAAACCCTGTAGTTCTGAACACAGTACTTAGCTAAAAAAAAAAAAACATTTAGTACACAATATTTTCGATATGAATAGTGTTGAAAACCAACAAAACAGTGTATACAATTTTAAAATGATCTAAAACGCAATCTTAATTAAAATAGTATGAATACATTTTTTGCGATGTTATTACTAAACACCATTATTGGAACATTTTACAATCAGATATCAATCAGGGGACACGCTATGAAATAATGCGGTGACTATTAACACAAGACATCCAACTGTCGGTGAGACAGTGTAGAAGTAAGTTGTAAATGAATTTGAAGTTGTTTTTAAACAAATTTAATAATTTAAAATAAAAATGTCTTTCCTTTTCTTCACAAATTTTTTTGGGTAACAAGCAACTTAAAATTAACGCATAACTTACTACTGCCATTAATTTACACTATTTAAAATGACTCGCCACTCTTTACTAAAAAAAATTGTTTCACTAATCACAAATAACTTGTGACGAAATTGCAAGTCAATAATTCTGGGAGAAGAAAATTAAAAAACTTTAAGCGGCTTCTTTTCAGAAGCCTTACGTTGACTATTGGGCACCGTCGGCAACAAGGGACAATCCGCACAGATTATCGCCGGTGACATTTTGGTACTAAAGCTATACCAATACATATACACTTTCTGCGAGTACATAAATGGTATATATGTATATGTGTAGGTACAAAGTTCTTCTTCAGTAGCGATCTTTTTGATTAATGCTAAGCCTTGTGTTTGTCGGCGCCAATTCAATAAAAAAAATCAAAAAACAAATTTTCCTTTTCTGTTTTCTAATATCTTTCGATCTTCTTCGGATATCGTCTTCAAGGGTTACAACAATTAAAAAAACATACATACATCAGTTTTTCCTGCTTACGAAACATACATATTTAAAACAGTCGAACGACCAAAAAAAAATAGCACATGAACCTCATTCCACAATAAGTATTGTTTTCGCGAATACTAAGGCTAGGATAGTCATGGTACGCAAGAACGATTCGATATGCAATATACCGTGTGCCGGAAAGAACAACATAAAAAATTGTATGTAAAAGGTTGTAGTTATGTGTCACGTGTAGGAATAAACTAATGTATGTGGCTCCTGAAGACTATTTGTGAAAGTGATCAAAATAAAAAAACATTGCAAATCAACGAACAACCTGGAGAAAATGAGTTAAATAACTTAAAATTTTGATATAATAGATCATGTACATATGTATAAAGTATGCACTCTAAGAAATGTTTGCTATATATGTACATATACACCAAATATGTTTTTTAAATACCTACATATGTATGTATGTACATACATACGTAGACACGCAGTTCAATACAACTTAAATAAAACTCACCTGAAATTCACATTCTAGTATATCAGAGTCATCAAGTAGACGGATTGTACATTTATGCACACTAGTGCACTCACTCTTACTTTTAAACATATTTTCACTACGATTTTATTATATATAATTATATACAAATATATATAAATATAATTATTTTACCATTTATCGTTTATTTTTATTTAAGGCTTAAGGAAATTGTTCTAATTATTTGCTTTAATTAACTTATATTAATTGTTTTTATAATGAATACTTTTTTAAATGGATTCTTAGGATTTTACTTCAACTCTGCTTAATAACCAATAATATGAAACCATCAAAAAGGACAAACACCATTTTCATTTTTTGATATATGTATGTATGTATGTACATATGTATGTATGTATATGTACATACATGTCTAAGTATTAAACGGTTTCCAATGCGCATGTGCGTTAATATAGAGATTTGCACATACATAGTTCATATGTATGTATGTACAAATGTATAATTTGAGCTCTGTACAATTATACAATGGCCTTTGCAAAAACCGCAAACAGGGTCGGAATTTTTTTCAAGAGGGTAGTGTTTAGAATTTTGTTACAATGCATTGTAATTTGTATACAAAACATGAAATACATATACACATATATAAATATGCATATACATACATACATATGTATGTATGTATATGCGTCTATCCGTCCACCTTTACACAAATTATGCTTTTAGTTTTTGAGCTGTTTGAAAAAAATGTATATATATGTACATATGTATTTATGAATTGATAACAAATTTTAAAACTTTAAAACGACGCTGTAGCATTTCTAGTCCCTGAGACTTAACACGTAGATTTATGGGCGAACGGATGGACAGACAGACTTGGTTAGATGCAGATCAATTGGCTTTCCGCAATTGATATTTGGCCACACCACAAAAAAAAAACACGCAATTTTATTTAAAAACAAAAAAAATATATATATAATATAAATAAATAATTCAAAGTCCCATATGCATACAAGAGCTGGCTCGAGATCAGTGGTGGCACTTCCGTTCCATTAGTGCTGACGCGTGAGTTCAAGTCGTTACTGAGTCACGGTTTGAATTGTAGCGGCGCGAGTTAATTAATTTGATTCGGGAAAATGAACTATTTTTAATCCGGATCTAATTTTTTTCCCATTTGTCCAGATAAATTATTTTAAATCCGAAAATACTTCCAGCCAAAATGATTTTATTTCTTCTTATATTCAAAACGCAGTTTGACACCTACATTTTCATTTTTTTCGACTCGTTTTGATAAACCCAATCGACCCATCTAAGCCTCAAAGTTCCTGGCCGCAAAAATCCAAGACTCCTAGCTGTACGTCTACCGTCAGGCAGAACTCACATAACGGCTCACCGTCTTCATCACATTCTGGCAGAGAGCCTCCAAAGTCTCACTCCTTCAAATCAATTTGTCGTAAAACCGCCTTGACCTTTCCCTCTGCCGTTGTCACTACTCCGACTTCCACATCACCCGATCTACTTCAAGAAAGTTAGAACAGCGTTCCTACATGTTTCTCAACGGCTTACACGCGGCGTAAAACGCCCTGACCCGGTTCGAAGCCCGAGAAAGTGAGGCCCTGACTGACACAATGCCGCTTTATTCTGTCAAGCTCGATCTGAAGCAGCTTGTGTCTCTCTGGGAGAAGGTGGAATTAGAGTATGAGTGCTGCCACATCGCCGTTTTGGCCAGACCTGATGAGGACAGCCAAATCACGCTCACCACCTCTAAGGCGAAGCATGAATACTGCTATATAGTATTCGTTCACCCTTTTCTGGGAGCGCATCGATCAGTTGTCCGCTCAAAATGTGTCTAAGCCATCGAGGCCTCAAATAGTTTCGGCTTCCCAAGGCCACACAGTGCCTCCTTTTGAGGTAGAGAGTTTCGATTGCGAAAGCCTTGCTTTGCCATCCTTTCGAGACCTCTTTATGGCCATTTACATAAACAATAAACCACTTAAATTCCAAAACTCGTGAAGAGGTCAAGGCAATAGTTTCCAAGTCTCCCTTGACTAATGAAAGATTCTAATCCACTACGCATTATGGAAATGATCGTTTGCTTGTAAAGAACCAGTCCACACAACTACTTCACATTCCAGCCGTTGACCAGGAAACAGGTACGGATTTATGAGAGCTGCAGAGAGCATTCCAATATAGTTTATAGTACCGAAAATTGAGATTTCCTTCTCATCACAATCTGTACTAGACCACAATTCTCCTGTGAGAACAGTCCGTTCACAATAAAACAGCCCTTTCATCTTGGGACGGTTTAAATCGATTTCTTACCGATTGCTATCGTGTGCTTGAGGCCACCGACATCTCAGAATGCGGACACTTCCGTCCGTCTCCTAAAAATCTCTTGCTCCAACGAGAATTATAGCGTGTTCATCACAGTTCCAGGTCAACCAAGCGATCGTTCAAAGCTATTTTACTTCCACAGGCGGCAAAGCTCTGCTAGGCACCGCGAGGGTGACTATACATCACCTAGGCAGAGGATTCCAAGCTCGCACGTTGATTGACATAGTATCCGAATGGACAATAATTTCACAACAAATATTTCATAGAATAAATCTTACAGCGCGCAGGGTATCCACGAAGGTTAGCGGCATTGGCCAATGCGATGCCGGCAGCCCAAAAGAACTCTGCCAGATAACGCTTTTCGCTCCTAGCGACCCCCTGCAACAGTGGCCGTTGTGTTACCGAGTCTTGATAACTCGCTTCCATTCCTTTCGGTTGCAATTAAAGTTAAGCAGGAACTACCTTTCATTGGCCGATCCACAATTTTGACAAAGTTTTCCTATTGATTTGGCGCTTGGAGCAGAGCTCCTCCCCACCATCCTTGGGGAGTGACTTATAAAAAACGTCTGTGGTTCATTTGTCGGGGTCGAGACGATGATCGGATGGGTATTCTGTGGTCCCAATTCAGAAGAATCCAAGTCTAAGTCTAATCTAATTTATTATTTAGTTTATGCATCATCAGTGCCTCCATATCAATTCTGTGAATAAATATAAATTAGTTTATATGAAGCACTGCGCATTTTAATTCACATAGTTCAACAGACTCACTCTTATATAACACTTGGCACAATAACCTAAGCTTTGGCACCCGTCAGGTGAATGGTTCATGGTGGTTTTCCGCCCTCCTACAAAAAATCCTTTAGCAACAAATGGAGCTGCCGCAATACCATATGTTGCCATATGATTTGCTGTTTAACCCAAAAATTCTCAAGCATCATCTGAATGTTTTCTTTACGTCTTTCTTTTTTGACAATCTTCGTTCGAGTGAGTAAAGCCGCCGTTTTTCAACTACGAATAAAAGACGAAGTGCTTTCCGATTTGAGTTAAATGGCAGTTTCATCTGAAAACTACCGGATGGCAATATAGTCGAGTTTCAATAATTGAAAATGGCAAGGGAACAGCATTTTTTACGAATTACAGACGTTTTTGATTTACCGCGTTTTCCATTTAACGGGGTTAAAAAAATCAAAATACGAATTGGTGTGTTTTTTATATTTCATGTGGTTTAAACAATTTTACCTTATTACAAATAAATAAAATACACATTAATTTCAATATTATGAATTAATAAAGAAAATTAAACTTAAAAAAATCATATGAACGAAAAATTAAGATTTAAAAATTCTTGTAATTTTTTATTGTGTCATGTTCTTCATACTTATTTTTTCTATTGCGTTTACCAAGCTAATTAAATGATTAAATACACTATTGGAAACATTATGATTTAAAAAAAAAACCATGATAGTCGCTGAATTTCTGTTTTGGCTTGTAAGTCAGTTAAGATTGAATCAATATCTGCACTATAAGTTTCGTTGTCACTTTCCTCACTTTGAGATGCAATTTCCTCCAAAATTTCCAAAATGTCGTCGTCAGTTAAAATACTGTATCACACAGCAACGTTGTTGTCAAAATTTACATAATCGTCAAAGGAGGCAGGATTTTCAGAGTTTCCAAAAAGGTATTTTTCCCAGGTAAAATCAATGTTTAATAGATCGTATTCAAATAAATTATTATTTAGTGTCGTTTTAATAAAACCACAAGATTTTAAGTAGCTCTAGATACAAGTTATGCTAACTTTTTTCCAGGTTTTGTAAGCAACTTGCATTGCTGGTAATAGCGTACATATAAACGGTTTTTTTAATGATTTAAAATCTTAAATAATGCCCATAGTTTGCATCAACCACTAACAGAGTACAGTTGCACACGCGCAGAATAGTGATATTCGAAAATCGCAAACAAAGAAACAAAACAAAATAAATTTGAGAAAAACAGCACACGCAAGAACAACAAACAGCAAGCAGCGGTCATTTCTTCTAAAAATATAACAACTTACAAGCGAGTGCAAATGGACTGCTTTTTAGAAATAAAATGATGTCTTTAGAAGACGTTGGCGAAAACGATAATTTTGCGTGGAAACAAGTACCAACAAATCCACGCTTAAGTAAACGGAAAAATGAAGAGTCTCCATCTATGAGATGAAAAAGTCTCTCACTGACCCGTCTACATCTCGACAGGCTAACCTCTTTGCCATATTGGCAGATAAGCAAGATGAAGATCAACCCCCACATTAACGCCACTAAATTCACATATAAGACGGACATATTCGCATTACGGTAAAAACTGTTAAAAAATATAGGAGCTTAATTAAACTACTAAAGGAGATTAAAGTAGACTACCAGACATTTTAACTTAAGCAGGAAAGGGCATTTAAAGTTGTAGTCGGAAAGATTTATAGCATCAAGAGGCGTATTATCAAGGAGCCACTTCCAATGTTCTTCGTAGACTTCGAACCAAATGAAAACAACGTGTAGATCTACAAAATAAATCATATTGAGAATGCCGTAGCAACAATAGAGCCGCCAAGGAAAGTGAGCAACATGGTGCAATGCTTTCGATGCCAAGAATTCGGGCACACAAAAGCATATTGCAACAAAAGATTAAAGTGTGTTAATTGTGCTGATAACCACCCAAGCGTCAATTGTTCTAAATCGAAAGATGCACCAACCACCTGGGCCAACTGCCTTGGAAGCCATGTCGCTAAAGAGGATGCAGAATCTATTAGTCTATTATCAAAAATAGATCTAAAAATAACAAATCCTCTAAAGAGGATGCAGAATCTATTAATCAATTACAAAAAGTAGATCTAACAATAACAAAACAGCAATGACTAATGAAGGACCAAGATTAACAACAAACATTCCAACGAGCAATGCTTATCAATTTTCAAATAATGGAAGCTCTGTGCAAGTACTACAAGGTGACCCTTCATACAAGAACATTTCTCTAGAAAGAATTGAAAAACCACTAGTAAAACAATCTGAACTAACAAATGATTTACTTAATATGATAATGTTACTTGTTAATAAGTACTGCAATTAGATCTCCGCATAGCCATTTGGAATGCTAACGGACTTTTCAATCATCGTAATGAAATAATCTTATTTATTAAAATCAACAAAATTGATATATTATTTGTTTCAGAAACATATTTTACTAATAAAAATTATATGGCCATTTGTGGGCTACACATCTGTATTGCTAACCACCTATCTGAAAAAGCACAAGGTGAAAGTGCAGTGATTGTAAAAAATACTTTTAAATACCAAGAATTCGACTGTTGCAGCAATTCAAGTACAATGCATGCATTCCACTAAATATATTGCTGTAGTGTATCTAGCGCATGACAATTTTAATTCACTGTTTCAACGACTTCGTAGATGCTTTATTGTTGGAGGCGACTATAAGGCAAAGCATCCATGGTGGGGGTCGAGGCTGGTAAATCCAAAAGGTGCCGAATTATACAAATGTATCACCTCTAACAAATACTCAACTTTAACGACAGGCAAGTCGACGTACTGGCCAACTGATTCACGTAAGATCCCAGATTTGTTGGATTTCATTGTTTACTCTCAGCTAGCGTAAAACAGTTTTAAAATAAAAGGGAACTTTGATCAGAGCTTTGACCACTCACCGATTATAGCAACCTATAGAGCCTATGGAAAACCCAAAATAAAAGGATTTAAAAACTGGCTAGAAGATGGAACATGTGCAAATGTATTACTCAAGTCAGGTGATGAAGTTGAAGTGGCAATTAAAGCATTCACAAACTCGACTCATGTTGCTGGGTGCATGTTCATACCACCACCAAAAGAAAATGCGAATAGGCAAGCTTTTCTATCACCAAAACTTCGAGAAAACAAAGCACAAAATAGAAAACTGCAGTAAATATGGCAGACAACGAGAAGCCCAGTTGACAAAAAATAAAAATTTTAACAAGGCAGTTAAGAACTTAAACACCAAAATTTGGAAAATAAAAAACGAAGCAAATACTATTAGGCATCTTCCGCCACAATCCATCCGAATGCTCACACAAATATACAGTGCCATGCTAAGATACTTCCCAAGACAGTGGAAATGTGCGAAGGTAATCATGATTCTCAAATACAACAAGCCAGAATGCTCCAGATTTTCATATTGTCCCTATAGTTTGCTGGTGATATTCTTTAAAGGTCTCCAGGTTTAACTTCTAGCAAAATCAAGCATTACAAGAATATTTTAATTGTTTTGGGTCCAGTTTTGTATATAATTTTCACAGCGGACCTACCTACAACAAGTATGTTGAGATAGCAACACATGCTGACGATACCGCAATGATCGCTACGAGCACTGACCCACAAGTTGCATCCAACTTCAAGAAGAACTTGTTTTGATTGAAGTATAGCTTCAAAAGTGGAGAATAATGGTGAACAGGAAATAGTCAGTGCAAGTTACATTTTCTTTGAGACATGAAAGTTTTCCTACCGTCATACTAAACGGTCGTGCTATACCTGTTAGTGAATCGATAAAAAATCTATTTGGGTGTTCACCTTGATCGGCGGATAACTTGGAAGCAGCACATCAAATCCATTGGAAAAGTGCACATGTATTTAAGGCGACTGCAGATTTTCCAATTAGTAGCGGCTTAAGTTTTTCGGTGCCATTCATATTTACAGCAAATACTAATGTTATTCTTTCCTTACTGAGCTTACAACAATTTTTTGTTTCTTAAGCAATATGTACCATCTGGCAAACATTTGTAAAATAACCCTGTTTAATCTGCGTCAAAAATATTCTTAGCTTCGTAATTTTTTATCAAATCAAGCAATTTTTCTGTCTACTCCAAACACACATCTTGATTTGCATCAGAACTTTCGCCGCAAAATTTTTTTTAATTTTTTGTTCTGCTGGTTTTTAAAACAATCTAACCAACCACTGCTGGCCTTTAAATCATTAATATTTATTGCTTTTGCAAAAAAACAAAGCTTTCTTTTTTAAAATCTCTCCTACAATGTGAATATTCCTTTGTCGATATTCTGTAAGCTACAAAAGAAAAGACTTTTCGACTTTTGGATACTCAGATGGCTTTTGACGCTTTTATTGACTACGTGTTCCTATAATAAGTTCTTTTTTGTTAAGAATTGAAGTTAATGTTGATGAAGCAATTTTGAATTGTTTTGCCACATAATTTTTCTTGCTCCATTATCAATAGCTGATATTATGTCTTGTTTTTATGCAATTGATAATGTTTTTTGAGAACGTTTGCTTGACATTTTTACAAATCGTCTTCACGCTTCAAATAAAATGAGCATGAATAATAGTCTGTGAGACCGATAGGTCTCTAGGTTTAACTTCCAGCAAAATCAAGCATTACAAGAGGTTTGAAAACCGAAATGAATAATTATAAGAGGCCAGAACTTTGCCGAGTACGCAGAAAAACTTTGAGTTAACGAGGGGACCAAAATGTATTGAATCTTTACGAATTAACGAAGTTTTTCAAGGGACCAGCAGTTTTTTTTCGAAATATTAAGGTTTTTGATTTATTAAAGAAATGTTCTTTGCATAGCTGATGAGCTGGATATTCAATTTTTATGGGGGAAGACAAATTTTGTATTTTTTTTTTTTTTGCAATGGTTTGTCAATTGGGGACGGGACTTCGTTTTGGTAGCTCAAATCGACTGTGCTCTCTGCTCTGACCTAATTTCAGAAAAGTACCGCCGGATACAACCCATATAAAGGTAGTTTATTGAAGGGTTGGAATTTCTGGACCTTGCTTATTTGACCTAATAATAATCAAAGAATGATTCGGCTCTGAACAGCAATGAAAATGAAAATGAGGGTCAGCCTTTTGCAGATTGTAAGGTATTTTCCATTTAGTAATGTGTACAATATGGGGTGGCTGAAATCCTGAAATGGATTTTAGAATCCCGAACTCCATAAACACCTCACTACAATTGACCTGCGATATCACTATGGTGTGCACCAATTTTTTGACTTGAGCATTGGATTCAGAGATACTAAGCAAATCGATTGGACACTATTGTCTTATTGTCAACTTTCTTTTAAGCCCCGAAACACGAAAATGTACTTCGATTATGATTTTTCGTGAAAACTTATCTTTGATCAACCTTTGCAACTTCTGCAGAGTGCTTTGCTGATTCTTCAGCAGAAAATTAACGTATTAACGCATAGTCGAGTTGCTTTTTCCATTTACGCTACGTTTGTGCATTGACCTTGTTTATAACTGAATGGTGAAAATCGCATATAAGGTGACTTTCTTGTCCGCAATGGACAGAAGTGAGCCATAACTTGCAGAAACAGTGTCGATCCTCAAGACTCCTCAACGCCTTAAAATCACGAAAATATTTATTTATTTATCTTAAAGTTAGGACTAATTAAAATTAATCGGAACTTAATTACTATAGAAGCGTTGGCTGCTTGGGCCTTCTGCTTGCCCTGTGCTTATATACATATTTCATCTATATAGATTTATAAAAATACAGATAATTTACATAATTTACATTTATATTGTATTTTCTAAATTTAAACCTATAGCAAGTGGTAGTAATTGGTTTTTTTGAGGTAGTTTGTTTATGGTGGAGAGGTTTGTTGTAGTTGGGTTTGCAAGGGTTGCTAATGGGCATAATTTTTGAAAGATTTTTTTCCTTATGTGGGAGGTTGCAGGGCAGTTTTTTAGTACGTGTTCTATGTTTAGGTCGAATGTTGAGTTGCAGTTTGGACAGAGTGTTATGTCGTTTGGGTTAATGTAGTATTGTTGAGTGAATCTTGTATGACCTAATCTAAGTCGTAGAATTTTTTGTTTGTTTTTAGGCTTTTGGAATAGGTTATTTTTAAGGTATTTGTTTATGTCACTACAGTTGAAGTTAGGAGTGTAGTGGAAGGGGGTATGTATGGTGGATTTTGCGGTTTGGTCGGCAAGTTCGTTGCCTTTTATGCCACAGTGGCTGGGGATCTAGAGAAGTTTTATTTTGGTGTTGGTTTTGGTTAGAATTGATCTTATTAATGTGGGGTAGAGGTTGTTGTTGTTGATGTTGCCAATGGATTTAATAGCTGATAGGGAGTCGGAGCATATTATGAAGTTACCTTTCTTGCTTCATGTAAGTTTAATTGCTTCCAGAATGGCTATGGTTTCTGCGGAGAGGATGGAGGAGTAGTGTGGTAGGATGCCTGGTTTTAGGACTATAGTATCGGTGGTTATGGCGAATGTGGCAGTTTTATGTTGTAGGGAGCCGTCGGTGAATATATATTTGTGTTAATTGTGTTTGTCTCTATGTTCTAGGAACATTTTTTGGTATATTTTTGGTGATGTGATTGGCTTACTAAAGTTGTAAAGAGAGGTGTTGATGGTGGAAGGTGGAAAGAGCCATGGGGGTGTGGTTGTTTGTTTGTTGGGTGGTGGGAGGTGGGGGATGTGGTATTCTTTGCAAAAGGATATGATTTTTTCTAATGTGGATTTTAACTTCTTATTGTTTTGATGTTTTACTTGATTGGTGAATTTGTGGATTGGAGAGTTGGCACTATGACGGATTGTTTTGAATGCTTTGACTGTCATTAGGTCTATTTTTAGCTCTATTGTAGGTAGGTTGGCTTCGAAGAGTAGGTTGGGGATGGGAGTTGAGCACCAAGGGCTGTGCGTATTCCTGCATTATATTTTGTTTTTAATTTCTTCAGTTAGGAAGTCTGCTGTCAGCAGACCATCTGAAACCGACTTGCCACATTTGAATCCGAATTGATTAGGGTGGATTAGGTTGTTTTTGGTGACAAACCACCATATCCAGTCCAGTCCAGATTTTGTGGGAAGAGGTGTTTTAGCTCTAGTTTTGGATATTTTGAGTTCCCTCCGAAAAAAAGCGTTAGCTTTTTTGTAGCTGATTAGATTGTCGGTGTTATTGTTACGTTTGACAGCTTTCCAGGTATGTTGTTTTTTGGCTCTAAGTTCGGTGAGAGTTTTATTCCACCACGGTGTATTTTTATTTAAACGGTTTGGTGAAGATTGAGGTATGTTATGGTGTGCAGATTGAGTAATAATTTTGCAAATATTTGCAGTTTCTTTGTTTACGTTAAGGCTAATTGGTATTTTCTTACTTATAGTGTGGGTTGTTTGTTTGGACGTTGTGAACCCAAGCTGTTGTACCAGCTGATTGGTGTTGTTGGTCGGGTTGAGTTAGTCGTTTAAGCATTTAAGGGAGAAAGTCCGGTTCGGGGAAATGTAGATTGAGGTTATTTGGATTTTACATTTAGATTCTATTTGTACATTAAGGGATTCAAAATGGTTGGATTGGTTTATTTGGGTATTTTGGATGGATTTGTGGACTAATATGGCTGAGCCGCCAAACCTGTTGGGAGCTGTATTGGTAAAAATTTGGTAATTTATTAGAATGGGTATAGGTATGTCTGTGTTATAAAATCATTAGTTTGCTGAGATGAATATGTTGTATTTGATGGGTTATCGTCGGTTTCCATGTCTTCTGGTGTAGGCTGGTTTTTGTCTTGGGTTGTTTTGTTGGTGACTCTGTTACTTTTGATGAGTTGGTTGGTTGGTTGTGTCTGGAGGTTGATGTAGGTTGTTTTTGCGGGCTGCTTTGTGAGTGTGTGTTAAGATTCCTGGGTAGTGTGTTGATTGGAGTTTGTGTATTAATTGTGTGTGGAGTGGGACTTCTGAGTATGTTGGCGTATGTGCTTTCCAATTGTTGGCTGTGTCTTGTATAGTATATATTAAGTGCTGTTTTGAGGTCTACCCTTGCTGTTATTATTTGTTGTTTGCGGAATATGGGGCATTTGCGGTCAAGGGGGAAGTGTTGATGGTCTATTTCTGGGTTATTTATGCAGTTAGGGCATTTTTTGTTGTTATGACTTCTGGTAGTTTGAGCGTGGCGAATGTTAGGGTAATGAGACCGGTTTCAGCAAGTATGACATTGTTGTTTTCACTTTTGTTTGTTTGTTGGGTTGTATTTGGTTGTTTTTTTAGTTTTTTTTTAACTTCTGTTACAAACTGTGGCTTTAGTTCTTGTAGGATATCGGTTTCATCTATGCCTCGTAGTTCGTTGCAGTAGATAACTCCTTTTGTGAAGTTTTTTTTAAGTTTAATTTTGTGTTCTGACGCTGAAATATTGATATCTGCCATTTTTATTAGTTTTAATAGTTTTAATGCTTGAAGTTTATTTTTTGTTTTTATAAGGAGTGACCGTCTCTTGTTTTTTTTCAAGATTCGATTTCGCCTCCGAAAGAGTAGTCAATTGTTTTTTTAATTATAAACGGTGACACTTTTTCAAATGTGCAGTTATCATTTCGCTTTAATATTGTGTATTTTGTTTTGCTCACATGTTTGTTGTTGTATTGGTGTTTGAATATGCCTATGTCCGGTGGTTCTTGCATTGTTGGTGTTGTGGGCTCAAGCCCGTCCTAACGGTTTGCAGTGAGTGTTTTGTTTTTGTTTATTGATTTGCTTTGTGCTTTAACTTCGTTTGTCGAGTTAGAATTTTATTGTTTTTATTTTTTTCTCGTAGGCTTGGTTGCTGTGACACGTCTTATCTCTGTGGAAGCTGAAGTGTGACTGAAGCACGAAAATATTTACCATGAAGATCATGCAGTCGTTGTTATAGACATTTTTAAGGTTTGAGATTGTTTTATCATAATTGTCCCCGGTGACTTGAAACGCTTTAACGTTTCCTGAAGCCTCTCCAGAGGGACACGAATTCAAATGATTCAATTTTTGGTGTTGACACATCGATATGGACAAGGGTTCAAAACAACGATATACAATTTTTGAAGAGTGCTGCCCACTAAATTTCGGTTATCGTAAGTTTGGAAGATGAGAACGAGTAGGAATTGCGGGCATAATTGCTTGCGGCATGCTGCTATCAGATACAGATTTCATAGCAGACTTTAAACGAACTTTTGTCGCTTCTCTTCTAATTCTAACCTATACTCGTCCTCGGAGTCATATGTATCTACACGAGTTTGTTACCGTAGAACGGAGTCGATATTAGTTTTTAACATTTCTAGTCGACATTGCAGATCAGTATACTTTCATCTATTATTTGGCCCTTTAAGCGCTATCCTCCTGACGCATTGAGTTCGTAGTTGCTTTGCATCATCATACTCTTTTGTACCAAAAGAGGGCGTTGGTTTACGGGTTGGTGAAGGAGGACGAATGACGAACGAACTTAAACCAATTTTGAATTTTCGAGTATGTAATTTGAATAATTTGTCGCCAATTTCTCGCATCGAAGTGTACAAATTTAAAATAATACATCCGCGTCTGCCGTGTAATAAATTCGAAATAATTTTACCTGGCTCTTATTTAATTCGACGAAAAGTTTCATGTCGAATAAGGAGGAACAAAAGAAAGTTGATTCCAGATTAAGCTAAGATACATATGTATGTATGTTCGTATACATACTAACAAATGAACCGCTTATAGAAAGTTGTGCCACTTATTGCATTGCTAAAATTCGGTTTTCGAATCGTTTTTTGGGCAAATAATTCCATGGAAACTATATGTCAACGTCCGACGCCAATTTGCAAAATTTCATTCTTGTTGCCAAGCGCATAAAACTCGCTATTGTCGCCCTCACCCTCATTTTGATCATGCTTACCGTTTAGCTAGGCCTGCACTGCACCTCACACATGTGTATGTACAAACACATTAATTTGATCTTTCATTTTCTTTTTGTCGTTGTGTTGTTGTTGTTGCTAGCAGTTCGCTGGAGCTCTCACAATTTCGTAAGGTATATTAATTTTGGAATCTTATGATAAAAATACCTTTTTAAAAAAATATTTATTTTAAATAAAAAATATATACATATGTTAAATAAAAAATACATACATATGTTAAATAAAAAATATATACATATGTTAAAAAAAAAATATATATATTAAATTAAAAATTCGTATTCCATCTAAAGCAAACAAATTATTCGATATAATTTAATTAAAACTAAATTTAATTGCAATATTAATCTGTTTTAACGAACGAAAAAGAAGTAATAAAACACAACATAAATAATCAGTTGTAAATTAATTGGCAGCTTAGAACTGTGGAGCTTGTGTTTCGTGTGGCGATAGTTATTTGTTTGTTCGGTGACTTAAGTGTGGATAGTCAATTCGACCCACTGTTAACAGTTTTGTTTTTAACTGTATGTACATATTTGGACACATGCATATGCATACCAACAAAAAAAAAAAAAAGACCGACGAATTCGCATATTTTTCCGCCACTTGAACTTGTCCCCGCTTGGGCGCCATGAAAATTCTCAAGAGGTTTTATAAATTATTTACTTATGTGTGTGTCAACTTATTTTTACTGTCGATGGTTTAAAAAAAGAATAGGGCGCTCGCTTTCTAATTTTATAAACGACTATATTTCCATGCAATTCCTTAAATCTGTTCTAGTCTGGGATAGTGGAGTGGGGCGAATTAGCTTCATACGCCTGACTCAAATTGCTCGTTCCCAACTTCAACATCGAACATGTAGAAACAACAACAAAGAAACAAGCAGCGCTCTACTGCGCTTACAGTTATGATCCAGGAAAAAAAGAGAAAAAGAGGAAACTTGGCCAGGCCTCCAAATTATCGTGGCCTGTCTTGCAATTGAATTTCTGGTTCGCCCTATAAAAAAAAAAAAATAATTCCATGAGGACGGCTTCTTTTTGCTATTTTATTTATCTTAAAAACAGGGGTTCGTCAATAACAACGGATTTCCCATTCACCCGTTTGTTTTTGCCGATGTAGCACAATAACTTTTAATCTTTTCTCCTTTATTCGTTTTGCTCTTTTTAATTTGCTCGTAGAATTTTGTGATGTGATTTTGTAAGAAAAAAATTGAATTTAACTTCGCATTCATCCATCGGATTCGGGATGAGGTCAGTTATCAATTCGTGCTTCAATACCTACAGTGGTTTACAGTTCATTTCGTGCAGGGGTTCAATAAAACTTTAACAGCGTGTACCCCTTAAACTATAGAAGATATCAAAACAATTTAAATGCAGTTTTATTTAGTAGTCATTTGTAATATATTTAGGCACTTCATTGCTCTTCTTACTTATAAAATAAATGATAAAACTAAAAAAAAAAACATCAGTGGCTTTTTCTATGTCACAGCTTATTTGTGCACTGCACTGAACTCTAAAAATTATTCTAAACAAATTAAACTAGTATTTGGTGTGACCTCCCTTTTGTTTAATGGCCTCTTTAATGCGTGTTTTCATTGCGAAAACCAATTTTTTGGTGATTTCAGGAGATATTTTTCCCCATTCTTCCAGTAGGGCACTTTTAAAGTAATTTTTATTAAAAATTGACTCTTTCTGGATGGCCATGTCCAATATTGCCCATAAGTTTTCTATTACATTAAGGTCAAGAAACTGGGCAGGAGGATTGACCACTTGTGGCCAATTCCAGATCAACCAGGATTGGACAATGCCGGATTTGTGTTTTAAGTCATTTTCTTGATAAAAACGGGATCGACCCTCTAGACCCAATTTCTCCGCAATTTGAAGTAAATTCTCCTTTAAAACTGATAGGTACATATGTCTGTCCATTGTTTCTTCGATAAAAACCAGGTTTCCAACTCCCGAAGCCGCCATGCATACCCAAACCATGACACTGCCACCGCCATGAAGCTTGGTATTCGGTTGGCGCCAAATATATTGCATCCATCCCATCCGACCCAAAGATATTAAATTTGGATTCATCGGCATATATTACTTCGTTCCAGAAAGAAATTGGGCGGGAAACATGATCCTTGGTTTTTCGTATTTATGAATGGCTTTTTTCGTGCAACCCGGCCATTAAAATCCTGATCCCGTAACACACGACGAACTGTCTGCCGAACATTGTTTCCCCAGTTCTGTCTCAACATTCGATGCCAATGTTGGTGCCGATAATTTTGGATTGACTTTAATTTTTCGCACAATAAGTCTCTCCTCGGCGTCAGTCAAAATTTTGTTCAGTGCATTTCGGCCTTTATCTGCCACCCGATTTTCTCGAACAAAGCGCTGTATGATGTATTGCACTGTACTGGGACTCAACTGAACGATTTCGGCAATATTTTGCTGGGATTTACCATTTTTCAAATGAGTTAGGACTAATTCCCGCATCTCAACTTATGTACGTGGACTCATTTTCGTAATTCCCAATTAAACAATGTACTCAAGTGTGACCAGATCAATTATATTGAATAAACATGTATTTAATAGGTAGAACCATGATGAAATAACATAAGGTGGTCCCGTCGGAAGCCGAAGCTTACCGAAGTATACACTTAAATTCAGTGCACGTTTGCTTGTTGAGAGGAAAGGTTGTGTGCGGACGAATTTTTTTTTGAAAACATTAACCCTTGCGTGGAATAAGAAAAATGAAATATTGCAAATTTTGCTGCAAAGCTGTAACTGGAGTGAAATTAATTCACGTGCCGAAGTGTGCTATTAAGAGAAAATTGTGGGAGCAGAGCCTTGGGTGCAGCCTTGGTGAAAACTCCCAAATTTGTGATACCCACTTTAATGATTCGCAGTGGAAGGCTGCACCTGCAAAAGGTCAGACATTTAAAAGGAGGCGACTTAACGCAGATGCCGTACCTAGTAAAGTGATAGAGCCTGAACCAGAAATAATAAAAGAAGGCTATACCAGTGGGAGTACACAAACAGAGTAAGTTTGAATAGTAAAAAAAAATCATTTATGTAAACAATAACGTGACTGTGCGTTAGGTCCTGTTCATTGTTTAATGAAAATAAGAGCTTGAGGGAAAAAATTCGTACTTTGGAGTACGAAATGCGTCGCTTAGAGCAGCAGCTGAGGGAGTCTCAACAGTTGGAGGAGTCTCTACGCAAAATCTTCACGGACACGCAGATACGGATACTGAAGAATGGTGGACAAAGAGCTACGTTCAATTCCGAAGACATTTCTACGGCTATTTGTCTCCACACCGCAGGCCCTCGAGCGTATAACCATCTGTATAAAAAAGGATTTCCTTTGCCCAGTCGTAGCACTTTGTACAGATGGTTATCAGATGTGGACATAAAAAGAGGATGTTTGGATGTGGTCATAGACCTAATGGACAGTGATGGAGTTGATGACGCCGACAAGCTTTGCGTACTCGCTTTCGACGAGATGAAGGTCGCTGCTGCCTTCGAGTATGACAGCTCTGCTGATATTGTTTACGAGCCAAGCGACTATGTCCAGCTGGCTATTGTTCGTGGTCTAAAAAAATCGTGGAAGCAGCCAGTTTTTTTCGATTTTAATACCCGAATGGACCCGGATACTCTTAACAATATATTAAGGAAACTGCATAGGAAAGGATATTTAGTAGTTGCTATTGTATCCGATTTAGGTACCGGCAACCAAAAGCTATGGACAGAGCTCGGTATATCAGAATGTAAGTTTCGTATATGCCTTAAAAAAATCAGATAATCCTTTAAATTCCATTTTTTAGCAAAAACCTGGTTTAGCCATCCTGCAGATGACCATTTAAAGATTTTCGTTTTTTCGGATACGCCACATTTAATTAAGTTAGTCCGTAACCACTATGTGGATTCCGGATTAACAATAAATGGGAAAAAATTAACAAAAAAAACAATTCAGGAGGCACTTCATCTTTGCAACAAGTCCGATCTGTCTATCCTCTTTAAAATTAATGAAAATCACATTAATGTTCGATCGCTCGCAAAACAGAAGGTTAAATTGGCTACCCAGCTGTTTTCGAATACCACCGCTAGCTCGATCAGACGCTGCTATTCATTGGGGTATGACATTGAAAATGCCATCGAAACTGCGGACTTCTTCAAATTGATGAATGATTGGTTCGACATTTTTAATTCTAAATTGTCCACATCCAATTGCATTGAGTGCTCGCAACCTTATGGCAAGCAGTTGGGTATACAGAATGATATTTTAAGTAGAATGTCGGAAATTATGCGAACAGAAATTCTGGATAAACCCAAAAGGCTCCCATTTCAAAAAGGTATCATTGTGAATAATGCTTCGCTTGATGGCTTGTATAAATATTTGCAAGAAAACTTCAGTATGCAATACATATTAACAAGCCGTCTCAACCAAGACATTGTGGAGCATTTTTTTGGCAGCATGCGATCGAGAGGTGGACAATTCGACCATCCCACTCCACTGCAGTTTAAGTATAGGTTAAGAAAATATATAATAGGTATGACAAATTTAAAAGAATACGTTAACAAAAATGTAATTCCATGATTTATAATTGTTTAATGTTTAGCTATATGTTTCAGGAAAGTTTCAGTTGAGAATGTAGGTAGTTATGTGCTGTCTATTGTGTTTTGTCTTTTATCTGTTTCTTTTCATTTTATTATTTAATCATTATCCTTATGCTTATCCAGCCAGGAATACAGAAATGTTAAGAAATTCGGGAAATATCGAAGAGGAAAACTCTGAAAGCTGGCTTAATTTAGACTTCAGTTCTAAAGAAAAGGAAAATAAGAGTAAAGATGATGAGCCTGTCGATGATGAGCCTGTCGATGAGATGTTAAGGAATATAGATGTCACCGAAATGGATGAGTTGACGGAGGATGCGATGGAATATATCGCGGGCTATGTCATTAAAAAATTAAGAATCAGTGACAAAGTAAAAGAAAATTTGACATTTACATACGTCGACGAGGTGTCTCACGGCGGACTTATTAAGCCGTCCGAAAAATTTCAAGAGAAGCTAAAAGAGCTAGAATGTATTTTTTTGCATTATACAAATAATAATAATTTTGAAATTACAAATAATGTAAAGGAAAAATTAATATTAGCAGCGCAAAACGTCGATGTTGATAAACAAGTTAAATCTTTTTATTTTAAAATTAGAATATATTTTAGAATTAAGTACTTAAACAAAAAAATTGAAATTAAAAATCAAAAACAAAAGTTAATTGGAAACTCCAAATTATTAAAAATAAAACTTTAAAAATAATTTCGTCTAATTATTATTATGAGTTAATTCAAACCCCACGGACATGCTAAGGGTTAATCAACAATCATATCGCTGTCTCACTCAGACTCAATACGACACTCAGAATACTATTCCTTTCACTCGCACTTATTGCAAGCATACGTTAAGTGTATGTCTCTTGCCGACGGGACCACCTTATGTTATTTCATCATGGGTAGAACCGTGATTAAAACCGAAATTTTAGCAATAAAGTCATTAAAAGTGCAGTGCACGAAATAAGCTGTGACATAGAAAAAGCCACTATACCTATATCTACAGAATATAACTATATATAATATATTATGGATATAAGTATGAGTATGCATCCGTAAATGTTGCAGTGTGAGAATAGACAATTCCTGACTATGCTGCAATCTGTCGACATTAAGGAAATCCACCAAAAAGTTTGGTCGCAGTAGTAAAGGTTTTTGGCAACATGAGTGCTGCGGACCCAGAAACACATTTGTTGGCACTTAAAGGTAAGAATGTTTGGTGGTTTTGGAAATATAATTTTTTTTAAATTAATAACTTGAGTTTGCAGTAATGCGTCTAACAAGGCCTGCTTTGGTTGGACCGGGACCAATTCTAACTTGCGAGAACGAAGATTTGCCTCAGCACTTTTCTTGTACACAGACGAATGACGGAGTTGTTGGTTTGGCTGAAGAAACCCTGTCAGGGGGTCAAATCCTATTGCTTCCACAGTCATTCGGGAATATATATCTCGGAGAAACTTTTTCCAGCTATATTTGCGTTCACAATTGTACGGCTCATTCAGTTGAATGTGTGACAGTAAAAGCGGATTTGCAATCGAACACGTCTCGGATAAATTTGCCTATGCATGAAAACAAGAATTCTCCCGTTTTGTTAGCTCCGGATGAAACATTGGATGATGTGATACGATATGAGGTTAAAGAGATTGGTACACATATGTAAGTACGATTCATAAATTGGTTTGACTAGTTTTTTTCACTTTAAAATTCAAATTATGTATGTATGTACATACATACATATGTATGTCGAAAACAAACAGGAAAATCTTTACGACAGTATGAACCCGAGCGTGGTTTAATTTGTATGGAGCAAGCAAACATGGTTATCGTGTAACAGAAATGGAATTTACTATGAATTTAAAGAAAATGGCACCATCAAACTTTGTGTCTAAATTGTAGACTCTAAAATGAATTCCTAGCCCACGCTGATCAGTTAAGCCACAAATCAATTTACATTGACAAAATACAGGAGTGTTTATCCAATCTCAACTGCAAAATATAATAAAAAATCTAAAGTAAAATTAAAATAAAATAACAAAAAAAGGTAAATATGGTCTAACAAACAAACAAATTTTTCTCATTTTTTTTCAATTCTTTTTATGTACATACATATGTAGCAGTCTGATCCTAGCAAAATGTTGTCCGTCTACAAACTATTATCCATTAACAGTTATGCCAGTTGCTAGTACATATGTATGTATGTAGCTTAGATTACAAAAAAATTCCTCTGAAAGAATATTTTTTTGTTGGACTATCTCGACCTCTTCTGGTATTAAGGTAATTTCTAAAGTTTTGCATCATGTTCTAGAATTTCATTGAAATCGATTAAACACAACTTTTGTTTTTTGCTAATATAAATTGCTCTCTCGCTAAGCTTTGGGGAGCTAAAAATTGATTTTAGACGCAAGACTTCATGGTTTTCCAGAGTTCATTGTCATGGTGGACACGAGTTGCTAAAATAAATGGCCCTGCCCTTATGTACACGCAAAAATATGATTGAATCTTCTACCTTCTTTTCGTCCAAATATCTTCTACAGTGGGTGTCACTTAAGATGTTTTGTGCATTTAAGATTTGATTTTAAAGTAGGCAATGTTCTTGTTCGGTTTAGAGATTATATTTTAATACATTACATACTACTCTGCGTGCATTAAAAAAAAGACTTGTATTTATGCCCTCTACCTAAAGGGGAAAAGGGTATATTAAAGTAGCCAAAATGCATGTAACAGGCAGAAGGGAGCGTTTCCAACCCTATTAAATATATATATTCTTGAACAGGATCAACAGCCGAGTTGATAGAGACATGTCCTTCTGTCCGTCTATATGAACACCTAGAACTCAGAGACTATAAAAGCTAGAGTCACCAAACTTGGATTATTTCAAATTTTTGCCACGCCCACACATCGCAACATTTAAAGACAAACAATAAAATTTGCTTATAATGTATCGGCGCAACAAATCTTATGAAGGTAGCCTAGTTTTACGCACAAACTTTTTAAAGGCAATGTCAAGGAGGTAAGGAGATGGTAGCCGGGTGAGTGAGTGAGACAGCATGTGTTTAGTGCTTGCATGCGAAAGAGATAGGGCTAGACATCTAACGAAACATAATGAAGAGTGGATAAAGGGCACATTGATACAGCGTCTATCCAAGTCAGTGAGGCGACTTGCTTACTTGATTTTATCATCAATTGTGAATTACTTACGCTATTTTTTTTTTGTATATCATTCTTTACTTATTTTATAACGTACCTTTTTACTAAAATAATCAGTGAGAAAAAATATTAGCAAAAATTTACATCTCAAAAAGTTGCGTACACTAACTTGTATTCTCTGTATGTCGGAATTCGATATTACTGTTAATTTTGCATGTTAAACTCAGAAAAAGTAAGTTTGTGACGTGATAAAAAAAACAACAAAACACCTGATGCAGCTGTCCATGGAATAATTATGTTGTACATAAAAAAAATATTAAGTACCGTTAGCAGTAACTAAAAGCTTTTAAATGGTATACCCTGTACGCATAGGGTAAAAGGGTATATTAAATTCGCCAAAATGTAGACTATATGAGCTAGAACCATGAAACTTAGTATGTAGACTCGTATAGTGTGTACGCAGGTCAAGTTTTTTTCAAATGTTTGTCCCCAAGAGATAGGGCTAGACATTTAACGAAACATAACGAAGTGTGAATAAAGGGCGCATTGGTACAGCGTATATCCGAGTCGGTGAGGCGACTTGCTTACTTTATTTTTTAGCAAAAATGTTTTAATTATATAAACGCTTCTAAATATTTCGCTAAATTGGTAATAAAATAATTCCTTGTTTAAAAATACCGTCTTAAACATTGAAAAAACATTTTGATTAAGAAAATTGGAACATAGTCAACTTATTTTCATTTCATTTGTTTTTATATACTTGTGTAAGTTATTATGAAGTAGTCAGATGTTGCAATCACCCTCCCGGACTCAGTTTACGAACTATCAAGCTCAACTAATAAGTTGAAAAAGTCTTTTGTATTTTATCTGAGCTATATAAGCATATATTTTCATTGCTGGCTTTCCTTCACTTTTTTGGTATTTTAAAGTTAAAGTACCATACTGTAATATTTTTGTAAAATGAGAGGCTTTTACTCAAAAAAAAAAAAACAATTATTATTAAATCCGGCTTAAGTCCCTTAAAAATAGTATGTCGTTGGCAGACATCAATCTGTTGCGAGTCTTTTACTCCAAAATATGTCCTTGCATTGCGTATATTCTTTGACTATATTATCAATAATATATTCCGAACACACTTTTGCTGTGTGACCACAATAACGGTATGCAAAATGATATTAAAACAGTTTGTCAAAACTCTTGCTTTATCTTCTAAACAAATTCCTTTTTTGGATTATGGATATAAACAGTAACCAAATAAACCAAATGTCTAACCTGCAAGTAATCTTAAAACCATTATTTTTATTGCTTTAGCTGATGCAATTCTATCTATCTCGTGTTCACACTTATAGCTCCCAAACACTGCTAACTGTCTCGCTGTTTTTACCTCTATCATACTTTTGTCATTTCATTTCTCATGTTTTTAGTCCCGAAATACCTCTTGCTCAAATTTTGAAATAATTTGAGAGCATTGTTTGTAAACCCTTGCGAAAAGGGTATATTAATTTTGGTCAGAAGTGTGCAACGCATAGAAGGAATCATCTCCGACCATTTAAGGCATTATATATCTCGGAATCAGCCAGATCGGGCCACTATATCATATAGCTCCCATAGAAACGAAATAGAGTTTTGGATCAATAATTCTGTTGTTTTCTATGGGATAGTATTAAAATTTCACATATCCTAGTTCGTTTTGTTTGATATCCAAACGTCCGTGTCAAATTTCATCAATCGGACTACTATATCGTATAGCTCCCATGGAACAATCGGTCCAAAATTCAGTTTTAGACCAATAACTTCCATATTTTTCGAGTGATTGTTTAAAAAATTAATGTTTGTTAGTTTAATATTTATATTAATATCGATGCCAAATTTGATAAAGATCGGGCGACTATATCATATAGGTGTCATAGAAATGATCGGCCCGAAAACCAATTTTGGTCGGAAAAAAACAGAAAAGCATTCTTATTCCTTTGCCAAGACCTTAAATATAATATATGTATATTTCTACCGTACTTGAGTATGCATTTTTCGAATATTGCTTTTACGGCACTATTTCCACTTTTGTTTACAATTAAAATAGGCAATAGATATTTTGTTAAATCACATATTAATGTGACGATGTATTCATTACCATATTCGGATTAAGGTAGCCGACCAGCTGTGTCAACTATCACTGTGTCGAAAGCATTTATTGGTGTCTCTGTGTGAGTCATTATGGTCTTTGTATGTGTCGTTGTTTTAGGCATCCGACATTTCTGGCTTTTTTGTAAGTAATCTTTTATATGACGTGTCATACTTTTCCAGTAGCAGCCTCTTTTAATTTTCGCAAGCGTTCTTGTTATGTCACTATGACTTCCTTGGGTTGGGTCGCTGTGGTAAGTAGACGGAATTGTTTGTATTTCTTTTTCATTTTGTATTGAGGACACTGGCTGGAGTAGCGGTACTCTTAATGATTTTAATATTTTAGTGTCCATATTTTTAAAGGTATCCATTGAAATTGATTTAAAGCCTTTTTGCGCGGTGCCACTTTGAGTTGGCTAATTTTTAATATACTCTTTTTGGAGCCTTTGGAAAAACAGATCTAAATAAGTGTAGCATTCCAATTTTTGCGATAACTTTATTTCCATGTTTTAATACTTAGGAAGTTAGGTTTTGTTTTAAGTCAGTTTACAACTTTTGGTGCTTCGTCATTTGTAATGACTTCATATAAACTGGGCTGAACACATTTTTATGACTTTGCCTTAGCACAAGTTCATTATTCTCGACTGTACAGATTTTCTGTTGTCTACTTTGTCACCTGGTAGTGACTTTTAGGACTTTATTTTGAATGTCTTTGAGTTTTTTTTTTTTTATTGTTATACGCAAAAGTGAGTCTGCAACAAAATTATCTCTCTCCTTTAGGTATTCTACCGTGAAGTCGTATACTTCAAGCTCTAGCTGCGAGTTTATTTGGAACTTGGGTTTGTCATAGAAAAAAGTTATGTTAAGGGTCTGTAAACTGTTTTTACCGTAAAATGTTTTCCATAAATATAGGGTGCAAAATGTGTAATTGCCTAATGAACTGCTGATCACTCTTGTTCTGTTGTACTTTTATTGTTTTCACCTTTTGTAAATGAAGAAGATGCATAAGCTATTGAGAGTTAAATTCCATTATGGTTTTTCCACAAACTTGTTTACTTGCATCAGTTATTATAAAAAAAATCCTTGCCTAAATCGGGATATTGTAAAATTAGTGGGATGCAAAATGCTATAAATCGTTTGGCGCTGTCTGCATCATAAGGGACTGGGTAATTTTTGATGCCGTCAAATTTCTTGTCATTTGGCAGGACTGGAATGCTAGTTGATCTATACGTTAATGGAGTATAAATTGGGTATTTTAGGTTTTGAGGTTGTATTGATTAATTAAGACGAATAAATACTTATTTGAATGCTGATATTGTGTTTGCAACATAAATTCCATTGTGTGGTTCCTGATTTGGTACAAATATGTAATCTTTTGTCAGATTTACTTCTATTTTTTTTAATACTTGAGATCTGGCTGGTAAAAATAGGGAATCATTGCCAGAACTAGAAAATGGGTATATTAGGTTGTGAGGTCTAAAAATAAGCCAGTCTTCAGTAGAATTGAAATCAAGCTGGCAATTGAACTTTTTCATGAAGTCGATGCCTATAATTCCATTCCACGGTATTGGGAAATTGAAGACTACTACATAAAATTTGTGTGGCATTTTATACACATTTAGTTGTTTGAAGTTCTATGGACGTAACTCCTTGGGTTTTAATTATTCCTTTGCCTATGCCTTGGATATCTATTACTGCTATATTGAATTTTGTAATTATCGGAATTTAATTTCGGAAGTGACTGGTGTCCGCACCGGTATCTATCAAAAATGTTAGTAAAGGTTTAGTTAAGTTATTAGTGAATAAAACAACACTCTCACATTGTTGCTGTTATAGCTTGGGTTGTAGTCGCTTTGATCTCTTCCTCTATTTTGACCGTGGGCTCTACCTCCCCGGTAATTATTATTGTTTTTGCCTCGGTTGTTGTTATTACGGCTGTTATTTCTTCGGCGGCCTCCTCTGTTGTTTAATTAACACCTCCGATAATACAGGCCATTATTACTTTGAACCGTTATTTCAGTGCAACGGTTGACAAATTTTGATACGGCCTCGGCCGCGTTCATAATAAGTTTTAGTTTTTTATTGGAACTGTTGTGTATCATAGTTGTTAGAGCTGTTTTAGTGCTGAATTTATTAGCCAGCCCATGGCTTACGCCCTCGTTGATATAGGAGCCTTCGAGGGCCTTTGCTAGTTACCCGTTTTGTTACTTCCTGTTTCTTCTATATCTGACATTTCTGTTGGTGTACTTTCATTTGTATTTTTCTAAAACGGCTATTGTTCTTTCCGTGCATTCAGCAAAGAATGCTGAGGCCACTACTTGGTTACAGATTTCAGCAATAGCCTTATTAATTCCAAAATAGACTAAATTGCATTTGCATGCTTATCGACTGTTTCTTGGGAGGCCGTCCTTTTTGTGAAATACACTCAAAAGAATTATGTAAATCATCTCTCCAGATTCTGGCGTTGGCTACTATTGTCTGCCATTTGGTCATGACTTTTTTTATGTACTAGTTACATTATTTTCTAAAACTTGTCTTGATTTGTTTTGTATATAAATATATCGTCAGTGTGATCTAGTATTTTGACGTTGCTGACCACGTTGATCGTATTGTCGCCTGCGTCGTTTGAATAGCTAAACCTGTTATATATACAAATATTATTTGAGCTAACAAAATTTTTTTTCAGGAATCAAGTTATACGCTCTATGTAGCGTTGTCGGTTAGCTTTAGTCATTGTTTTCGCTTCCAGCATATACTTCACCATTCGCCTTTGCCCACTGGAGTTTTACACGTCGGTTACTTCCTTTGTGTTTGGTTACTATTTTGCTTCGTTGCCTTGCCTGGTACTCATCTATGGTTAGTGGGCGCAGTGTCCGTTGGGCCACACTTTCAATTCTACACAACAGAGGCTAAATTTTTAAAATGTTGATCGCTCATATATTAATTTTACCAAATAAAGCGTCTACCATTTTTTGCGTTGGTGGATGCGATGGTGAATGCGACGGAAGGGTAGTTGATTTAGGTGGTAGCATTTGATATCTTTTGTTTGCCTTTTCGGTATTAACTTTTTCTTTACTCTCACGGGTGAATAGGGATTCCGGGAAAAGGAAATAACCCTAATCTTCATTTAGTTAAATATATCAAATATTGAACTGGTTTTATGTATTTACAACAATCTTCTGCTTATATAGTGATTTTTAAATTCAATTGGTGACATTCTTAGGGTCGGGGATCTTATTCTAATGTAAGACACGATCGCTAAAAATTTGCCTCCCAGCGATCAGAGATTAAAATAATTTTTTTTTACCCGACATCCGTTGGTCGTTAGATGTTTGACTATTGACGGTAATTATGTACCTTGATGTGTGGTGCATAAGATATTTTGGTTACAAGGGTTTTACATATATGTATCTCTTTTTAAATATATTTATATTTATACACATTGCTGCCTTAAAAATTACCATGTTTATTCTTAAACATTCCGTTGCATTCTTCTTACATTTACTTTTTGTACAGCATATATTGTTTCTAGTCAAACAATGACCTCAAATTGAGAACTTGGCTTTTATACCAATATCTCTGTTCGAAGCTATCCACCTGCTAAACTAAAAAGCCTTTTAATGTTTGACTACACGTTTTTTTAATATTCTTAGATTAATGGACTGGTAGATTACCCGTTATGTGTATAATGGTTTTATGATAGTCTTATTCAGACAAAAATATTATACAGTTAGTTTTTACATAACGTTACTACTATTACGCTTGTTATACTATTCTACAAAATGCTACAGCTCTTTAAATTCTCAAACAAACTTCCCTTTAACCTCAGCGGAATTATTCTCAGACTTTACATGGCTACATACTATTTCCTTAATTATTAGTATAACTTTTGATAACAATTTCGCTCAGCTAAAAACAATTTCTGTATTAAGAATTTTTCAATAACTGACATTGGTGCTATTCAAAGAATCATCCGTTTTTATTAACACCCCTTTTTTAGTTTTCTATCCTCCTACTGTTACAATGCACCACTGCAACCGCAAAGATCCGTTTTCTCAATTTTATTCTTGCTCTCTTCAGTTGCCAGGACACCTGCAACGCGCTCAACATGCCATTAATATCGCGATTTTGATGCTTCTGATGATTACAACTTTAACCTTACCCATGTTCGTCCTCTAAGGGTGTTTTTTCAAATCCTTATTCTCTGCTGACACCTGCTACTGTTGCTGCCATGTTATTATTCTTCACATTCGATATTACGGCTTCGTATACGCCCCACTATCTCGCTTTTGAAATGTCTTTCGACATTTGGGTTTTGAAAACGCCTTACACTTTCTGCGTCGGGATGCAATTGCTTCTTAACAACTTGCCCTTAACCCGACTCACACTTTGTTCCTTATCATTGTTGACGGAAAACAAGAGTTTTTACTTTGCTACCTTTAGCTGAGTCTGAGACTCTTACCACTGGTGGGTTTAAACTACAGAGTTTCTTTAGTTAAAGAACCAAAACACGCACCCGACCAAAAATAAATAGGGATTCCTGGAAGAGAAATTAAAACCCAATCTTCATTTAGCGAATTCAATTGTTTAACTGATTTTATTTACGAAAATTCTCTCCTTATATAGTGATTCTTAAACTCTATGGGTGACATTTTTAGGGTGGGGGATCTTATTCCTATGCTAGACACGATCGCTAAAAGGTCGCGAGGTTTGAAATTATTTTAAACCCGACATCCGTTGGTCGTTAGATGTCTGGCTATTGACATAAATATAACTGACTGACATAAAAATAACATAAGCATCAGTCCATCAGGACCTGGTGCATACACAGGCTTAACTAAACTAAGCCCGCTAAGAAGCGAACTTTCGTCGATGACGGTATTAAAGTTGAAGTTCGGCAACTTCAACTGATAATTATACGAAAGATATGCTCGAATCGAGGTTGTTATAAAAGAAACAAGAGCTTTATTTTTTCAAATAAAAATAGCGACAGGTGCGTTAATGTCTTACGTCTTCGATCACTTAGTTCACAATGTCTAAAATAATCCTTATAGCATAGCGCATTTACGCACGATAAAACTACTTTGAGAAAACTCCAACGATCTAGCCAGTTGTTAAGCCTTTTCATATTTTAAGTGAAAGCAAAGATATAAAAATATCGGTTCCACTTATTTTAAATAACGATATGTCATTAGAGTAGGAATACCTAAACTTTTCACCACATTGTTGTGGATTGGTCGAAAATGGTTCGCGATCACAAACTAGTAATAGCCGAGTTGTAGATGGAGGATGGTGCTCGCTTTTAAAATTGATTAGATAAAAGCTTCTCTTGAAGCTTTCGAACACCAGCAGACAGGATTTTAAACGCCTCCCCTGTCCTTCGCAAAAGCTATAACATCTTGAGCTTCAAGACCCGAGCTCCGGCACGAGTCGCAGGTCTATTTTAGGCTCCTCCTTGTTTAAAGTTATCTCTCACTTTGGCCGTATTACCAGAACATTTACAACAGTTATATTCGCAGCAGACGGACGGTATTTTTAATTAATAAATAATAATACGACAGAAAAAGAAAAATATTTTATATATATATAAAAGTCAAAATAAAATGAATAGAAAGTTTCTAATACGAAGCAAATTTGACCAATGGTTAAAAACATCTGAAACATGCAATCAAAGGGAAAGAAGGGAAAATTGAGAATAAGAACTTTCTTAAGAGAAACAATATCACACAGAACAACAAATACGTGTGATAAGCGCGTAGTTAACGACTCGACCAAAGAAAGCTATTTAAAAGAAAGAATGCAAAGCGCCAAAGAAGCAAGAACACTACGGTGTTCTTGGGAGGGCCGCGGTTTCAATCGTTAAAGAGAAAGAAAGAAAAATCAAAAACGGACACAAAATCAAGCGGCACAACCACAAAACTATTTGTTTGTTGTTGAATTGTTTATAATTTAATATAATGATTGCACGGAGTTATAAACAATAATTTTTATTAAATTTACGTGTACTAAACATAAACTGAATTTACAGAATTTAGAATAAATTTAAACACAGTAAAGAAGTTAATAAAGTTAGTTAGAATGGGAGCGTCAAAAAAAAACGATGAAAAATCGATGATATATATTTAAATATACTTTCCCCATGGCTAGAATAAACATGTCATTCAAAACAAACTTGATGATTAATTAATTCAATTTCATTATATGTACGTCTCCATAAACCTATATATGTATATATATTCAGACTAGTTTGTGAAGTGAACTACACCAGTCCTGCTGGATTTGCGCAATCGCTACGGAAATTTTTTAAGTTTCAAGTACTTAAACCACTTGATGTCAAGACCAAATTCTATAATGCGGAGGTGGATGAAGTATACCTGGAAGCTCAAATACAAAATGTTACCACTGGACCTTTTTGCCTAGAAAAGGTGGAGTTGGATAGCTCGGAGCACTACACAGTCACATCCTTAAATACTTTGTCAAATGGCGAGTCTGTGTTGACTTCTAAACACATGTTACAGCCTAACAATAGCTGTCAGTTTCTTTATTGCATAAAGGTATGTTTTAAATGGTTAAAATAATTCTTGCATTCCAATATGTCTATATGTAACATTAACTTACAGCCCAAATCCACAATTACGAGACTTTCCAAAGCATTGCAGGCGTTTACCAATGTGGGTAAACTTGACATTGTTTGGCGATCTAACCTGGGGGAACGAGGTCGATTACAAACGAGCCAATTGCAGCGATTGGTGGGTATTTATTTTATTAATTTTTAATATGTTTACTTCAACTGTTTTCCTTTTTAGCCTTTCGAGTATAAGGATCTTTGTTTAGAAGTGATTGATGCACAAAATATAATAAAAATCGGATCAATATTTTCATTTCTGTGTAAAGTTACAAATTGTTCCGAACATCCTATGAAATTGCACCTCAGTCTTGAGAAAAATTTATTGACCAACTGCTATAGTGGATCTGCCAATTTTTCGTTGGAAACGTTAAATCCGTTAGACAAAGCCGAGTTTCTTTTATCAATTTGTCCCTCAAACCTTGGTCTCATAACAGTGTCACCCTTGTTAGTGGTTGATACTCTACAAAATAAACGATATACTTTTGAAAAAGTTATAGATGTTTTCGTCGTTGATACGGATTACCATCAGAATGATGTTTTTTTGCTTAATAAGTTAATTAAATACGAAAATCAAACCAGTTTATTATTACAAAAAAAAGTTCAATTGCAAGCTGTTTAGTTTTAATGACGAGTTATTTCACAAATATATAAACCTACTTATACCATACTAACAACAATGCTTGTGTATTATTCTAGCTTAATGTGTGTTTCTTTAATATCTTCTATGTCGAAAGAAAGCAGTCATTATTATAATTAGGAAGAAGGTTAACAAATTGTAACATATTTTACAACCAAGCACTAGGTGTGAAGGATTTCGGCCGCCTTGATAGAATTAGCTATTAGATGTATATTTCTAGCTCTAAAAGATCCAGCGTTGGTAAGTCAAGAGTTTAATGAGGGAGGGCAGAGTATTTTGAAAATAATTGTTGAGGCGATGAGTGACAATTAACACAGAGTGTGCATTTGAGTAGCGGATTAATCCGCTGTAATCTGTAAAATTATTGGTCTGAATGTATGTTAGATATTACAAATTAGATGTGCTTTTGTAATGACGTATTTATGTATGCCAGACTCTCCGCTGCTTCATTGCCAGAAAAAGTATGGTGGTGTGGAAAATTTCAATAACAAATGATCATTAGAACAAGATTTTGACTTTTATTCTGTGCGCGTTAGCAGCGGCAGCGCAGAAAGGAGAGAGGGTTGTTGCGTTGGAAGCCATAATAAAGTCTGCTTTCCTATAGATTTTGTTTGTGTTTTGATTGTTAATATTTCATTTCGTTGCATAAAAGTGGACACTTGTTGCTGTTAGCTGGTGTGCCTTTGAGCATTTATCGTATTGGATTCGAGTACAGCCAGAGCCCGCACTTTGACTTTATTAAGTGCGGATTCGTTTGGATTCATAAACTTTGAGGTATTTTCTGTAAATAATATATATCATTTTTGTCGAACGCGTTCATGAAAGAATTGATTTTTGCAACGTTAATTCGGCAAAGGCCCCACTGTGCGCCGGCAGAAACAAACTCTGCCTGCGTTTCATCAGAGGTTAGCCGACAGCGCCAAGCGGTGTTGTCTTCTTTAAAATTTGGCTTCCCAAAAAAAAGTCGTTTAAAAAAAAAATTGGGTGAAAAGCAAAAATGCAGAAAAATTGCGTCATACGACGTTTATGTTATTTGAAACAATATATTTTAAGAAAATGATATTGTGCATAGTTTATAAAAAAAAAAACTTTCAAATATTCGAGGTATGTAAGTTTGCATAACATTTGTTAATTATTATAATTAATAACTTATATGTTACATTACTCTTTTCAAACGAACCGTCTCTTGAACGTCGTTTGTTTGACCCTCACGCTAGGACATCATGTGTGTCCGAGGTGATAAAAAAAAAAACTTTCAAATATTCAAGGTATGTAAGTGTGCATAATATTTGTTAATTATTATAATTAATAAATTATATGTTACATTACTCTTTTCAAACGAACCGTCGCTTGAACGTCGTTTGTTTGGATATACCCTGTACCAATGCGCCCTTTATTCACTCTTCCTTAGGTTTGTCTCTTTCGCGTGCGAAGACCAAACACATACCAATCGTTGAGATAAACTTGATCTGCGTACACACTATACAAGTCTGCATGCCATGGTGACTCTAGCCCTTATAGTCTCCGACATCTAGGTGTTCATACAGACGGACGGATGGACAGACGGACATGGCTATATCGACTCGGCTGTTGATGCTGATTAAGAGTATATATACTTTATAGGGTCGAAAACGCTTCCTTTTGCGTGTTCCATACATTGTCGCAACTTTACCTTACCCTTTTACCTTGAATGGCAAAATTAATGAAAAATACAAAAGAAAAGGCCCTTCAATGGCCATAAATACAACAATTTTCATTCATCATATGGGTACAGGGTATAAAAATCGAACCGAGAAACCGTTTACCTGGTGATCCAGCCAGCTTAAATTGTGAAATAAAAAACCTTTGATCTTGCCAGCTTAAATAGTAAAACTACATCTGTGAACATCTCTGTTCAACTTGCAACTCCGCCGCTGGCCAACCATTACCGGCCATTGCCACTAATTGTAAAATTAGTGGGATGCAAAATGCTATAAATCGTCTGGCGCTGTCTGCATCATAAGGGACTGGGTAATTTTTGATGCCGTCAAATTTCTTGTCATTTGGCAGGACTGGAATGCTAGTTGATCTATACGTTAATGGAGTATAAATTGGGTATTTTGGGTTTTGAGGTTGTATTGATTAATTAAGGCGAATAAATACTTATTTGAATGCTGATATTGTGTTTGCAACATAAATTCCATTATGTGGTTCCTGATTTGGTACAAATATGTAATCTTTTGTCAGATTTACTTCTATTCTAGCAAAGGCCCTCGAAGGCTCCTATATTAACGAGGGCGTAAGCCATGGGCTGGCTAATAAATTCAGCACTAAAACAGCTCTAACAACTATGATACACAACAGTTCCAATAAAAAACTAAAACTTATTATGAACGCGGCCGAGGCCGTATCCAAATTTGTCAACCGTTGCACTGAAATAACGGTTCAAAGTACTAATGGCCTGTATTATCGGAGGTGTTAATTAAATAACAGAGGAGGCCGCGGAAGAAATTACAGCCGTAATAACAACAACCGAGGCAAAAACAATAATAATTACCGGGGAGGTAGAGCCCAAGGCCAAAATAGAGGAAGACATCAAGGCGACTACAACCCAAGCTATAACAGCAACAATGTGAGAGTGTTGTTTTATTCACTAATAACTTAACTAAACCTTTACTAACATTTTTGATAGATACCGGTGCGGACACCAGTCACTTCTGAAATTAAATTCCGATAATTACAAAATTCAAGATAGCAGTAATAGATATCCAAGGCATAGGCAAAGGAATAATTAAAACCCAAGGAGTTACGTCCATAGAACTTCAAACAACTAAATGTGTATAAAATGCCACACAAATTTTATGTAGTAGTCTTCAATTTCCCAATACCGTGGAATGGAATTATAGGCATCGATTTCATGAGAAAGTTCAATTGCCAGCTTGATTTCAATTCTACTGAAGACTGGCTTATTTTTAGACCTCACAACCTAATATACCCAATTTATAGTTCCCTATTTTTACCAGCCAGATCTCAAGTATTAAGAAAAATAGAAGTAAATCTGACTGGTTACCCGTTGTGTTATTTCCTGTTTTTTCTATATCTGACATTTCTGTTGGTGTACTTTCATTTGTATTTTTCTAAAACGGCTATTGTTCTTTCCGTGCATTCAGCAAAGATTGCTGAGGCCACTACTTGGTTACAGATTTCAGCAATAGCCTTATTAATTCCAAAATAGACTAAATTGCATTTGCATGCTTATCGACTGTTTCTTGAGAGGCCGTCCTTTTTGTGAAATACACTCACAAGAATTATGTAAATCATCTCTCCAGATTCGGGCGTTGGCTACTATTGTCTGCCATTTGGTCATGACTTTTTTTTATGTGCTAGTTACATTATTTTCTAAAACTTGTCTTGATTTGTTTTGTATATAAATATATCGTCAGTGTGATCTAGTTTTTTGACGTTGCTGACCACGTTGATCGTATTGTCGACTGCGTCGTTTGAATAGCTAAACCTGTTATATATACAAATATTATTTGAGCTAACAAAATTTTTTTTCAGGAATCAAGTTATACGCTCTATGTAGCGTTGTCGGTTAGCTTTAGTCATTGTTTTCGCTTCCAGTATATACTTCACCATTCGCCTTTGCCCACTGGAGTTTTACACGTCGGTTACTTCCTTTGTGTTTGGTTACTATTTTGCTTCATTGCCTTGCCTGGTACTCATCTATGGTTAGTGGGCGCGGTGTCCGTTGGGCCACACTTTCAATTCTACACAACAGAGGCTAAATTTTTAAAATGTTGATCGCTCATATATTAATTTTACCAAATAAAGCGTCTACCATTTTTTGCATTGGTGGATGCGATGGTGAATGCGACGGAAGGGTAGTTGATTTAGGTGGTAGCATTTGATATCGTTTGTTTGCCTTTTCGGCATTAACTTTTTCTTTACTCTCACGGGTGAATAGGGATTCCGGGAAAAGGAAATAACCCCAATCTACATTGAGTTAAATATATCAAATATTGAACTGGTTTTATGTATTTACAACAATCTTCTGCTTATATAGTGATTTTTAAATTCTATTGGTGACATTCTTAGGGTCGGGGATCTTATTCTAATGTAAGACACGATCGCTAAAAATTTGCGTCCCAGCGATCAGAGATTAAAATAATTTTTTTTTACCCGACATCCGTTGGTCGTTAGATGTTTGACTATTGACGGTAATTATGTACCTTGATGTGTGGTGCATAAGATATTTTGGTTACAAGGGTTTTACATATATGTATCTCTTTTTAAATATATTTATATTTATACACATTGCTGCCTTAAAAATTACCATGTTTATTCTTAAACATTCCGTTGCATTCTTCTTACATTTACTTTTTGTACAGCATATATTGTTTCTAGTCAAACAATGACCTCAAATTGAGAACTTGGCTTTTATACCAATATCTCTGTTCGAAGCTATCCACCTGCTAAACTAAAAAGCCTTTTAATGTTTGACTACACGTTTTTTTAATATTCTTAGATTAATGGACTGGTAGATTACCCGTTATGTGTATGATCTTATTATGATAGTCTTATTCAGACAAAAATATTACACACACGTTTGACTACACGTTTTTTTAATATTCTTAAATTAATGGACTGGTAGATTAGCCGTTATGTGTATGATGTTATTATGATAGTCTTATTCAGACAAAAATATTACACACACGTTTGACTACACGTTTTTTTAATATTCTTAGATTAATGGACTGGTAGATTACCCGTTATGTGTATAATGGTTTTATGATAGTCTTATTCAGACAAAAATATTATACAGTTAGTTTTTACATAACGTTACTACTATTACGCTTGTTATACTATTCTACAAAATGCTACAGCTCTTTAAATTCTCAAACAAACTTCCCTTTAACCTCAGCGGAATTATTCTCAGACTTTACATGGCTACATACTATTTCCTTAATTATTAGTATAACTTTTGATAACAATTTCGCTCAGCTAAAAACAATTTCTGTATTAAGAATTTTTCAATAACTGACATTGGTGCTATTCAAAGAATCATCCGTTTTTATTAACACCCCTTTTTTAGTTTTCTATCCTCCTACTGTTACAATGCACCACTGCAACCGCAAAGATCCGTTTTCTCAATTTTATTCTTGCTCTCTTCAGTTGCCAGGACACCTGCAACGCGCTCAACATGCCATTAATATCGCGATTTTGATGCTTCTGATGATTACAACTTTAACCTTACCCATGTTCGTCCTCTAAGGGTGTTTTTTCAAATCCTTATTCTCTGCTGACACCTGCTACTGTTGCTGCCATGTTATTATTCTTCACATTCGATATTACGGCTTCGTATACGCCCCACTATCTCGCTTTTGAAATGTCTTTCGACATTTGGGTTTTGAAAACGCCTTACACTTTCTGCGTCGGGATGCAATTGCTTCTTAACAACTTGCCCTTAACCCGACTCACACTTTGTTCCTTATCATTGTTGACGGAAAACAAGAGTTTTTACTTTGCTACCTTTAGCTGAGTCTGAGACTCTTACCACTGGTGGGTTTAAACTACAGAGTTTCTTTAGTTAAAGAACCAAAACACGCACCCGACCAAAAATAAATAGGGATTCCTGGAAGAGAAATTAAAACCCAATCTTCATTTAGCGAATTCAATTGTTTAACTGATTTTATTTACGAAAATTCTCTCCTTATATAGTGATTCTTAAACTCTATGGGTGACATTTTTAGGGTGGGGGATCTTATTCCTATGCTAGACACGATCGCTAAAAGGTCGCAAGGTTTGAAATTATTTTAAACCCGACATCCGTTGGTCGTTAGATGTCTGGCTATTGACATAAATATAACTGACTGACATAAAAATAACATAAGCATCAGTCCATCAGGACCTGGTGCATACACAGGCTTAACTAAACTAAGCCCGCTAAGAAGCGAACTTTCGTCGATGACGGTATTAAAGTTGAAGTTCGGCAACTTCAACTGATAATTATACGAAAGATATGCTCGAATCGAGGTTGTTATAAAAGAAACAAGAGCTTTATTTTTTCAAATAAAAATAGCGACAGGTGCGTTAATGTCTTACGTCTTCGATCACTTAGTTCACAATGTCTAAAATAATCCTTATAGCATAGCGCATTTACGCACGATAAAACTACTTTGAGAAAACTCCAACGATCTAGCCAGTTGTTAAGCCTTTTCATATTTTAAGTGAAAGCAAAGATATAAAAATATCGGTTCCACTTATTTTAAATAACGATATGTCATTAGAGTAGGAATACCTAAACTTTTCACCACATTGTTGTGGATTGGTCGAAAATGGTTCGCGATCACAAACTAGTAATAGCCGAGTTGTAGATGGAGGATGGTGCTCGCTTTTAAAATTGATTAGATAAAAGCTTCTCTTGAAGCTTTCGAACACCAGCAGACAGGATTTTAAACGCCTCCCCTGTCCTTCGCAAAAGCTATAACATCTTGAGCTTCAAGACCCGAGCTCCGGCACGAGTCGCAGGTCTATTTTAGGCTCCTCCTTGTTTAAAGTTATCTCTCACTTTGGCCGTATTACCAGAACATTTACAACAGTTATATTCGCAGCAGACGGACGGTATTTTTAATTAATAAATAATAATACGACAGAAAAAGAAAAATATTTTATATATATATAAAAGTCAAAATAAAATGAATAGAAAGTTTCTAATACGAAGCAAATTTGACCAATGGTTAAAAACATCTGAAACATGCAATCAAAGGGAAAGAAGGGAAAATTGAGAATAAGAACTTTCTTAAGAGAAACAATATCACACAGAACAACAAATACGTGTGATAAGCGCGTAGTTAACGACTCGACCAAAGAAAGCTATTTAAAAGAAAGAATGCAAAGCGCCAAAGAAGCAAGAACACTACGGTGTTCTTGGGAGGGCCGCGGTTTCAATCGTTAAAGAGAAAGAAAGAAAAATCAAAAACGGACACAAAATCAAGCGGCACAACCACAAAACTATTTGTTTGTTGTTGAATTGTTTATAATTTAATATAATGATTGCACGGAGTTATAAACAATAATTTTTATTAAATTTACGTGTACTAAACATAAACTGAATTTACAGAATTTAGAATAAATTTAAACACAGTAAAGAAGTTAATAAAGTTAGTTAGAATGGGAGCGTCAAAAAAAAACGATGAAAAATCGATGATATATATTTAAATATACTTTCCCCATGGCTAGAATAAACATGTCATTCAAAACAAACTTGATGATTAATTAATTCAATTTCATTATATGTACGTCTCCATAAACCTATATATGTATATATATTCAGACTAGTTTGTGAAGTGAACTACACCAGTCCTGCTGGATTTGCGCAATCGCTACGGAAATTTTTTAAGTTTCAAGTACTTAAACCACTTGATGTCAAGACCAAATTCTATAATGCGGAGGTGGATGAAGTATACCTGGAAGCTCAAATACAAAATGTTACCACTGGACCTTTTTGCCTAGAAAAGGTGGAGTTGGATAGCTCGGAGCACTACACAGTCACATCCTTAAATACTTTGTCAAATGGCGAGTCTGTGTTGACTTCTAAACACATGTTACAGCCTAACAATAGCTGTCAGTTTCTTTATTGCATAAAGGTATGTTTTAAATGGTTAAAATAATTCTTGCATTCCAATATGTCTATATGTAACATTAACTTACAGCCCAAATCCACAATTACGAGACTTTCCAAAGCATTGCAGGCGTTTACCAATGTGGGTAAACTTGACATTGTTTGGCGATCTAACCTGGGGGAACGAGGTCGATTACAAACGAGCCAATTGCAGCGATTGGTGGGTATTTATTTTATTAATTTTTAATATGTTTACTTCAACTGTTTTCCTTTTTAGCCTTTCGAGTATAAGGATCTTTGTTTAGAAGTGATTGATGCACAAAATATAATAAAAATCGGATCAATATTTTCATTTCTGTGTAAAGTTACAAATTGTTCCGAACATCCTATGAAATTGCACCTCAGTCTTGAGAAAAATTTATTGACCAACTGCTATAGTGGATCTGCCAATTTTTCGTTGGAAACGTTAAATCCGTTAGACAAAGCCGAGTTTCTTTTATCAATTTGTCCCTCAAACCTTGGTCTCATAACAGTGTCACCCTTGTTAGTGGTTGATACTCTACAAAATAAACGATATACTTTTGAAAAAGTTATAGATGTTTTCGTCGTTGATACGGATTACCATCAGAATGATGTTTTTTTGCTTAATAAGTTAATTAAATACGAAAATCAAACCAGTTCATTATTACAAAAAAAAGTTCAATTGCAAGCTGTTTAGTTTTAATGACGAGTTATTTCACAAATATATAAACCTACTTATACCATACTAACAACAATGCTTGTGTATTATTCTAGCTTAATGTGTGTTTCTTTAATATCTTCTATGTCGAAAGAAAGCAGTCATTATTATAATTAGGAAGAAGGTTAACAAATTGTAACATATTTTACAACCAAGCACTAGGTGTGAAGGATTTCGGCCGCCTTGATAGAATTAGCTATTAGATGTATATTTCTAGCTCTAAAAGATCCAGCGTTGGTAAGTCAAGAGTTTAATGAGGGAGGGCAGAGTATTTTGAAAATAATTGTTGAGGCGATGAGTGACAATTAACACAGAGTGTGCATTTGAGTAGCGGATTAATCCGCTGTAATCTGTAAAATTATTGGTCTGAATGTATGTTAGATATTACAAATTAGATGTGCTTTTGTAATGACGTATTTATGTATGCCAGACTCTCCGCTGCTTCATTGCCAGAAAAAGTATGGTGGTGTGGAAAATTTCAATAACAAATGATCATTAGAACAAGATTTTGACTTTTATTCTGTGCGCGTTAGCAGCGGCAGCGCAGAAAGGAGAGAGGGTTGTTGCGTTGGAAGCCATAATAAAGTCTGCTTTCCTATAGATTTTGTTTGTGTTTTGATTGTTAATATTTCATTTCGTTGCATAAAAGTGGACACTTGTTGCTGTTAGCTGGTGTGCCTTTGAGCATTTATCGTATTGGATTCGAGTACAGCCAGAGCCCGCACTTTGACTTTATTAAGTGCGGATTCGTTTGGATTCATAAACTTTGAGGTATTTTCTGTAAATAATATATATCATTTTTGTCGAACGCGTTCATGAAAGAATTGATTTTTGCAACGTTAATTCGGCAAAGGCCCCACTGTGCGCCGGCAGAAACAAACTCTGCCTGCGTTTCATCAGAGGTTAGCCGACAGCGCCAAGCGGTGTTGTCTTCTTTAAAATTTGGCTTCCCAAAAAAAAGTCGTTTAAAAAAAAAATTGGGTGAAAAGCAAAAATGCAGAAAAATTGCGTCATACGACGTTTATGTTATTTGAAACAATATATTTTAAGAAAATGATATTGTGCATAGTTTATAAAAAAAAAAACTTTCAAATATTCGAGGTATGTAAGTTTGCATAACATTTGTTAATTATTATAATTAATAACTTATATGTTACATTACTCTTTTCAAACGAACCGTCTCTTGAACGTCGTTTGTTTGACCCTCACGCTAGGACATCATGTGTGTCCGAGGTGATAAAAAAAAAAACTTTCAAATATTCAAGGTATGTAAGTGTGCATAATATTTGTTAATTATTATAATTAATAAATTATATGTTACATTACTCTTTTCAAACGAACCGTCGCTTGAACGTCGTTTGTTTGGATATACCCTGTACCAATGCGCCCTTTATTCACTCTTCCTTAGGTTTGTCTCTTTCGCGTGCGAAGACCAAACACATACCAATCGTTGAGATAAACTTGATCTGCGTACACACTATACAAGTCTGCATGCCATGGTGACTCTAGCCCTTATAGTCTCCGACATCTAGGTGTTCATACAGACGGACGGATGGACAGACGGACATGGCTATATCGACTCGGCTGTTGATGCTGATTAAGAGTATATATACTTTATAGGGTCGAAAACGCTTCCTTTTGCGTGTTCCATACATTGTCGCAACTTTACCTTACCCTTTTACCTTGAATGGCAAAATTAATGAAAAATACAAAAGAAAAGGCCCTTCAATGGCCATAAATACAACAATTTTCATTCATCATATGGGTACAGGGTATAAAAATCGAACCGAGAAACCGTTTACCTGGTGATCCAGCCAGCTTAAATTGTGAAATAAAAAACCTTTGATCTTGCCAGCTTAAATAGTAAAACTACATCTGTGAACATCTCTGTTCAACTTGCAACTCCGCCGCTGGCCAACCATTACCGGCCATTGCCACTAATTGTAAAATTAGTGGGATGCAAAATGCTATAAATCGTCTGGCGCTGTCTGCATCATAAGGGACTGGGTAATTTTTGATGCCGTCAAATTTCTTGTCATTTGGCAGGACTCGAATGCTAGTTGATCTATACGTTAATGGAGTATAAATTGGGTATTTTGGGTTTTGAGGTTGTATTGATTAATTAAGGCGAATAAATACTTATTTGAATGCTGATATTGTGTTTGCAACATAAATTCCATTATGTGGTTCCTGATTTGGTACAAATATGTAATCTTTTGTCAGATTTACTTCTATTCTAGCAAAGGCCCTCGAAGGCTCCTATATTAACGAGGGCGTAAGCCATGGGCTGGCTAATAAATTCAGCACTAAAACAGCTCTAACAACTATGATACACAACAGTTCCAATAAAAAACTAAAACTTATTATGAACGCGGCCGAGGCCGTATCCAAATTTGTCAACCGTTGCACTGAAATAACGGTTCAAAGTAATAATGGCCTGTATTATCGGAGGTGTTAATTAAATAACAGAGGAGGCCGCGGAAGAAATTACAGCCGTAATAACAACAACCGAGGCAAAAACAATAATAATTACCGGGGAGGTAGAGCCCAAGGCCAAAATAGAGGAAGACATCAAGGCGACTACAACCCAAGCTATAACAGCAACAATGTGAGAGTGTTGTTTTATTCACTAATAACTTAACTAAACCTTTACTAACATTTTTGATAGATACCGGTGCGGACACCAGTCACTTCTGAAATTAAATTCCGATAATTACAAAATTCAAGATAGCAGTAATAGATATCCAAGGCATAGGCAAAGGAATAATTAAAACCCAAGGAGTTACGTCCATAGAACTTCAAACAACTAAATGTGTATAAAATGCCACACAAATTTTATGTAGTAGTCTTCAATTTCCCAATACCGTGGAATGGAATTATAGGCATCGATTTCATGAGAAAGTTCAATTGCCAGCTTGATTTCAATTCTACTGAAGACTGGCTTATTTTTAGACCTCACAACCTAATATACCCAATTTATAGTTCCCTATTTTTACCAGCCAGATCTCAAGTATTAAGAAAAATAGAAGTAAATCTGACTGGTTACCCGTTGTGTTATTTCCTGTTTTTTCTATATCTGACATTTCTGTTGGTGTACTTTCATTTGTATTTTTCTAAAACGGCTATTGTTCTTTCCGTGCATTCAGCAAAGATTGCTGAGGCCACTACTTGGTTACAGATTTCAGCAATAGCCTTATTAATTCCAAAATAGACTAAATTGCATTTGCATGCTTATCGACTGTTTCTTGAGAGGCCGTCCTTTTTGTGAAATACACTCACAAGAATTATGTAAATCATCTCTCCAGATTCGGGCGTTGGCTACTATTGTCTGCCATTTGGTCATGACTTTTTTTTATGTGCTAGTTACATTATTTTCTAAAACTTGTCTTGATTTGTTTTGTATATAAATATATCGTCAGTGTGATCTAGTTTTTTGACGTTGCTGACCACGTTGATCGTATTGTCGACTGCGTCGTTTGAATAGCTAAACCTGTTATATATACAAATATTATTTGAGCTAACAAAATTTTTTTTTCAGGAATCAAGTTATACGCTCTATGTAGCGTTGTCGGTTAGCTTTAGTCATTGTTTTCGCTTCCAGTATATACTTCACCATTCGCCTTTGCCCACTGGAGTTTTACACGTCGGTTACTTCCTTTGTGTTTGGTTACTATTTTGCTTCATTGCCTTGCCTGGTACTCATCTATGGTTAGTGGGCGCGGTGTCCGTTGGGCCACACTTTCAATTCTACACAACAGAGGCTAAATTTTTAAAATGTTGATCGCTCATATATTAATTTTACCAAATAAAGCGTCTACCATTTTTTGCATTGGTGGATGCGATGGTGAATGCGACGGAAGGGTAGTTGATTTAGGTGGTAGCATTTGATATCGTTTGTTTGCCTTTTCGGCATTAACTTTTTCTTTACTCTCACGGGTGAATAGGGATTCCGGGAAAAGGAAATAACCCCAATCTACATTGAGTTAAATATATCAAATATTGAACTGGTTTTATGTATTTACAACAATCTTCTGCTTATATAGTGATTTTTAAATTCTATTGGTGACATTCTTAGGGTCGGGGATCTTATTCTAATGTAAGACACGATCGCTAAAAATTTGCGTCCCAGCGATCAGAGATTAAAATAATTTTTTTTTACCCGACATCCGTTGGTCGTTAGATGTTTGACTATTGACGGTAATTATGTACCTTGATGTGTGGTGCATAAGATATTTTGGTTACAAGGGTTTTACATATATGTATCTCTTTTTAAATATATTTATATTTATACACATTGCTGCCTTAAAAATTACCATGTTTATTCTTAAACATTCCGTTGCATTCTTCTTACATTTACTTTTTGTACAGCATATATTGTTTCTAGTCAAACAATGACCTCAAATTGAGAACTTGGCTTTTATACCAATATCTCTGTTCGAAGCTATCCACCTGCTAAACTAAAAAGCCTTTTAATGTTTGACTACACGTTTTTTTAATATTCTTAGATTAATGGACTGGTAGATTACCCGTTATGTGTATGATCTTATTATGATAGTCTTATTCAGACAAAAATATTACACACACGTTTGACTACACGTTTTTTTAATATTCTTAAATTAATGGACTGGTAGATTAGCCGTTATGTGTATGATGTTATTATGATAGTCTTATTCAGACAAAAATATTACACACACGTTTGACTACACGTTTTTTTAATATTCTTAAATTAATGGACTGGTAGATTAGCCGTTATGTGTATGATGTTATTATGATAGTCTTATTCAGACAAAAATATTACACAGTTAGTTTTTACATAACGTTACTACTATTAAGCTTGATATGCTATTCTACAAAATGCTACAGCTCTTTAAATTCTCAAACAAACTTCCCTTTAACCTCAGCAGAATTATTCTCAGACTTTACATGGCTACATACTATTTCCTTAATTATTAGTATAACTTTTGATAACAATTTCGCTCAGCTAAAAACAATTTCTGTATTAAGAATTTTTCAATAACTGACATTGGTGCTATTCAAAGAATCATCCGTTTTTATTAACACCCCTTTTTTAGTTTTCTATCCTCCTACTGTTACAATGCACCACTGCAACCGCAAAGATCCGTTTTCTCAATTTTATTCTTGCTCTCTTCAGTTGCCAGGACACCTGCAACGCGCTCAACATGCCATTAATATCGCGATTTTGATGCTTCTGATGATTACAACTTTAACCTTACCCATGTTCGTCCTCTAAGGGTGTTTTTTCAAATCCTTATTCTCTGCTGACACCTGCTACTGTTGCTGCCATGTTATTATTCTTCACATTCGATATTACGGCTTCGTATACGCCCCACTATCTCGCTTTTGAAATGTCTTTCGACATTTGGGTTTTGAAAACGCCTTACACTTTCTGCGTCGGGATGCAATTGCTTCTTAACAACTTGCCCTTAACCCGACTCACACTTTGTTCCTTATCATTGTTGACGGAAAACAAGAGTTTTTACTTTGCTACCTTTAGCTGAGTCTGAGACTCTTACCACTGGTGGGTTTAAACTACAGAGTTTCTTTAGTTAAAGAACCAAAACACGCACCCGACCAAAAATAAATAGGGATTCCTGGAAGAGAAATTAAAACCCAATCTTCATTTAGCGAATTCAATTGTTTAACTGATTTTATTTACGAAAATTCTCTCCTTATATAGTGATTCTTAAACTCTATGGGTGACATTTTTAGGGTGGGGGATCTTATTCCTATGCTAGACACGATCGCTAAAAGGTCGCGAGGTTTGAAATTATTTTAAACCCGACATCCGTTGGTCGTTAGATGTCTGGCTATTGACATAAATATAACTGACTGACATAAAAATAACATAAGCATCAGTCCATCAGGACCTGGTGCATACACAGGCTTAACTAAACTAAGCCCGCTAAGAAGCGAACTTTCGTCGATGACGGTATTAAAGTTGAAGTTCGGCAACTTCAACTGATAATTATACGAAAGATATGCTCGAATCGAGGTTGTTATAAAAGAAACAAGAGCTTTATTTTTTCAAATAAAAATAGCGACAGGTGCGTTAATGTCTTACGTCTTCGATCACTTAGTTCACAATGTCTAAAATAATCCTTATAGCATAGCGCATTTACGCACGATAAAACTACTTTGAGAAAACTCCAACGATCTAGCCAGTTGTTAAGCCTTTTCATATTTTAAGTGAAAGCAAAGATATAAAAATATCGGTTCCACTTATTTTAAATGACGATATGTCATTAGAGTAGGAATACCTAAACTTTTCACCACATTGTTGTGGATTGGTCGAAAATGGTTCGCGATCACAAACTAGTAATAGCCGAGTTGTAGATGGAGGATGGTGCTCGCTTTTAAAATTGATTAGATAAAAGCTTCTCTTGAAGCTTTCGAACACCAGCAGACAGGATTTTAAACGCCTCCCCTGTCCTTCGCAAAAGCTATAACATCTTGAGCTTCAAGACCCGAGCTCCGGCACGAGTCGCAGGTCTATTTTAGGCTCCTCCTTGTTTAAAGTTATCTCTCACTTTGGCCGTATTACCAGAACATTTACAACAGTTATATTCGCAGCAGACGGACGGTATTTTTAATTAATAAATAATAATACGACAGAAAAAGAAAAATATTTTATATATATATAAAAGTCAAAATAAAATGAATAGAAAGTTTCTAATACGAAGCAAATTTGACCAATGGTTAAAAACATCTGAAACATGCAATCAAAGGGAAAGAAGGGAAAATTGAGAATAAGAACTTTCTTAAGAGAAACAATATCACACAGAACAACAAATACGTGTGATAAGCGCGTAGTTAACGACTCGACCAAAGAAAGGTATTTAAAAGAAAGAATGCAAAGCGCCAAAGAAACAAAAACACTACGGTGTTCTTGGGAGGGCCGCGGTTTCAATCGTTAAAGAGAAAGGAAGAAAAATCAAAAACGGACACAAAATCAAGCGGTACAACCACAAAACTATTTGTTTGTTGTTGAATTGTTTATAATTTAATATAATGATTGCACGGAGTTATAAACAATAATTTTTATTAAATTTACGTGTACTAAACATAAACTGAATTTACAGAATTTAGAATAAATTTAAACACAGTAAAGAAGTTAATAAAGTTAGTTAGAATGGGAGCGTCAAAAAAAAACGATGAAAAATCGATGATATATATTTAAATATACTTTCCCCATGGCTAGAATAAACATGTCATTCAAAACAAACTTGATGATTAATTAATTCAATTTCATTATATGTACGTCTCCATAAACCTATATATGTATATATATTCAGACTAGTTTGTGAAGTGAACTACACCAGTCCTGCTGGATTTGCGCAATCGCTACGGAAATTTTTTAAGTTTCAAGTACTTAAACCACTTGATGTCAAGACCAAATTCTATAATGCGGAGGTGGATGAAGTATACCTGGAAGCTCAAATACAAAATGTTACCACTGGACCTTTTTGCCTAGAAAAGGTGGAGTTGGATAGCTCGGAGCACTACACAGTCACATCCTTAAATACTTTGTCAAATGGCGAGTCTGTGTTGACTTCTAAACACATGTTACAGCCTAACAATAGCTGTCAGTTTCTTTATTGCATAAAGGTATGTTTTAAATGGTTAAAATAATTCTTGCATTCCAATATGTCTATATGTAACATTAACTTACAGCCCAAATCCACAATTACGAGACTTTCCAAAGCATTGCAGGCGTTTACCAATGTGGGTAAACTTGACATTGTTTGGCGATCTAACCTGGGGGAACGAGGTCGATTACAAACGAGCCAATTGCAGCGATTGGTGGGTATTTATTTTATTAATTTTTAATATGTTTACTTCAACTGTTTTCCTTTTTAGCCTTTCGAGTATAAGGATCTTTGTTTAGAAGTGATTGATGCACAAAATATAATAAAAATCGGATCAATATTTTCATTTCTGTGTAAAGTTACAAATTGTTCCGAACATCCTATGAAATTGCACCTCAGTCTTGAGAAAAATTTATTGACCAACTGCTATAGTGGATCTGCCAATTTTTCGTTGGAAACGTTAAATCCGTTAGACAAAGCCGAGTTTCTTTTATCAATTTGTCCCTCAAACCTGGGTCTCATAACAGTGTCACCCTTGTTAGTGGTTGATACTCTACAAAATAAACGATATACTTTTGAAAAAGTTATAGATGTTTTCGTCGTTGATACGGATTACCATCAGAATGATGTTTTTTTGCTTAATAAGTTAATTAAATACGAAAATCAAACCAGTTTATTATTACAAAAAAAAGTTCAATTGCAAGCTGTTTAGTTTTAATGACGAGTTATTTCACAAATATATAAACCTACTTATACCATACTAACAACAATGCTTGTGTATTATTCTAGCTTAATGTGTGTTTCTTTAATATCTTCTATGTCGAAAGAAAGCAGTCATTATTATAATTAGGAAGAAGGTTAACAAATTGTAACATATTTTACAACCAAGCACTAGGTGTGAAGGATTTCGGCCGCCTTGATAGAATTAGCTATTAGATGTATATTTCTAGCTCTAAAAGATCCAGCGTTGGTAAGTCAAGAGTTTAATGAGGGAGGGCAGAGTATTTTGAAAATAATTGTTGAGGCGATGAGTGACAATTAACACAGAGTGTGCATTTGAGTAGCGGATTAATCCGCTGTAATCTGTAAAATTATTGGTCTGAATGTATGTTAGATATTACAAATTAGATGTGCTTTTGTAATGACGTATTTATGTATGCCAGACTCTCCGCTGCTTCATTGTCAGAAAAAGTATGGTGGTGTGGAAAATTTCAATAACAAATGATCATTAGAACAAGATTTTGACTTTTATTCTGTGCGCGTTAGCAGCGGCAGCGCAGAAAGGAGAGAGGGTTGTTGCGTTGGAAGCCATAATAAAGTCTGCTTTCCTATAGATTTTGTTTGTGTTTTGATTGTTAATATTTCATTTCGTTGCATAAAAGTGGACACTTGTTGCTGTTAGCTGGTGTGCCTTTGAGCATTTATCGTATTGGATTCGAGTACAGCCAGAGCCCGCACTTTGACTTTATTAAGTGCGGATTCGTTTGGATTCATAAACTTTGAGGTATTTTCTGTAAATAATATATATCATTTTTGTCGAACGCGTTCATGAAAGAATTGATTTTTGCAACGTTAATTCGGCAAAGGCCCCACTGTGCGCCGGCAGAAACAAACTCTGCCTGCGTTTCATCAGAGGTTAGCCGACAGCGCCAAGCGGTGTTGTCTTCTTTAAAATTTGGCTTCCCAAAAAAAAGTCGTTTAAAAAAAAAAATTGGGTGAAAAGCAAAAATGCAGAAATTGCGTCATACGAGGTTTATGTTATTTGAAACAATATTTTTTAAGAAAATGATATTGTGCATAATTTATAAAAAAAAAACTTTCAAATATTCGAGGTATGTAAGTGTGCATAACATTTGTTAATTATTATAATTAACTAGCTGTACACGGCCACGTTTCGCTGTGACATATTGTGGTTGCACGTATAAGAAATAAGGAACACAACAAAGCATAAGTTTTAAATGCGTTAAATTTTTTAATACTTGTGGATATACAATATTTTTCGTTTTTCCATTCTCGGCATAAATATAAAGACTATCTGGTTTACCGACACGGGAACACGGCACATACAATTGTCCATGTGAAAAGCAATCCGCTTCTAAATCCAAACCACATAATGCAATACGATGGCATTCCTCAAGTCGATCTAGTGTTATCTAGCTCGGGATTCAGATACCCTCGACCTATCGTGTTCATTTCTTTGAGGGCGAAGCAAATGTGTAACTGCAGACCGCCTCTCTCGTATTCGCAAACGCTGATCCTCAAGCCTGGCTGCGCGGCTTTCTGCTGGTTCTATAATCATCCTCTACCTGCTCCTCAGCCGGTCTGTCTCCCGTACCGATTCCCGTTCTTCTTCAGTCCTATTCGAAACATTTCTTCTGACGTTTTCTGCGTTGCGAGTACGACGACCCAAATTCGCTTTTTTAGGGGGCATTATTGCGATACTTACTTTTTGACGAACGTATACAATCACGGCGCGATCACACAAACGTCTTTCGATAGAATGGGTGTTCCCACCGCCTGCAGCAGATGGCGCTGCGGTCGATGCACGGGGAACCACTATAAAACCCATTTTATTCGCGCTAGCGGGTGTGATATCGACATAAAAAGTAGCCATAAACCGAGCTGACAGTTGACTCCATAGTGTGTCAAAATTTGGGCGCAATCGGTTCAGTAGTTTTTGAATCCATAGATGTTGGAGAAACGAACCTAACATTGTTATATATATAGAAGATAGATAACTTATATGTTACATTACTCTTTTCAAACGAACCGTCGCTTGAACGTCGTTTGTTTGACCCTCACGTGTGTCCGAGGTGATAAAAAAAAAAAAACTTTCAAATATTCAAGGTATGTAAGTGTGCATAATATTTGTTAATTATTATAATTAATAAATTATATGTTACATTACTCTTTTCAAACGAACCGTCGCTTGAACGTCGTTTGTTTGACCCTCACGCTAGGACATTATTTGTGGGCATTCGAGGCGATATTGAACATTTACATCAGAGTATTTTCAAACGAATGTCACTTACACAAACGTATTATGCCCGTTCCTAGTATTACGGTTGGAATCCTGTTGTAGTGTATTCACATCTAAATTAAAAACTCTGATTTACTCTGAAAAACTTAAATTTACAAATAAATTCATAATTAATAAAGAAAGCAAGTCGCCAATGCGCCCTTTATCCACTCTTCCTTAGGTTTGTCTCTTTCGCGTGCGTAGACCAAACACATACCAATCGTTGAGATAAACTTGATCTGCGTACACACTATACAAGTCTGCATGCCATGGTGACTCTAGCCCTTATAGTCTCCAACATCTAGGTGTTCATACAGACGGACGGATGGACAGACGGACATGGCTATATCGACTCGGCTGTTGATGCTGATTAAGAATATATATACTTTATAGGGTCGAAAACGCTTCCTTTTGCGTGTTCCATACATTGTGGCAACTTTACCTTACCCTTTTACCTTGAATGGCAAAATTAATGAAAAATACAAAAGAAAAGGCCCTTCAATGGCCATAAATACAACAATTTTCATTCATCATATGGGTACAGGGTATAAAAATCGAACCGAGAAACCGTTTACCTGGTGATCCATCCAGCTTACATTGTGAAATAAAAAATCTCTGATCTTGCCAGCTTAAATAGTAAAACTACATCTGTGAACATCTCTGTTCAACTTGCAACTCCGCCGATGGCCAACCATTGCCGGCGCCAGTTTGAGGGTGACATCAATTTGAAAGAAAGAATTGGCCTTCCTCAACGCTGTTCCTATTGAACAAAGGGACGCACCAATTTTGAACGAAATTTTGAAATTCAATAACTAAGTACCAGGCCAGAAGCAATCCTCATCCAAAACAACTACCAAAAAACTGGAAAAAAGAAACGACTTCATCTGGACCTCCTTAAGACAAACTTAAGTGAGGAGGACCGACAACGTTACCAAGATCGGCCAAACTTCGCAATAGTGCAAACAAACGCAAGAGTAAATAACTCTCTTGTCTTAGCAATTAAAAATGAAGTTCGTTGTGACGCGGGTCACAAACATTGAAATTTTTTCCTCAGCTTCGCAAAATGAAAAATTAAGAAGTTAAACATTTAACTATTAACCAAATGCAACTTTTCAAAATGCAAATGCAAATAATTCAAAAATCTGTTTCTCCATCAGATGGTGGTGATGACGGTTTGACGCGCTTGGTCGCTCGTGATGTTGTTTCTCGCTTGGTGTTGCCCGGGAATACTCGTTTCGTTGTTGGCTTCTTTGTTGTTGGCTTCTTCATTGTTGGCTTCTTCGGTGTTGGCTTCTTCGCCCCTTTGGCTGCTTTTGCTGTTGCGTTATTCTTCAAAACAGCACCGTTTTTTAGGAGAGGTCATTTCGGCACTGTGCAAAGGCTTTCGTTCACGATTCGAAGGTTTTTAAGGAGCAGCGGCCTGAAGAGGACCAATCTCATCTAAAATCGATTAACTGCTGGTCACCAATGACATTAGAGATAGGCATCGTGAGGTAGAGGGTTCAGATGTTAGCGCCTCTTCTTCGCGTCCTATATCAATGGTATTATTCAAAACGATACGTCGCTGGTCATTTTCGGTGATTTCAGCATCGAAAGCAACTTGTTCCTCATTTCGTGCAACAGCTGGCACAAAATCGGACAAAATCAATTTATACCTCACCGGGAGATTCCATTTCTCAAAAAGTTCTTCTCGATCGTCAATCATCCTGTTTTAACAATTAGATCCATCGAAAACAAGAGAAAAGTATAATTTATGATGACTTTATTGAATTTTTATTTCTTATAAAATAAATATTGTTACTAAATCAGTGTTTTTACCAAATTGAACATTCTCGAACCTTCCTGATCGAGATCTTCCAGAATATTCTCGGACAAACTGGTCTCAATATTTACAATTCGTTTCTATGTTTTCAAACAACAACAAACATATATGAGAAGCAAATTTTTTCTTGTCACCACATAAATACATATAGAATCACAAAATATATGGCAAATACAATAATTTGATGCATTGCACTTACATTTTTACTGTAAAATTCCAAAAATTTTGGAACTTTAAAAAAAATCAAAATTACTTCGCACAATTTTTAACACGACTTTTGGTGGGCGTATCAAACGAACATGATTGGCTGAGCTCAAACTGTCATTGTCACCCGCATGTCAAAAATATTTCGCTGCGTCACAACTGGGCCCGCGTCACAGTTGGGCCCTCTCCACTACAGAATAGCTAAAGAAGGGTTCCGAAGAATCCAAAATAAAACATACAAAGTCGTTAATAGCGTAAAAATAATAGATCATAGGGAAGATTGAAATGACATATACGTCATTCTATTAGTAATATCAATAGTATCTGTAATAATGCTAGTTTTAAAGGTATATTCAATGCACAACACGATGCTTAAAAAAGATACCAAAGCAGAGCTGAAGAATTGGATCATATCTAAGAAGAAAATAGAAATTTACTGATTTCAATATTAATACAAAAAAAAAAACAAAATTATAATATAAAGTAGATTCGTGAGTATTGTGAGTATCCTACACAAGGTCACTTGCTAATAATGTTAATATAACCCAATGGGTACATAAACTATTAAAGGAAACCATCAAGCATATAGATCTGGATAGCTCAGATATAGACATTTTAATAACACTGTGATAGTCGAAAAAAAGACATGGCAAAATTCGATGGTTTCACTTTATTTGGGGTCTTGGGAATCGAACTGCATCATTAGTTTTTTAAGTTATCACGATGGTTTCATACAAAATTTTTTGCGGAAGTTTTTCATCAAAAAGGGTATTTTTTCCATTTGCTCCTAACTTATAAATTATTTATTTTTTTTTACACACTTTCTTCAGCAAAGTTTCTTAGAATTGAAAGGGCTACAAATTTTGGGAAGACATCTAGTCTCTAAATCTTGGGACCAAATGTAAAAAAAATTGAATCTTGACCAAATTTTTTTTATGTTTTTATGTTTTCTTTCTCGCATTTTACTAATATTGAAAATTTTCTATTCGAATATTGATCAAAATATGAGAATTTATTATGCTCAATAGCAGCAGAAGAGACAATTTATTTACGATTTATAATATAACGATTTAATCAAATTGATTTTTTTTGGTTATGTTAACAAAATGAAACTAACTGTATTTGTTTAGCTTTTGAAAAATATTTATACAGTCGGTATCATAAATGCATATTATTTATTTGACAACAATATTTGCATTATATACCATGAGCTTTATTGATTGAGTTGCAACATAAATCTGCGAGCAACGAGTCAAGCCTTTTCCCGCTATACCAATGTTCTAGTGGTGCAGCGATTCTGTCGGAACTTGTCGTCCAAAATGGTCCTTGTGGTATTGGAGAAAATGAATCTTTAAAGACATATTTACACCCATGTCTTTAAAGGACTCTAATATATGATCCACAATTCCTTGCCAGCCTTCAATACGGCGCACTCCCAAGCAGTTGTGCGCCGTAACAGCTTTAACGCAGATCCACGCAATCTTTTCTTTCGGTCTTAGAGACTCGCAAAATTCACTATTTTTTTAGCTTTCTTATATCTGGACCATTTAAAACACCTAGAATGAAATTTTTGGTCATATAATAATACAATTTTTGACAATTCCCAATTTTATGTGCAGTGGTGGCAGTAAAATTTTATTAGGTGATACTACCTGCCTGGGGTATGGATTACATTTGCAACATTTATATTGTACTCTATCCGAGCCTTCCAATCTCGCTTATCATATTGGTTACCGCGAAATCTGTATCCTAATGACAAATGAAGCGCATGTTTTTTGTATAACGCTTGCAAGCCAGTGAGTGGAGCAACAACTTTTAGGTCAGCACATATCTTCCATTGATGTTCTTTATATTGAACACAATCCAAAATTAGTTTCATTGAATCGTAGGTTTACTTGTTGGAACTAATAGCAATGGGAACTGGGTTTTTCGTGTTATCCACATATAGCAGTACTGCCATCAAACTATTTTTGGATGAATCAATAAACAATCGCCATTCCTCTGGTTTGTACTCGCTATTCATAAGTTCCATTAGCCCAACGATATTTTTATTGCCGTTTATTTCAAAAAAGTCCAAAAGCCCTTCTTGTCTCTTCCGATAGCCGTACACTTTTACATCCTTCGACAAAATGTTAACAGATCGTAAATGATTTCAGTTGCCTTACCGTCTTATTTAAACGTGCTTGGGATATATTGACAATATATTGACATGTTGGCAAGGTTTATCGATTTGCGATGGCTCATACATTGATAGTAGCTCTTCAGGTTCGGTAAAAAATGTTGTCGGAATATATCTTTCTGTTGGGCTTTGACATCTAGGAATTGGAATATTCTCCGGGTGAGGTACTGGCAACTGTGCAGATTAAACACTTTTATAAACCATAGAACTCTTCTTTAGTTTTGCGAGTTTATTCTGGCATGCGTAGCAGTTACCCGTATGATGACCTTGTGGATCTATCCAAATCATTGGAATGCCGAAACCCATTTTTGCACGCAACCTTTTTAACCAATTCTGCAAATTGTTATTGCATTGTGTGCGGATTTTGCTTGGTGCCCAATTTACGTCTCTAATCACTGGTAAATTAAAGTACTTCTCATAAATTGCTGCAGTTTCAGGTGATATTTTGCGTCTACTTCGAGGACTCGTAAATTTTCCACATACGTAGCAAAGTACGGCAAAAATTGTCGGACACTTGTTCATTTTTATTTAAGCTCTAAGCGCAAAATTATGATTTAAGTCTATGCTTACATGATCAGTAGAGGTAATTTCTTAACGGTCCTCACATAAGTACCCACCGATATCAATAGAATAGCGGTAAAAGTCTTGAGTAGTTAAAGCTCATGGCATATAAGTATTTCTAATATCAAGGGCGTAACCAGTATTTAATTTCGTGAGGGGTAATACCCTTTTTTCCTAACTTAAATTTTTTAATACAATTTGACTTGAAAACCTATAAAAAGTTTTATCAACTTCACCTTTAGGTAATTGAAATGCATCCCTTCCCCTCCCCCTGTACTCAAATCGGGCTACGCCCTTGACTAATATTGTTGTCAAATAAATAATATGCATTTATGATACCGACTGTATAAATATTTTTCAAAAACTAAACAAATACAGTTAGTTTCATTTTGTTAACATATCTAAAAAAAATTCAATTTGATTAAATGGTTATATTATAGATCGTAAATTAGATAGGTCTGGTGTCTCTTCTGCTGCCACTGAGCATAATAAATTCTCATATTATGATCAAGATTCAAATAGAAAATTTTCAATATTAGCAAAATGCGAGGAAGAAAACATAAAAAAAATGTGGTCAAGATTCGATTTTTTTTACATTTTGTTTCAATGCTTGGGAACGGACAGATTTAGAGGCTAGATGTCTTCCCAAAATTTGTAGCCCTTTTAATTCTAAAAAGTGAAGAAGTGTGTAAAAAAAATAAATAGTTTAGAAGTTAGAAAAAATACCCTTTTCGAAAAATGGCAACTTTGATGAAAAACTTCCGCAAAAAAATTTGTATTAAACCATCGTTATAACTTAAAAAACTAATGATGCAGTTTGATTTGTAAGACCCGAAATAGGGTGAAACCATCAAATTTTGCCATGTCTTTTTTTTTTTTTTTGAAAAAAACTATCACAGTGTAAATGAATAGATAAAAAAAGACAAATAACAAAGTAAAGCATGAAAAATAACGCTCAAATAATAGACAATATATATGTATTTTGGGACAACACGCCAATTAAATACCAATAAAAAAATTCGAATTCGAAATGGAAACATTTGAGAATAAAATGACAAATACGCTTTTGATTTTTAGGGGGACAATTATTATTGTAAGTGTTGGGAGGGTTTGAGGATGCTACCCGTAAACGCAGGCAGAAAATAATAGGCAGAGAAGACGTGCGTTCAACTGAGAAGTTTATTAGAGACTAAGCGTGTGCCAATAATTCGGTTAGGCAAGCGCAGAATACATACATAGTAATAATACATCAGCAATCATTAATTCTGTCGGAACATATTTTAACTCAACATGCTTATCTGATACAGTTTGTCGTACAAAATGATATCTAATATCTATGTGTTTAGTCCTCGAGTGATGAACTGGATTCTTCGCCAACTGAGCAGTTAAGTTGATTGTTGAGGTAGTACCATTTTGGCTCGACGATCAAGCGCCGCAAAACAACTGCCTCCTTGCATGCGGTTGACAGCGCTATATACTCTGCCTCAGTACTACTGAGTGCTACGCTGCGCTGTTTCTCTGATTTCCAAGATATTGGTCCACCAGCCAAGAGGAAAACATATCCCGAGTATGACTTTCGGCCGACTCTGTCACCTCCCCAGTCAGCATCTGCATATCCAACAAATGCCTTGCCGGTTTTCTTGTAGTTTAACTTCTTGTCCACCGTCGTTGCTAAGTACCGCAGGATGTGCTTCACACCTGCCTCATGCTCTGAATGGGGATCTTGATTCCGCTGTGCCAACTTTGCAACCGAATGCAATATATCTGGCCTTGTGGTAAGCGCCAACCACATCAGCCCGCCAATCTGCGTCTGAAAGCTTCTCGGATCAACCTTTTTGCACGCCTTGTTGTCACATGCCACCTGATGCCCTGCATCTAAAGGAGTAGCCGCACTTCTACAATGTTCAATCCCATAGCGCCTCAACATCTCCTTGATATATTGAGAATGGCCCAAAGTAATTGGCCCAAGATCACCATCACGCTGAATTTCCATGCCCATAAATAGCTCTGTTGCGCCGTTGTCTGTGCAGTCAAATGCATTAGAAATTGCTGCTTTGATGCTGTCCAACATTTGCTTCGATCGACATGCTATAAGTAAATCATCAACGTATACAAGAATTAATGCCAAATCACCTGCCCCACGCTTTTGGTATAAGCATGGTTCACTGCTACATGGATTAAATCCTATTTCCAGTAGTACGCCATGCAGCTTGGAATTCCATTCCCTTCCTGATTGTTTCAAACCAAATATTGCCTTCTTGAGCAATAATACTGCCTTTGGATTATTCTAATCGATGTATCCCAGGGGTTGCTTCATGTAGACCGTGTCTTTTAGATCGCTGTTGAGATACGCCGTGCATACGTCCATCTGATGTAATTATAACTGCAACTCTGCTGCTAGTGCCAAAACAAATCGCACACTCTCAAGTCGGCATACCGCTGCAAAAGTATCCGTGTAGCTTACACCAAATTGTTGGGAGCATCCTTTCGCAACTAGCCGCGCCTTAAACCGCTCTAAGCCTCCTTGAGCATCCTTTTTAAGGCTAAAAACCCATTTGCATCCTACTAAGGGCTGGTTTTTTGGTAACTCCACTAGCTCCCACGTCTCATTTTTGACCAGAGACTTATATTCCGTAGCCATTGCATCACGCCACTGTGATGAATACGACCCACTCATCGCTTTTTCGTAAGTTGCTGGAATCGGCACATCGCTTGCAACTATAGATCCAAGGATGTTGTACTGCTTCTTTGGGCGACCAGGTCTGCCCGTCCTGATTAATTTCGGCCTTCCAGGACCCACTCGTTGTTCTTCTTCCACATGTAGAACTTCCTTTTCATCTGTGCTATGAAAAGAATCATCACCGCTACTTGACTCTGTAGACTCTTCCTCTTGTTCGTCTGCATCATTTTCTTCCGCCTCCTGATCCAGAAAAGGAACTTCATCTTGACCATAAGGTCCAGCCAAATCAAATGTCACAGTCGTACTGCCACTTTGCACCAAGAGATCTCGCTCATCAAAAAGTACATTTCTCTTTTCAACCACTTTGCGTGTCTCTGCATCATAGAGTCTGTAACCCTTGGCTTCTCTTGAGTAGCCCACACCGCGATACTCTTTTCCTTTTGGTTGAAATTTGCTGTCATGATTACCCTTTGACAATGCCACTGCAACGGAACCAAAAACTTTAAGATGACTTATACAAGGTTTCTTACCGGTCCACGCTTCCATTGGTGTTTGATTGATCAGTGCACTCGTGGGAGATCGATTACGAAGATATACAGCCGTGTATATAGCTTCTGCCCATAACGCCTCACACAATCATGACTGCGCCAACAAACATCTGGCCATTTCAACCAGAGTACGATTAGCTCTCTCTGCAACGCCGTTTTGCTGTGGTGTGTAGGCTATTGTTAACTGTCGAGAAATTCCATGTAGTTTCAAAAACTCATCAAACGCCTTTTTGACATATTCCCGACCATTGTCGCTGCGAATGCATTTTAGCTTTTTTCCTGTTTGCCGCTCCACTAAGTTTTTAAAATCCACAAACTTGCTGAAGACTTCATCCTTGCCTTTTAGAAAATATACGAACACTCTTCTGAATTTGTCATCAATAAATGTGAGGAAATATCTGGAACCACCACTTGCTGAAGACTTCATCCTTGCCTTTTAGAAAATATACGAACACTCTTCTGAATTTGTCATCAATAAATGTGAGGAAATATCTGGAACCACCAAGTGATTTATTTCCAAACGGTCCACAAACGTCGCTATGAATTAATTCCAAAATCTCACTGGCTCGATTATCTGCTGCCTTTGGAAATGGTTGCACATGTATTTTGCTTAACATGCAAGTTTTGCAAGGAACGTTTGTCTGTATATTTTCTGCAGTTATTCCACGAACCAAATTTTTATTCTTCATCTGCGTCAGACTTGTGTAATTGAGGTGACCAAGACGTCTGTGCCACAACTCTCCATTATCTTCAATAGCTGCGAAGATGTTTTCCACTTTTGCTTCAAAAACGTATAAGTTTCCAACCCTGGTAGCATTTAGAATACATTTGCCGTGCTGTATGACTCTAGCTGCGTGTTTTCCAAAATACACCTCGCTGTTATACTCAATAACACGAGCCACTGACATAAAATTTCCTGCCAGCTGTGGAGCGTAGAGTACATTATTTAATGTTAATTTGAACAAGTTAGTTTGCAAATTAACTTTTCCTTTGCCGTCTGCATATAAAATACCCGCATTTGCCAAACTGATCTTCTCTTTATGTGCCTCAAATTCTGAGAACATATTTTTGTCGCAACACATATGGCTGGTTGCGCCAGAGTCTAAGCACCATCCCTTTGCAATGCTCTCCGTCTCCAAGACATTTATTAAGCTGCATTGCTTGCTCTCTGTGCTCTCTTTATATTTGGTCTCTCTTTGGGTCTCTCTTTTGCTCTCTCTCTCCGTTTTGCATTGTGCCTTTACATGCCCTCGCTTGCCACATTTGAAGCAAGTAATTTGCGTTCGACTTTTGTTTGGTTGTTGGTATGTGTGTCTGTTCTGTGACACGATGAATGCCTCTTGCCTATTTTCTTTCGTCCATGCCGCATTTGCTGTTTCACAGTTCTTTATCTATGCCAGTTGCGATGGCTTTACACTTAGCGTTATTGTTGCTAATGCCTTGCGATCTGCTGCTGCCAGATTTGCAGCATCCGCTGCCTCCGTGGGCATTGGATTACACGTCACATCCCACAAATCGGAGTGAACAAGCACACATCGCATTTGTATGCTCCAAGAATCAAAGTTCTTTTCATCCAACTTCTCAATATGATACAATCTTGTCTGAGTCTCTTTTCTTTTACATAAAGTTCGTAACTTTAATTATTTGTGCACTACACTTTGTCACAAAAACCGATCACTGTCTTTTATTCTTTCTACCTATAACCGCTCCTGGGCCCATAACCTGTTGGAAGGGTTTGAGGATGCTACCCGTAAACGCAGGCAGAAAATAATAGGCAGAGAAGACGTGCGTTCAACTGAGAAGTTTATTAGAGACTAAGCGCGTGCCAGAATACATACATAGTAATAATGTGGTATGTGTGCATATACATGTATGACAGAAATTACTTAGAAATAATATACATGTATGTGTGGATACAAACTATGTAACATGCGTGCATTGTTCTAGAACATTCATAAATTTTTAAGAGTAAGTGTTGTTTTGTTTATGAATAAAACGGATTTGATTGGCCTGTGTTCTAATTTTGAGTTAGCGTTCACACGCTTTGGTTTTGAGGGGGACAATTGTTATTGCAAGTGTCCAAGTGTTTATAAAAAAACGGATGTTTACTTTAGAGTTATAAATTTTAGGGTGCAAAAAATTTATAAGTTATTGGGTATTGAGGTTGGATATACGACTATATAAACAAGTCCATTCAATATTTATCTCAAAACAGACCTTCAACGAATGAAACCGTTCATAAATACAAGGAACGCATTCGATCACTCCTAGATCAAATAAATCAATTACACAAAAGCAATTTCAACAACCTTACTGAAGCGAATAAAACAGCAGCTTATGCCTTGCATAAAGAATGTCGTAGAAAATCAGCATACGCACTGAAAAAAACACGGTGTCAGTCTAGAAAATTGAGATCTTGATCCTACCACGGTACAGAAATCATTTGAGGAATTACCAACTGAACCAGAAACCGCAATAGACATGGCAACACCGACAGAACAAACGAATTCGAAAACAAAAACAATGCCGTCTGTCAGGGAATCTGCTGAATCCATACTGGAACTCGTTCATTATTTCGATGGGAAACCATCGGAACTAGAAAATAACATTGAGCAAATATTTAGTAGCGTGATCAGCAATAGTCTGGAAATGTGTAACCAACTACAAAAGGGTTATATCTCGAACAATGTGCAACCGGCAAAAGGATCGGAAATAGCAGCAGATTCTACGCTAAGATCGATGGTCAAAAACATGGACGGATATGTAATTCAAAACACAGGCTACAAAAACCCAATGGAGGTGATTAACAACCTCCCTAAAAGTACCGCAATGAATCCAGAAACATCATCTGGATTATATTATTACCATCAAGGTTATGGTAAACTACCAAAATAATCAAAATAATAGTTACGGAAACACCCCATCCAATAGAAAAAATAGGGGAAACCGACGTAACAACCGAGGTTCTGGTAGTTATAACAATAGTTAAGGCAGAACAGTGCGAAGCGTTGAAGCAAGGGGAAACTCGCAGAACTTCCAAGATACTCAATAGATAACAAAGCAGCTGAAAACAAAACTGCAACAATTAATCTCACTAAGGGATCCATTATAAACAGCTACACAACATGCAATAAGGGATTAAATACACTTCTAATAGATACCGGAGCGAACGTCTCCATAATTAAAATAAACAGAGTCCAAATTAGTAAAATAGACAAAAATGACAATCTAAGTTTTAATGGTATAACATGTGTAACATGTAGAATTATTATCCGTGTGAACTAGTGAATAATCACTAAAAAATTCCGATCCGACATCAAAAACATACGGGACAAACCGCAGCAAAAACTGAATTTCCGCAAAATAATAGATCCTTTGGACTATTGGAATTTCTGGGTAGTTAGCGGAAATCACTACAAAACAGTAATTGTGTCAGGGCCCTTCACATCGTTCAATTGATCCCTGTAAACTATAAATACTGGGAGCAGAGTGCTCAAACGTAACAACAGTAAAACATGTTTACGCCAACTGTGCGCGAAAGTATCATTCAACAGTGTGCGACAAACAAAAACTCCAATTGTAAAATAATGACTCCAACTTGTGTGTGAGCAAAAGCGACAACCAAAGCAGTGTGAAAAAAGAAAACAATCATCGGTATAAAACACTTAATACAAAAATCGGTTGTCTGTAAAGTCGGTTTAATGACGATATTTGAAGTGACGACGTCTTATGAAAATACTGATGGAATGGTAGCATTTTTTTTTCCATGATGCGATTGTAAGCAGTTCTTCAAAATAAATTGTCTTTCGAAACAATGTTTATAAAATTCTTCATTCAGAAAATCATTTTAAGTTAAAAAAAAATACATATAACAAAATAGTCAAATAAAATTAATTGTTTAAATTATTACTCAACTGTTAAAATTTAAACTTTGATTTTATTATTTAAATAATGTGATTAAATTTGTTCAATAGTTACATAATTAATTTTGCAAATTTAATTGTAATTTGTTATAAAAAAGAAATAAGTTCACGTAATTCATTATAAGAATAAACAATAATTAAATTATTGTTTATAAATCTTACATTTAAAATTTAAAATTTGGAAACATTGTCTACAACATTATCTTCGTAAATCTAGTTTTTAAAAAACCCGCCTCAATGTATTTGACACCACATTCACTTTTCACTGCACTTGATACTCGACCAAACATGTAAATGTACTATAGTATAGCAGCTGTCCACGCAGACGCATCGCTCACTCAATTAGGAAAGAGACGGATGTCGAACGCTGCTGAACGCAAAGGCCGATTTAGCCTCTTTGTCGCTCGATGGTATTTCAAAGACCCAGATAATCAACAAAATCCCTCTTCAAAAATGGCTGTCTTCGCTAAGACATGTCGCAAATTATAATGGAGCACCCGAGAACCTGACGTCATTCATAAGAAGAATTGATTTTATCATGCACTTGTACCCGACCCACGATAAAGGGCAACACCACAACTTGTTCAGTGCCATCAAAATGCAACTCAATGGAGAAGCGTAAAGGCTAACACAAATTGGACACCTGGACACCAACACCTGGCTAGCGATGAGAACATTTCTTATCAGCGAATTGAAGACGTAGACACCTTGTGAGGAACAAAGGAAACCCTCTTAAGTTAGTAACCGAATTAGAGGATAAGTCTTATTTTACAAACAAATGAAGTCTAAAAAATGACGCAAACAACACAATTCTTTCGAAGAGTTTCAACAGAAATAAATTATTGTTAGGGCTCAGAATCCAATAAATTATCAACAACAAAACAATCAATCAGAAGAAGAGATAGAGACAAGTCCTTTATCAGAATAATTATTAATACTAAACCTTTGAGATGTGTAGTTGACCCAGGATCTTCAATAAATATAATGTGAATTTAAACAATGAAGAAAAAGAAAAACTACAAAAAGTGTTTTACGAATTCAGTGATATCCAGTGCCACGAAACATGAAACCTAAATTATTTATAAACGCCTATATTATTATCCACAAACGTTTGATACAGTACTCAACAAGTAGATAAACGAAATGATTGAACAGGGTATTATTCGAAAATCGATTTCACCCTACTGTTCAAAAAAAGGAAATGCTTCTAACAAACAAAAATTTAGATTAGTCATTAACTATCGAAACTTAAATGAAGTCACAATATATGCCAAATTCCCAATTCCAGTCATGGATGAAATTCTTGACAAACGGGAAATATTTCACCCCCGTTGATTTAACTAAGGGATTTCATCAAATCCAAATGGATCCTGAATCTATTGCAAAAATAGCTTTCTCAACTAAACATGGCCATTACGAATACACACATATGCCATTTGGTCTTAAAAATGCCCCGCAAAATTTCAAAGATGCAGGAATAATATTTTGAAAGACCTTTTCCATAAGGATTACCTTGTCTCTCAGATGACATTATAATGTACTCCACTTCATTGGAGAAACACATACTATCACTCAGAAAGGTATTTAACAAACTAAGAGAAGCCAATCTTAAACTTCAACTTGACAAATGCGAATTTATAAAAAAAGAGGCAGAAATCCTTGGACATATAATAACAACAGAAGGTATAAAACCCAACCCAAATAAACAACAAGCAAGCACAAATTTTGAATGTATAATAGGCATTTTAAATAAAATCCCAACCACTTGTAAATACACCAATAAATACATGAATTTTCAAACTTATTACATGGAACCAAACATAATTGTAACATGGAACTTACCAAAAACTAAACTTAATCAAAATTGCGTAAACAACGACTTAATAGAAAGCAATAACATAATAAAAATCTACTGTAGCCAAAGCATTTATGTAACAAACAATATCAGCAGGCTAGAACCTATTTCCTTTATCAAAACAAAAGAGACAACGAACACACCAAATATTACAATGTATTTCAAACTATTACATTAACAACCTTTATACTTACTATAATAAGTTTGATTACATACTTAATATATAAGTGTAAGGCAATGCCACAAGAATTAATAATTGCATTTTCGATCAAACAACAATCGAGCTCCCACAGAAAAAAATTTAAACCCCAATTATCGAAAAAATTGAGTCCCAAATTATAAAAAAAATTGGTATCCCACACTTTCGCCCTCTAAAATTTATAATTTTAAAGTAAACATCCGTTTTTTTATAAACACTTGGACACTTGCAATAACATTGTCTCCCTCAAAATCAAAGCGTGTGAACGCTTACTCATTACACAGACCAATCAAATCCGTTTTATTCATAAACAAGTGAACACATGCAATAGAAATTGTCCTTTTAAAAATCAAAAGCGTGAGAACGCTAATTCATCATTAGAATTCAGGCCAATCAAATCGCGTCAAAATCGATCACGCCACTGAAGGGCTCACAAATTTAGCCTATAAATATTTTTATCAAACACTATGTACTTCACTTTTTAGTTTTCATTCAAAGAATAAAGTCCCCGCTTTTAACTCAAATAAATAATATCTTTTTTTTTTGCCCTTTGGAAACACCGGATATTTAATATACAGACTTATTCGCTTTAGAATCGGACATAATAATAACAAACATTTTCTATAAACAATAATTCAGACTAAAAGGTAGCAAACCCACCTGCATTAAAAATTACAGAATCCCAGAAGCGCACAAAATGAAGTTAGACGACCAGTAGATAAGATGAGAAATGACGATATAATAGAAGCGTCTGCATCAGAATATAATAGTCCAATTCTAATAGTACCTAATAGTACCTGTGTTCAAGATATGCCGAAAGTATAATCTTAAGTTATATCCCGAAAAACGCTAATATTTCCGACATGAAGTAACATATCTAGGTTATAAATGCACCTACAAGGGAATCCTCGCCGATGGAAGCAAATTTCAAATCATTTTTGATTATCCCACTGCTAAAAATGCGGACGAAGTAAAAAGATTCGTTACATTACATATTTTTGCAGAATTCTCCAGAAAACTAACGCGCTTGTGTAAGAAAAACACACCATTTTTTTTGGATGAGGAATGCGAGGAATCATTTCAGCATTTGAAAAAAATATTAATGAATATAATAGTCCAATTCTAATAGTACCTAATCCCTCAATTCCTAATGAAAACAAACGATGGCGATTGGTTGGAAATTTCAGAAATGTAAATAAAAAACTAGTTGTAAATAAATTTCCGCTACCTCGTATTGATGATAACTTACAGCTGCTCAAAAATTTTGAAAATGTGTTCAAGATATGCCGAAAGTATAATCTTAACTTATATCCCCAAAAACGCAAATTTTTCCGACATGAAGTAACATATCTGGGTTATAAATGCACCTACAAGGGAATCCTCGCCGATGGAAGCAAATTTCAAATCATTATTGATTATCATACTCCTAAAAATGCGGACAAAGTAAAAAGTTTCGTTACATTACATATTTTTGCAGAATTCTCCAGAAAACTAACGCGCTTGTGTAAGAAAAACACACAATTTTTTTTTGGATGAGGAATGCGAGGAATCATTTCAGCATTTGAAAAAAAAATATTATTGAATAATTAAATTTTTATTAAAAAAAAAATCTGTATTACTACAGATGCAAGCAAATTGACCTGTGGTGCCGTTTTAAGCCAAGAATAAAGGTATACAATTACCAATTGCTTATGCATCACGAGCCTTTACGTATTGCATTGCATATTTCAGACCATATGTATATGGCAGAACATTTTTGGTCAAAAGTGATCAACATTTTAATCTTACTTGTTCTTTATGAAAAACCCATCGTCAAAACTTACGCGACTAAGATTATATCTTGAGGAATACGACTTCACTGTAAAGTAACATCGGGAAAAGAAAAGCCAAATATTGAAAGTCACTACCAGACTTCAAACAAAGAAAGACATCAATATACCGAGCAACATAGAAAAAGCGATTCCGTCATATGAATTAGCTATCACTGAGACGACCCAGTCAAAAGAAGTTAGAAAACGTGACAGGATTTTTTTAACAAATGGACAAATAAAATTCTTACTGGGAAAGAAAAGCATAGGTCATCAACGAAAAATTCGACCCAGGTCAATTCTCTTCGCTCGAAAAAGTAGCGGATGATATAGGTACCAACTGTCGCTAAACGACTGTATATTTTAAAACTGCAGTATAATAGACTTCGTTTACCTATATTTCAATATGCATGTATCATCATTATGATGTTGAAAAGTTTGAAATAACAAAAGAAAAAAAGACATTATGATAATCCAATTTTTTGTGGCCATATCAGAATAACTAGATTATTGCGAAAAATAAAATTAAACATAACATAAAATTAAGAATGACCCCTATTACAAGTTAATAGGATGGAGCTAAAAATAGGATATTTAATTTTATTCAAGAACAGCTTTAAAGGACCTTTCGAGTTAATTAGTACAGATAAAAGGAATAATTGTACAATTGCTATGGGATTAAAAGAAACAGTAGTTCATATGGGTGGGACTGGAAAATTGAACTAATAACTACTGTTAACACATACTAGGCCTTCAGGTAAGCCATATAGCTGAAAAATATAGGTTAAAGAGCTTAAAGAAAAAATTTAAAAAAGGAAAAGGGAAAAAAATAATTGGAATTGCATTATAACAATCTGTTTATTATATACATGGATACAGTACAATATCGATAGTGTTTCTAATAAATTTGCTTTTAAGGTGTTTGTAGGAGGGCGGAAAACTTTTTGTAGCGGAAATCCAACTGAATTGAGGGCCGTTTGGAGCTCTTTGATTGTATTGCATGCCTCTTATTCGGTGTGTATCCCCGCGCGGACGTCATCTACACACATGTAGTGACAGAGAATCTCACTTGCCTTGGGATACAAGTGTTGCACGTCGTGTGCCAACTATAACAAAACTCAAATGGCCAGGAAAGGAGCGCAGTTCACGCCAAAGGTCACCGTTTGGAGCTCGTAAAAATCGCCGTCTCGATCTCGGAAGATCGTCGGAACGATGTGTCCTTGGAGTCGATCGGTATTTGTCGATACATCTGCGTGATATCCGCATTAAATACGAATTCAAAGGCCGCTATGCAAGGCGTCGTTTAATCTGACTTCTCTTGTGGATGGGCCTTGGTAGTGGTGACCTCGGGCTTAACTACCGCATCATGAGGGAGATAAAAATATGCTCTGTTCTTGGTTGGCCCTATTGGCATTAAAAATACTTATTCCTGCAGAACTGCATCGTACTGTTGCTTTAAGGTCGGATTCTTTCTGAGCCGCGTTTGGTTACTCAGGAATTGAGCCATCGCAATGGATCTGGAGTGACCAAAGTCGATGGTATCGGGATCCTTGAAAGGCAATGAGACCACATATCTACCGTCTTTTTTTATTCTGGTTATCTTGTGGAAATGCTGCTCTCACAGGATATCCGCTGGCTTTTCCGGTATCGCTGGAAGATCTTCCACCTCTCAAAACTTGGTGAGAAGCGCATCAAGTTTGGCCACAGGGAGTATTTTCGTTTTTGCGTGGAATGCTACATGTTTTTGCCGGGATTCGCTCAGGATAGCCTCGCAAAAGACCTACCCAAGTATGGTTTCCAGCCCGACGAAATCACCTCCGATGTTCTTCCGAATACGTTCCCCAAGGATATGAGGATGAAAATCCTCACCAATGATCATATCCAATGGTGCCGGCCTATTGGCCAAATGGTGCCGGCCGGTGGAAGATCTGGGAAATCGACCTGGTTTGGGAAAGGACACGCTGGAATTTCTGACAGGAACCTGGAATCGGCTCCGGAATCTATCAACGCAGGAACTTCGTGATCTTGCCCGTGCTGGCTGATGGTCACGGTTGCGCTAACAGGTCTCTCCCTGGCCGATACGTTATTGCAATGCGCAGTTGACTGCTGATTGATGGAAGTAGGACGCTCATTGGAATGGGATCGTGGAGGCGGCGCAGCGGACAGTGTAGCTGTGGAAGCCTTGCCGGAATGCAACAAAGCGTGATGTCGTGCGTTGCATATATGGCAGTTATGCGCACTCGAGCAGTCTCGAACTTGATTTCCATGTGCGAATCAGTTTAAACATAAACTTTGTTCCTTGATGCTTTCGGTGCGCATCGGAACGGATATGTCTAGGAACCGTGGACGAACTCGGATGGGATGATTTTCCCGATTGCACAGTTTGCAAGCCGCCTGCTTGAAATGGGTCTTTGCTGGATACGCTTACCCTTTACCTGTGAGATGGACTTACGAGAGAAGGGCGGAATGGCTTGAACACATTGGGAGTAGATTTAAAATCATCGGTTGCCTCTAATACCCGATAGCGGACGGCGGGGAACCGATTGAAATCCTCCCAAGAGGAAACCGCCGGTTTGTCGGGAACGAATTGTTTCTACAATAGGCAGCTTTTCTGTACAGATTGCAAAGGATATCCCAATTTTCTGTACTACTGACAGACAGCCGAAGAGCTGTTGAACAGCCTTGGAAAACAGTCTGCAAAAAAGCTTTGATGGATTTTTGGGTAACTGCTGGAATTTTTAAAAGTTGACTGGCCTTGGTCACGATTAGCTGCCAGGCGGCTTGAAAACCTTTGTTGGTCAAGGGTGACTTCTCTACGATGCCCAGTGCCTCGCCTCTAGTTTTCGCATTCAGGTGGTAGAGCTTTTCCACTGGTGCTAGAAAGGAGTTTTTGACAATAATGGCCATAAAGAGGGCCATGAGGGCCTCTTTTTTGTCGAATTAAGTAAGGGTCGATTTCCAAGTAAACCCCGACGCGAGATACACAGATACATCAATCGAAATTATCGACAAATTATTTTTCAAATTATTACCGATTCGACACACTGTGAATGGAGGAAAAGAAACTTGTTGAGTTCTACCAATACGATAGGATATTGACTATAATAGTAAGAGAAAGTCGTAATACGTTGAAACAATCCTTTTTCGTCCGGTTAGTCGCAATTATTGATTCCCAGGACCAAGTTGGGCACAACAAATTTAAATTTCTGCCCTGAAAAAAAAAAACATGAAAGTTAAATTTATGGCAAAGACCGTATCTGTTATTGATTGAGGTAAATTTTATTTTGATGAATTGAATTCCCTCGATGCTCTTAATGCTCCGCTGTTGTGTCCTAAGACATTTGTACTTCCTTGCTGTTCTGTTCTGTTGTTGAACTCCGATGTTTTCCTGGCGACTCAATCCTTTTTGTATTCTTAGACCAGGATAATATCCGTGGACTTCCTTCCCGTCTCTTACGCCCAGGATAGAATTTTTGGCTTGTACTTCGGCTGGCAGCCAATTCCTGCCCCAACGCCAATTCCTCGATTACCTTCTTAAGCCCATTAAGGGATCCCCGGTCCTTCAGGTATATGAGAATGGTCTTCGTTGCACTTCGAGTTTTGCCGGATAATATCCTGCGCCTTTTCTTGATTTTTCAATTTACTGCAGAAGGCCTTTAAATCAGTTTTCATCCTTTCTTACCAACTAAAGTTTTTACAGGAGGCCTTAGATGGCACTATGCTCACTTATTTCATTTGCAAATACTTGACTGATCCAAGTACTTTGATCGCCTCGCATTATTTAAGGTTCCATGTCCTATTTTTGGGACGAAGTATGATACCGCTGTACTGTCAGTATTTTTCTATCTATATCCACTTTTACCCATTGCAATGCATTGTCGCTGTTGCCGTGCGTGGTGAATTTTATTTTTGGCGGCCTCCTCTTTTTCCGCCCATCCTTTGTTTTCTCCTTGTTGGCCGCATTGCCTCTCCTGTTGCTATGCAGCCTGCAAATATCGTTTTTCTCTCTATTTTTCCTTACTCCTGGCCGCCATTTTCGAAACATCGCCCTAACCTATTTTGTGTATAAATTATAATATATTATTTTTTTTTTAAATTAAATTTGTTTACAATTATTTATTTAAATTTTTTCACACGCATAGCGTACGGGTGTATTGCACACCGCTCGCCGCCTAAGCCGCTCACGAATACTTCGGCCGTTTTCTCGCATTACTTCTCGCATACTTTCCGTTTTGTGCGCTTGCGAACAATGCACCCAGTATTTGATGGGCAGAATAGTCGCCACATATGTACCTGCGTGACACAGGCACAATCAGGGTCGCCGACGTTAGGTCGTCTACTGAAGTGTTCTACACCAGGATATATCGCCCTGGCGCCTCTACCAGTAATTTGAAGGCCCGTAGCCCTCCACGGGGGCTGTGTGAGCGCAGAGCAGCGTTGCTTGTTTTATTTGTCGTTGTATTTATATGTTTGATGTTGAAATTGATAGCGAGCAGTTGGAGCCAGTCGCCAGCAATTGATTGATAATATGGTCGTCTAATATAATTAAAAGCAAGCGCTGTTTTTTTCCTTTAATCGTTCTCGTCGAGTACTTAAACGACGTCCCAGTTTTTTTTCTCAGAAGTCCGAAATGTGTATTCAGTCACTATTTCCATTCACTCGGATCCAATACTCTTAAACTAAACTTTCCTAATCCTAAACTCTCCTTTAGTTTTTATTTATTATCGGATCCAATACTCTTAAACTAAACTTTCCTAATCCTAAACTCTCCTTCAGTTTTTATTTATTATCCGTTGTCCCATCCCGGGAAATGAAACGCATATCGCCTGGCTTGCCATGCTTCAAATGTGAATCGGGGCATATCTGACATCTTGTGCATCTAAATCATGATGTGTGCTTGCAAATTATGTGTACCTTAATGTTGTTGTTTCTATCTTGTTGTACCCTTGCAAAAAGCATCTTTTTCCAGACCAGTGAAGCTATTTTCCATGTAGTTTTCTTTATGTTGCAGGCATTGTTATCCATTTCGTGGTTTCAAAAGTATTGAGCTGGAACTCGACATCTGTCAAACTAAGTTGTTAAATAGCCACATATCGCGCCACATAGCGCGAGTTATCATCTCGGAGGTATGGGACGATGTTGCCGTGCCCGAGGATATGTAGTTTAGGTTCCACTCAGGTTATATAAACAAGTTGAAGCTTCATTTTTTTTATTTTATTGTGTGAATTTGATGCGTTCGCTTCTACACTCAGAATGGGAATCAATACTCGTTCTCTAGTTGTCATAGGTTTTTTCTTTCCCCGCGACAAACCTCACTCGGCACCAAACGCTAAAAAGGGACTTTGCCAAGCTACAGTGCTAGATTGGCTGAGGCAATATTTTGAAATGCTGTAGTCACGAAATACCCGAAGCAGATCCACACATTCTCAATGCAGCTGCGCACATGTACATGTATTTCCAACATGCGCCGTCGCCGCGCCAGCGTCTTCAAATCTTATAGTCCGTTATGGTGTGTACATACCTAATGGAAATAAGTATATGTGCACAATGTTTTTTGTGTATATCTTAATTAAAACTAATCAAACAATTATTTTTGGAACACACAATTTTTATATTTGGGCCTACTGCAAGATTGTTCTTACATGTATGTAAGTGCAATATAACATTAGTCGGTATTTGGCAGCGATTGCGGTAAACAGTTTGGCAGATCTTTTTATTTTCTTTTATAATTAAAAACGTAGGTAAACAAAGAAACACGTGGGCAACTAGAAATTATTATATTGTTGTTAAATCGCCTTTAGGATGCCACGTGGGACACATTTAAGCACTGAGGAGCGTGGCTTGATTCTAGGCATGAAAGAAAGTGGAAAAACAATTGCAGAAATTGCTTCCCGAGTGAATCGTCATAAAAACACCATAGCAAACTTTTTCAAAAATTTCACCAATTATGGTAAAATGAAGCGTACCGGCCGATCGACGACCATCCAAGAACGCCGTAAACAGGAAATTTGGCATCTTGCTGCCAAAAAGGAGATGTCCTGTAGCGAAATTTGCAGTCATCTGAATCTCAACGAGGAGGCGGGACTCACGAGTTCCGAAATGTAATTTTTTCAGACGAGAAAAATTGAATTTAGACGGTTCAGATGGATGCCACAAGTATTGTCGAAATAATCGACTGCCACGACAAACGCGTTACAAACACAACTTCGCAGGAGGGCGTTAATGGTATGAGCTGCCTTTAGATATCTCGGAAAGTCCTGTATATGCTTTATTCCGACAAAAATAAATGCGGAAATGTATATTAAACTTCTTGATATAGAGCTCATTGATAGAGGTGGAGAACCATCGAGTGGACCATCGATAGTATCGATGGAAATTTAGCTTTTCGATAAATCGATGGAAGATATCGATATATCGATGGTTAAATGTTAGTCGAAAATTCCCACGAGGCACATGTAAGTTGTCTGATTATATAGTATAGTATACCCTTATGAAAATCATTCTGGCCCCAAGAATTGGAACTTTGCTTGATGCTCGATTCAAGAAGGAAGGATTCCAAATGCTGAAAATGCGCATCAAGCAGCCTTAGCACTAGAGGATGAGCTATGCACAATTGAGGACTATGCGACAAATCCGAAGTTGATGAGGAATTGCCAAAAGAGAATAGATTTCCATTTCTGTTTAAATTTGTGGGAAACAAAATTTTTGACAAACGTTCTAATTGCCGAGCGGATCATAATGATGAAACAATATTTAGAGCAACAGAACGCATCCCAAGACACCGATCCGCTTCAGTACTGGAAGGTAACCGATAAAACATTTTTATTTAGCTCAATTTGTAAATTTCTTCTCTTAAAGTTAAGTGAACATCAGTTAAATACCCTTAATCGCTGTGCCTTAAAGTTTTTGACAATCCCGTCAAGCTCCGTAGAATCGAAACGGATATTTAGTAAGGCTGGGGCGATTATCCCAGACCGAAGGACTTCCTAAAAAGAGAAGCATGTTAACCGAATCATTTTTTTAAATAAAAACCAATGGTTGGACACCGTTAATGAAAAAGAAGCTTTAATATCGTAAAAACATTGATATTATGCTTAAGAGTTGAAACCAAATATGGATCTCATATATTTTTCTTATTTTTATCCCGACGATAAGATTTTTTAACAGGACAATGCTCCAACACACACGGCAAATTCTACAAAAGAGTTTTTTTCTTCACGTAATATTAATGTTTTAGAGTGGCCAGCTTTAAGCCCAGACCTTAATCCAATTGAAAACATTTGAGGCATTTTAACGGCCAAGGTTTACAAAAATGGACGTCAATTTGACTCAATAGTGCACCTTAAGCAAGCTGTCGCCTAAACAAGGTTATTCAAGTAAAAAGCCATCATATTTATTACTAATCATAAAAAGATTAGTTGAAATCATTAAAAATCAACTAGAATTTCGCCAAAAAAGAAATATGCCAATATAATTTTTTGCTATGAAGATTTTTTTCTTTCAATATTTTTATGAGTTTAAAAAAAAAAATATTTTGTTGTTATTGTTTTTTGTTTCTTTTATTTATAATTCTATGCTACAAAAAAGTTATTTTCTTTCATCTATATATATAAAATAAAGTCGTGTTAGTTACACCACTTATAACTCAAGAACGGCAGAACAGATTTGGCTGAAAATTGGTAGGGAGGTAGCTTAGAGCCAGGAGATGAACATAGGATACTTTTTATCCTGTTCGACATCTTAATCTTCAAACTATTGAAGAACCAACGTGTAATATTGCAAAACACTCAGCAATGAGCAATGTTTTTACTGTCTGGCGATGACAATTTGATATTTGTAAGAAATCAATATTAAAACTATTTCTATTGGATTGAAGTGAAGTGAAGTTTAATTAATAATGCCGCGACCAAGACGATCGAATCTTTCCCGACAAAGCCGTAATGCAAGAATAATACAAAATACTGCAAATGAAAGGACACGTGAACAGCGCCGCGATAGTATGGCTCGACTTCGTGCTTCTCAATCACGAGAGCAAAGTGAAGCAGCCCGTGAAACAGCTCAGTTGGCAATGCAGAATCGTCGAGCGAACAACAGATGGCAACAAATAGATAATTTGCGACGCAGAACAAGATATTTAGCTAATTTGAATCGAGCAGCGTTTCGAAACGATTGCAGCAATGATTACAGCTTGCATCCTAGCGTTTGCATTGGGCAAATGGACGTTGTTTGCGAGTATTGTGGTGCGTTAAAGTTTTCCGGAGAAACGCCTGGATTATGCTGCCTTAATGGTAAAGTGAAATTGCTAGTGTTGACTCCGCCACATGGGCCATTGTATTCATTGCTTTGTGGCGAAACACAAGAATCACGCCACTTTCTTGCAAATACTCGAAAATACAATAGTTGTTTCCAAATGACATCATTTGGGGCAGACATTATCGAAGACGGAGGATTTAATCCGACATTTAAGGTATTTATTGTTGTACTTACATAGAATGTAGTCAAAGAATAACTTACTTTATCTATTTGTATGTATGACATATGCTAATACTGAACTCTACTCGCGCTATACTAATTTCGACATGTTTTCCATTAAACCCATGTAACCTGTGGCACAAATACAACGATAGTATGTCAGAAGATATTTTACATCAAAGTAGTGTCAGTTCCAGAAGTCACGATATTGAGATGATTGAGGAGTTACATAATCGTGCTTTACTCTTTCTTCGAAGATATGTGTTACCTCATGTGCGGTAATTTATTAATTAGGTTAGGAATGCCAGCACCAAATCGTGAAATGACGCATTTAATCGAGAAGGAATTAGATTTAGTAGTTCAAAGGAATGTACCCCTGTTGAATTACCGACAAAAGGAAGTTTATGATACTTTAATGAAGGCAATCGATGATGAAAATGGTGGTTTATATTTCCTAGATGCCCTTGGTGGAACTGGCAAGACATTCCTTATGTCATTAGTTATAGCAACTGTTCAGATGCAACATAGCGGTTGCAGGTGCTTCTTCTGGAATAGCAGCCACATTGTTAAAAGGATGCCGTACGGCTCATTCAGCATTCAAATTACCTTTAAATCTTCAAACTATTGAAGAACCAATGTGTAATATTGCAAAACACTCAGCAATGGCCAACGTTTATGCGGCATCGAAAATCATCATCTGGGACGAATGCACAATGGCGCATAAACGTGCATTAGATGCATACTGCCAGTAATTCCAAGATCTACGTCTGCCGATGAAATAAACGCTTGCCTCAAATCGTCAAATCTATAGCGCTATGTGAAGAAACTTCAGCTGACAACAAACATGAGAGTTACATTGCTTAATGATACATCTGCCAAAGATTTCTCGGAGCAATTGCTGACTATCGGTAATGGTCAAGTACCTGTCGATAAATCGAGCGGATTAATATCATTTCCAAATAATTTCTGTAATTTTGTCTCGTCAAAAGACGAACTTATCAACAATGTATTTCCAAATATTATTTCTAACTACAAAAATAATAAATGGTTGAGTGCGCGAGCAATTTTAGCGGCTAAAAATAAAGATGTAATTGACCTGAACTATATAATTCAAAATAAGATCTTTGGAACAATGCATTCATTCAAATCTATTGACTGCGTCAAAAATGAAGATGAAGCCACCAACTATCCAATTGAATTTTTAAACTCTTTGGACGTGCCTGGCTTACCACCACACAATTTGCGCCTAAAGGTTGGCTCCGTAGTAATCATGCTTCGAAACATAAACCAACCAAAACTGTGCAACGGTACGCGTTTGGTGGTTAGTAAATTGATGAACAATGTAATTTACGCTACGATAATGATAGGAAAATTCAAAGGTGAGGAAGTTTTCATTACGAGGATCCCAATGATCCCAACCGATATGCCGTTTAAATTTGAAAGACTTCAATTTCCGATACGTCTTGCATTTGCCATGACCATCAACAAATCACAAGGCCAATTCTTTATTTAATTAAATTTGTTTTTGTATTTTTTCCAACAAAAAAAAAAAACACAACCTGCTTATTTATTGCCATTGTAAAGGCGGAACAAAGTTCGCCGGGTCTCTAGTTTAAAATATAATTCTTTTCCAAAAATTTTCTTGCACATATACTTATTTCCATAAGGTATGTGCACGCATGGCCGTCGTAAACTTTAGGTGTGAAGGGGCTTAGTTGGGGAACAGCGTATTATTATCCGCTGTTAACTCGAGCAATTTCTCGTCGGGGCGATATCAACTGGCCACCAAGATCATGCGATTTGACACCATTAGATTTTTTTGTGGGGCTTCTCGAAAGACCGTGTTTATGCAGATAAACCTTTAACTCTTGTGCGCGTAAGACCAACATTCGTCAAGTTACCTCAAAAGAATCAACGCTTACAACGCTTTGCGTGGTGGTCATTTAAATGATGTCGTGTTTCACACATAATTTCAACGTTCAAACTTGAAAACTCATGAAAATAAATCATTTATATGTGTTTTATTTTCGTTTACTTTAGAAACCGCAAAATGGATAACCCTATAATTCTCGGATTCAGCCGAATCGGACCACTATATCCTATACCCCCATAGGAACGATTCGTCAAAAAAAGAGTTTTCGATCAATTTTCCATGGGATATTATAACAAATTTACATTTATTACATATGCCAAATTTCATCATGATCGGACTTTTAGCTTCCAATGATCGTTGGAAAATGCAGTTTTAAAACAAAAACTTTCTGCTGTTTTAAGCGATTGTTATCAAAATAAATATTTATTAGTTTAATATACTCATTAATATAAGTGCCAAATCAGATCAATATCGGACATTTATATCATATAGCTCCCATAAAAACAATCGACCCGAAAACTAATTTATGGTTAGCAGAACAGAAAAAACAGCAAATGTGCCAGCTTTTTCGATTTTATAAATAAGGGTTATTTGACACCTATATAAATAAAAAATTAACACAAAAAACTTGTTGCTTGTATAACTAGCTTCGGCACAGTCGAAGTTAGACCTGCCCTATGGTTTTTCTTTATCTCTTAACTTGTTTCAAAATTTTTCTTGCATTTACACGTCATCGCAAATATTCAAGGCTCCTAGCTGTCTGTATTTCTGTTGTGTTCGCAGAGCTCTTCCAAAGCCTCGTTCTTCCAAGTCGGTTTCTCGTAAAGTAACCTCTACCGTTCGGTTAGTCATCGTGACTAACGTGACATCGTGAACTGTTGGTTAATGACTTAAAAACGGGTTCGACGCTTTGAACGGTTTCAAAGCTCGCTTCTGTTCTCACTTAAAATGCACTCAAGACACTCTCTGCTATAGAGCCTTTTTGGCTAGCACCGTCTCGGGTCAAAAAATACTGGCCTAGCAGTATATACAGTATATAATAGCTTTCACCGATATTTTCCACGCCAACGATCAAGCGTTTTCATCGCCGGTCCAAGTAAACGTTACTCTTTTAGCAATTCCCGGGGAAGTGATCATAGTTACTCAGCTTCCTCCAGAGGCTCTGCGGGGATGACTATCGTCGCATAGAAACGGAGATCTTAGCTTGCTCACACGACCAACTGCGAAAATTCCACACCACCCGATCGGCCTGTACGTTGGCGACTGATCAGATTTCATATACGCTGGAAGCCTTACATATATGTTTATGTGTGTGGTCACATCAAGAAATTTGAATATTTGAATATTTATATTTAAGACAAAGTGGCACATTATATTGGATTTGTATTATACTCCAATCTTGTTAGACATGCTATACCTCCATTTTTAAAGAAATTAAATTTTTATTTAAAGTATTGTTTTTTTTTCTCTAATTTTGTGTAATCAATAACAAATTTAGAGTTTTAATATTTTTAATTATTTTTTCTGCTTTTTTATATTTTGTTTTTTATAAATTTTATTTCAACTCAAAATATTTTTTTTTTGTCGATTTTTTCATTTTAATTTCATAATAAGAAGGACATTTTTCTTATAATATTTGTTTTATCCCAATGGTTGATCAGACCCTCTTGCTTTCCTCCTTTTTCATTTAACGGTGTAATTAAAATAAAGTTTTTACCTATTCTATGTACTTTTTGCTTTTTTCATTTATTATTTTTAATGAAAACATTATTTTTATCTTCTATTTATTCTACGGCATAGGGTCCTTAATATACGGAGGCTTTCGTTTCGACTCTAAGAAGTAGGTTCTTTATCTTGTACATTTAACTCAAAATTTCTAGAATTTTTTATCATTTTTCTGTAAGCCTTAGCTTTCTCCAACAAAAGCCTATCTCTAATCTAATTTTTATTTCCCTAGAATCGCGTATATTGTAAACAGGATCTCTTTATGTATTTTAATAAAATCTATATAAAAATATATATGATCTGTTTGTTTCATACAAATTCGTATGAACAATAATTATGCGTTGCTGATGGTGCCGTGTTGAAACAATAAGTGAAATATTGGATCCAAATATCTCAATCAGTTTTGTCTGCGGATACACATATACGAACGAATGTATTTATTGAATGTTCTTTGACTTCTGTTGTCCCTAATGTCTGATGATGGTGGTATGCAGTAGAAATAAGGTTCTTGATCTTCATGTATTTACACAAGTCTGATATTCTCTGATTCTTATACTCAATTCCCATGTCACACGTGAACGTCTTTATTGGACCGTTTTTGAGTATGCAATTTTCGAATATTGCTTTTGCGACACTATTTCCACTTTTGTTTACAATTAAAATAGCTAATAGATATTTTGTTAAATCACATATTAATGTGACGATCTATTCATTACCATATTCGGATTTAGGTAGCAGAGCAACTGTGTCAACTATCACTGTGTCGAAAGCATTTATTGGTGTCTCTGTGTGAGTCATTGTGGTCTTTGTATGTGTCGTTGTTTTAGGCATCCGACATTTCTGGCTTTTTTGTAAGTAATCTTTTATATGACGTGTCATATTTTTCCAGTAGCAGTCTCTTTTAATTTTCGCAAGCGTTCTTGTTATGTCACTATGACCTCCTTGGGTTGGGTCGCTATGGTAAGTAGACACAATTGTTTGTATCTCTTTTTCATTTTGTATTGAGGACACTGGCTAGAGTAGCGCTATTCTTAATGATTTTAATACTTTATTGTCCTGTAGTATGTTGTATGACAGAAAGGCATATGCCCACAGTATTGTAGAGTATACAATATAACAAGTGGTCATATGCCCAAACTAAAAGATAGAGAATGAGCGCATAAACAAAGTGACACTTTATCACACGCTTACACAACCCAGCCAAGACCAATGCCGAAATATGATCAACCACTTATTTGTGGACTGGCCTACAGGGTGAGATCTGCAGCGAAAGCATTAACGGGTCACATGCGCAGTCCAATGCCTTCAGCATACATACTTCACACATTTTGAGCGGCAGAGCCCTATAAGATATACATATGTACGAAGCCGCTCCGCTGCTGGCGAAACCGGCAGCGCAGCTATGCGGTTTTAGCCTTATCAATTAATTGAATAAAGTAAAAAGAACATTCTGTTTTTTACCATCAATCAAACGACAACATTTTTATTACAGCCCATATTTTTGAAGGTATCCATTGAAATTGATTTAAAGATCTTTTCGCGCGGTGTCACTTTAAATTGGCTTATTTTTAATATACTCTTTTTGGAGCCATTGGAAAAACAGATCTAAGTCTAGGATTCCATTGGTATATAAATCGCTAACTTCAATTTTTGCGATAACTTTATTTCCCAGGCATTGTCAAGGGGCGGTGGAGTGAGATGGCATACGATTGGAATGTGTTTGGTCTTGACATGCGAAAGAGAGGAAGAGATAGGGCTAGTCATCAAACAAACATAACGATAGTCAATAAAGGGCGCGTTGGTACAGGGTATATCCGAGTCGGTGAGGTGACTGCCTTCTTTATTTTTTCTAATTCCAAAATATTTAAATTATCTAGACAACTTTGCCTATTTGTATGCCTTGTCATCTGATTGTGCCATGATTTTGTTATCTGTCTTTGAATTTTCTGTTTCTTCTATATTTGACATTTCTATGCAACTATCCAGCAGTGTCTTTCTCAGAAATTTGAGTAAGCCCAAGGCATTCAGCAAAGAATGCTGATGCCACTATTTGGTTACTTTGTAATAAGGAATCAAAATCAGATTTCAGCAGTAGGCTTATTTATTTCAAAATAGACTGAATTACATTTGCGTGAATATCAACTGTTTCCTGAGAGGCGTTAATGAAAGCGAAAGTGTTAACAAGAAAAGTAAAACTGATACTACTGCAATAATTAGCAAAAGAATCCACAACAATTTTTATATCGTCAATGTCTACTACTATCTTGACTACTATTATATACTATTTTGACGGTGTTGACCACGATGGTCGTATTGTCACCTTTATTTTGGAAGCATCTCCGACTATATAAGGTATATGTATATATTGTTGATGACGATAAGACGAGTTCATATAGCCACATCCGTCTGTCCGCCTGGATCAGCGCAAACTGCTAGACCACTACAGCTTCAGTGCTGAAATTTTTTATTTAGTTTTTTAATATGCTGCAGGCGTTGTATATCTAAGATTTCGACGGACCGGACCAGTACATCATATGCTCCCATAGGAACAATCGGTCGAAAATAGTTTTGGATCAATAACTCTGTTGTTTTTTATGGGAAACAAAAAAAAAGTATGAATCTTAGTTTTGTTTTCCATCCAAACGTCTATGTCAAATTTCATTAAGATCGGGCTTATGTATCATATAGCTCCAATAGGAACGATCGTTCAAAAATAGAGTATTGGATCAATAACTCTGTTGTTTTTTATGGAATATTTCTAAAAATTACATATCTTAGTTTGTTTTATTTCCAAGCGTCCCTGCCAAATTCCATCAAAATTTGGATAAGTAAGGAATTTAAATTTGTTTGTAAAATGAAAAGTCTTAATGTATTCCTTTCGATAAAATACACTTATGCCAACGTATTTTCCAATCCTCGAAACATGCCAAATAGTCCTTTTGCGGTACAGCCATCAGTGCCTTTTTCGATTCAGCTTTTATCTCCTCAATCGACTCGAAACACGTTCCCCGGAGTGGTCTCTTCAGTTTTGGGAATATCCAGAAGTCACACGTCCAAATCAGCGATTGCGAAACGATCTGCGTGAAATTTTTGAAAAAATGGTCATCAATAACTCTGATGTTGTTAGTCGACTTGCTTCACGTTAACGATGCATATTCACTTGTTGTTGTTTCAGGGTCGTAAGCATAAATCCAGGTCCATCTCCCGTAATGATGCCTTTGAACTTATCCTGATCGTCAGAAAGCATTATTTCACACACATCAACGCGTCGACCTTTTTTCTGGAAATTAAGCGTTTTGGGTACCAAACGAGATTTGACTTTTCGTAGGCCCAAATGGTCTTTCAAAATTGTTTTCACAGATCCAACTAGTATTTTGATTATATGAGTATGGTTTTTAACAGTCAACCGACGATTTTTGAGCACATTCTCCTTCATTTTAATGATCTTTAGGTCATCTGTTGACGTCGATGGTCGTCCGAAGCGCTCCAAGTCATCAACACGTTTCCGCCCCCTTTTTGAAGTCTTTGTACCACTAAAAGGCCATTGCAAAAATCAAAAATACACTCTTGGTCGTTTGGGTGAACAGCGGAGAGGGTGAAGAGGGATTTCCTCGGTAGGCGAGTGCGGTCACACATTTCTCCATAGCCATCGGGCGGTGCTTTTCGACCCTGATATTTTCATTAAGTCGAATTTCCATGTTTTGAACCATCAGTGCCTCCATAAAAATTAAGTGAATAAATATAGATTAGTTTTATAGTCAAGAGATTCTCTCTCATATAACACTTGGCACAATAACCTAAGCTTTGGTACTCTCCAGGTAAATGGTTGATAGAGGTTTTCCGCCCTCCTACAAGCATTGGTTCTTCGAGCCGGATACCTTTCCGCTCTTCCAGCTTAGCATCGATGGAAAATCTGATAAGCATGGAACTTGTTAATTGCCAATTCATTTCACACACTTACTTATACACTTAAAGGTCAAAATTTGCACGCTCCTCCAAAGCTAATTTTCCACCTTTTTTTCCTCTTGAAAATCCGGATGCATATATCATATTAACATATATCTATCCATATACATACATACATATGCACTGCTGATATCCGATTTTAGATTAAAAGTGAAAGTGCCAAAAAATTCTGATCTTTTATTACCTGTGAAAATTGTGCTTCGCTCAAATCAAATATTTTTATTAATTTTCTATAATGCATGTATACATCCATAAGTGCACTGGCCATATCTAGTTTTACCCTTTTCCTTTACAAGTTGTCATTGCTGCAAAAGTTTAATGCGTCTGCCGCTTTTATTGTGTTTAGTAATTTTTTTTCCTTTATTGGCTTGCATTGGGAGACACCTTATGGTTTTGCGGCGTCTTGGGCGGCAAAGACCACTAGCTGGCAATTTTTGATAAAATTCAACTCGGTCGCAAAACAAAAAATAGATATGAAATAAACGGAAGGTACGCCGTACACACATACTGTTTTAACAGATGTCATTTTCAAACCTGTTTGTATAGAGTACAATATACTATGTATAAAAAACCGCGGGGTGTAATGTGTTAGTTGGGCAGCGGATAAGCCCTTGCACTAATTCTGATGACGGATATGCACAAAAAAGTGGATCTTGTAATGCTTTGGCTGTTCTTTTTCGCTTCATTAAGTTGCAATACCCATCAAGTTTTAGTCTTGAAGATATGGTAAGTCTGCTGATGATAAAACTTGGTGGTTCTTTGAATAGCTATACAGACAACCTGCTCAACTTTTGTGCATCCTATCACATAATCTTCTGCAAAAATTTACCACGAGTCTGCAATACCCTCCCTCGTTTGATATGTATATTAAGTAAATGCGCACTTTAAATTGTTGGTCGTTAATTATGATTCGCTTAATTTGTAATTGTTGTTGTATATAATTAATTTGTATTATTATTAAGTTAATAAGTCCCTCGTTGTGTGATGTACTGTTACGGTCGTCATATAGTCAGATGTCAGTTTATGATGTAAGAGCTTCTGCTCAAATTGACTGACGGATTTATATTGTTTTTTATGATTTTACATTTGGTTCGCTTAGGTCTAACACATAGTGTCTATATGTGTATTTGTATGTATGCAGGTGGCATACATGCATTATGTATTACTTGGCTGCTTGAGCTGCAAAGTGCATGCTCAGCATTCCCATGCGCGACCGGCAAGTACATTGGCGGCTAAGCGGATGTCATATACGCTGGAATGTTTATATGTTTATGTGTCATCAAGTAATTTGAATATTTGTATCTTTATAGTTAAGACAAAGTGGCACATTATTATGGATGTGTGTTATACTCTAACTTTGTTAGGCATGCTACGCAGTGTTTAAACTTTTTATAAATTAACAACAACAGTTGAACTCCAAACAATAAGTTTTGTTGTTGCATCGCTTTATAATTTTGATTTTTATGTCTTTTCTTTTACGCTTGCACTCGCGCTACGCTTCGGTAGCCATTACAGGTGCCATTACAGTACAGGGTGGCATGGTAATCGCTGGCTGTATAGAATCCACTGATTTTTAACTGGCTGAGACTTCACCCGCGTCGCTAGCGTCGGTTAGGTCCACAATAGATCCAAAGCCGATTCTGCTGAACAAGTGCTATGTGCACGCATTAAAATTTTCAATAATTATAACGCATTATAATTATTATATACAATTATAATGCTGAGTGCAATATAGCAACTATAAACCCAAGAAGTGCTGATTAGCGCTCTGACCAAGCCATCCAATGTTCCACCCTATCTGCAATCATTCATTTGGAGCTACTTTGGGGAATGGAACTACGCTCAACACAAGGGGTCCAAGGCAGGAGCGCAGGCTTCTACTGATGAGCGTGTTAAGATCGACAGTCCCTTAAGTAGCACAGTTCTGGGCCAAATCTATTTAAGTGCCTTTGTACCTACCGCTTGTGTGGTGATAAGGTTATGGACCTCCGACCTTAAAATCTGCCGGATAGGCGGCAAAGGTGGCAAAATCATCAAAATCATTTTGCATTTATTTGCAACTATCTGAAACTACATAAATTACAAACTCAGCTGCGATCTACTCGCTTACAGCCTGGATGTAAAATGTAATTAATGTCTCAGCTGATTATCATTTAGCTTCTACCGAGCAACCGATGGACCCAGCAACGCAAGAAGAATCCCTTAGCACAAAAGCGAAAACTTAGCATTTACGCAAAGCAACGCAAACGGGCTACATGAACGCCAATGGCCCAATTCACAATATTTATATTAGGTTCTACTCAATTAAGCTTACGATAATTTTGACAATAATAACAAATTTGAATTTACTAGTAAAACTATCTCTTTTAAAAAAGAGCCCTGAAAAAGAGATCATGAGATGAATTCATGACCTTGATAAAATCTAAATAAGCAAAATAAATTAACAAATTTATCAATTTACAATAAAAATTCAAACTTTGTCTTATACTCTATCCAAATTTTGCGTCAATGTAATAAATTCATTCGAACACAAATACATTGACACCTTTAATACCGAATACAGTCCATTAATGGAATTTGTAACAAAAAAAGACAAAGCCTAAATTTTTAGTACAATTTTACTTGCGCAAAGGGGAGAGCGCAAGTAAAATTGTTAAACGAAATTCACTCAGTACAGGACATACAACCATAGTTTAAGTGCAATTGCGATTGATGAATGTAAAGAACTCTTTAAATAATCATATTAACGCATTAAGAAAAACACAGTGGTAAAAACTGAAACGCTAATATATCATGTTATCGTAATAGTCGTACAATACAAAACGATCATAGAATCCTTAAGTTCTTATCGCAATATGCTAACTAGTGATCGTCACAAACAATTATTAAAAGTTCTACAATCTTTAAACACCAGATAAAGAAACATTGTTATTAGAAGAGAAGTTTAAGGGAGTTGGCACGTTTCACTAAAATCCAACAAGTTTGCATAGAACATACAGAATTGTATGTTTCAAAGAAAAACGAACATAAACCAATAATAAAATTAAATAATATAAATAATAGATTAAATGATGTCGATATTGACTTAAAACATATATGTACAAATAATAATAGACAAAATATACCAAATTGCCATAGGCCGGGAATATGTGAGGCAAATCTCAGCATCAACTTCAGAGTTCCATGTCCTTTTAACGCTTCTTAACAGCAATAAGAATAATCGATAGGATTAAAGGAGATCAAAAGTATCTAGCCGTTGAGATTTTACATCAATAATCACAGGCTTCATATTCTATAAATTCCAAGACGAAACAACAATTAAAAAGATTAAAAAAAGCTCCCCGACAACGTAATAGAGGAATCAAAGCTTAATTACTAAACATAACCAAGCCTCTTAATATATGTACTAGCAAAATTGGCAAGTTGCGCAAGCAACTTGAAGCCTCGAATACTGACGAAGGGTTAGACCCAGAAAATGCTGACAAATTCTCCACTAAAGACTCGACAACTGCCATGACCCACAAGTGTGAGTATGAACGGTTGCGCACTATACTGGAAGCTGGTAATTTCAGTACTTTCAATTATAAAATGGGTAAATATATCCATTGCAGCTTTGGGATAACTGGTTGCAGTTACCAAAGAGATTATAATAATCGCGTAGATTATTAATCAAACAATGTTAATAACAGACGTTATTACCAAAATACGAAACAGAGGAAACTCTAGAGGCCGTGGCAGAGGCTAATACATACAAATATGCGAGCTATAGAAAGTCGTTCGGAAAACCAAAAAATCTTAGTTAAATAATGTAATTTTTAAATATGTAAATTTCAAAAATATTAAAACACGTAATAAATTTATCTTGTTTTTCACTACTGGTGCAGATATTTCAATTCTAAAAGAAATATCAACATTTTTGATAATATTAGGTCCAAAATATTCCCAGCTCGTGCTGAAGTTGTCCGGCAGATTAAATTAACATCAGCAGAACATGCGGTTCTGATGCCGAATAAGCACATTGAGGAAGGAATTTTTATTGGAAATACATTTTAGATGACATTTTTGTGCAAGTGCTGAAAACAACAAATGCAACCAAGATCCTAAAACAAAATAAAAGCCGATATGCAAAGTGACTATTCTTTGACTCCAAACTTTTTTAATTTTTTTGGGCAAAGATAGATGTCATGAAAAAACGAACTAAAAATTTTCCGCTACAATTTAAAACAAAACTAAATGAGCTATGCACACAGTACACGGATATATTCGGACTTGAAACACAAGAATAACTTTTTTATTAACAATGGCAAGAGTAGAAAACAAAAAGTACATACGAATAAATTAAAAATTAAAATATATAACAGAACCCTCTCAGCAACAGAACCATTTATCGATTTATGTATTTAGGCTGCGACTTTTTTTATTTACAAGAACTGACTATTCCACCCACAGCAAAACCCGACCAGACATAGCAAAATTTTCAAGAGTCCTGTTGGGATACTCAATGTTAACCCACTCATACTTATTAAACAAAGAACCCTTACCTGTATGCCAATTTTGCAACACCGAATTATTAATTACAATATTAATATTACATCCAATTAAGGGATTTCCGCAACTTAACAGACTCAGACAACAACACTTACAAAACAATCCATTAGAAATAATCTTCTTAGCTAACAATAAAAAAAAGGTGTAACATGTGTTAAAAAAGTCGTAAAAGCTTCTGATCTTCGTTATAGCATCTAAACACTAATATAAAATAAACCAGAAGGCCGTGCTAACTTTAACTGTAAGTTTTTTTACAAATGGGTGTTATAGAAAAAAAAAACACCTTTTGTGTAAAAAGGCGACATTTTAATTGGCTGTTTTTTCGACCAAAATTGTTATTCGGGCCGGTCGTTCCTATGGGACCTTTATCAAGTAGTACGTTTGGATATAAAGCAAACTAAGATACTTACTTTTTGCTTAAGATCCCATGGAGAACAACAAAGTTATTGTTCCAAGACTCTATTTTTGACCGATCGTTCGAAAGCTATATGATATAATGAGCCCGACAATGCCTGCAGTATATAGAAGACGGAGTAACTTGGCGAAATACTTTTCGGGCAGCGAATCGAAGTGAAATCCAAAATAGGCGGAGAGGCTAATGAATTGGCTTCCAAATATCCCTTAACCAACGAGGGATGCAAAATGATGACCCAGGTCAGACAAATACGGGCAAACGAGAAAATTTTCGAAGTCCACCATTCTTTTGTGGGAACAGTCTGTTCCGAATAAAATAGCCCTTCCATCTTGTAACGCTCTGAATCGATTATCCACCGAACGCTTTCGTGTGCTTGAGGCAAACGACATTTACAACCGAGTTAAAGGGTGCACACACTTCAGTCCGTCTCCCGAAAATCTTTCGCTCCAATGTGAACTCCATCAAAGGTCCAGATCAACCAAGCAATCCACGGGCATTCTGACTCCAATGAAGACCAAGGATCCAGACCTGATTGTTGAAAGCTACTTTGCTTCCACTATCGGCAAAGCCCTGCTAGGCACCGCGAGGGTCCCTATACATCACCTGGTCAGGGAGTACCAAGCTCCCGCGTTGATCGAAATGGGATCAGATGCGACATTCATATTACAAAGAATGCTTCAATAAAAGAAAAGTCCGACAGCGTTCAGGGTATCCACGACGGTAACCGGCATTAGTCAATGTGATGACAACAGCTCAGAAAAACTCGGTAAGATAACGCTTTCCGCCGCTGGCGACCCACTGCGACATTTTCAGGCAGTGTTGTGCTACCGAGTTTAAGAGGCTCGCTTCCATCCCGTCGGGTTCCACATAACGTTAAGCAGGAGTCCCAGGACCTACCATTAGCCGAATTCCCCATTATCCTTAAAGAGCGACTTGTAAAGAACGTCGGTGGTTCATTGGTCGGTCGGTGGTATTTTAGACAAACTTAATAAGTCTTCACAATTGTTTGACAACAAAATTAGGACAACTTCCCCTTTCTTAGGCTTTCGAAAGATATTCCAACTGCACCCACAGTCTGGATTTCTTTAGCTATAGCATTTATCAGGATATTCACGCGACTCGTCAGTACTGGCATTTTTTAAGTTTGCAGCCCGTATAGAGGTTGCTGGCAGCCTTCAGGAATAAATATTGCCCCAAATGTCTGGCACATCAGCTTTCCTCGGGATGCACATTAAGGACTTATCACCCACCAGTCCAATGGCCTCCAGCACCTACAGTCCTGTCTTTCATTTAGCACTTAATGCGTACCCGAATCATATAAGATCTCCACCACAAACTGCACCTTTTGTTAAAGCCCATCCAGATTCTTCAGCATCTTGGCGATCCAGAAAGCGGCCGCTCCCCGTCCGCAATTGTGCTCAGCGTAGCAATTACAACACGTTACAAGGAGAGCAGTATAATCACGCTTAAGGATGACCAGCGGGCGGAATGATGTCCTCATTAGGCGAATGAGGCGAATTTCGCCATATCCATCGGACGCTTAAATTCAACGCCGATATTTTCCTTAAGTCTAGTTTTCATGTTTATGCATCATCACTGCCTCCATAAGATTCCTGTGAACAAATATAGATTAGTTGAAAAGAAGCACTCGCGCGTTTTAATTCACCAGACCACACTTACCCCAACCTACTTGAGTTTCCTTCTGTTGCAACCGCCAAGTTCTACAATTCCGAATTTTCTAGCCCCGCTACATAAAATGTCTTCGTTTCTTTTGCTTCTCAGTTTTTAATGTCTTTCGGATAGTGCAGCAAAAATAAGTTGTATCGGGTTGTAGACGCAAAGGATTGGTCGAAGTATACCGATCGACTACGACTAGTTGCGGTGATCCAAGTATTTCCAGACTTTAAACAACAAGGATTGGTCCGGACTCCATTTCTCGTTCACGACATAGAAATCAAAGACGCAAATCCAATCAAACAGTGTTTTTATCCTATCGAAAACCTGATACATAAAGAAATTGGTCGAATGTCGGAAATGGGTGTCATCGAAAAAGCCCACAATCCAACAACAACTTTGGAAATCTCCCAAACGTCTGGTAACTAAGTACGGTAAGGCACGCTTTTGTTTGAACGCAAGAAGAATAAATAAAGTCATAAAGAAAGATCTGCAAAGTGTAAATTGAATTTTCGTTTGCGTGCCGAAGGCTAATATTATAGACCAAATCGATTTAAAAGATACCTCATGGCAAACCGCTTTCTCACCCCAGTCAAAACCCATAACTGCATTTACTATACCCGGTCGCCCTTTGTATCAATTTACAGTGATACCGTTTGGCTTAAGCAGCGCCTCGCAAACCATGGCACGCCATTAAGACGATTAAACTCCTGCAGATCTAAAATATTGTGTGGTCAAAACTTTTGACTATATTTGTGTGGTTTCAGAAGACTGCGATATGCCCGTGAATAATCTGATTCGGAATATACAAATTCCCCAGTGCAGAAGTGCGTGAAACACGCTAGAAAGTGGAAGTGGTTAAGTAGTATCGTAGATTTTTTGAACATTTTTCTTGTGTGACCTTTTCCATAACCGAATCGTTGACAAAGAAAAAAATTGTATGGACACGGGAAGCACATGTGTCCTTTGAGAAACTCAAGGAAAAACTTGTTTTAGCACCAATTGTACACGATCCAAAATTAAAAAAAAAAATTTCGTATGAAATGCAAGTGATGTTTTGATACAATTGTAATAAAAAAGGATAGGAAAAACGCATAGCGTTCATGTCAAAGAAGTTAAGAGGAATTGAGATGTAAAATCCAGGTATGAAAATGATAGACAATTACTTATTTATTCACGCAAAACATGACGGCGGCACTAAGTACAGCCAAATTAATAACTGGAAGATTTGGATGCCGCAAAGCTTATCAGAAGTGCGCCTGAGGATCAAGTTTCGGCTTATGGCGGAATAGCAAAAACGTTGGAACTTGTACGTCGGATGTTCTTTTGGCCTGGCGATGCACGTTTGACATTACTGTGGTATCGGAAAAACCTTACCAACGACTATATATCGACCTTTTGGCGCCATTTCCAAGAAGCAACCATATACTCCTGATAGTAGTGATAGTGACCCTTTATGGAAGTATCATTGACCACAAACGCTTAACGCCTTTACGAGCAAGGCGATCTACAGTAGTTTCGCCAATAGGCCAAAAATTTAACAATCCGTCACAACCTTTTTTGATAAAATGCACCCAAATTGACGTGTTCATATTTGTAAAAGTATTTTCTAAAAATAAGCAAGGAAATTGCGAAATTTCAAATCAAATTTGCAATTCAAATTCATTAGCATAAATTTTAAAATTCTAGGTACTTACTTTAAATTCTAATAAAAATAATTAACACAACTTATTAAATTGTTCTTGTAAAATTAATTTATTTGATTCAACCTTTTTTATTTATTTTTTTATTATGTTGTTTCGTGAACGGTTTTTTTTTGTAGTATTTGCATAAAGTTTAGGTGCCAAAATTTGCAAATGTGAGTATAAACTTTAATAAAGTGACGAAGTTTTACATTTTTTAAGGGCTGCTTTGCCCTACAAAACATTAGTTTGGCGTATTGTGCTGATATTTTTAGATCTATCTACGTCGTTTGTGGTTGTGTATAAATTTGCATAATCATTAATTTTTTCTCATTAATCAACAATTTTTTATTTGATTTGGTTTTTTATTTGAATTTAATTTTGGCAGGCAGTTTTTATGAGTGTATTTTTTCATGCCAATACATATTTGATTTTTGGTGCTCAGAGAATAAAACCAATGCACAAAAATTGAAGACATTGTATGATATTATACACAAAGAAATTGAATAGAACGGCTACCGTACCGGGCTGAACGATTTATCAAAGCCAATTGCGTACATATGCAAACAAATTGTAACTTTTTGGCAAAAGTACAATCGCACGAAATCTTCAGTAGTCCAATTTCAAAGTGTTTGGCTAAATGAGAAGAAAAGTATTTCATTGCGCTGTGCCCACAAGACATCTCAATTAAAAGATAAAGCAACTGATCGTGGAAGGCCAAAAAAAGATTTCTCGAAGGACAAAACGACGAAGAATAGCCAATCTGGTAAAACATGATGAGTCTGTTGCTTTAATTTTGCGTACCAGTTTTTCATCAAATGCAGTTGTATTGCTTTTCATAAAAGCAAACTTAACGAAACAGTAATACATGCTAATTCGTGGATATGTGAATCCAAAAACTTCAAGCGATTTATTGCCCAGTAATAAATAAATGTTAAATGGCAAAAGGAAAGACTATTCGAAAGAAAATTATGTTGACCGAATCCCACGATGAAGTTAAATGTCAAAGTTTCTTGAATCACAATGCATTTCGCATTATGCAACTTCAGTCTGAAGTTATTCAAAATACAAAGGACGATTCGGCTAAAACCCTGAATCTGATTGGAATGTGGGGATTTGATGAAAGATACCGATTTCTTTGTAGCCTATTACGTACCCCTCAAACTAATAAGTAAAACTAATGAGTTTAAAATTTTTTGAAAGAATCCCCGACCATCATTCACCCGATTTTGTAGGCCCATGCAGTTTCAATTTAAAAAAGAAACCAGATCAACCAATGGATGAGGAAAAATATTTTAAGGATAAAATTGACATGCTTCAAATATTGAGAAAAAATAAAACACCCACTACAGCTCACTATGGTGCACCATGGTGGTTGGAAAGATTTGCAATGCCTTAAACCATGCGCCTATACTGAGCCGCGGCCAAAAATACTTCTAGTGGTGATATGAAACTTTCATGAAAATTCTAAAAAAATGTTTTAAAAATATTGCGAAAAAATTGGACAGATTTGAGCATTATAGCATACAGCTTCTATTTTATTATTTTTTTTTTATTGTACAATCTAGAACTGACCCGGCGAACTTTGTTCCGCCTTAATAATGACAATAAATAAGCAGATTGTGTTTTTTTTTTGGAAAAAATACAAAAAAAAATTAAATAACTACATTAATCATTCATTATTATTTCTGTATTTAGTACATAAGTTGCTCTTCACTTAAGTACCTTGTGATACACGACATTTTTTGTTTTATTTTTATTATCAGGCGCAAAAACAAACAACGCAGATGGTCTTCCGACCCGTGAACATGCCACGTATAATTGACCATGGGAAAAACATGAATGTTCTAGATTTAAACCACAAACTTTTAAGGATTGGCCTTGTGATTTGTTGATGGTCATGGCAAATGCAAGACGTATCGGAAATTGAAGTCTTTTAAATTCAAACGGCATATCGGTTGGGATCATCGGGATCCTCGGAATGAAAACTTCCTCACCTTTGAATTTTCCTATCATTATCGTAGCGTAAATTACATTGTTCATCAATTTACTAACCACCAAACGCGTACCGTTGCACAGTTTTGGTTGGTTTATGTTTCGAAGCATGATTACTACGGAGCCAACCTTTAGGCGCAAATTGTGTGGTGGTAAGCCAGGCACGTCCAAAGAGTTTAAAAATTCAATTGGATAGTTGGTGGCTTCATCTTCATTTTTGACGCAGTCAATAGATTTGAATGAATGCATTGTTCCAAAGATCTTATTTTGAATTATATAGTTCAGGTCAATTACATCTTTATTTTTAGCCGCTAAAATTGCTCGCGCACTCAACCATTTATTATTTTTGTAGTTAGAAATAATATTTGGAAATACATTGTTGATAAGTTCGTCTTTTGACGAGACAAAATTACAGAAATTATTTGGAAATGATATTAATCCGCTCGATTTATCGACAGGTACTTGACCATTACCGATAGTCAGCAATTGCTCCGAGAAATCTTTGGCAGATGTATCATTAAGCAATGTAACTCTCATGTTTGTTGTCAGCTGAAGTTTCTTCACATAGCGCTATAGATTTGACGATTTGAGGCAAGCGTTTATTTCATCGGCAGACGTAGATCTTGGAATTACTGGCAGTATGCATCTAATGCACGTTTATGCGCCATTGTGCATTCGTCCCAGATGATGATTTTCGATGCCGCATAAACGTTGGCCATTGCTGAGTGTTTTGCAATATTACACATTGGTTCTTCAATAGTTTGAAGATTTAAAGGTAATTTGAATGCTGAATGAGCCGTACGGCATCCTTTTAACAATGTGGCTGCTATTCCAGAAGAAGCAACTGCAACCGCTATGTTGGATCTCGCCTGAACAGTTGCTAAAACTAATGACATAAGGAATGTCTTGCCAGTTCCACCAGGGGCATCTAGGAAATATAAACCACCATTTTCATCAGCGATTGCCTTCATTAAAGTATCATAAACTTCCTTTTGTTGGTAATTTAACAGGGGTACATTCCTTTGAACTACTAAATCTAATTCCTGGTGATCATATTCACGTTCCCGTTCCAATTCTCGATTAAATGCGTCATTCATTTCACGATTTGGCGCTGGCATTCCTAACCTGATTAATAAATTACCGCACATGAAGTAACACATATCTTCGATCAAGAGTAAAGCACGATTATGTATCTCCTCATTCATCTCAATATCGTGATTTCTGGAACTGACACAACTTTGGTGTAAAATATCTTCTGACATACTATCCTTGTATTTGTGCCACAGTTTACATGGGTTTGATGGAAAACATGTCGAAATTATTATAGCGAATAATGTGCGTATCTAACTTGGAGATGCAGAGATAATGGCTTCAGCGATTGTCGTATCCCAATGGGTATCGGTTTCTAATAAGTTCAATTCTTCACATGCAGCACGATATGTTGGGAATATTACACCATTAACAGTTCGTAGTGTCTCAAATGAAGTTGGCCCACGCACATTTACCAGCAACAACCGCAAATAGAAACATTCATCATTCTTTATATTAATTAAATACATACGACCAAGAGCATCAGTAGAACGCACATCTGGATACCCAGGAACCGCATCACCTTGCTTCCGTTTTTGCAAATTCTTGGATGACGCATTCCAAGTATAATAACGTGGCATCTCCGAGTAAAGCAAAGTTCGTGCAAACTGATCGCTTTGGCAGATTGCAAAAAAACTGGTCAATGTAGTTGCTGGAGGTGTTTCAGCACGTTGCGTAACATTCGAAGCCGTAAAATATACTCGTTGACCATTCTCCAGATGCACCGCCAAATGTATAACAGTAGGATGACGTTCGTGAATCGGAAATGCGAATATACGCCAAATCGCTTCATTACAGTTCACATAAAGACCAACTTGATAGCGTGAAATTTCATCGTTGGTATTTGAGGATTGCAATCCAAAAACCGCCATATCACTGCCTTTCGTGACATTTGCAAATATATTTTATGGACTTAACTGAATTGCAGTATTCAACGTTGCAATGAGTCTTAAACGTTTTAGAAATAAGTGTCGAATATGGAACAATCCATCCTTCTCCTTACTAAAATATCAGTGGGTATTGCAATGCATTATATGTTCGATGAGTTTCAGATATTTGTTGCAGTTGCCCAGTATCGCGACGTGTAAGCACAATATCGCGTTTTTCCAATTGTTCACCAACAATCAGGATGGCAACTTCGTCTACTGTTGGAGCGTTAAGTGTGCGTTCGTGTGTTCCAGATGGTCGTTTATCTGCTTTGATGACAACTTTATAGTCATCATTTGGTATGGGCTCTAAAGCACTCTTAAAAAACCTGACCAACGCATGATGTTCATGAAGCAGACACTGCAAGTCTTAAATAATTGCTCGCTTCATTCCTGCATTGATCCCTAGGCGTCGATCAAGTTGTTCTTCCATGTTTCCCATGAAATATATTTGTAAAAATTTATTCTGTGTATCCTCAAAAGGTAGTAATGATCCAATTTGATGGTGAATCTGTCCTTATATCTACAAAATAAAAACCAGACAGTATTAACTGGGTTATAAACACTTTTTCTGTGGGAGAGTAGAGTTCAGTATTAGCATATGTCATACATACCAATAGATAAAGTAAGTTATTCTTAACTACATTCTATGTAAGTACAACAATAAATACCTTAAATGTCGGATTAAATCCTCCGTCTTCGATAATGTCTGCCCCAAATGATGTCATTTGGAAACAACTATTGTATTTTCGAGTATTTGCAAGAAAGTGGCGTGATTCTTGTGTTTCGCCACAAAGCAATGAATACAATGGCCCATGTGGCGGAGTCAACACTGGCAATTTCACTTTACCATTAAGGTAACACAATCCAGGCGTTTCTCCGGAAAACTTTAACGCACCACAATACTCGCAAACAACGTCCATTTGCCCAATGCGAACGCTAGGATGCAAGCTGTAATCATTGCTGCAATCGTATCGAAACGCTGCTCGATTCAAATCAACTAAATATCTTGTTCTGCGTCGCAAATTATCTATTTGTTGCCATCTGTTGTTCGCTTGACGATTCTGCATTGCCAACTGAGCTGTTTTACGGGCTGTTTCACTTTGCTCTCGTGATTGAGAAGCACGAAGTCGAGCCATACTATCGCGGCGCTGTTCACGTGTCCATTCATTCGCAGTATTTTGTATTCTTCTTGCATTACGGCTTTGTCGGGAAAGATTCGATCGTCTTGGTCGCGGCATTATTAATTAAACTTTACCTCACTTCAATCCAATAGAAATAGTTTTAATATTGATTTCTTACAAATATCATATTGTCATCGCTAGACAGTAAAATCATTGCTCATTGCTGAGTGTTTTGCAATATTACACGTTGGTTCTTCAATAGTTTGAAGATATGAGATAAAAAGTATCCTATGTCCATTTCCTGGCTCTAAGCTACCTCCCTACCAATTTTCAGCCAAATCTGATCTGTCGTTTTTGAGTTATAAGTGGTTAACTAACACGACTTTCTGTTATTTGTATAGATTTTGTTCGAATCGGAAAATTATTTCCTGTACTTCTCATAGAATCGATTGTAATTATAAAAATTTTCGTTATTTTTAAAAATAAGCGAAAAAAAAAACACATTCAGCCGATATGCTCTGAATTTTTATATTAAACAAAATATTTATTTAGTTATTTGTCTCGCTTTGATAATACTTGTTGACCTATTATAAAGGGATCTGATCTTAAATAAGATTTTTTATTGAGTCTGTATTTGTTAACACGCGTGACATTTTCCAAGTATGCTGCAGATGACACTTTTTTATTTCTTTATTGTTTGATTCTGCAGCTTATTCGTAGTCTTTTAAACTTGAGAATTTTCTCGTAACTTGGTAATAAACTGTGGCTTTACAATTTATGAATGACCGAATAAGCTGGTATTGGTGTTTCGATAATCCAGTGTCCACTAAAGCGACAAAATCTTTTTAATATTCGCCTCGTTTGGCTTGTCATTCGGTTCAAAATCAGATGAGCGCAAAACATTAGCGTATATTAAGACAACTTTAAATTATTATTAAATACAATCGCATCGGCAACTATCGGCAGCTAAACTTTCCATGTTTATTGCCTTAAAGCATTGACAAATACAATGATACTAATCACAGTCGGGGGATCAAGGAGGAACACAACTACAACTTTATGTAAACATAAAAAACACGTACAGAAAGTAAACAAAAAAGGTTAAATCAATCATACATTCGAAAAGCTTTTTGCTTTACAAAACAAATGCTACGCGCAGCAGGCTTGCAAAAAAAAGCACGTGTTCAAGATTTTAATGCTATTTTGGGAAAGTCCCGTTCGATTTCCAGAAAAATGCAGTTTGCCATCAAGAAGTTTGGACATTGAAGACAAGATTTGTGTAAATTTTGTCAAAATATGTTGTGATGAACTTTTTGATTTTTGGCCTATGGGCGCAACCACAGTGCACTGTGCATTGGGCTGATATAATCTGAATTTGAGATTCGGATATTCTAATTAGTTAATCTTTTAGCTTTCAGACTTTGTGTTTTTTTTACCATTTTGCATTCTCTGCTCGCCTACAAAATCTTTTATCGAGTGTGAGATCAACCCTTTTTTTCAAATTTCGTTCGCTCGAAAAAGGGTCTTTTATGATGGGTCATAAAACTCGAGAGCAAAAATTTGTGTGCGCGAGATCGAACTTTTCTCTGCTTAAAAAGTTGTTGTTGTTAGCCAAAAAGTTGTTGTTGTGAGCCACAGGAGCCAAAAGAGTCACTACGTGTCTACCATTGCTTTAAACCAAACACCCTCAGCTTCATATTACACATGTGGGGCAAAGCCTACAGGAATGAATTACTTAGATAGATGCATCGGAAAATCAGTTCAAGATGAACCCTATTGATGTGGGCTCTCCTCATTACTTTCATCAATGCGTTTCTACGAATATGTTATTCATACTTCGTACCGTCTAGACCGAAATCCCTGCCAAATTCGCACACATAAAGAAAAGCAGAAGTAAATAAAAAGTGCAAAGGTACTTTCGAAATTTAATGAGATTAATAGTCGACAAACCAAAAGCTCATGGAAGTGAAACTTCTAATAATGGCAACACAGCAAGAAAGTTTTTCAAGAATCCTCATGAATCTCATAAAAATACAGGACTCGATGAGGGCTTGATAAGATGCTCTTCAATTCTTCTGGCCATGACGTTAGGATACAAAATAAATTAAGAATGTTTATGTTTAAGCACTATGTTTTTGAAACAACTAAGCTGCTTGCCAATAAATTTCCTTGGCTCTATGTTTTTCCGACTGTCCGTGAGATATTAATTAATTATCAATCTTTCTGAAGAATCCGCACAGGCAAGAAATAAGGATATCAAAATATTCAAATTGCATCACACCCGTAAAATTTTAGGAGTAATAACCAATACTTACTTAATTAATAGATTACTTTTAAGCTCAGATCCGTCAATTTCAGGGATCAGAAAATTTTCTAACAAACACGCTATGCTATTGAGGTCTGCTATCGACCCCCTGTGCGATCCAAGAATATTTCCAAAACAATATATTCTTTCGACATGAAGTTACGGAAAGAAGCAATAACGGATGGTAATTTAAAGCAAAGGAGTATAATGCGTGATTGAAGTCGTGGGGACAACTATACAACATGTATATACCGCACTTTGGTCCCCACAGTCTAATGCTTCTGAAAGGGTTAACAGATCTATCATATCTCGACGACGATCATCGAGAATAGAACAAACACATCCATGCAATAAGATGGGCCCTAAGAAACCCATATCATCAAAGAAAAAGGAGTTCGCCGTTTCATGCATTATTTGGTTTCGATATGGGCACCCATGGCTCCCATTATGCGATCCTCGAAAAGATTGGTATGCTTAATAAATTGTACAACGTTTTACGGTAGAATGATCAGCAAATATTATTGCGGAATGCGATTAGGAGTAATATAGCTCAAGCAACAGAGCACAATGCAAGGGTTTACGTTATGCAAATGGGGAATGGTAGGTCAAGAAGTTTATAGGCATAACAATGAACAGCGCAAAATTAAATTTGCTGTGGCTAAAGTGTCGAGTTAAAGAGAGAGTTATATGATGCAATAAATGACGAGCAGAGTTTCTGCTCTGGCATCATTCAGAAGACGACGAAGCCCTTTGACAGAACGGGAGGGTGGGAAAGTCCCAAGAACAAAAACAACATTTTTATTTGATCTGGTATTTCCCTTCTTATTTGTGCAAAGCAACACGAGTTAGTATCAGACAATTAGCGATTGAGAGAAAATGGGTTTTTGATTTAAATGTAAAAGATCAAGTTAACGATTTTGATTGCTATAAAAGGAACAAAAAAAAAAAAAAAAACCGACTTTAGTAAAAACTGTTATGTGATGTAAATTTGTGTTCTAAATCTACTCTGGATATTTTCCAAATTTATATTAAAATGTTTTATAAGTATATCGAAAACTGACACTAAGCCGAATAGCCAAAATTTTCATAAACAAATCAAATTTTTAACTGAAAACCAATTTTATTAAGAAAGGTTGCTTATAAGTTGAAAAAATTAAATTTTAATTAATGTCCACCACTGTATATATGTTAAGTTGGTTTGTGTTAAGAATTTATTTATATATAACAATTTTACAGTTGAACAAAGTGATAATAATAGGTCTGTGACAACTCTTTAAGACAACATAACGACAACTTTTTTTCACCACTTTGCGATTCTTCTAACAACGGTTAAATGCCACGATTATTGATGTCTGCTAATCTACTGTTCAACAACTTTAGATCTATATTTTTAAATCGGATATTTCCAATAATTATAATATTCATGTTGGAATATGCAAACCAAGTGGTTTACATATTTTTTCTCTGAGTTTGCCTTAACCTGAAATTGAACGGATTGGGATAAATAACTAAATTTAACAAAAATTTGGGCAAGTTACCTGGTGATTTGTGGAAATATAACAAGAGTACGGTGACTTTAGTGGCACAACGCTCGGAAAATCATTTGGTACTGAGGCTAAAGACGCGAGGCTGAAAATACACTATAGTAGTTTTTAAACCCATGCAGCACAAATGTATTTTTTCTATGTTTGAATCTTATTTTCATTTTCTCTGATAAAGTAGTGGTGTAATAGCCGTGCTCGAGGAACTTATTTATTTTCTGCAATGCGGGTGTATCGGCGATTTTTGTGCCAAAACCCCCCCAATACTGGTTGTTAGCCCATTGTTAGAAGTTACACCGGACCTAAAATCTTTAATACAATTAGCCCGTATTCGTTGATTCTAGACTGCTTTGCAAGTTCTCCCTTAAAATCTTTTCATCATAACTTTTGATGCGTATGAAACTGGGAGGGTTTGCTAATGTAGACTGTAATTTACTTTCTCTTATGGTAGGCAGTTTCCTAAGATGGAGCTACATGTTTGGAATGAAACTCAGGTTGTACATTACGGACTAGCTCTAAAAATGTACTCAATGCCCGACAAAATGCTAACAAAAAGGGTACAGGCGCTCTATAAAAATAATTTAAATGAAAAAAATGAATATTATCGAAAAAATATCAACGAAGCTATCTTTATATACATTTGCAATCTTTACCATTCATATTATTTTGCGTATGTGTGTGTATCAGTCGAAGTCACAACAGCTTTTACGCAATATAAATAACGACCGTAGCGCTGCGGAGCAAAATGGCAGAGCTAATCTATATACAATCTACTTAGACTTGGAACTTACCAAATATTCCAACAAACAAAATGTTTCTAATTTTTTCCTATTTTTCCTATGGGAACTATATAATTAAGTGCTCCGATCTTTACAAAATCTGGCGAAAAGTTGCGGACCATAACAAATTAATAACCAACAAAGTTTTTCTCACTAAGACTGCTTGTTCACCGATCGAGTCTAAAAAAAATTTACAAAAAGGTGCGGGCAACATTAATACATATTAGTTGCGAGTATGATTTGAGAAACTTAAAAAACAAAAAAGATTTCTCACTAAGACTTCCTTTTCGACTGATAGTTCCCATGGCATTTATATGATATAGTGGCCCCCAAAAACTTATCCTACGTGCTGAAACAGAAGGACGGACGGATATTTACAAACATCTCAACAATTTTATAATACCCTCTGCAAGGGTATAAAAATTGATTTAAAAAAAACCCCAGCAATTAACCAAAGGGTTATATTGCAGCAGCTTATATTGCACTTGCTACGCGTAAGGCAGTAGAAAATCAGTTTTAGCTTTGCAAAAATATGGCTTTAGTCTGGAACAGACAGACCTTATTAGATCCCAGCACACCACACGAACCAGCTGCAGAAGAACGAACTGTAAAAACGGTAGTATTATAAAACCTAAATTAGACATGAATTCAGCAGTAGGAAAATATAATAGCCACCGGAGCATAAGTCTCCGTAAAAAAAACCCGGAGTTCAATTACCAAAATAGACAAAAAATTATAATTTATTTTTAAATGGAATAAGTAATGCTTCAATATTAGCAATATGTTAAGCTCATACTGAGTTAAAAATAGAAAATCTTCTAATTTGACAAGAACTTTATACCGTAGAACAGGAATTCCCAATACCCACCGATGGTATCCCAATATCCAAGGAATGCGCAAAAGCATTTCAACATTTGAACAAATTGTTATTGAATTCATCAATATTGCAATACCCAGATTGTTAAAATGAATTTAGGATTACAACAGATGCAAGCAAACTGGTCTGTGGTCCCGTACTAAGTCAAAAATACGAAGGCATACAATTACGAATCGCGTTCGCATCAAGAGCTTTTACAAAGGCAGAAATCCGTTAAGAAATTTTTATATTTAAGGCCATATGTTTATAGAAGAATATTTTTAAGAATGAACCTTTCAAGTGGCGGTCCCCCTTGTTTGTTGTCACTGTGCCGTTGTAGCCAGTGGGTGGAATAGTGCCTTCATCTATCAGACTAATATGTGTTCCAGAGCTCTGCCAGCTATCCTAATAATTTATAGTTTCCTGGCAGATCTTATGCAATCGATCGGTCTGTGTCGGCAAGTTAGGACATTTACATTTGCAAGTCCATTTAATGTCTCGTCAGCAAAGCTATCCGCAATCAGAGCAGCTTCTTGTCTTGGCGTTCAAGCGAGCTTTAGAGTGGGGTAATAGGAGTGTCGTACCTGAAGAAATAAGCTGTAGCAGACAGTTGGAGAGTGAGCATCTTTGTTGGTGGAGACATTAAATATTACTTATAATGTTAGGTTAGTATTCTTTAATGGTAATGTTTATTATTTTTTTATTTATTATTAATTATTATACAAAATAATAAAATAACTAACAGGTAAAGAATGCTAGCTACTAAGGCCATCGACTCGAGAGTTAACTTATATCTTATTGAGTAAGTTATTTACATCTAGGAATTTAATTACTAATTTGATGTTATTGAGAGTGGGTGATATATGTAGAAAGGGAGGTGGGTTGGATTTGGCCAAATAGACAAATCCTTGAATTATTAAGTTATGGGCAGGTATCCAATATGTGTTTGGTTGATAATTCTCCCCCGCATTTCGGGCGTCTGGGCTTAGCTTTTTCATTAAGCAGATGGTCGAGGGTAAGACGGTGTGACCAGTTCTGAGGCGGGCGAAGATATTACAATGTCTTCTGTGCAATGAAGGTTGATATCGGACTGGTTCCTTGCTTGGGTTAAAGTGTTTAAACCTATGAACGTAACTGTCCTATTGATAAATAATTTTCATTTGCTTAAGGCAAGAGTGGCCACTGAGAGTACCACTGAGAGTGGTGATCCCTGTAGAATGCCGTTGTGTAATTTATAGAAATTAGTTAAGGTATTATTAACTCTAAAACGGATGGATCGCTTGGTCATGAAAGCCTTCACTAGGTAGGAGGTCTTAGGACCTACCCCCCACCGGGAAAGTTGCTCCAGTACGATGTGCCCACCAATGCGATCAAAAGCTTTTTCAAATTCAGTAGCCAGAATGGTTACATGCTTTTTGGTGGAAAGAGCATCTGACGTGTATTGATGGATATGCAATAGTGAGTCCATGGTACTGTGTTGTTATTTGAATGCAGTTTGGTTGGGGCCGATACGTTTATTTTTGGTAAAAAACCACATGATCCTTTTGGCAAGAATTTTTTCAGTGTTTTGTTCAAGAAAGTAGGGATATGGGACGCAAGGATGATAATTCGAAGCATAGAGTCTGAGATGCGGTCATAACCAACCAGTCTTAGCGAGCTGCAGGGCTTTAGCTCAATCAATGTGATCTGACCATCAAAATACTTAACAACTGCGGAAATGTGATAAGGCGAGTAGGCTAAAGAGAGGAAGTTTTATTTATTAACTTTATATACATTAGAGCAGTTTTCATCACTGGAATAATCGGACCACATAGCTCCAAAAGCATTGCCAATGTCAACCGAATTTTGTAGCTCAACATTATTTTCTCTGATGGATTTAAGAGGCCCTGGGACGATTCCGACTAATTTGTTGACATCCGCCCTAAATTTTTTGGTTGTGGAAAGTGGGCTTATGTTAGAGGTAAAATTGCTAAAAGAATCCCGTTTAGCTCTAATAGCTTCTCTTTTAAATAGGGCTAACCCTTTTTTGTAGGCTACTAAATTGATGGAGTTTTAAGAGGTTTTATAGTTATGCCAGAGAATCTGCTTTTGTTTTCTTAGATCTTGGAGACTTGGACTGAACGAAACAGGTTTTCTTATCTGTTTTTTAGGATAACTTTGTGGAATGGCTACGTTGGCTGCTGTTTTCATGCTCTTCGTAATTCTGGCTACGAAGAGGTTCAAGTCGTTGGTCGACGGAAACTGGAAGTGCTTTTTGCAAACCGACTAGAAGATATTCCAGTTGGCCTAGTCAGTTTTGAACCTAATTATAGGTGGGAGTTTCTTAGGTTTTCAATGTGTCAGAAGGTTAATAGTAATAGGAAAATAATCGCTCCCGTGTACATTTTGCAATGGACCATTTGCTGTATTGTACTAGGGATACGGAAGTCATACTCAGATGAATGTTAGTAAAAGAGTTGTGTGTTAAATGGTGGGTGGCAGAGACGTCATTTAAAAGAGCTAAGTTTGTTCTGACTATTAGATCTTCAACCTGATAACCTTTGGGATTGCGAGAGCTTGACCCCCAAAGTGGACTCCAAGCGTTGAAGTCCCCGACAAAAACTATAGGCTTATGAGCTGACTCTACAATATTTTTTTAATTATTATCTATCTATCTATTTATATAAAAATGTTATGTTCGTTTCTCCAACATCTATGGATTCGAAAACTACTGAACCGATTGCACCCAAATTTTGACACACTATGAAGTCAACTGTCAGCTCGGTTTATGGCTACTTTTTATGTCGATATCACACCCGCTAGCGCGGGTCACTAAAATGGTTTGGTGGTGCAATGACACTATTGGCAGGTGATTTTCGACAAATATTGCCAGTTGTTCCACGCTTAACGCCAGCTGATGAACTAAATGCATGTTTGAAGTCGTCCATTTTATGGAAATACTTTAAAACACTTAAATTATGTATAAACATGAGAGTCGAATTGCAGAAAGGCCAGTCTGGAGAAGTGGTAATGGTATTATTGCTGTTGATACATCATCGGAATACATTACATTCCCTACCAATTTTTGTAACTTTTGTGAATCAAAGACCCAACTCATGGAGATGGTTTTCCCAAACATAGCTAAAAATTACGTAAATCACGATCGCTTAAGCGAACGTGTTATATCGGCCGCAAAAAATGTTGACGTGAACGAAATTAATTTTCAGATTCAAGAGAAAATAGCTGGCGAATTGAACAAGTACAAATCGGTTGATTCCGTTACTAATAATGATGATGTTGTCAATTATCCAACAGAATTTTTAAATTCCCTGGAATTACCCGGCTTACCACCTCATAATCTGCAAGTAAAAATCGGATCAGTAATTATTATGTTAGGAACATAAACCAGCCACGTCTGTGTAATGGCACCCGGCTTGCAGTGAAGAAATTATTGAACAATGTCATCGAAGCAACAGAGACTATTTCTAGAGCTTTGTAGAGCGCGTGTGGTTTTGAGCTTAGTGCTTAAATAAGAATGCAAAGCTGTTCAATAGCGATTTGTAAAAATATTAGTGAAATTGTTATGAAATTGAATCCTAAGAAATAAACACTATTATGAAAATATATATTTTGTTTTTTTTTTTCATTTCATTTTCAGGTATAGCGAGACCAGGGAATTATGGATTCATTTTTATATGGAGGGTTCAGTTGAAATTAAATAGGTACTCATACCTAAGAACAAAATAAAGTAGTGCATCATTGCAACGCTAAGGCGGTACGAAGTTCGCCGGGTCAGCTATATTAAATATAAGATGATAGTTTTGTGTGGGATGTTTTGACGTACAAGTATACCAACGCCATGCTTCGCATTAAGATTGAGAGAGTTATTGGAAAAAAAAAACAATAAATGGTGTGGGAGTTGCAACATGATTATTATTAGATTTGACATTAGTCTCTTGTAGGCATATAATATCCGGTTTTGTTTGTTTAATTAATAATAATAGATCAGTGTAATTGTTGAAATATGCGTTTATGTTCCATTGCAGAATTGTAAGGGTCATTTTTTGGAAGGCGTAAAGTGGATATTATATGCAGTGGAAAAAATTTATTCCCATTTACATATAGTTAAATGGGTAGAGGAAGTTGGAAGTTTTGTGTTAGAAAATTTTTTAATTTTGTTAGTTTGGGGTCGTTTTAAAAATTCAGTGGTTTTAGGCGAGCAGCCCAGAGCAGCATAGTCGCAATCGTTATCTTTGTGGTTATCTTTGTGCTGTTCTTGCTGATAAGACAGCGGGGTAGAGGTGTTCAATGATGTTGTTGTTATTGTTTCTTCTTTTTTGACAGTAATTGTCTTATCTTTGCTTAGTTTGTTGTGATTTGTGCTTGAGTTGTAGTTTTTGTTGTTTTTTTGATCAGATGTTTTTTCGTTGCTATTGTGTCTAGCCTTCGTTACCGCAGCGTAGGAAGAAGGGTTAGATTGCTTTGTTGTTGATGCATTAAAGAGTAACTTAGCTTCGCGCATTGTTTCGTCTTGATTTTCAAAATTTCTCTGTGCTGCTGATATTTGGGGCATTGGCGAGAGGAAGATGGGTGATCTTTTGAGCAGTTGACGCATTTCGATTGTGTGTAGTTATCAGGCAAATGGGGAGGTGAAGCACAATTAACACAAACACAAAGTGAATAATTTTTGCAGTGTTCAGCTGTATGGCCAAGCAGCTGGCAAGATTTACACCTTATTGGGTTTGGTATATACTCCCGTACTTTTACGGAATGCCATGCAATATCGATTTTGCTGTAAAGATGGTATAAATCAAATGTAACCAGAATTACTCCGGAGGGTTTAATGCCAGTATCCGTAGTTTTGGTGAATATGAAAATACCAGTGACTTTTTGGGATCGTAGTTTTTCTATAACATCTTCGTTGGAAACGTCGGAGAGGTACAGAGCATATATTGTGCCTTTTAATTGGTTAAGAGTTTCATGCATTTTCCATGTGATGTAGCAAATGTCCGATAAAGAAGGTGAACTGACGAATTTTTCAGTCTCGCTTTGCTTTTTATTCAGCATTAGAAGGTTGCCGTCACGGAAGTTTTAAAAGAAGGAGATGTTTTTAGATATAAGGCGTAAGGAGTTGAACACGTCAATACAGGAGAATCTGAGATTTTTTTCATTGTTTTTTGATGCGATTACAATGAATTTCGGGTTTTCGAGGGTTATTGTTGGAAGTTCGGGGACGGTCAGGTTGATTTTTTGTCTCTTTTTTTCGCAAGTCGGCTGTCAGAGAGCAACGCAAACTGATTGGCCCTCAGAAAAGGGGGAGGCTCCATAGTCTGATGAAATAAGCTTTAGGTTTAAGAGCTAAAACCGAACTGCATTCACGAAGGGACGTATGAAAGCAAATAATGATAGACCACGTGGCGTACACCGATTAAACTCTACTGATACGAAAACTGACGTCTGCCCGCAACGAGAGCTATTCGAAGACTGTGTTTATTATTATTTACCAGGTTTGTGAAGAGTGCCAGTTTATAATTATTTTGATAAAAGATAATGATTTTGAATAGTTTTTTCATCGCGACATACTCAAAGAAAAGAGCAACAACGAAAAATTAATAAAAATAATAGTAAGGCCAAATGGGAGAATTATGGACGCTTACGGTTAGATTTACGGTGTGCCTTGTGAAAGAGTTTACCAGACTTAGTACGAACTGTCACTTTTCTATTTTCCTGCACTTCTTCTTTACTGTACTGCTTCTTTTCCTTACCCTTGATCTGCTTATTTTTAACAAAGACTGTTTTCCCTTCGGCGTACTAAATGGATTTTTTAAATTTTAATTTGTCTATTAATGGCAAGTTCTTGCCGACGTTCGATCAGGCCCCTAATGTCCTCAAATGTTTTGCGTTGAAAATAATCTGGTTTCTATAAATATTCATGGCGACCTCCATATGGGGGATAAGGTCAGAAGCGTCTTGTTGTCCACTGTGCATTGTTGCCAACGAATCTGTGTCACGGAGGGCCAATAGATTCATGTCCGACTGGTCGGGGTCATGGGATATTTGCGATAACGCATCCGCAACCACGTTTGCCTTGTCCGGCTTATTTTCGCCTTCCAACGTTTCGACTTTGTGTTGAAATTCCTATTGATCATGGCATACGTAAGCGGCTGGTGGTCCGTATAGATTTTTATGGAGGCAGCTCCATATAGAAACGTTCGTAGGTTGTCCAGAGCCCAAACAATGGCTAACATCTCCTTTTCAATGGTGGCGCAATTTTCTTTAGTTTTGTCAAGCGATCTTGAGATGTATGCTATAGGACGATCTTCTCCTGAGCTAACTTGGGACAACACGTCGCCGAGAGCAAAGTCCGATGCATCGGTGAGAAGATAAAAAGGTTTTGTAAAATCTGGAAAAGCTAAAACCTCCGATGAAGAAAGAAGGGCCTTAAGGTCTTTAAACGCTTGTAGCTCCGGTTGACCAAGCTCAATAAAAACATTCTTGGATTGAGAGGCCTTGATTTGCGTTTTTTCCTTTGGTAAGATTTGTTATGGACTTGGCAATTTTCGCATCTTCTAAATCTTCTGTTGTATAATATCATGCCTAAAAAGGATTTGAGCTGTTTCCGATTGGTGGGATATGTATGATGTTTTGTCTTTATCTTTAAAATTTGTTTTCAAACTTTCTTTATTGCTGGATCAAAATTATTTTTAAGTGGGTATGTTTGTGTTTAACTTGCCCGAAAATAAGTTCGAATTACAATTTCTGAAAGGCAATGTCTTCTCTCACCCGTTATTGAATTATCGTATGTTAATGTTGTGTTTCTTTTTTTTTTTCCAAGTATAATAGTGTAGTTTATAATTCTTCCTTTTCCAAAGCTTTCAAATTCTCCAATGAACGATGGTACTATGTGAAAAGATGAAAAATGGAATAAGTGCTTGTATGTACAAATTTTTGTCGTTAATTCAATTTCAATTTTTGAATATTTTCGTTTTTACTTGTCGCAAAGCTGCCTATCGCGATGCCCGATTGATTGAGGGTGATCACATCCTCACTCGGGAAGATACCTTCGGTGGGAAGCACCACTGATGGCCAATACCTGCGTATTTTCTTTATTTTTTTCCACTCTTTATAAACTTACCACTCGCAGTGGTTTTGACACTCATTAAATTATTTTTTTGTAGCTGACCGCCAACCACCACGTTCACGAGTGTCCATCAATTGCTGAATGAATGTTTTTCCCTTTTCGTTTATTTTTATAATTTTTATTTATTTATGTTGCCAATGAGGATGCAAAATTCGACTTCCAAATTAACTCTTTGAGTTCCAACCACTTTGATTTTCAACGAATATTTGTTATTTTTATAATATGCTCTGATGGGAATTTGAACCCCGGACACAAAAAATTAAAACTTTATTTTTATTTGTTTAAAACCAACACTCATGCATTGGGCAAACAAAAAAATTGTGGATTATTTTATGAATTTCTTACTTATGCCATTCACCGACAGGGTTTTGAACCCCGGTTAAAACAAAAATTGTATTTGGCAGAGAATTTATTTATCCTTGACAAAAGGATATTGAAGAAAACCACGACTTGTCTGTTTGACAGATTTAGGGAGAGTGATTTTGAAACGAAAATTGTACATTTATTCAAGGGCTGATCTGCGTTTCTTTTATTTCAAAAGAATTTTAGCTGCTTTGCAACGGACGCAGATTAACTAGAATTATTTCGCTTGCTACACACACACACGCAGAATAATAGAAATATTAGATCTGTTTTTATTTGGAATGAATTTTAAGAGTGCCGCGGCGGTCGCAGTTCAACTAGAATTATTGAATTGTTCGGCACATGCAGAACAACTGAAATAATTGTATTTGCTAAGATTCCGACAAATGCGATTCCAATACGTTTGTTGTGTAACCATCCACTTTAATTTTTCGGTGGGCATTCACAAGAAAGAAGACTTTTAGATCTTGTTATTTATTTTCAATTGCGTTTACTTCTTTTTATTTACTTTATTTCGGGAACACGTTCGCTTAAGGCATGTATGGGCAAAAAAGAAAAAAAGCGTTATTAACGAAAGACGCGACGGACCCTGCTCGGGCGCCAGTTAACTTCTGCTGATACTGCTGCAGCCGCCGATGCTGGTGTATGGTGTTTGGTCAGCCAATCAATAATATGTGTTTTATTGGGAAGTGTACCAAATTCTATAACGATATTTTAAATATTGCGGGAGAAAATCACTTTTTCCCGAATTTCAGCGGCGGGAGGGGGCGTGGCAAAAATTCATACAGACGGATATGGCTCTACCGACTCGGCTGTTGATGCTGATCAAGAATATGTATACTTCATAGGGTCGGAAACGCTTCCTTCTGCCTTTTACATACATTGTGGCGACCTTAATATACCCTTTTACCCTATGGGTACAGAGTATAAAAACGAAAAATTACTATAAATACAAAAAAAAAAAAAGAAAATCTGTCTTATGAGTTAGCTATCACTAAGACGTCTCAGGCAAAGAATGTCAAAAAACGTGTCAGAATCTGTTCCACAAACGAACAAATAATAATCATCGTTGGTGTTGCTCATTGGAGTATTTAAAAATGCACCAACAAGTCTGGAAATATATATCTAGCGATTGCGCAAGTTTTTAAGATTTTGATGAGAGTGTGTCTGTGGTTTTTAATACTGTAATAAATTTCAAGTTAATTTTACATGTTTTTATATAAAATACAAGTCTCATTTTAATTACTCTAATCTTGGCCTCTTGGTTACGAATAAACAACTAAATTAGAAAAAGAACAGGCGGTGCTTATTTAATTAAGATCGTCGCAGCGGCATATTTTTTATGCTTATGTGTCTACTTATGTGCATAGAAAAGTACTGCAAGAATGAAGTGAATCAATAAGGGAGAACGCTAAAGGCAAACTCCGTGGCGTTTACTAAAAGAGTATTATATTTTAGTTCCCGTGGTCACAAGTCAATTTCCAGACCTTAATTTCGGCAACACTTGGAAAGATACGTATAGGCATTGTATGTCCCATCATTAATGAAAAAATCGACTTAGGTAATTTCTTTTCAACGCTTAAAAAAGCAACTGATGATATAAATGACACTAAGCGAAATCATATTTTAAAACTGTAGTATAATAGACTTCAAGGATAATGGGGCCGATATGAAAAAATAAGAATATCAGATTAGCACACCCAGATTACAATATAAAAATAATAACGATGAAAAACTAGAAATAATCAAAAAACATCATGATGACCATGTATTGGTTGGCCACACCCGAATATCCAGATTATTAAGAAGGAAGAACATATTTGGAAAAGACGTTACACGAGAAGATTATAAGCTTAAACAATGATGGAGCATCGAAAATGTAGATAACGCAATATAAAAAGTAAACACTTAAAAAAATAGTGGTGAGTAACTTAGTTCTGTTGAAAATCGACTAAGGGCACAATTTTGAGAATACATTTTAGGGACCAAGCAATCATGATAGAACAATTTTTTCGATAGCTATAGGAAAAAAGGAGTTAAAAGTACACAAAGATAGAATTGTTAAAATTAACCAATCATTAATATTTACAATTATAAAAAAAATTTTTGTTTACCGTTTTAAAATATATCCAAATAGTTTATATAGATCGTTAAAAAAATATTAAAAAATAGGTTGAAAACAAATTTATCGATTAAAATAAATATACATATATACATGCATACAGTCAGTGTACACCTTTTTTTCCAAAAATTTTCCTTTTCAACAAAAAAAAAAATTTTGTCTATCATTCTTCAATATGTCAATAACACGGATTGGCTTATTCTACGACCAGATGATTACAATGAAGATATACCAATACCATTTATAAAACATGCAGGTCTAAACTAACTAAATATCCCACTACGAACGGTAATAGTCCGAAACATAGAGATTTCCAATCAAAAGTCTGATATACTGATTGCAGCACAAGATTTTCAAAAAAATGCATACTTGTAGCAAACTCCATAATAAACGCTATCCAAGGTTACACTAGACTTTTAAACACCACAGATAAACGAATAATAATAAATAAATCAGAAAATAAAACAGAGAATTTGGATAATTAGGATATAGCAACGAAAACTAGCTTGGAACAATTTATTCTGTCTTCCCTAGTTGATTTCACGATTCTTACGAATCGTGCTGCTGGTAACGACTTTTTTAATTTATCGGCCAATTAAGAATCTGTTGAAATATACTTAGCACAAATTATTTCTTTGTGAATTTGTTCCCCACAAAAATTACATTTAATATCTAGGTGCCTCGCTTTTTTTTTTTGTGCTAAGTACGATTATTGGCAATACTAATAAAATCTTGATTGTTTTCAAATATATCAAATATATCTATTGGAATTCTAGCTTAACTTCATTTATTAATGACTTCAGTCATAACACTTCTTAAAGAAATAGAGCCATGGATTCCGCTTCAGTTGACGAAGCAGCAATGGAATTTAGTTTTATGGTTTTCCATGAAATCAATCAATCAACAAACATTTTAGATACGAATCTTCTGTCAGTCTCATTTCCAGCCCAATCAAAATCAACATATCCCATCAGAATACTATTAATATTTATATTTTAATGAAATATCAATTTAAGTCAGCTTTTTAAATACCTTAAGACCCCTAAGACATTGCCAGTTTGTTTTTATTTGTATATCGACTTTAAATGCTTATCGATGTACTCAAGTCGAGACGACGTGAACGTAACATATTGTACATTTAACAACCAATCAGGTTTCTACAAGGAATCGTCATATGATTCTTTTGATTGTAAGCCCTCATAGTCTAGTTTTCTTGGTGTACTAACTTCATAACAATTTTCCATGTTAATTTTTCTAAAAACATTGTTAATATAAGATGATTGACTGAGACATAACTAATTGTTCTTTCTGTCAATTTTTATGTCAATATAGAAACGAGTTTCTTGTAGGTACATAAGTGTTTTCAAATTTAATTAGTTGTCAGATTTAAATTCAGACATTGTACGAGATTCATTAGTAGCAAATACTACATTATCGACATATGTAAGAACATAAATATTTTTGAAAAATCTCCTTTATCTAAAATGTATATACAATATTCAGCTGCTAAACTTTCAAATTCAGCTTCCTTTAGCACCGAATCAAAAACATCACACCAACATCTTGCAGGTTGCTTAAGGCCATAATTTGCTTTCCGTTCAAAAATACGGTTCTTACATCCATGTGATAATCTTTTAGATTACATATATTGATTTGAGAGTGCTGAAAGAAATCTAAAGCTTGAAATTCGTGCAACAGGTGCTAATGTTTTATTACGAGTATTATTAGCATAATCATTCCTGAGAAAAACCTCTTGCTACGAGTCTTGTTTTATAACTTTTTAAGTTGCATAATTCATCTTGTTTTATACTAAACACCCACTTGCAATGTACTATGTTTGTGATTTGCATTAAGTATCAAATAAAAATTCAAAAATAGATATTATATTTGGGTTTTAAAATATTACTCAGAAATAACTTATATTTTTGATTTTTATTGCAAAAAAAAAATCTATAAAAATTATTTTCATGTTTTGTCAAAAAAAAAATTAATGAATACGATCGTTCCTATGGGAGCTATATTATACAGAAGTCCGATCCGGCTGAGTCCGAGATATACAATATAAAGGACTTTATGCGAAATTTCAGGAGATTGCACAAATCCAGACGGACGGACGGACGGACGGACGGACGGACAGACGGACTGACGGACAAGGCTATATGAACTCGTCTTATTGTGCTGATCAAGAAGTTATATACTTTAAATGGTCGGAGATGCTTCCTTCTATGCGGTGCACACTTCTGTCCAAAATTAATATACCCTTCTTGCAAACGTATAACAATTAAAGTGTAATTTACTCGGCAGGCAAGCAAAAGACTTCCAAATTGACAAGGTTTTTTTGTAACGAAAATACGGAACGCATTCCATACTAGCAAGCAAGGGGTCGCTTTTGAAAAACACCAACATTCCTATGCGTGTGCCTCTGACAGTGTTTAAAAGTCTATTCCAAATAACTGTTTAAGTAGTGCACACTTCGAATGTGACAAAATCGCATGCAAAGACCAAACACATAGCAACCAGGCTGCCGCCCCTTGACTTTGCTTAAAAAAAGATTATGCGTAAAACTTGGCTATTTTTCCAAATTTTATGAAATTTGATATTAGCAAATATATGTTTGCCAAATTTCATTGCGAAACTTAAAATATTGCGTATATTGAAAAAATTTGAAATAAACTTGATATCCGTACACACTATACGAGTCTACATACCAAATTTGGTTTTCCCAGCTCTTATAGTCTCCGAGATATAGGTATTCATACGGATGGACGGACATATCAAAACCATATATACTTTATAGGGTCGGAAACGCTTCCTTCTGCCTGTTACACACGTTTCGGCAATTTTAATATATCCTTTTACCATATGGGTACAGGATATAAAAACCCTTCATTCTTTTGTATATAACCTTAAGTTTTCAGTGTGATGCTCCCATATAAGCATACATAGCACCATACAAATGTCATAAGAGTGAGCGATATGGCATGCTATGAAATAAAATGTCAGTACATTGTGAACACTATTGATGTTATATTACAAAAAGAAAAGTAGAAAAGAATCAAATGTTTCTTAATTAATGGGCTCAACTTAAATTTGTATTTTTTTCACTGACTAGATCACTTTTTTTTTACAGCGGGTATTTTTTTTTATAAGCTTCAACAACTTGAAGCAATGATTGTTTTTCCTCCTCGTTGTTTGTGAGAACTCTGTTGTACTCCTGCATAAATTTGACTCCTCTTTCGGCCATATCATTTACCACAAGAAAATCACGGCAGTATGTTAAACGTTCCTCAAATTCAACGTGTGCTTCCAGTTCGATGGATCCAGTCCAAGAAATGTTTGTGTTAGCTTAGCTTTCTCAAAAAAATCCTTTGTTTTTGATGACACAAAGTCAGACAAGGAGTATTTTTGGAAGTCTACCAAATTAGAGTTATTTTTTAGTTGAACATTTGGTTCCTTTGAGTTAAGATTGCTAACCATACGAATTTTTTCTTCGGAGGAGACATTCGAATCAAGAAATGCCAGAGCTATTAAGTCTTCGGCAAGGTCGCATAAATGATTGCTAATTTTTTTCAATACTATTGACGAGGATTCGGCATCAGTACTTGCATATTTTAAACAATTTTTTACAAGGTTAAGGTAATGGAAAGGAGCCTCAATAGCGTTTGTACACTTAAACCATGCCTTAAAGAACATTTTCACCAAGAAAATGCAAACATCACGCAAACCATCTTCTTCCTTTTTTGTCAACCGAAATTGATGTCTAAATAAAAATATCTTAAAGGAATATATGGCTTTTGACATCCAGCAAAATGACATGGCTAGTTGGTCCAGGATCTGATAGTTCTGTAGTTTACCAAGGCAAAATTTCGTGAAGTCCTGGCGTTCTGCTCCACAAATTTGGACACGAATTGCTTCATCTGCAACGCCACTTTCGAATTTCTCTTTCTTCAAATTTGGCCATGATTTTGGATTTTATTACTTAAATAATTGTTTTACCTTTTTGGGCTGATGTTCCATCTTCGTGTTTTCCTTTCCGGGTAGCTTGTTTTTCTTGTCGCTCTTGAGATATTTTTTCCAGTGCATATAATGTCATATACAACCAGGACGTCCTTTCTGTCGTTGCATTTGTAGAAACTGCTTATCTTCCACAATCTTAATTTGTTCTAGTGCATCTTGCAATGTCGAATAAGTCGTCCAGACATTCCACAAATGTATGACCATTTTTTTTTCTGAGATTCAGATCTTTTCTCGGGAATTATTTTTTTAATATGACTCCAATCTTCATATAATTTCATTAATTTGGCTGCAGCTTTATTAAGATCCCTGTGCGGTATACGGGCTTGTTGCCAAAATACTATCACTGCATTGATCGTTAGTCTAGAACTTTCGCATGTTGTAGAATAAGAATTGGAGCACCTGACGGTTTGATGGGAGTTCTGCGCCAATAATTTGATGCGTAGTAAATCCAATCAAATCCACTTTTCTTAATTTTTCTGCGGCTTGACGCGTTAAAACATTTGATGCACCTGACACTATTTTCATTTCCAATAGTTGTTTTCTCACACGATACCACTTTAAATGCAAAACTTACACTCAGTAACAATGTCACGTAACAAAATCTGATGCTTAAAACATGTGCACTTGCACATGTGATTTTTACGTGTGTACTCTACTTTTTTATAAGTATTAGTACGATGAGAACTTTCCAGAAGAACCGAACTTCTGAGCAGCTGTTATTTTTAAGGATTTAGTAAAAAGGATCACTTGCAGCACAAATTGTAAATGGCGCGAAACACATGCCATCTCGCTCACTCTTATGATATTTGTATAGTGCTAAGTATGCTTATATGGGAGCATCACAATGAAAACTTTAGGTGAGTTCCGCGCCCATCAAACATTATCCGATCGGCCCAAATTTTTTGAGATATTTTTAGACTAAAAGGAAAAAAAATGCCCGGCACTTAAAAAAATATTAACATTTTTTTCCCCCCATACAACTAAGAACACCCCTAATGAATGCGCTTTGCTCAAATTATATTAAAGGTCTCAAGATGTGAGACCAAACTCTGTACTTTAAATTCCTAAGTAATAATCCGACTATACGGTTGATAATAAAGGACCACTTCACTTTTTTACTTAAAAATCGGTTACATAATTTTAATAAAGTAAGCAAACGTTATTGGCGCAGCCGGTATGTAACTGTGTTAAAGTTACCTCTGATAGTTATCCGTGTAACAAACCCATCGTTCCCAAAAGGGTTTATCTAGTATTTCGATAAAGTATTGATCCTTTTGTCTGGGCATTGCATATCTTTTGATCTCTGCTATCTATATAGACTTGTAGTGTATTCACATATAAACATTTAAATACATAGTATGAGATGCGGCTAAGCGAGCGTGGGCCCGCCGAACCAGCACTTTTGACACCTAGCCAGTGTGTGTCCAAATATGTGAGTACGCTCAATCTCCCTCTCTTTGGTAGCTACCGCTCTGCGACAGCTCAAGAATGCATTGTCAAAATAGGCTAAGAACTCTTTTGATTTACTTATAAATTCATTATTAAAAACCGAACCCAAAAGCACAGACGTGTTTCGTTAACTTTGCCAACGCCAATTTGCGGGTGATATCAATTTGAAAACTCATCAATTTGAATAATGCGTCTATGCAGCAGCAGCTTTAAACAAAAAATAGAGGAGATACAAACTTGATTGAATCACGCTGGCCAATCACCCAACGAGGCTACGGATATATTTAGTTTTCTGGAGGTGTGCCCCACCGATGGACCACGGCTGCTCACAATAGGTGAGTACAAGGCCAGATACGTAGGCATAGTTTTAGGAAAAAAATAGTTCAAGTTGTAAGCCTACGCATGTCCTATCGCCTCTCTTTCCATTATATAAACACAGTTGAGATAACATTTTTTTTCTTTTTCTCTATTTTCAAAACAAAAAACATAATAATTTTTCGTTCTTATTAGTAAACACAATCTTTAAGTATGCATGTACATAATGTACAAGCAAAACTTTGAATAACAATAAAAAAGTAAAAAAAAGGAAGAATTTTTGGTCTTACTCTTTATTCTCAAGAAAAAAAAAATATAATAACTAATTTTTCATATATATATGTAGAATAACTAGAAAAATAACAGATACGTCATTCTAAAAATAATCTCGATAGTATCCGTAATAATGCTATCTTAGAAAGTATATTCAATGTACATCAAGATGTTAAAAAAAAAAATACCAAAGCCGATCTGACGGATTAAATAAGGTCTAAGACGAAAATAGAAATTTAAATATTTTTATATTAATACAAAAAAAAAAAAAAAAATTTAATAATAATACAAAGAAGATTTGCCGTAAAAAAAGAAAAAGAACCGAGTTGAGGCAAAATGCCTCTCTTAATATATTCCGTTCCTGGAATTCCTATTTGCCAGAATATCAAAAACTGGAATAGAAACAATAATTGTTTTCGTCCAAGCATAATTGAGTTATCCTGATATATACAAATGATCCAGAGTTTTGAATTTGAACGTTCAATAATTTGCGACAACACAGCAATTATATAACAATAATACAATCCCTTTATTTCAATGTTCAAAAATTGAAAACATTGAAATGTTCAAAAATATTGAACACGTTGTTCTACCCAAACACCCAAATTTGAGAATGCCAACAGTGTTAAAAGTAAAACTACACCGATAAGGTGTCCTAAACTCACTAAAAAGATAAATAAAAAGTGAATCTATTAGCATGATCAACATAAGGCTGGAAATGTGTAAGCAAACCCATAGATCCGCCGAAGAATATGCCCAAGATGAAGAAAATATATCAAAGCAACTACAAAAGGCATATATCTCAAAAAATGTGACACCGGCACAAGCAGCGGAAATAGCAGCAGATTCTGCACTAAAATCTATGGTATAAAACATGGATAGCAAAACAATTAGATATGTAATACAAAACACAGGCCACAAAAACCCAACGGAGGTGATTAACAACTTCCTTAGAAGTACCTCAATGAATCCAGAAACATCATCTGGATTATATTATTACCATCAAGGTAATGGACACGGACTTGTCCGCGGTCGAGGATATAACCGTGGTAGAGAAAGATCAAACTATGTTTGATGTAAGTTTGAATGGTATAGGAAATGGCTCAATAACAACAATAGGTAAAATATACACAGATTTAAAAATAGAAAACGTCCTAATCGGCCATGAATTTTATGTCGTGGAACAAAGTTTTCCAATAGCCACCGATGGTATTTTAGGAATAGATATTTTCAGAAAATACTATTGCATACTAGAATACACTAATAACCAAAAAATACTGATATTGAGACTAGAAGACTACCATGAAAACATAGCCATACCCATGAAAAAACAGACAGTAAAAATCCCACCTAGAACAGAAATAATATAAATTATACAGTTTAAAAATGAAAAGTCCGATATACCTGTTCCTGCCCAAGAGCTGAATCTCGTAGCAAACACAATAATAAATGCTGCACAAGGTAATGTCAGACTTGTATATACTACAGATAAACCAATAACTATAAAAACAGAAAAAACCAAAACGGAAAATTTAGATAACTACTATGTTGTAACAACAAAAGATAAAAATAGACAGATTAAATTTGAAAAACTAAAGAAACATTGCTCTTTGGATGTAAAAGAATCCATGACAACACTTTTCAATAAATATATAGACATATTCGTTTTCGAATCAGACAGGATAACAACAAACAATTTCTATAAACAAAAACTCAGACTAAAAGAAAGCGAGCCCACCTACATTAAAAATTACAGAATCCCAGAAGCGCATAAAATTAGAGTTAAAAGAAAAGTAGACAAGTTGATAAATGACGACATAATAGAACCATCTGCATCACAATACAATAGTTCAATCCTGTAAGTGCCCAAAAAATCAATACCCGGATATAAAAAAAAGAAGAAGAATCAATGACCGCTACCTCGTATTGATGATATCCTAGATCAATTAGACCGAGCAAGATACTTTTCATTTCTTGACCTAACTTCAGGATTTCATCAGATCGAGCTAGACGAAAATTTACGAAATCTAACTTCGTTCTTAACGAACAAAGGTTCTCAAAGATTTAAAAGACTGCCAATCTTTTAAGAGAATGATGAAGAGAGCCTTTTCAAGGCTAGAGCCGTCTAGCTTTTCTCTATTTGGACGATTTAGTTGTACTGGGTTGTTCAAAGAAGCACATGCTCAAAAATCTTGAAAATATGTTTAAGATATGCTGAAAGAACAATCTTAAGTTATAGTTACGAAGTAACATATCTGAGTTATAAATGCACCTACAAGGGAATCCTCGCCGATGGAAGCAAATTTCAAATCATTATTGATTATCCCACTGCTAAAAATGCGGACGAAGTAAAAAGATTCGTTACACTCTGCAATTATTATAGACGTTTCGTCCTTATTTTTTCAGAATTCTCCAGAAAACTAACGCGCTTGTGCAAGAAAAACACACCATTTATTTGGAATGCGGAATGCGAAGAGGCCTTTTAGCATTTGAACAAATTATTATTAAATCCATAAATATTTCAAGAAAAATATATGTATTATTACAGACGCAAGCAAATTGGACTGTGGTGCTGTTTCAAGCCAAGAATAAAGGTATACAATTACAAATCGCTTATGCATAACGAGCCTTTACGAAGGGAGAAAGTAACAAATCCGCAATTGAACAAGAATTAGCGGCAACCCATTGGGCCATTGCATATTTCAGACCATATGTATATGGCAGAACATTGTGAATCAAAAGTGTTAATCTTACTTGTTCGAAAAACCCATCGTCAAAACTTACGCGAATAAGATTAGATAAATTTGACGAATATGACTTCACTGTTTCCCCTAAGAAAAGGAAAACTGTACCGCTGATGCATTATCACAAATAGACTTCAGCCAGATAAAAGCCATACAACATCAGTCAACCCAAATATTAAAAGTCACTACCAGACTTTAAGGAAAGAAAGATAGATATATACCGAACAAAACAGAAAAAGCGATTCCGTCATATGAGTTAGCTATCACTAAGACGTCTCAGTTAAAAGAATTCAAAGAAGGTGCCAGAGTTTGTTCAACGAATGGACAAATAATAATCTTACTGGGAAAAAAATGTATGGGCACTATATGTCCAATCATCAACGGAAAAATCGACTTAGGTCAATACTTTTCAGCGCTCAAAAAAGTAGCAGATTATATAGATTCATTCATAGGTACCAACTAACGCTAAACGACTGTATATTTTAAAACTGCAGTATTATAGACTCCAAAGATAGAGGATCCAGAATAAAAAATGATAAAAATAACACTCACTTTCATATTACATTATGTATATAATGACGTTGAAAAGCTTGAAATAATAACAAAAACATCAATATGATCCAATTTTTTGTGCCCACGCCGAAATAACTAGATTGCTGTGAAAAATAATATTAAACTATCATTGAAAAAACTTGAGAAAGGACATAACAGCATACGTGAAATGCACCCCATGCCAATTAAATTAAAGCCGGCATGTTACAAAGCAGCCTACAATTTTAACGCCAACACTGTGTAAGCAGTAACTGCGGTATGCGACTTAACCAAATATCTAATCACGAAACCAGTGATGTCTAAAAGCGCTGAGGTCATTGCTCAAGCTATCGTTGAAAATGTTATACTGATTTACGGGCCTTTTAAAGGTTTAATCAATAATAGAGGAACTGAGAATAAGAATCTGATATCTAAAGCATAATGCTCAATGCACCATCAAACATTATGATCTATAGAAAGAAATCATCGAACATTCAATGAATTCGAATGTGCATTTTTTCTAACACAAACGATTGGGACGAATAGCTTAAGTATTTTATAAATTTTATATTTTATAATAAAACCACATCTACAGTTCATGACTATTGTCCATTTGAACTAGTATTCGGTGAACAACCAACCCCATACAGCTTTCTAATGAACAATGATGTAGAAGCGGTCTACAACATTGAATGATGTAGAACAGGTCTACAACATTTAAGCATACGAAAGAGAGAACAGCACAAGCTAAAGCTAAGATAGTGGTAAAAAAACAAAAACTTAAAAATAAAGAAATTTACGATAAAACAGTTAATAGGATAGAAATAAAAATGGGGTTTTTTTTTGTAGAACGAGTCAGGCTATTAACTTGGCGACAGTTTTAAAGGACCTTTCACGGTAATTAGTATAGATAACACGAATTATTGTACTAAAGCTATGGGAAAGAAAGAAACAGTAGTTCATATGGATAGGACTATAAAATTTAACAAATTATTTTTAACATATACAAGGGCTCCAAGTAAGCCAAATAGTTGATAGAGATAGGTTAAAAGAGCTTAACGAATAAATGAAAAAAAGAAAAAAAACTTTTTTTTAATTCCACTAACATCTTACACTTTACTTTAAAAACATACTAACACATAAATAACTTCACTAGATTACGCTATTCGTTTAAAAAGGGAGGTGTAGTGTATTCACGTATAAACATTTAAATACATAGTATGTTCAAAACCCCACATGTAACAGTTTGTTGTATGTATAAACATATACAACAATGTGTACAACTTCAACTCTAACTACACATTTGGAGAGGAGAGCACATTTGGCAAAAACATAATGAATTTTGTGGGCGTGTTCAGTGTGCAAATCTTTTTTACATGTATGTGTGTGTGTAATATTATATCGTAGTATTATAATAATAATAATAACTATAATAAATAGAAACAGACACTGATGATAGCAACAACTCTTGTTTGCAATTTAGGATAACTCGCAATTGAGACGATTGAAATTTATGTACTATCGAAGAATTGTTGGATTTAAATGATGATATAAGAATTTTCATTAAATTAATCAAACAATTCAAATAACCAGATGAGCAAGTTGCAAACAAATAATTCAGATATTAAAATCATTATTGGGTTTTCCACTATTCTGTTCTGACATTTCCACCATTCTTTTATTCGTTGAAGTACTTTTCTCTAGTCTTCCATTATTCACTTTCACTTTTTGAGTATTATTATATAAACTCTTAACATAGGTCCTCAAGCCAATGGACCATTGATTAACATAAAAAAAAAATGAATGACTCTGAATGAAGTAATTTAGATTATTTTTTACAAATCTCTTGAGCTTTTTTGCTAATTTTGTAATTTGTCATAGATAATGCATAAAAACCCATTCTAATTTGGTCAATGCTTATCTTGAGAACCATTACAATTTATAACAATTAAACATACGTATTCAAATCGATGTATGTATGTACAAATATTTATGCATACATATCTTGATGTACATACTGACCACTGGAGTAATGCGTAACATGAAATTCGGCTAAGCAAGCGTGGGATCACTGAGCCAGCATTTTGGACACCCAGCCGGTGTGTGTCCAAATATGTGAGTACTCTCACTCTCTCTTTCTCTCTCTCCCTTTTGTAGCTGCCGCTTTGCGACAACTTAGAATGCACTTTCAAAAGAGGCTAAGAACTCTTTTGATTTACAAATAAATTCATAATTTAAAACCGAAAGCACAACGTGTTTCATTTACAGACTGGAAATAATACATTTCGTGTTTGTGGTCGCGCAAAAAATAAACTCAAAACCAACGTAAACTTGAAACCAATAAAATAAATAAAAAATTCTGTGTGTGGTCGTAAAGCAAACAATTACAAACTTGCTTTGTATGCGTCAGGATTTCCTCTCCATCAAATCGCTCGATCGAGCGTAAAGCATCTAACAAATCACGTATGGCATTAGGTAATAGGGATTGTACATCTTCCTGTTCGTTGGGCATGATTAAAGATTCTTTAACCTGGTTGTAACTTAAACCACTACTCATCAGCAACTTTAAAAATTGGACTCCTATACCAGTTTTGGTAAACCGTATTTCAAAGGCCGAATACAGAGGATCAATTCGAATAATAAGAAAATAAGTTATCAAACGATTTCTTTGAAAAGGAAACTCTGAACCAAATACAGTAATGAATACTAAGCTAATAGAAAGAGCCATTAAGCAAGTTATATCAGAACAAGTTCCGTTAGAATTACAAATGAGAAAGAAACTCAAATACAAATCAAAACCTAAAAACCTAATATTTACCGAAAAAAACTCTCACCAGAATTATAATAATCAATTTAATTTTACACAATCGGAAAGTTATAAAAAACCGTATTTTCACAAACCAAACAAAATCAGAGTAATCATTGTAATAATACACAAGCTCAACAATCCTATAAGCATAATCAAAATTCGCAACAGAACCAATTTCATTCAAATAGACAGATAGAAAATGTTAGCGGTCAATCAAACAGTCCAACGTGCCAATGGACACCACCGAAAATTTTTGAAATCAAGATTCGGATTTTCATCATGTAGCCTTAGACGACAAACTCAAGCAGTAGTTGTTTGTAGGAGGGCGGAAAAATTTCTGAGTTGCAGCTCTTGGCGGTTGCCAAAACTTCGGCGCGATTAATGAAAAGCGCGAAGGTTCCAAGTTTATATATAAACTTAATTATAGGAGATCACACAAAAGTGTAGAGGCAAGCAAAAAAACCAGCCGAGAATAATGGCGTTTTTGACTTGAATGCCAGTCAATCTTTCCAGTTTGATCGATGCCCTCGAGAGAATCTCGCTCTTTGGTCCTCTGAGGTAAACATGCCGCCCCCCTTTCAACGAGTTGCAACTGCGACGATGGGCATACGTACGGATGGGGTGCGGCCGCGCACTCGATCGCCTTAGAGACCACAGGAAAAAACCACAATCCGGATGGGAGTACGGAGCCGCAGGTCCGGGTCGATCTTCAGGATGAAGTCCCATTTGCAAAGAGGAGTCGGTCCTCGAGCAAGCTCGGTCGTCACCGACTCGATTCATCCCGAGGCCTAAGGCCCTGGCAAAAAAAGCATAAATGCCGCTCTCCAATAGGAACCAATTTTCGAATTGCTTCGAGCCGTTACCCATTCGGATGACTGCAGTGGGCATCCGGGTGGTCGACCTAGCTTGGAGCAGCGACGAGAGAGTGGCAGCATGGGATGACAGATGAGTACCCCTACCGCGGATGGATAGCGCTTTGCGCCGAGGGGTAGACCGGTCTTGGGAACCGACCGTCAAGAAGATGCGCGGAGCCCAGCGATCACGCTTCGGAGCCTGGCCTGCCATGTGAAGAGCCTGGGATGAAGAGGGAGTAGAGGGAAGAGTTTCTTGCTCTGGAGGAGACTGGTCTGGGGTATCTGCAGTCGAGGATCTGCGCTGGGGTCGGCGATCACGGGCGCTCGTGGGCCAAACAATTGGGACAGTACTTGTTTATGAGAGCCGCCCGTAGCCGCTTTTCGTGGCACAGATTTAGGAACCGTCGGCAACGACGGAGTGCGTAAACCCCCCCGCCAGGCTCGGCATCGGTGAGAGTCGACACAGCGGATGCGAAGCTGTTCCTTCATCAGAAGCTGAGGACGTCTCGGGGCCATTTCTCGTGCGGACTTAAGCAACAGAACTACAAAGAGGAAAATAACAATTTGATTAGCGTGGAAGGGAGGGTGAAACCAATAAACATTGGGTCAAAGACACGCACATAAGACACGGAAACCTCCAAGAGGCGGACACTGCGTCATAGGCGCAGGATCGATTTCGTCATGCAGCAGGATAAGCTTTGCAACGAGCTGTCGTATAGATCCGCACGTTGTCTGAACATTGACGACGCGGACTAAACCGTCAGCACTAAGATGAGTTCGTTCCGCTCGCCCCTAATGCCACTTGGTTAGAGGTATGTTGTCCTGAAGCACGACGTTGAGGCTTCCAATTATTACGCTAGAGTAGCTCTCTCAAGTGCTAGTCCTTCCAGCGGCGGCAAAAGTGCTGATGAATTGCCTTCAGGCGATGCCATCGGTTCGTCAGCGACAGGGACTGAATTTCTGGTTTGGCAATGGACAAGGGTCCAGGAGATTCGAAGTGTCCTCACATAAGGGGGAGATAAGATGAGAGTTAAGGCATGCTTCAATGCGATACATCAACGTGGACAGCTCTTCCATGACGTACTTCACAGTCACGGTGGCCTTATAAAATAGGGACTTAACTTTAAACTCCCGCTTCCCATTACCCACCCATACGACGGGGCTAGGATTTAAAGGCTAGGATTTGCTGGGGAAGCAGACCTCTATGCAATGATTGGTGGCGGTAAAGAAATCCTTCTGTAGGACTTTTGAAGCTTCAACGAAGGTTTTCCCATTGTCGGAGTAGATGCGCTAAGAAACCTGACTTCGATCTACAGATCAGGAGAAAGCGGCCAGGAACTTTTCGGTCGTGAGATCGGATGTGGTCTTGAGATGGATTGCCCGTGCGCTGAAGCAGTGTAGTTCTTAAAGTCGAAGGGACCTGCGGGGTTATGTGCTCGCGCGGCATATCTTCCATCATCTGTGTCTGCTGCCGGCACTTGTAAAGGATGTAAGGCTTACAACATCGGATATGGGACTTTATTATGTTCCTTTAGCCAGTTCGACCCATGCCACCATAGATCACTGGCTACCAAGCTCTCGACGGAAACGCCTCCATTTGCCAAAAATGCTGGGTTGTTTTCTGACCGCACAAGAGAACAGCTCTGTATCTTGGTGCTCATTGCGATGTTTGTGACTTAGTTGGCTACGAATGTGGCCATAGTGCAGGAGGGTTTATTCAGCCAGGCCAACACAATGGTGTAGCCCGTCCAGAAATGGCAAAGAGATGGCGGGACTGGATGTTTTGGAACAACCGCTGGGACAGGCCTTTCCGTTTAAAGACTAGAACCTTTACCTGTGAATTTGTAACAGCGAAGAAGAAACAATCGCTTGTGACCTGCCATTGGATGTCCAAAGTTTTGGCGGTGCTTTGGTCTTTCAGTTACAAAGAATCCGTATTTAGCAAGTGATCTTTAAAGATGTATTGGAGGATTTCCTTTTTGTTCGCGGCCCATTTTCGAAGCGGACAACCAGCTGAGGATCGATTGGAGCTCTTGGATGGTGTGGCATGCCTCGTCTTCGTTGTGAGTACCTGCGATGCAAGTGTTCCTTATCGTGTGCTAACTGTAACAAAATTCGGATGGCCAGGAATGGGGCGCAGTTAGCTCTGAAGGTTACTGTTTTTAGCTCATAATGTCGGAGAACGCTATTTCGGTCGCGAAACACGTTGGAACGATGTATGCTTGGAGTCGACCAGGATTTGCCACATCTACCTATCGTTCACATTAAATACGGACTCAAAGAATCGCTTTTTGAGAATTCGCAGCGTAGGGTCGGATTGAAGCGTGGGCCCGGTGTGCAAATCTTCGTTTAAGCAGACGCCTCTTGTGGATGGACTAGAGAAGTGGAAATTTGCTGTGTCAGTGGGAGGCTCTACTGGAATCATGTGGGCCAAATCCACATACTCCGGCAGAGCTGCATCATACTGCTGCTTCATACTGCTGCTTTATACCGCGCTTCGTTTCTCAAGAATTGAGCCATCGCAATAGATCTGGAGTGACCCATGCTGTCAGTGGGTGGCCGTACTGGAATCATGTGGGCCAATCCATACACTCCGGCAAAACTGCATCATACTGCTACTTTATACTGCTGCTTCATACCGCGCTTCGATTCTCAAGAACTGAGCCATCGCAATAGATCTGGAGTGACCCATGCTGTCTGGATCTTTGAATGGCAAGGAGGCCACATATCTGCATCCTTCCTTGTTCTGATCGTCCCTCACACAGGATATCCACTGAATTTTTCAGCATCGCTGGACAATTTTCCACCTCAAAAAAATTGGTTAGAAGCGCATTAAGGTTGGCTTTAGGGAGTGTTTTCGTGTGTGCGTGGAAGGACACACGCAGTCGCTGGAAATCGGCCGTGATAGGTCGGCAGAGGACCCACCCAAATAGGGTTTCCAACCCGACGAAATCACCTCCGATTTTCTTCCGAGTACGTTCTGCGGGATATGAGGAAAGAGATCCACAACAAGGATTACATCAATTGGTGCTGGCTGAGCTGAGTTGAGCTGATTGTTGGAAATAGGACGCTTGGAAAGATCTCCAGATGATGTTTTTTTTTAATCTTAATTTTGCTTAAAATCACTTTTTGCCCAAATTTTTTTCTTCAATAAAAGTTAATTAATTAAATTTTATTGCACGGATTTGAGCGTCGGAAAAATATCGCTGCGATCAATAGGATTAGGATGTCCTCACAAAAATTACCGATTGTTTCAAATTATTAAAAAATAATAGAAATTGTTGGATCGGACTGGGTGCTTTTCTTGATCCCATGTCAATTTAAATTATAAAAGTTTAATAATTTAGTCTAAAATCACTATGAGCACCTTTTTAACAATTTTAAAAATTTTTTCTTATATTATTTAGGTTTTTTTTTGGCATGGGAAAAAATTAATTTTGGATGTAAATTTGGCAAATTGTAAAATTAAGATTCAATTCAAAATTAAATTAATATTAAATAAATTTTTTTTCGTAATTAAATTAATTAATTCATTCATTTTATAACTTATTTGTTTTATAAAAATTAATTTTCGGATACAAATTAAATACGAAAAAAAATTAAAAATGCACGTTAGTTATATAAAAATAAATTTTAACTACTAACCGATTTTTTCCCGGTGAAATTGTAACCGTGACTTAGTCAAGACTTCGACTCACGAGTTAGCTCTAATGCATTATAATGGGACGAAAAAGCACCATTAATCTCAAGTTAGCTGTTGTATGCATTGGTGTGAATTGAAATTTTTAATTTTTATGTTTTATTGTTGGTTTTTGAAGTAAAAATGCGTGTTTTTCGTGGAACTGTTAAAAACAAATATTGTTTGTGGAAAGCGCGTGAGTTAACCAAAAGCAAAACTGTATATATATATATAAAATTTAATTTGGGAAAGAGAACACCGTACACGAATGGTTAACCATTTGGACAAACGCGACGCACAATTTTTACTGGCAAGTGACACTTAAACACACGATCAGAATTTATTAGCTTTTACTTTGTGTATCAGTCGCAAATAGACAGTCAAGCTGAACGGACGTGCTCGCGGACAGTTTATTCAAAGCCGGTCGTGTGTTCAAAGTGTTTTCTATTTACCGTTACTATTTACCGCTACTATTTACCGCTACTTCTCAGAAGCACAAAACTTTTGCAACAACATCTGCGCTGATTTCGTACATCTTGCTGGGAGCTATCAACAAGCACCGTTACGGCGCTCTGATTGGCCAGCCATTCAGAGTCGCGCATCTAAGTATAGCATACTTTTAGGCCGCACTTCCAATTACAGGTGTTGCATACCCTCGGGTGCAACCAATAATATCATTAGCATCTTTCAGGCGCATATTATAACAGATTCTGCAACTGTTTGAAGCTGCCCAGCCCAAGCTCCCTCTGTCTGTGGCGTACGCTACGGGCAACATGGAGCTACCAGGGCCATCCAATTCAGCTCCCTCCAAGCCAGGGTGGCAGGTAGTCCCAACCAGGATCCCTCAACTGATACCAAAAGTGAAAGGCGCTTCATCTGCCAAACAAGCTAAGGTTGTGAAATCCCTATTTAAGACACATCGCATCAAGGATAAAAGTGACGACGAAGACAGCAACTCCAGCTTGGAACCAGGGGAAGTCAAGAGGAAAGAACCCTCCCGCAAATCTGTGCTGTTAAATACCCCAAGCAACCCCAACAGTGAAAACAGGTTCTCAGCTCTTTCAGATGACAGCGACGACGACGACATGGAAACGACGGTGGAACCACCGTCTACTGCCCAAGTCACCCAGAGTGTACCAGCCAAGCAGATCAAGCCGCCACCAATTTTCATCCCGGATGTGAACGACATAAAAGGTTTAATTACTGACGTTGCCCTGGCCATCGGCAACCTCAAGTTTGACTATAAGTCTGGCAAGGATAGCAGTGTCCGGATAAACCTTTCCGACAAGGAAAGTTTCTCGAAACTTAAGGCTTATCTCAATGACAACGAGATCAGATATCAAACCTTCCAACCGAAAGACGAACGTGCTTACCGCATCGTCATCAAAGGGCTCCACCACTCCACGGACCCCACAGCTATTAAGGATGATCTAGAGTCTAAAGGACATGCCGTTCGCGGGCTTGAGATCAAAAACCCCATCTCCCGTAGCAATAATAAGCCCATGTCAATGTTCTTTGTTAACCTAGAACCAGCCAGTAATAACAAGGACTCCTTTTCCATCACTCGTCTCTGCAAATGCGTCGTCAAAGTTGAGCCCCCGCTTAAAAATAAAGACGTACTGCAGTGCTATCGCTGTCAAGGACTTGGACACTCCCAAAGGTACTGCAAACTACCTCCCAAGTGTGTGAAATGTGCACTGGACCACCTCTCAACCGAATGCACCAAGCCTCGAGATGCCCCAGCTTGCTGTGCCCTTTGTAACGATAATCACGCTGCCTCATACAAAGGCTGCAAAGTTTACCAGAAGGCCAAAGAGCTCCACTCGCCAAAACCTAGACTCACACCCACAACACCAAGCCACCATACACCGTCTACTACTCCAGGAGTATCGTACGCCAGACCCACACGCACAACATCAAGCCACCCTACACTGTTCACTACTCCAGGAGTATCGTACGCCAGCAAAGTCCATGGTCAACAACAGCCAACACAACAGTCGCCACAACAGCAACCCTCACCTGCTAATGCCAACTCCAGACTGGATCGCCTGGAAGTCATGATGGAGAAAATGTTGGACCAATTTGCAGCCATGACGCAACTGCTAACGTCACTACTAGCCCAGCAATGCAAATAAATCTCCACATTATCATCTGGAATGCGAACGGTCTGTGCAAGAGCAGGCCAGAGGTAGAGCACTACCTGAAAACCAAAAGCGTGGACATTCTCCTCGTCTCTGAAACCCACTTTTCCCCCTTATCCCACTTCTCCCTAAATGGATACGACGTGATATCTACGAACCATCCAAATGGCACCGCTCGCGGAGGCGCGGCAGTCATAATAAGAAGCGGCATAAAGTTTATCGAACTACCAGCTCAACAGGAGGAATGGGTCCAATGCGCCAAGATCAGAGTTATCTGCCCAACTGGTGACATTACAATAGCTGCCGCATACTGCCCACCCCGACATACCATTGGACAAGGACGATTTCACAATCTCCTGGACAACCTTGGGCCGAGGTTCATAATTGGAGGCGATTTTAATGCCAAGCATACGTGGTGGGGCTCTCGCCATGTGAACCCCAGAGGCAGAGCGCTATACAAGTGTATTACAGAGCGCTCTCTTGACAGCCACTCTACTGGTGAGCCTACCTACTGGCCTACCGATAGTGACAAGATCCCAGATGTGTTGGACTTTGCCATTTCAAAAGGAATCCCAACACACAAAATCGTCACTGGCAATGCGATCGACCTGTGTTCTGACCACAGCGCTGTCAAACTTCTGGTCAATATACCTGCTTTCACCCATTCCAAGACGGGTAGACTATTCAAACCCAACACTAACATCCAGCTATACCAACAATGGTTACAGAATAGACTGGACCCAGCGGTCGCAATAACAACCAACGACGAACTGGACTGCGCTGTTGAGAAACTTAACATTGAAATACACAATGCCGTTTCCCATGCCACTCCTCCACCCAATCCCCATAAAAGCGTGCCACACAGGGACATCCATCTCTGGTCGCCGGAAGTTGCTGCATTGGTTGCTGAGAAAAGGCGTCTCCGCCGAAACTGGCATAACTCTCGCAACCCAAGAGACAAGACCGAGTTCAACAGAGCTGCAAAAGAACTCAAGGAGCTGCTCTACTACCTGAGAAGGCAATCCCTCAACCAGTACCTAGAAAAAGTGGAGCCAGGTCACCCCCAACACGACCTTTGGAGGGTCACCAAAAGGATCAAAAGGCCAAAGACCAGAAAAGAGCCAGTGAAGCGAGCAGATGGAACGTGGTGCAAATCCGACAGCGAAAGAGCCGCAGCATTTGCTGACCATCTACACGACACCTTCACCCCTTTCTCAAGGTGCTCTAACGAGGATGTCAACATCACGGAGGCCTTCCTTAACATTCCTTACCAGATGTCTCTCCCAATTCCCGCCGTCGCTGCAGAAGAGCTGACATCTGAAATAAAAAAGCTCAAAGCATCTAAATCGCCCGGATACGATGGAGTCGACGTACCTGCCATTAAAGCTCTACCGCAGTCTGGCCTAGATCTTCTCCTCAAAATCGTGAACAAAAGTTTCCAGTTAGGACATTTTCCCACCCAGTGGAAATGCGCCGAAATCATACTTATCCAAAAACCTGGGAAACCTGGAGCCAACCTTGCCTCATATCGCCCGATAAGCTTATTGGCGGTACTCTCCAAAGTAGTCGAGAGACTACTTTTGCGTAGAGTTCGCCCAATACTGGAGGAAGCAGGATTGATCCCTTATCACCAGTTCGGCTTTAGGGAATGCCACGGAACACCAGAACAGTGCCACAGGATCGTTGGAAAAATTCTGGAAGCTTACGAGGAGAAGAAGTACTGCGCAGCGGTATTTCTGGACGTCAAACAGGTCTTCGACAGAGTCTGGCCTACAGGACTGCTCTTTAAGCTCAAGACAGCTCTCCCTGCACCCTACTACATGCTCCTCAGGTCATTTGTTGTCGGTAGAAGCTTCTACGTGAAATGTGGTGACGACAAGTCTGACATCAAAGAGGTTAGAGCCGGAGTCCCTCAGGGAAGTGTATTGGGCCCAGTGCTTTACACGCTGTACACCGCAGATATGCCCATCGTCCCTGACTCCAGTCTACTGACCGCCACATACGCCGACGACACGGCCTTTCTAGCCAGCGACGCCTCACCACAAATCGTCTCCAACACACTGCAAAGGCAACTCGACCTAATTAACTCATGGCTGATTAGGTGGAACATTATGGTTAATGCCGAGAAATCCTCATTCGTTACCTTCACCTTAAGAAGGGGAAACTGTCCACTGGTCCAGCTAGACAGCTCCACTATCCCGGCCAGCACATCAGCCAAATATCTGGGCCTTCTCCTAGACAGAAGACTCACATGGAAGCCCCACCTACTATCCAAAAGAAGGCAGCTGGACGAGAGATTAAAAAAACACCTTTGGTTGATGGGTAAAAGGTCGAAGGTGAAACTAAGGGTCAAGCTCCTGATCTACAAGGCCATCATCAAACCCGTATGGACATACGGAGCGTCAATCTGGGGCACCACTAACGCCACCAACCGGGATATCGTGCAGCGATTTCAAAACAGAGCCCTGAGGTTGATCTCCGGCGCCAACGTATATACCACGAACGTGGAATTGCACGAGGCGCTCGGCGTCCCTTTTGTGCTACAGGAGGTGGCCAAACTGTCCTCCAACTACCTGGCCCGCCTGGACAGACACATGAATCCGGCAGCGATCAACCTCCTAGACAACAGCACCACAAACAGAAGACTGAGCAGACGACACCCCCTGGATCTCCCGCATATCGCGGACCACAACAACACTGACAGAAGACTGAGCAGACGTCACCCGCTGGATCTCCCGCATACCGCGGACCATTAATCCTTGTAACATAATAATCTCCCCCCAGTATTCATTTACTATATTCCCCCATTACCCACCTATTGTAGTCCCCCATCAATGTTAATGTTAATTAATTTACTGATTGTCCGTAGGGACAGATTGTAAATAGACAAACGGAAAAAAAAAAAAAAAAAATAAATAAAAAAAAAAAAAAAAACTTTGTGTATAAATATGGATTGAGGTATGCACTTATATGTATATGCATACGGATTTGGCGGCTATTGAAACGAAAAAGGAGACACTTGGACGGACACAGATTAGCTTAAAGGATACTGAGGAACATTTGGAGAGGTCAGGTATGCACATACAAAGGCTTCAAATTTGCTTTGGAGGAGCGTGAAAATACTCACTTTTAATTGTATATGTGAGTGTGAAAAATTATTTAACAAGTTCAATACTTATTAGGTTTTTCACCGATGCAAAGATGTAGAAGCGGAAGGATATCCGGCTCGAAGGACCAAATGTTCGTAGGAGGGCGGAAAAATTTTTAAGTTGCATCCTTTGGCGGTTGCCAAAACTCCGGGGGGTTTAATAAAACGCGCAAAGTTTTCAATTTTATATGCAAACTTTGTTATAGGATATCACAAATTGCGGGTTAAAAAATATATACTACCAAAAAGTGTAGAGGCGGGCGAAAAAACCGGACGAGGATAGTGGCGTTTTTCACTTGAATGCCAGTTCCTCTTTCCAGTTTGGCCGTTGACCCCGAGATGAGAAAATCTCGCCTCTTGGTTCCACGCTGCTAACCCTGTGGCGTGAAAAGTAATTATTAAAATTTAAATTTAAAAAAAATGTACATCTGCCTCATTGACTCGTGCAGTATTTTAAGTTTAATAAAGACCAACTTATGTCATAGAATTTTTACAGACAGAGAGTCATTGATCTATTTGACTTTAACCCTTTCTACGTCGACAATTTTTTCCGAACGACATGATGTATCCCGTGTTTAGAGCGTGCCGACCGAAAATCGATTTCGAGTCTGAAACGGTTACTTTAAACGGCATAACGCTTAAAATTATAGATACTGTACCAAGTACTTACAAGGAAATTCTAACGTTACCAGAAGTCGATGAGATTAACGAATTTGAAGAATAAGGATATTTGAGATTCTCACCTCAATTTTAAGGAACAAATCGCTTATGCGCAATAATGAAAAAAGTTGAAAAGCTTAAATTTTATTAAAACAAGATATTTAGGTGTACACATAAAGTATGCTACACTATAAACTCAACAATATAAGATATATTTATAAATATATATTTATAAAAAACCATATCCTTACGCTAAAACTCATGAAGAAGATGTAAATAAACAAATTGAAGATTTGCTTCAGCAAGACGTTGTCAAAAGGTCCAATTCCCCCTATAGCATCCCATATGGATGCTACCAAAATCAAAGGATTCGACAGGAAAAGAACTGTTTTGTATAGTCATTGACTATCGGAATCTAAATGAGTTGACCATATCAGAAAGATTTTCCACGCCTAATATTGAAGAACTGCTAGAGTATCTAGATACATCCTAGTACTTTACAACTCTAGGCCTAGCAAAGGGGTTTAAACAAATTCCAATGGATGAAAACTGCAACAAGAAACCGGCTTTTACAACAAAAACAGGTCTCTATGAATTTACCAGAATGCCATTTGGTTTAAAAAACGCACGTGCAATTTTTTAAAGGTAAATGAACCAATTTTTGAAAGATATCTTATGTTAACATTGTCTACTTTACCTTAATAATATAATCATATTTTCAACCTCTCTTCAAGAACATTTGGAAAGCCTCTGAAATTCGGAAAATATCAGTGTTGTAGAGCAGGATCCCATACCCAAAACTCAAAATGAAATAAAAGTATTTCTTGGACTATGTGGATGTACTATGTGGATTCTATTGCAAGTTCATCAAAGACTTTGACAAGTTTACAAAACCTATGACAAAATTCTAAAAGAAGGAAAGTATCATAAACATAAATAATACCATATATAGGGAATCTTTTCACAAGCTTAAAAAACTAATTGTATCAGACCCAATACCAGCCAGACCAGACTGAAATAAAGAGTTTGTTCCAACAACAAATGCCAGTGACTTCGACTTGCAAGTCGAACGGTTATTGACATGAAGTCAACTATTCCACCATTTAAAAAAGGTTGTTAGCAATTTTAAGCTTTAAACAAAAATATTTGTACTCCAAATTTGCATCAGAATTTCGAACTATTATCAACAAGTGTACCATCTGCAACATAGCAAAACACGAACACCAGCGGTCAGATGGACAATTTGAGGTGACAACCGAGTGTAAGAAAATCAGAGAAAAATTCGTCATAGGTTATTGGGAAAATTCAGGAGATTGGTATCTAATATGTATAGACCCACACTCAAAAATTATAAAAACCCGAAATAGGACATCAGAGTGCTCTGTTTCAAATTTTTGACTCAATAGACCCCCCAAAAATGGTTAAGCCTATGTATACGCATAGTATACCATACGACAAAAAAATTAACCCTTACCCAAAGTACAAAATAACGAGCTACCCCGACCATAATAGAAGTCGGCTTGAATACGACTTGGAAGAAGAATTTTATCAAGCTCAGTATAAACTTTATAGTAAAAAAATGAATACATATCAATGTATCGCAGGCATAAAAAAAAACATATCAACTAATTGTTTGTACATTGAAATTGAACAATTTTAACATTATGTCCAACCAAATATTGTAAATATTTATAATTTAAGCAAAGCGAAAATAAACCCAGATTTTGAAAAAAATAACCAAAAATTGGAGGAAATCAAATCATTAAAATTTATGATTGTACTCTAGAAAGAAATCAATTATCAATATCAAATTAATTCTCAGAAAATATTGGCAAAAATGTTATATGAAATCGACAAAGAATACCTCAATGAATCTAAAATTAAATGATTTTTAAAATCGGTTAACAATAATGGGTGCTAGAGCTCCTTAAAGTTAAGACTTTTTTAGTAACACAAAAAAAAATAGTGATTTTTTACGAAAACTCGCAATTTTAAACTTAATATTGGGTGATATTAAAAATTGATACTGTATATTTTTATTTTTCTTAAAAGTATGTTCATACTAAGTAATCTGTTCTATTAATTTTGAATTTTATGTTTACCTGCAGCTTGGTCCCTTTTTTTGTACGTTCAATGCTAATCTATTCGCTATGTTTCCTTTGTTTTAATTTTTATCCTAAATATTACAAAATTGGTTATGGCTAATTTGTTTTTTACCTAGTTAATTCCAAAAATATATGGTCAAAAGTGCAAAATATTTTAATTGTCCGCAACATTTTTTTTATAACCTTCTTAAAGGGAACACCATACGAAATTTCTATATTGAATAGTACTATTTGCTAAATACGTGTGAGAAACGGCTCAAATTTTGACTTGAGAGCTGTCCGAAGAAGAACAGAAATGTAAAAACAAAGTATACAAAAGACTTAGGTAATAATGTATGTAAATGAATGTAAAAATTATCGTGTTAGACAAAATGAAGACCTTTTCAACATGCTAGCAGCCTTATCGAACCCACACATTGCATAGCTGAGATACGTGCGATCACAGAAAGATGTGAAATACAGTAACTATAGTTTTGAAATGTTAAGTTTGTTCAATAGCAAATAATCAACAATTACCAATTAACAAAAAATCACCCAAAAATGAAAATTAAAATTGTTTGTATTTACGTTAGAAAGTAGAATTAAAACATAGAAACATGTGATGTAGTCAATAAAAATAATAAAATACTTCATTTATATTAAAAAAATAAAAGATTTTATGTTGAATTTGATGGGAAAATACTTTTCAACTTTGATCTTGAATATTGATGCGCCAATCTTTCTTGTTTTTGACAAACATATATATGATTTTTGTAACGCGAAATGAGAAACGAACCCAATGTGCGCCATTTCGGCAAAGGCCCCACTGTGCAATAGTTGCCTATTTCATAAACATTGTATGTATAATCAAGGCACTATACTTTTTACCTCAAATTTGGTTTACGTCAATTTAATGAATTATTGTAAAAATTATGATTTTATTGGTTTTATTTATTTTGTTAGTATTAATGGCGAGCCACGTTAGTGAGTTCGGAGTCAAGCTTAAGAACTAAAATGCCAGAAACATAAACCTCAAGACCCTAGCCTGGAGTGTTCAGCTTTTTTATTTATGCTGACGTTATGCTGAGCTCTACAGTGCACAACGAGGAAAGTTTCGGACTTGCAGATTGGTTAAATATGTTTATGTTAACTCCTTCTTTTCTTAAGTGTAGGAGGTTCTCGTTCTTCTTCATGAAATCGATAACGAATTGCTTCTTGTTCATATTATTTTTAAGTTGGCTGACAAATAGTCGATACACCAGTTTGGACTACATACGTCCGATGTGGTGCGGGAGTTAACATCTTGGCCAAGTCGTGTTCGAGGAAAAAAGAGTAACCTTTCCCTGTGTTTATTTACTCTTTAGTATTTTTCTTTATTACAAAATTAAAACCTCCGTCTTGTTTGACGTTCAACACACAATAATCATTTTTATTCGGCGACAATGCCGTTCTCTCCTTCAGTTAATTATGTATATATGTATGTATGTATATATGTATGTATGTATATATGTAAGTGTCTATATATGTATGTATGGATATATGTATGTGTGTAAATATGTATGTATGGATATATATTTTTGTGTGTAAATATGTATGTACGTATATATGTGCATGTGTGTTATTTGTTGCCCTTTTTGATGTGTTGTCCATGGTTTGTGTAGTTGAAGATGAATTCGTTGGTGTGGTGACCGGGTAGGTAACTCCTCCCCCACTGGATTGAAGTGAGGGCCATAGCGGTGGTCTGAACGAAATTAGTAGCGACTGGTGGTGGTTTGAAAACAATTGATCCTCTTCAAAGGATTAAAATATAGTTGCGTTTTGATTGCTTCCAGGTGAGGTTGTCTATGCTAGGTTTTAAGTCTATTTAACACCAACAAACTCCCTTTCTGGTTCCAGAATTTTCGGTTGTTCTGTTCATTGATGATTTCTTGTAGATAATTTGTATCCCACGTTGGGGCAAAAAAAAAGGCTTAATACTATATCTATTATAAATAACATGTTTAGGTATTTTCAGATATTTAGTCTTGTCATTGGCAATGGTATAATGAATGAATTTATAGTCTTTAATTCTGAACATTGGAATTTTTATGTAAAATATTACATTAGTTTTGTTTACAAATGTATCTATTTCAAGTAATCTATATAAATGTTCTTGCGATGAACTTGTGACATTTCGTTTTGCTAAAATTTCTGTGATTTTGTCTTCTTTAGTTAAAAAAAAAAAAAAAAAAATAAATTTTGGGATAATTTTAAGCAAAAAAAAAAAATAATAATAATAAAGTATTATTTAAATGGTTATACATAACATCAATGCTAATGCCAATTCTATTTAAATATTGAAGAACATGGATTTCGTTGTGTTCAGTGCTTAATTCCTTATAGATCTTATTTTTATAGTTTTTATTTTTTTTTTTTTTAAATTACTTATAATATTCTGTTTGTTATTATCGGTTGATCGGTAATGTTTGAAAATCTTATAATTATTTTATTATTAACGTTTCATTGATGATTGACATTGTTTATTCATTTGTTCATGCTCCCTTTAATTTCCCTAAATTCCTTTCTTTTTTTTTATTCTTTTTGTGTAATAAGTATGTTGTTGTTTACAATAATTAGGTATGTATGTATGAAAAATCGTATTTAATAATTTTTTGTTTGCTTGTGTTTTTGTATTTTATGTTATATATATGTATACCTGGTTTTTTTGCTAAGGCTTTCTTGTCAATCGTTTTATTTTTGACTTGTGAATTTTTTGCTTTTTCTTTGTAATAAATGTGACCCCCTTATCTTCAGTGACAATATGTTTTGAAAAGCGAGGAGTCAATTTATTTCTTCTATTTTCTTTTCTGAATACTGTCTCGTCAGTTTCCACTTCTGGTGGATCCTTCCTTTCTTCGTTTAGTTTTAAAGTTCGTTTTTTATTTTGATCAGATATTTGTTGAGCAATCTTGGGGTATATTTTTTTCTGATAAAAGTCTAAGTCTTGTAAATAATCGTGTTCGTTAGTAAATTTTAATGCTTTTTGAAACATGTGGGTTCGGCCCGAGAATAATTCAAAGGGTGTGAAATTAGTTGCAGAGTGTATAGCATTGTTGTAAGTGATCAATGCTTCAGCGAGGATATCGTCATGTATTGTGGGAGTTTTTTCAGTTTTCCTCTTTTCCATTATTAGTCTGTAAATTTCTGTTAAAGACGAATGAAATCGTTCAACAGGGGCGTTACTTGAAGACTGTTGAAAAGATGTGACATGTCTGGTGATATTGTATTGAGTGCAAAAATCAATGAAAAGATTTCCTGCGAACTCTGCACCCTGGTCACAAACAATCTTTTTAGGTATGCCATGAGTGCACATAAAATGTCTGATTGATTTTACTATATTTAGGCTATCTCTTGCTGGTATAGTGTACCCAGCAGCAAATTTTGAAAACTTGTCTATTATTGTTAAAACATTTTGATGGTTAATGGTGTACAAATCGATATGAATTATGTCTAATGGGAGTTTTGGAACCTCTGTTTCCTGATAGGGAACTTTTTGCGGATGTCTTTCGTATTTCAGGGTTTGGCATAAGTCACAATTGTTTATTGTTTTTTTAATTTTTTGCTTCATATGTGGAAAATATATTGTTCTTTTTAAATGGGCTAGAGTTTCATCAATTCCCCTGTGATTATTATAATAGTAATAGTCTCTAATTTCTTTTTCTTGTTCATCCTGTGTGGTACGTTCTTCCAAAAACTCTGTGCATCTAACAAGTTTATAGAGTGTACTGTTTGAAAAAAACTGTGAAAAAACCTCTTGTACTATTTTGAATATTGTGTCAGTGGTAAAAATTGCACAAGTTTTATTTGGTTTTAAAATAGTTTTCAAAATTCTAATTACGACTTTTTTATTAAAAATGGGTTCTGATATAATGCGGCGAAGTTTGTTTTTAAACGGGCTTTCGATTTTGATGTTAGAATCTGGATCCTTGTTAAGGATAATTTGGATATTAAAATCGTTTAAGCATTTTTCCGAAATTGCTATAAGTTGTGAAATGTTCTCCAGGCCTGAATGTACGGTTTCCTCACATGTCGCCTCGACTGATTCTTGGTCATTTAAGTTGATATCAAGTGTTGTTCTGCTCAAGGCGTCAGCAATCACGTTTTGAGACCCCTTTTTGTATATAACTTCGTAATCGTACTCTAACAATCTGAGCTTCCATCTCACCAATTTGGAATTTGGTTCCTTGAAACTCATAAGCCATGTCAGGGGCTTATGGTCAGTGACAATTTTAAATTTTTGACCAAAAAGATACGGTCTAAAATACTTAATTGCCCAAATTATGGCAAGCATCTCTTTTTCGACGGTAGAGTAGTTCGCCTCGGTGTCCGTTAGTGTTCTGCTAGCGAATGAAACTGGCTTGTCCGATCCCAAGTTTCCTTGAGATAAAACAGCCCCTAAAGCGACATTACTTGCATCTGTAGTCAGTATAAACGGTTTATCGAAATCAGGGTATATTAGGATCGGGTCATTACATAACAAGGTTTTACAATATTCGAAAGTTTTGATAAAGTCCTCGTCAACAGTAACCTTTGATTTTCCCTTCAGTTGTTTAGTTAGTGGTTTTGTTATTTTAGCAAAATCTTTAATAAACTTTCTATAATAACCCATGACACCTAAGAATGATTTAATTTGTTTCTGTGTAGTAGGCAAAGGGAATTTCTTTATTGTCTCAATCTTTGTCGGGTTTGGCTTTACCCCTTCGGGGGTAACAATGTGACCCAGATATTCGATTTCCTTTTTCAGGAATTCAGACTTATCCGGTTGTAATTTTAAATTTGCATTTCTAATTTTCTTGAAGACTTTTTTTAAATGTTGGATATGTTCCTGTAAGGATGGCGAGAAAACAATGATGTCATCCATATATGCAAGGCAACAGGTTCCAAATAAGTCACCAAATAAGGAATCTATTACCCTTTGAAAAGTTGCAGGTGCATTAGTCAGGCCAAAGGGCATTCTGATAAACTCGTAATGTCCTCCCTCCGCCGAAAATGCTGTTTTCTGGATGTCGTCCTTGTGCATCTCTATCTGGTGGTAACCACTGGCTAAATCCAGTATTGAAAAATATTTCGATTTCCCAATTCTATCCAAGACATCGTTTAGTATTGGGATAGGGTACTTGTCTTTTATGGTTTTCTCATTTAGCTTTCTAAAATCTACAACTAGACGCCACTTTCTTTTTCCTGAGGCATCGGCTTTTTTTGGCACAAGCCAAACCGGTGCACTCCAAGGAGAGTGACTATGTCTTATTATTTTATTATCGAGTAATTTTTTTAATTGTTCCTTTACCTCAATTCTTTCATGGAACCCATACCTATAGGGTCTTGTATAAATCGGGATATCATCTTTAGTCAAAATCTTATGTTTGACTTCGTTTGTAAATGATAGTTGCTTACTGTCATCATAAAAGATATCAGAAAATTCAACACAAATGTCTTTTAATAATTGGGTTTTTTTTTTGAGTTGATATGTGCAGTTCTAATTACTTTGTTAAAATCAAATGAGCTAAAATCTGTTTCATTATCATTTTGGAAAGCGATGTTTACTTCTATATGCTGACCTTTGGAATATGAATTTACTTGAAGTGGTTGGTCAAAACATATACTTTTATGTGCGTCGGAGTAATTTGTTATTTCGACCCAACTGAAGTTATTTTCTGCTGAATATAATCCGTTTGAAATAAAAAGGTCATTATCTAGTTGTATTTCCTGACAAAGAAAAGTGCCTTCTTTAAGGTTAACAGGGATCTTGATTAGTTTTCTGGTTGAATGCTCAATCTCTAGCTTTTCCCCTGCTAAATTTTCTTTTGTGAGTATTGGGAGTTTAGCATTTTGTGTGATCAACACGAAATTTTCTAAGTCTACTTTTGCTTTCAATGTTTTTAGTAAATCGACTCCTATAAGGCCATCGAAAAATGAATGGAATTTAAATAATAAAAATTTTAGTGTACCATTTTGGTTAAATTCATTAAACATGTCTAGTAAACATGCTGAATATAGTGCATGTGTATTTATAATTGTTTTTATAATTCTTGGCTCGGTTAGTTTGTTGTTCACTTGGAACAAATTGAGGGTCAATAAAAGAAGTAGTAGACCCTGTGTCGATCAAAAGGTTTAATTTTTTACCAAATGGGAATTGAATTTGAACATATGGTAAAATCGAGCCATGTGTGTGCTTGGTTATGTAGCCTGCTTGGATGTTGAGGCTACATACTGAAAATTTTGGTCATCATTAATGTTGTGCAACTCATCTCTTTTTTTTATTTGATTACTGTTGTTTGTGTTGGATTTTGCAGACTGGTTAGAGAAGTTGGAATTTCTAGTTTGGGTACTATAGTTTCCCCAATTTTTCTGTCTCTGTCGGTCACTTTGTTGCTCATTGTCGTACTTTTTTTGTTTAAATGGTCTTTGATTGTTGTTACTGTAATTATTTGTTTTTCCCTCTTGAGACCAATTTCTCTCCCTTTTTTGTTGGTTTCGGGGCCCAAACGATTCCGAATTTCGACCATTATACGTTGTTCTTTCAAAGCTCTGATTTATTCGCCTAGCTTCTCTTTGACTAGTATAAACTTCCTTTTCCGCAATTGCTATTTCATATGCTGTAACGATATCCGTGGGGTCTCTGCCTCGAACTATTGAACCTAAAGGTCCACGAAGTCCCTTCAGAAAAGTGGTTAGACATTGGTTAAGAAACAATTCTTTCTTTGTTTGTATGATAGTTGGATTGGTATCCTTTTGGTCAATGATGTTTAATAGAGCTCTTTGAATATTTGTGATTTTTTCGTATAATATCTCTACCGGATGGCTTTGCAGTGTTAATATTCCAAGTTCGGCTATTAGATTATACTCGGTTCTTTTATCGACAAAGTGTTTAATTAAGGTATCTTTAATTTCATTCCAATTAAGTCGCACATTTGATTGATACAAGACTTCATGAGCTTTACCCTGAATTTTGTTCCTGATTGCTCTCAAAATCATGACCCCTGCAGGTGTCTGATCTGCTCCTTTAATAAGCATTAAAAACTCCTCAACATTGGTAATGAATTCTTTTAGTCCCTCTTTATTTCCCTCATATACAGGCATAGACTGAATCAATTGTAATAAATCGGATATCTTAAACCCACCCAATGGCTCCTGTGTTTGTGGGCCAGTGGGTTGGGCTGGAGGCATCTCTTGATCTAAAGGCATTGATAATTCGAAACTCATTGGTAATTCGAAAACTTATTTTTTTTTGAATTTGTTTTGTTACTATCTAGTCTCTTAGATCGCGTTTCTTACTTTTTAACTTAATCGTAGCTTAATATATCTTTCTTACTTATGTTTTATTGTAATTAGTGTTATGTGTAAGCAAGGTGTCCTTTCTTCTTTTTTTGTTTTTTTTAATCTGTTGACTCACGAATTGTTGTCCCTCCGTGTGGCAAGCGATGAAATGATGGTTTTAAAGAGTTGTTGTTTTATTTCGCGGTTGTGCTGAAGCTAACTGAGATTGTTGCTCGTTGCAGTAGTCCCAACATCTTTTTTTTTTGAATCTGTTGACTCACGAATTGTTTTCTCTCCGTGTGGCAAGCGATGAAATGATGGGTTTAAATATTTGTTGCTTTATTTCGCGGTTGTGCTGAAGCTAGCTGAGATTGTTGCTCAATGCAGTAGTCCCAACTAAGGGCGGACAGTCATCAGCCGTGAATTTCACCAGATTAAGCCTTGTTAATAAAAAAAATTATTATTTTTTTTTTGAATAGACAAGCTTTTATGTGTATTCAACATCTTTATTGTTGTTTCAAAATTGATATATAGTTTTTTGTGTTTTTTTTTTTTTATTTTTTTTTTTATTATATTTTTTTATTTATTTTTTTTTATTCTCCTTTTTTGTGTTTTGTGGGTTTTTTTTTTTTTCTTTTTAGCTCTGTCCAATACAGCAGGTTCCGGTTACACATACACACAAACTTGTGGGCACATATAACCGTCTAGCGCAATAAGAACACGAGAGAAAAAAAAAATTGTACAACAACTTATGTGTTGGTTCTCCTTTTTTTTTTTTGAGTATGAAAACCAGAGGCTGGTTTGCCCCCTTTTACTTTGAAGGGTCCCTTGGGAATCACAAAGTTGGGGAAAGTTATACTATTTTTATAGTAGTGTTTTTTGTTTATAGTTTTACATATTTTATTTCAATCAATTTTGTTGTTGGTTTCTTTTTTTTTTTATGTATCGTTTAGCTATTTGTTTTCCTTTTTTTTTTGAGTATGAAAACCAGAGGCTGGTTTGCCCCCTTTTACTTTGGAGGGTCCCTTGGGAATCACAAAGTTGGGGAAAGTTATACTATTTTTATAGTAGTGTTTTGTTTATAGTTTTACATATTTTATTTCAATCATTTTTGTTGTTGGTTTCTTTTTTTTTATATCTATATAAATATATATATATATGCATCTTACCCCTTTTACTTTCGGCTAATATTGTTGAGCCTTTGCTCGTTTCAGTTGACAAACTTGAAGCATTCGAATTTCACAGCGTGTTGTTTAATTTGCACACACTTTGACTTCTGTCTACTTTTCTTTTATATTTTTTTTTTTGAAGATCGATGTTGCTTCCAAGGCGGTTGAAAATTAAATGACTCGCTGCCCAAAGGTTAGGAAACTACAAAACACACTCCAAAATTTGCGACGCCACTCGTCAAACAATTCTGACTGTCGCGACATCGCTGTCGTTCTGTTCTAACGGAACACGTAAAGCCACCAAAATGTGCGACTCGCCACGTGGTCAGACGAAAAAGATGATGAAATAGAGACGCTTGTCGCGAAGCAACTTTGTACCGTTACGGCATCTCTGTCACTCTGACGAGTCATTCAAGTCTACAAAATGTAGCAAACGACGATGTCGCCTGTTACGCAGCTTGTACCGCGACGCGGTCAGACCAAAAAGATGATGAAGTAGAGTCGCTTGTCGCGAAGCAACTTTGTACCGTTACGGCATCTCCGTCACTCTGACGAGACACGCAAGTCTGCAAAATGTAGCAAACGATAATGTCGCCTGTTACGCAGCTTGTACCCATATACATGTGTGTATGTGCTTAACGGGAATTGCTGAATTCGGGAGAACAAATACACCCGAAGCAAAAATTTGAAAAAGATGATGAAATATTCTAAATTCGAGTGAGACTGAAAGGCAACACCAACATCAATATCATGGAGTGCATAGTACACATTGGCGATTTATACATATGTATGTATATGTATGTACATACATACATATGTACATGTTTTGTTGTCTTTATCGCTCTGTCCGATACAGTTGGTTCAATCGCAAAATGCACTGGTTTAGCACACTTACCAATCTCTAGCTCGATTAGGCAACAATTTATGCATTATTATAAAAATTTTTATTTATATATTTTTTTTTTTTTTTTTTTTTTTTGATACTTAGATACTTATACTTGAGCTTAGGTTCCTTCGGGGCACTTTTTCCCGTCCCTGAAGTCGTTAAGCTGCGCCAGTTAACATCTTGGCCAAGTCGTGTTCGAGGAAAAAAGAGTAACCTTTCCCTGTGTTTATTTACTCTTTAGTATTTTTCTTTATTACAAAATTAAAACCTCCGTCTTGTTTGACGTTCAACACACAATAATCATTTTTATTCGGCGACAATGCCGTTCTCTCCTTCAGTTAATTATGTATATATGTATGTATGTATATATGTATGTATGTATATATGTAAGTGTCTATATATGTATGTATGGATATATGTATGTGTGTAAATATGTATGTATGGATATATATTTTTGTGTGTAAATATGTATGTACGTATATATGTACATGTGTGTTATTTGTTGCCCTTTTTGATGTGTTGTCCATGGTTTGTGTAGTTGAAGATGAATTCGTTGGTGTGGTGACCGGGTAGGTAACTCGGGCTCTCGACGTTGAGTCTGTAAAGGAATGGAGACTGTGCACTTCGTGGTATCCCTTGATATTACAAAGCGAAAGCGCTGGAGAACCAAAACAGCGTTCTGGGATCCCATATGAATTTTTGTAGACGGTTCCGTTAAGCTCTACCTCTTTATCAAATGTAATGTAATACGTCCTCGTAATAACTAGTTTCGTATTGTTATCCTCACAGCCTGGCATGGTTCTGTCGTTTATTTTATTAACACCTTCATCCACGAAATGCGTAATGTGCCGGCCTCCAGCGTGTAATTGTCTTGCGCATGTCTCCTAAGGGGACAGTTTCCAGAGGGTTGCGGAGACAGCCATTTTACAGTTAGAAAGCGCGACGATTCGGTTGTCACAATTCACCTACGTTGTTTTTTCACCAATGTGCAGGAACATGCCGTTCTTTTGTACCCGAAATATTGTGATTTTTTAACACTTAATGATAAAATGGGATACTTAATGATAAAATATACATAATATATAAAATTTTTAAGAATCTTTATAAAAGATACCTCTATTATCAAGGCGATACCTATGTTAAAAGAGTGATTGTTTACTATTGTTTCTTGGAAATTTCAAATATTTTGATTTATTACATTTACTCTTGCAAAAAAATTGCCAATATTATATTTTGTAGTTTGGAAATGAGCGAGAATAAGTTTTTGAAAACCAAATTTTGCATAGCTGTCCTGTGTCAATTTGAGTGTTCTTCGCTGTTCTGATAAGTGTGTTGACAGTATCTGTTATCTTATTAATTTGGAGTTAAATCTAAGTGCTAATTTTTACTTGTTTTCTTTCTAAGTCGACAAGTTCTTGTTGTCGAAAAGTGAGCTGCCAATCATCAAAATTGGGGTTTCTGCAACTATCTTTGAGGTAGTACCTAAAATATTAAGGCTTCTAATGTGCCTGTGATGAATCATCAATTCGGACAGTAAGTTACTTACCTGTTCTGCGTCAGCCTTAGAAATCTTTTGCATGTGAGGTTTGGAAAATAACTTCATGCATTCTAAGGTTTCTTCTTCGATTTTCTTATAGGATGAAAGATTAAATGAAGATTAGCCCATATTCTTCGCATAACCAGACACTACCTTCCTCATGTGGTATGTAATGGGAGTTAGTAAACTTCCTTGGTTTAGCCATCACAGGAACTTATAATAGTATTAAGGGCATTTCTTACTGTTTTTCTTTATCTAATATTGTCCTTAACGTCCACCCCATTCTGAAAGAATGCTGAGACACAGAATCCCATACAGATAGTTTCTTAAATTTTTCAATGACCAAACGATGGCCAGCAATTCCCTTGATGAAAAGGTTTTCTAGACTGATTTCTGCTGGCCTTACCATTATCGCCTTTAAGGATATCTGTTAGTGTCTTCGCCACTAGCCAAAGCCAAATCCTTAACAAAGACTCTACAATAGCTTGCTAGGCCAGGGGATGAACAAAAAATCCGGTGTTTTGTAATTCACAATGGTTTTTTATTTTTCAGGGAAAGAACAAGTTCCGTTTCTCAAAACTGTAAACACTAGATATTTTACACTATTATTGGAAAAATTAGACCTATACTCTGAGACTCTCATGTTTGCCTTGATAAGACGTCTTAAGACCCAATCTATATGTTCAAGATGATATTATATGGTTTTGGAAAATTTAATAATATTGTCAACAAAAACGTGGCAGAACCTTTCTCCGGGTTTTACAGTCCGAAAGGCAGCCGACAAAATTCATCTTTCCCATTGTTTATGGAAAACGCCATTTTCTCGAATTCCAGCGCTGCAAGGTTTATCTATAAAAAACCAGATCTTATGTCATGAAAAATTATGCTCTGCCCATGTGGGGCAAGATCATTGTGACATTTTGCTCGAATATTTATTGTCGATGGTGACTGAGTTGAGTTTTTGAAAGTCAATCCCTCATTTTAATTTTTTTTATTTCCTACTTTATCAGTTTCTTTTTTATCAACAACCAAATTAGATTATTGTGGAGTGACCGAGAATGTCGTATAATTCCGTTACTCAAGAGTTGTTTAATCAGCAAGAGTTGTTTAATCATTGACAAAATCAGCAACACCCATTGGGTAATGGGATAATTGAGAAAAAACAGGTTGTTCATGGTAGACACTATTTTGAATCAGCAAATGCGTTGCCACGTTTGCTGATGATAGCCTTAAATTGTTTTTTTACAGAAAGTGGCACTTCGGCGTCAGTTTTTTTAAATGTTGAGATTTTGACACTGGATGAATTTCATATGTTCAGTTCCAGAGTTAAATATAATCTGCCGTTTAGCAGGCCAAATTCGATGTTCTCATCGAAAATAATTAAACAGTTTTATACAATAAATTCGGATATTATTACAAATATTTAAAATTTTACATTTGTTTTATTGAGCTAAAAATTCTCAAAATTCACGTTATTAAATTCGCGTACTTCATCCTGACACCTAACTGTTTCCCATCTTTACCTTAAAGTCTTTTCTCGTCCTAGCTGATTTTTTCTCTAAAGTGTTTTCATAACCGCTTGCAAAAGAATAGCGCTTATGATTAGCTTCATCTTTATGGGCTAACGCCTAAGTCTTAGCTTTAGCCGCAACGGATGTTTTATGTTTCATAGTGATTTTTTTTTGTTATTAAGGCTAGCTTTTTCTCTACCTGGTCATAGTATTCTTGTAGAGGTAAGCTTCCCTGTGTAAGCATGGACATTACACATTCTAGCAGATATAAAGGTCACTTATCCGCGTATGTATTATATAGTCTATTAATAATCGCATCGAAATTTTGGACAGTATTGAATAATGCCAGTACGTTGCTGACTCTTCAATTTTGCTGATTGATTTCCGTTATATGGTTTCAAAATTTTATATGCTACATGTTCGGCCTTTCGCCATGCAAAAAATTGTTTCTTGCTTCCCCTTGAAGTCTGTCAAGGGCTTTGCGACATCTAAGGTCTCGTGACATCTAACGTCTGTAAACATTTTTACCTTTTTGTGCACTTCTTCCAATTTATTTCGTCCAACGCGGAGTTTTATACTGTTTTGTGTCAAGTAGGTGTCCCATATGTGGGCGCAATTTTCTGTGTCTGTTTTAAAATTGAGTCTAATATATGTTGGTGTATTGACGATGTGTAGCATTTCAAAAGTAATGCGTTTGTTGTAATGTGTCTCTTGTAGATGTATCAATGTATCACTTAGTAGCTCATATGGTTTACTTTCATTTATCACTAAAACCTAGAAAACTAATTTTGAACCCGCTTTTCGAGAAAATCGTAAATTTGTCAAAAATGAGTAATCTCAACTTTGCCGTGCTTTAACTTTGCCAATATTGAGATGATTACAAAAAGCAATGTATCAATTAGTAGCTCATCCAGTTTATCTTCATTTGTCATTCAAACCTAGAAGACTCATTTTGAACCCACTTTTCGAGAAAGGGTGAATTTGTAAAAATTGACAAATTTGGCGAACTTTAGATCGATCCCGGCAATATCGACACAGAAGAGAACTCCGGTGAGAGTCCACTTTCTGCACAGTGTGCTGCAAGCGGTGTTTTTTGTTGATTGATTTCGATTCTTGTTTTCGTGTCCGATTTATGTCCTGATATTCTGGTTTTTAGTTTTCTCTTCGTCGTTCCAATGTAAATTTTGGTGCATTTGTTATGTTCATCTCCAGCACATGGTATTTTATATGTCACATTGCTTTTGTCTAACGCGTCCACTTTACTTTTCATATTATTAAAATACCTGTAAACGAAACACGTCTGTACTTCTGGGTTTGGTTTTTAATTATGAATTTATTTGTGAGTCGAAAAGAATTCTTAGCCTAGTTTTTACAATGCATTCTTAAGCTTTCTCAGAGCGGCAGCTACAAAAGAGAGAGAGACAGTGAGAATACTCACATATTTGGACACACACTGGCTGGGTGTCCAAAGTTCTGCCATAACTCCAGTGGTCAGTGTTTAATTGTTATTATATACAAATTCTTGTAAATGTTTATACATTTCACAAAGTAAACCATGTGGAGTTATGAAACATACTATGTATTCAAATTTTTATACGTGAATACACCACACCTCCCTTTTTAAACGAATAACGTAATCTAGTGAAGTTATTTATGTGTTAGTATGTTTTTAAAGTAAAGTGTAAGATATTAGTGGAAAAATTTCCTTTTTTTGCATTTATTCGTTAAGCTCTTTTAACCTATATTTATCAACTATTTGGCTTACTTGGAGCCCTTGTATATGTTAAAAATCATTTGTTAAATTTTATAGTCCTATCCATATGAACTACTGTTTCTTTCTTTCCCATAGCTTTTGTACAATAATTCCTGTTATCTATACTAATTACCTCGAAAGGTCCTTTAAAACTGTCGCCAAGTTAATGGCCTGACTCGTTCTATAAAAAACCCCATTTTTATTTCTATCCTATTAACTGTTTTATCGTAAATTTCTTTATTTTTAAGTTTTTGTTTTTTTACCATTATCTTAGCTTTAGCTTGTGTTGTTCTCTTTTTCTTATGCTTAAATGTTGTAGACGTGTTCTACATCATTCAATGTTGTAGACCGCTTCTACATCATTGTTCATTAGAAAGCTGTATGGGGTTGGTTGTTCACCGAATACTAGTTCAAATGGACAATAGTCATGAACTGTAGATGTGGTTTTATTATACCAGTATATAAAATACTTAAGCTATTCGTCCCAATCGTTTGTGTTAGAAGAAATGTACATTCGAATTCATTGAATGTTCGATGATTTCTTTCTATAGATCATAATGTTTGATGGTGCATTGAGCATTATGCTTTAGATATCTGATTCTTATTCTCAGTTCCTCTATCATTGATTAAACCTTTAAAACGTCCGTAAATCAGTATAACATTTTCAACGATATATTGCAACCACTGTTTAAGCACCGTTATAACTATTGATATTGATTGCCTTGCAAGCGAAGATGCTCTCTTTATTTGTTGAATATCTAACTCTCTAACTACTCTGTCTGCGAGCAGAGACTCAGTTCGTAAGCAATAACCAAAGTGATCAGATCAATTAAATAAAGCAACGAGCAATTAACAAGTAACAAATACATATAATTTATACTAGCATTATATCAGAAGTGGTTCAAAAATCCATAAAATGTCGGAAGATTTAAACAAAATTTCTACGGCAAGCCTAAAAAGTTGGACACCAAGGGTTCCAAGACGGAGCTAATAGGCAGACTACTGGAAATTCCGGAGGATGTACGTGGAGGTCTTCCATTAGCTCGAACACCAGATCCCGATGCCATTCCAGGTACAAGCGGCGTTGGTACAAAGTCACCACAAGAAGAACACCAAATGAGCCAATTGGAGTCTCAAATCCTACAGCAACAACATGCCGAAATAACCGAAAGTACAGTTATGTTAGAGGGACTTCGCAACGAAATAAAAGAAGCCAAGAAACTTCTAGAAAGTTTGCATATCGCAGTCACAAGCGGCGGCGCCATGCAAGAGCGAGACAGCAAAAGCGAGACTGCAATAGACGCGACGAAAATAAGAGTGGCGACGAACATACTTCAGAAGCAGAAGAAGAAAACGACGAAGAGAGTTCGGAGCGCGAGCATGTAACAGAGATGGCAACAGCAATGGACCAGCAGAACAATGTGACCAGAGTAGCTGAGCAGAAAATTAATAATTGGACTTATGCTGGCTACTAGATGGCTAAGGAAATGCTGCTGGAATATAATGGCGGACCAGACGTACAAAATTGGATTGTACAATTAAATAATGTGTCTGCATTGTGTAAACTCAGCGAGAATCAACGTCATTTGCTTTGCGTTGGAAAACTCGAGACCAATGCACTACAATGGCTATATGCAAACCCAAAACGTATATTGGAGTCAGTGGACAAGTTGTTGGATGAGTTGGTGATGGCGTTTGGTTCCAGGAAATCGAAAGCAGAGTTGCGGCGTGTTTTTGAGGCCCGTGTCTGGAGAGATACCGAGCGATTTTCAGAATACTTTGAGAATAAGGTGAAGCTAGCCCAACACGTCAATATTGAGGAAGACGAGCTACTAGATTTCATCATAGATGGAATTCCATTGGAGAGCAGGCGTATACAAGCGCGTGTAAGTTAACAGCCAAATCACCGAACGTCCCTCGCAATGAATTCACCGAGCAACCCGCGCGCGAACAATGTCGCTGAACCCGACCACATATGCAACATAAGCAAAATAATGTGAGTCGGAGCAACGGCCAGTTGTGTCGCAAGGGTTGGAATTCTGATCGGAAATATGCTGAGTCGGTTTTACAGACCACAACCCCATGGCATGATCTTTATGTAGTTATTATGTATTTAGGTTTAGATTCATATTTCCATTTATGTACTTAGCTTTAGTCTTTTATTCATTCCATTCCTATAATCAGTTTTGTCCAGACAATTGTTTAATAAAGAACGATTGGCTTTACTCCGGCACGCCGCCGTAAATATTTAATGTATTGATTTACACTGTTGAGCCACAAGGCCAATAGTCCAAGTCAAGTCTCCCAACCTAAACATCCTAAAGCAAATAAATATCAAGAAGTAGCTGAGACGTGTCAGCAACATCATCACTGCTCCAGAGGAAAGGTTATCTACATATAACTGGCGCCCAACAGAGTTAAAACTGGAATTAGATAATCTTACGATTTCTATTAAGTTAGGAACACCATGGCCCTAAACAAGAACATGTAAGTGAATGTTCGGTAAAAATTAGAAAAAGTATTGATGAAAAACTATCTTAAATAAAAAAATTGTGAATAAGTTGGCAATGCGAAAGTGAGCATTACGGTATAGTCACGAGATTATTGACGTGCAAGTGCAGTTTTTTTTTTGTTAAAAAAAAGCAAGAGAAACAAGTTGATATTTTCGCTTCATTGGCTGCTCATGACTTGGGCTTATAGAAGTATAAAGATAGAGTACGACAGTGACGAAGAGCAAGAAGTAGGATTTAGGCCAGAAAGAAACGGTCAATTAAAAATGGAGCCGGCATTACTAAAATCAGTGCCTAGCTTCAATGGAAATCATGAGGAATACGTGTCGTGCCGACAGGCGGCTATAGACGCATATGAGATTTTTAAAAGATACGTAGGCAGCAAGGCGCATTGCGAGGCTGTGGCCATTTTAAAAAACAAAGTAACTGGTCCAGCTCGTGCCATCCTTACGTCGCACAATACAGTGCTTAATTTTGACGCCATTATCGCTAGGCTCGACAGCTTGTACGCAGCCAAAACATCCTTGCGCGTACTTAGACAGCAACTAGAACTGGTTAGGCAGGGGGACCTAAACTTAATGGAATATTACGATGAGGTAGAAAAGAAGCTCACTCTGGTCACAAATAAAAAAGTAATGACTCATGACGAGCAAGCTGCGTCCATTCTTTGTGCAGAAATTAGAGACGATGCACTGCACGCTTTCATGACAGGACTTAGGAGGCCCCTAAAATCTTTAGTAATCCCAGCAAAGCCCAAGGATTTGCCATCTGCATTAGCAGTGGCCCGTAAGGCTGAAAATAGCATCGAAAGAAGCGCATTTGCTGCATCTTATGCTAAAGTAATTGAAGAAAGAAACCATAGCGGCGATAATACTAGATTTGGCAATCGTAACCAAGCTAGACAAGGCAGGGGCCAGGAAAGAAATCCACATTTTGTGGGAAATCAAGGCCAAAGCAGGGTACAGCAAGCTTACCCTAAAACGCTAGCGAATGACAAAGAGCCACAATCAAAGTATCAGGCTCAACCCATGGACGTTGATCCTTTGATGTCAAAGTTCAGACAACAGACCATTTGGGAAAAGCCACAGGGCTATTCTACACAGGACGGGGCTCGGAAAAGGCATAATACTTTAGAACGCACGTCAGGCTATAGCCGCCAAAAGATTAACAATATTACACAACGAGCGCCTACCCAAGACGAGAAAGAGTAAGAAGAAGTGGCCGAAACTGTGCGTACTGAAATAGATGACGAAAGTGACGAACCCAAGGACAACGATTTATTGAATTTTTTAGAGGTCGTTCCCGATTGCCGTTCGTCGAGCGTCAATTGGCTGGCAAAACATTTAAGATTCTTAACGACACCGGGGCGGCAAAAAGTTACATTAAACCCGTAAAGGAGTTAAAAAACGTAACACCAGTCGACACCCCTTTTACTGTGAACTCCATTCATTGGTCCAGTAAAATTAAAAAAAAAATGTTCAATAGTAATTTTTGGGAAAGTTGCCACGTTTTTTATACTAGATACCCTTGACACCTTTGATGCTATAATAGGCTTCGATCTGCTCACGCAGGCGGGGGTAACTATTGACCTGATAGAAAACAGCATAAACTACGGTAATACTTTGGAAATACTTAATCACCATCCGTGCGATAACGTGAACTTTACACGTGTCGATGATATCGTAGTCCCAAATTCCGTAAAAGGCGAATTCAAGAAAATGATACTGAAGAGAATTAGTACATTCGCGACCTCTAACGAGGCACTGCCTTACAACACTTCAGTCGTCGCCAGGATCCGGACTGTAGACAATAAGGAGGTTTATTCAAAGCCCTATCCATACCCGGTAGGCGTGTCAGATTTTGTAAACAACGAAGTCGCACAGCTGTTGAAAGATGGCATCATAAGGCCATCAGGCCGTATAATAGCCCAGTCTGGGTTGTTGATAAGAATGGAATAGATTCCAACGGAAATAAGAATAAACGGCTGGTCATTGACTTTAGAAAACTAAATGAGAAGACCATCGCCGACCGATATCCGATGCCGAGTATCCAGGTAATCTTGGCTAACCTCGGAAAGGCTAAGTTTTTTACCACACTGGATCTTAAATCCGGGTACCACCAGATTTACCTAGGGGAGGACGATCGTGAAAAGATATCCTTCTCGATAAATGGCGGAAAATACGAATTCTGTCGTTTGCCCTTTGGTCTAAAAAATGCGGGAAGCATTTTTCAAAGAGCAATCGACGATATCTTGCGAGAACAGATCGGAAAGATATGTTATGTCTATGTGGTCTATGTGGTCTGTGGTCTGTGCCACAGACCATGTCCGCCATATCGATATATTACTTCAGCAACTTTGCGATGCTAACATGAGAATCTTCAAGGAAAAGTCGAAATTTTTTAAAGAGAGTGTCGAGTATCTAGGCTTCATTGTTACTAGCGAGGGAGCAAAAACAGACCCAGAAAAGGTCAAAGCGATCCAAGAGTACATTGAACCAAAAAATTTATACTCTCTGAGATCTTTTCTAGGCCTAGCCAGCTACTATAGGGTGTTTATCAAAGACTTTGCTGCAATAGCAAGACCCTTGACTAATATATTAAAAGGCGAAAACGGCGCTGTAAGCAAACACATGTCTAGGAAAGTAGCAGTCCAATTTGACGAATCTCAACGAGACGCTTTTAACCGATTGAGAAACATACTAGCATCAGAAGATGTTATGCTCATGTACCCTGATTTCAAAAGACCTTTTGACTTGACTACAGATGCTTCTGCAAATGGCATTGGAGCAGTATTATCTCAAGGTGGTAGACCCATCACCATGATCTCCCGAACGCTAAAAACGTGCGAAACTCACTATGCTACCAACGAAAGAGAGTTGTTGGCGATTGTATGGGCCCTCGGCAAACTGCAGAATTACCTTTACGGTACAAGAGAGCTACATATATTTACAGATCATCAACCTCTCACGTTCGCAGTGTTTGAGAAAAAAACGAATGCGAAAATCAAGAGGTGGAAGGCGTTTATTGAACAACATAACGCCCAATTGCATTACAAGCCAGGGAAGGAAAACTTTGTCGCAGATGCCTTATCTAGGCAAGAGCTTAACGCTCACAGTGAGGTATCCCTTACATACACTATACAAACAACTGATAACCCCCTAAATTGTTATAGAAATCAGATAACTTTGGAAGAATCACGTTATTCGTTGCATCGAAGACTTATACTATTTGGCAAAAAAAACCGTCACTTAATTCAATTTACAGATAAAATTAATCTCATAGAAACATTAAAACTTGCTGTGAACCCCGATGTTGTAAACGCGTTTTATTGCGAACTCACAACTTAAGCTGCATTTCAAATTGAGCTGGTTTCAATTTTCCCGACAACCAAATTCTGGCATTGCAAAAGAATAGTGTCAGACATCACTAACAAATACGAACAGGTAGAAATAGTCAACACCGAACATAATCGTGCGCACAGAGCGGCACAAGAAAACGTAAAACAGATACTTCGGGACTACTACTTCCCAAAAATGACTAAATTGGCTAACGAGGTTGTACTAAATTGCAAAGTTTACGCTATCGCCAAATGTTACACATTGACATATTTTCTACCGATCAGAAACTTTTCCTGACTTGCATCGATAAAATTTCCCATTTCACCGTCGTCCAGCCCTTACCTTCTAGATTAATAGTCGATATTGTTAACACCACAAAAACCGTTTATTGCGACAACGAGCCAGCGTTTAATTCCGAAACGTTTACTTCATTGTTAAAAAATCAGTTTAACATTGACGTTGTAAACACCCCCCATTACATAGCTGTTCCAATGGGCAAGCGGAACGTTTCCACAGTACATTAATAGAAATCACAAGGTGTTTAAAGTTGGATAAAAAAGTTAGCGATACAGTTCAGGCTATCATGAGAGCAACAAAAGAATATAATAAAACCATACATTCAGTAACAGAACAAAAACCACTCGATGTAATTCACTCTATACCGGACGAAATTAAGTAAAAAATCAAAGAACGACTAATAAAAGCTCAGCAAGATCAATTATCTAGATGCAACCCAAACAGACAGAACAAGGTGTTTGATGTTGGAGAAAAAGTTTACCTCAAAAATAGCAAAAGATTAGGTAACAAACTATCTCCCTTGTGCACAGAGGGCGCCATGCAAGCAGACCTGGGAACGTCTGTACTTGTTAAGGGGAGTGTGGTCCATAAGGACAATGTGAGGTAAACATAGGTCATAACGCATAAGATTCTTACAGATAGTTACTACAATTCAGTGACCCTCATACTCTTATCCACAACTCACGCACGCATCACCGATTTCTCGCACGCAAACTACATTCCGATATTGGACGGAAACGTTTTTGTATGGGAACAACATAGTTACGTGAGACATTCTACAATTTTATCTAATTTCGTGAGCATTATAGATGACACAATTAAATTATCAAAACTTTTCCCTCAGTCACACATGCGAAAATTGTTAGATGTAGATATCGACCATATTCAGAATATTTTATCTAGCTTAACGGTACACCATAGAATGACCAGAAGTTTAGACTTTCTAGGAACAGCTTTAAAAATCGTTGCAAGTACGCCTGATGCATCAGACTTAGAAAAAATTAAACTTACCGAAGCCGAGCTCATAGAATCAAACAACAGACAAGTAATAGTAATCACTGAAGCACAGAAACAAATTAACCTTTTAACTGATGCAGTAAATAAATTAATTAAAGAAAAAAAAGGCGAGTTCGTAGACTCTCCTCATTTGTATGAAACTTTGCTTGCACGAAATAGAATGTTAACCACTGAAATCCAAAACCTTAGGCTCACTATAACGCTCGCCAAATCTAACATCAATAGCCCCGCAATTCTCGACCACGAAGATTTAAAATCAATTTTTACCGAACAGCTCATAGAGGTCCCAATAGTTAGTTTAATGGCAGTATCAAATATAAAAATATTTCAATCAAATAGAGTAATCCACATAATAATTGAATATCCTAATGCTAAGACTATTCTCATCATTCTCATCATCATGTACTTGATGACATAGTAGCTGAATGCGACGATGGAGTCCTAGCTGTGACAGAATGCACTACAACTAACTTTGCGACGTTCTGCAAGAAATCTGCTCATGACACATGCGCCAGCGGATTACATTCCGGAGGTTCAGCGTTATGCCACACACAGCCAAGCCACTTGGAACCGATCACCCTATTAGACGAAGGAATAATCGTTGTCAACGAACTATCAGCAAGAGTAAGAGTAGATGACGGCCCAGTAATGAAAATTGAAGGCACACATCTCATCACATTTGAACGTATTGTGACTATAAACGAGACCACATACATTAACTACAATGGTGTTGTAAACAAGAGTCCAGGCATCGTGGCGTCACCATTGCTGAATATTACAGGACACGACCAAGTGCTCAGACTACCAATGTTACAGAGGATGAATGAGCACAATCTGCATATAATTCAGAAGTTAAGAGACGATATGTTTTCCCGAGGGGCTCCCAGAGTCTGTTTCATGGTTGGTGTAACACTCAGCCTTGCCTTTGGCTGTATTGGCATCATCTATCAGTGTTGGTAGCGGAGAAGATCTTCCATCAAGTTGCAAGAACTGGTAAAGGAGTTAAGTGTCACCGAGGACGGCAACAATCTTAAAGGGGGGCTAGTTAACAGCCAAATCACCGAACGTCCCTCGCAATGAATTCACCGAGCAACCCGCGCGCGAACAATGTCGCTGAACTCGACCACATATGCAACATAAGCAAAATAATGTGAGTCGGAGCAACGGCCAGTTGTGTCGCAAGGGTTGGAATTCTGATCGGAAATATGCTGAGTCGGTTTTACAGACCACAACCCCATGGCATGATCTTTATGTAGTTATTATGTATTTAGGTTTAGATTCATATTTCCATTTATGTACTTAGCTTTAGTCTTTTATTCATTCCATTCCTTAATCAGTTTTGTCCAGACAATTGTTTAATAAAGAACGATTGGCTTTACTCCGGCACGCCGCCGTAAATATTTAATGTATTGATTTACACTGTTGAGCCACAAGGCCAATAGTCCAACAAAGGGGACGAAGTCAAGTCTCCCAACCTAAACATCCTAAAGCAAATAAATATCAAGAAATAGCTGAGACGTGTCAGCAACATCACCACTGTTTCAGAGGGAAGGTGATATACATATAATTTGTACAATGTTTTGACAATCCAAACCAATTGTTAAGAGCATTTGCGGAGGTCCGGCTGCCAAGTAAGAAGTTCGTCGAGAGGCAAAACAGGGTACCCAAGGACTCGAGGTGCCACAATTATACTTAAAGAAATCATTGGGCAAAGGATTGCCTAAAACCTTTACGTGTTCGTGGATCCTGTTATGGGTGTGGTGCCAAGGAGCACCTTATAGCGCAGTGCCCGCAAAGGAAGAAGCCAAAGGACGAAGTAAACAATTATGTAAGATATATTAAATTATTTTTAAGAGACTATATTCATAAACCAATATTTACAGAGTGCCTCATAGATTCGGGCAGTGCCATTTCGTTTATAAAAACATCAAAAGTGCCTAAGGATGTGCAGCTAAATGATAATTTTGAAAACTTTTGCGGGCTAAATCAAGATCCATTACAAATTTTTGGAAAAATACAATGTTATGTTTTGAAAAATTCAATAAAAATTTATTTTGATGTAATGGTTGTGCCTGACGAATCTATGAGTAGCGACTTAGTATTGGGTAGAGATTTTATGAAAAAATGTAATTTAGAAATCAATCCAGACGCGTTGAAAACGATTACGCTGGAAAAAAGCGAACGAAATTTGTTAGAAAATCAGGAAAATTATTTAGATAAAATGCTGAAAAATGAAAACGGAATAGAAAGTCAAAATTTGTTAGAAAATCAAGAAAATTATTTAAGTGAAATGCTGGAAAATGGAAAAGGAATAGAAAGTCAAGTTGTTAGAAAAGGTGAGAGAAAAATTGTTAGTAATGTAGATAAAGGAGAAAAAATGAAAGATGTAGAAATGAATATTAGAAATATGTTGGTAGAAAATTTTGAGAAAGAAATGTTAGAAATCAATTTATTAGACAATGCAAAAGAAGAACTTGTACACAACATCGGTGAAAGTGTTGATTTTAGAACTCGATGTAAGTTTGTCAAACTGCTAGAAGAATGCTATATTAGGCAGAACAGACCAGAGAATCCAGATTTTAAATGTTAAATGAAGATAACTCTTGAAAATACGAAACCCTTTAGTTGTTCACCTAGAAGGTTATCATATACGGAAAAAGAGAAATTACAGATATTAATAGATAATTATTTACAAGAAGGGATTATACAGCCCAGTAATTCAGCTTATGCATCGCCGATAGTTTTGGTCAAAAAGAAAACAGGAGATTTGCGTCTATGTATAGACTTTAGAAAATTGAACAAAAGTATGGCTTAAGATAACTATCCGTTTCCATTAATAGACGATCTCCTAGATCGCTTAGCACAAAAGAAAGTATTCACAAAATTGGATTTAAAAAATTGTTATTTTTATGTGTTCATGGACAAGGAGTCGGTTAAATCTACATCGTTTGTAACACCATTAGGCCAGTATGAATTTCTTAGGATGCCAATGGGATTAAAAAATGCACCGCATGTGTTTTAACGGTTTATAAACAGCATTTTTGATGACATGATTAGGGAAAACAAAATTATTTTATTATGGATGATATAATGATTGCCAGCAAAAATATTAAGGAACATTAAGAAGCGTTAAAAGAAGTATTCAAGAGATTAGTGCGGAACAAATTAGAGCTTAGAATTGATAAATGCGAGTTTATGCAAGCTAGAGTAAAATATTTAGGATATTTAATCACAGAAGAGGGAATACAGGCGGACGAAAAGGGTTTAGAAGCAATAAAAAACTATCCAATGCCAGACAAGACGCAAGCAGTTCACAGATTTTTAGGCTTGTGTTCCTATTTTAGGAGATTCATTAAAGATTTTTCAATAGAAGCCAAGCCGTCGTATTATTTATTAAAGAAGGATAAACAGTTTGAATTTGGGGAAAATGAGTTGAATTGTTTTTTAAATTTAAAAAAGAAATTGATGAAAGCACCTGTATTGGCTATCTATAATCCTAACGATGAAAATGAATTACACTGTGATGCCAGTGCTTTAGGGTTTCGAGCAGTTCTGCTTCAAAGAAAAGAGGATAAGCGGCTGCACCCAATTTCTTATTTTTCCAAACGCACTACAGTGACTGAGGCGAAATATCACAGTTTTGAGCTAGAAACACTAGCAATAATATATGCGTTACGCAGGTTTAGAATTTATGGCCAAGGAAAACGTTTTAGAATACTAACGGATTGTAATTCGTTGACTTTGACTTTAAATAAAGTAGATCTTAATCCAAGAATTGCTAGATGGGCGTTAGAATTACAGGAATACTGTTACGAGCTAGTGCATAGATCTGGCAAACAAATGCAACATGTAGAGGCGTTGAGTAGGTGCTCAAACATTATGATCACAGAAGCTAATAGTTTTGAAACAAATTTAGTTATTTGCCAATTAAAAGATGAAAAGATTCAGAGTATAAAAAAATATTTAGAAGAAAGTGAACACAAACTGTTCGAAATGCGGAATGGTATATTATATAGGAAAACAAATGATAGAAGGGTTGTATTTTATGTACCGAAAGATATGGAAGAGCATGTATTATATAAATATCACGATGAATTAGGGCATATTGGCAGGGACAAAATGATAGAAGCAATAGGAAGAGGATACTGGTTTGCAAATATGAAGGAGAAGACAATGAAACATATAAAAAATTGTTTAAAATGTATAACGTATTCACCGAAAACCGTATACCGAAAGGAAATAAGCCCTTTGTTACAGTTCACATTGATCATTATGGACCGGTAGATTCAGGAAGATCAAAGAAGCATATTTTAGTTGTTGTAGATGCGTTTACGAAATTTGTTAGATTATACACCACGAAAACTACAAACACTAAAGAGGTCATTAAAGCTTTAGAAGATTATTTTCGATCATATAGTAGAACGAAATGTATAATATCGGATCGAGGCAGTTGTTTTACATCGGGAGAATTTGAAAATTTCATGAAAAAAGCGAATATAAAACATATAAAAATAGCTACGAGATCGCCACAAGCAAATGGACAAGTGGAAAGGATTAATAGAAGTTTAGGACCTATGATTGCAAAACTCACTGAACCTGAGAATGGTTTGTATTGGGATGTGGTCATTGAAAAAGTCGAATTTTCGTTAAACAATACACAACATCGTAGTATCAAAAAATTGCCTGCTGAGATGCTTTTTGGTTTAGCACAAAACTAGACGAAGTCAGTGACAGAAATGTAGAAAATATTAGAAAACAGGCAGAATTAAATCAACGGTTAGCTCAGGCCGATAATGAAAAATACTATAACAACAAAATTGTCCAATTTGCTTGCGTCTGTAATAATACATATATTTTTCTTAAAATATTTATGAATTTAATAATAATTTGTTCAAATGCTAAAAGGCCTCTTCGCATTCCGCATTCCAAATAAATGGTGTGTTTTTCTTGCACAAGCGCGTTAGTTTTCTGGAGAATTCTGAAAAAATAAGGACGAAACGTCTATAATAATTGCAGAGTGTAACGAATCTTTTTACTTCGTCCGCATTTTTAGCAGTGGGATAATCAATAATGATTTGAAATTTGCTTCCATCGGCGAGGATTCCCTTGTTGGTGCATTTATAACTCAGATATGTTACTTCGTGTCGGAAAAATTAGCATTTTTCGGGATATAACTTAAGATTGTTCTTTCGGCATATCTTAAACATATTTTCAAGATTTTTGAGCATGTGCTTCTTTGAACAACCCAGTACAACTAAATCGTCCAAATAGAGAAAAGCTAGACGGCTCTAGCCTTGAAAAGGCTCTCTTCATCATTCTCTTAAAAGAATGGCAGTCTTTTAAATCTATGAGAACCTTTGTTCGTTGAGAACGATGTTAGATCTCGTAAATTTTCGTCTAGCTCGATCTGATGAAATCCTGAAGTTAGGTCAAGAAATGAAAAGTATCTTGCTCGGTCTAATTGATCTAGGATATCATCAATACGAGGTAGCGGTCATTGATTTGCAACTAGTTTTTTACTTTATTTTCTGTAGTCCACAGCCAATCGCCTTCTTTTTTTTATATCCGGGTATTGATTTTTTGGGCACTTACAGGATTGAACTATTGTATTGTGATGCAGATGGTTCTATTATGTCGTCATTTATCAACTTGTCTACTTTTCTTTTAACTTTAATTTTATGCGCTTCTGGGATTCTGTAATTTTTAATGTAGGTGCGCTCGCTTTCTTTTAGTCTGAGTTTTTGTTTATAGAAATTGTTTGTTGTTGTCCTGTCTGATTCGAAAGCTAATATGTCTATATATTTATTGAAAAGTGTTGTCATTGATTCTTTTACATCTAAAGAGCAATGTTTCTTTAGTTTTTCAAATTTAATCTGTCTATTTTTATCTATTGTTGTTACAACATAGTAGTTATCTAAATTTTCCGTTTTGGTTTTTTCTGTTTTACAGTTATTGGTTTATCTGTGGTATATACAAGTCTGACATTACCTTGCGCAGCATTTATTATTGTGTTTGCTACGAGATTTAGCTCGTGGGCAGGAATAGGTATATCGGACTTTTAATTTTTAAACTGTATAATTTGGACTATTTCTGTTCTAGGTGGGATTTCTACTGTATGCTTTTTCATGGGTATGGCTATGTTTTCATGGTAGTCTTCTAGTCTCAATATCAGTATTTTTTGGTTATTAGTGTATTCTAGTATGCAATAGTATTTTCTGAAAATATCTATTCCTAAAATACCATCGGTGGCTATTGGAAAATTTTGTTCCACGACATAAAATTCATGGCCGATTAGGACGTTTTCTATTTTTAAATCTGTGTATATTTTACCTATTGTTGTTATTGAGCCATTTCCTAAACCATTCAAACTTAGGTTATCATTTTTGTCTATTTTACTAATTTGAACCCTGTTTATTTTAATTATGGAGACGTTCACTCCGGTATCTATTAGTAGTAAGTTTAATCCCTTATTGCATGTTGTGTAGCTTTTTATAATGGATCCCTTAGTGAGATTGATTGTTGCATATTTGACTTAATACTTTGCAAATTTTCCGTTGCTTCAACGGTTCGCATCTGTCTGTCATTCTAGTTGTTATATCTACCCAAACATCGGTTGTTACGTTCCCCTACCTAATCTATTATCTTGATTATTTTGGTTATGGTGGTAGTTTGATCTCTCTCTACCACGGTTATATCCTCGACCGCGGACAAGTCCGTGTCCATTACCTTGATGGTAATAATATAATCCAGATGATGTTTCTGGATTCATTGAGGTACTTCTAAGGAAGTTGTTAATCACCTCCGTTGGGTTTTTGTGGCCTGTGTTTTGAACTACATATCTAATTGTTTTGCTATCCATGTTTTATACCATAGATTTTAGCGTAGAATCTGCTGCTATTTCCGCTGCTTGTGCCGGTGTCACATTTTTTGAGATATATGCCTTTTGTAGTTGCTTTGATATATTTTCTTCATCTTGGGCATATTCTTCGGCGAATCTATGGGTTTGCTTACACATTTCCAGCCTTATGTTGATCATGCTAATAGATTCACTTTTTATTTATCTTTTTAGTGAGTTTAGGACACCTTATCGGTGTAGTTTTACTTTTAACACTGTTGGCATTCTCAAATTTGGGTGTTTGGGTAGAACAACGTGTTCAATATTTTTGAACATTTCAATGTTTTCAATTTTTTAACATTGAAATAAAGGGATTGTATTATTGTTATATAATTGTTGTGTTGTCGCAAATTATTGAACGTTCAAATCGAAACTCTGGATCATTTGTATATATCAGGATAACTCAATTATCCTTGGACGAAAACAATTATGGTTTCTATTCCAGTTTTTGATATTCTGGCAAATAGGAATTCCAGGAACGGAATATATTAAGAGAGGCATTTTGCCTCAACTCGGTTCTTTTTCTTTTTTTACGGCAAATCTTCTTTGTATTATTATTAAATTGTTTTTTTTTGTATTAATATAAAAATATTTAAATTTCTATTTTCGTCTTAGACCTTATTTAATCCGTCAGATCGGCTTTGGTATTTTTTTTTTAACATCTTGATGTACATTGAATATACCTTCTAAGATAGCATTATTACGGATACTATCGAGATTATTTTTAGAATGACGTATCTGTTATTTTTCTAGTTATTCTACATATATATATGAAAAATTAGTTATTATTTTTTTTTTTCTTGAGAATAAAGAGTAAGACCAAAAATTCTTCCTTTTTTTTACTTTTTTATTGTTATTCAAAGTTTTGCTTGTACATTATGTACATGCATACTTAAAGATTGTGTTTACTAATAAGAACGAAAAATTATTATGTTTTTTGTTTTGAAAATAGAGAAAAAGAAAAAAAAAATGTTATCTCAACTGTGTTTATATAATGGAAAGAGAGGCGATAGGACATGCGTAGGCTTACAACTTGAACTATTTTTTTCCTAAAACTATGCCTACGTATCTGGCCTTGTACTCACCTATTGTGAGCAGCCGTAGTCCATCGGTGGGGCACACCTCCAGAAAACTAAATATATCCGTAGCCTCGTTGGGTGATTGGCCAGCGTGATTCAATCAAGTTTGTATCTCCTCTATTTTTTGTTTAAAGCTGCTGCTGCATAGACGCATTATTCAAATTGATGAGTTTTCAAATTAACATCACCCGCAAATTGGCGTTGGCAAAGTTAACGAAACACGTCTGTGCTTTTGGGTTCGGTTTTTAATAATGAATTTATAAGTAAATCAAAAGAGTTCTTAGCCTATTTTGACAATGCATTCTTGAGCTGTCGCAGAGCGGTAGCTACCAAAGAGAGGGAGATTGAGCGTACTCACATATTTGGACACACACTGGCTGGGTGTCAAAAGTGCTGGCTCGGCGGGCCCACGCTCGCTTAGCCGCATCTCATACTATGTATTTAAATGTTTATATGTGAATACACTACAAGTCTATATAGATAGCAGAGATCAAAAGATATGCAATGCCCAGACTTATACTCTGTTTTTAATGAATTTAATGTACTACATAATATTTCTATTGTCAAAAGGATCAATACTTTATCGAAATACTAGATAAACCCTTTTGGGAACGATGGGTTTGTTACACGGATAACTATCAGAGGTAACTTTAACACAGTTACATACCGGCTGCGCCAATAACGTTTGCTTACTTTATTAAAATTATGTAACCGATTTTTAAGTAAAAAAGTGAAGTGGTCCTTTATTATCAACCGTATAGTCGGATTATTACTTAGGAATTTAAAGTACAGAGTTTGGTCTCACATCTTGAGACCTTTAATATAATTTGAGCAAAGCGCATTCATTAGGGGCGTTCTTAGTTGTATGGGGGGAAAAAAATGTTAATATTTTTTTAAGTGCCGGGCATTTTTTTTCCTTTTAGTCTAAAAATATCTCAAAAAATTTGGGGCCGATCGGATAATGTTTGATGGGCGCGGAACTCACCTAAAGTTTTCATTGTGATGCTCCCATATAAGCACACTTAGCACTATACAAATATCATAAGAGTGAGCGAGATGGCATGTGTTTCGCGCCATTTACAATTTGTGCTGCAAGTGATCCTTTTTGCTAATTTTTTTCATATTTCATAAAATTTGGAAAAATAGCCAAGTTTTACGCATAATCTTTTTTTAAGCAAAGTCAAGGGGCGGCAGCCTGGTTGCTATGTGTTTGGTTTTTGCATGCGATTTTGTCACATTCGAAGTGTGCACTACTTAAACAGTTATTTGGAATAGACTTTTAAACACTGTCAGAGGCACACGCATAGGAATGTTGATGTTTTTCAAAAGCGACCCCTTGCTTGCTAGTATGGAATGCGTTCCGTATTTTCGTTACAAAAAAACCTTGTCAATTTGGAAGTCTTTTGCTTGCCTGCCGAGTACATTACACTTTAATTGTTATACGTTTGCAAGAAGGGTATATTAATTTTGGACAGAAGTGTGCACCGCATAGAAGGAATCATCTCCGACCATTTAAAGTATATAACTTCTTGATCAGCACAATAAGACGAGTTCATATAGCCTTGTCCTTGTGCAATCTCCTTAAATTTTGCATAAAGTCCTTTATATTGTATATCTCGGACTCAGCCGGATCGGACCACTGTATAATATAGCTCCCATAGGAACGATCGTATTCATTAATTTTTTTTTTGACAAAACTCGAAAATAATTTTTATAGATTTTTTTTTTGCAATAAAAATCAAAAATATAAGTTATTTCTGAGTAATATTTTAAAACCCAAATATAATATCTATTTTTGAATTTTTATTTGATACTTAATGCAAATCGCAAACATAGTACATTGCATGAGAGTGTTTAGTATAAAACAAGATGAATTATGCAACTTAGAAAGTTATAAAACAAGACTCGTAGCGGTTTTTCTCAGGATTGATTATGGTGATTATAATGAAACATAAGACCCTGTTTCACGAATTTCAAGCCTGCCACAAAAAAAAAAACAAAGTTCCTAGATATTAAATGTCATTTTTGTGGGGAACAAATTTCAAAGAAATAATTAGTGCTAAGTATATTTCAACAGATTCTTAATTGGCCGATAAATTGAAAAGGCTGTTACCAGCAGCACAAGAAAAGGACTAGGGCAGACAGAATAAATTATTGCGACCATTTGTTCCAAGCTTGTTTTCGTTGCTATATCCTAATTATCGAAATTCTCTGTTTTATTTTCTGATGTATTTATTATGATTAGTTTATCTGTGGTGTTAAAAAGTCTAGCGTAACCTTGGATAGCGTTTATTATGGCGTTTGCTACAAGTATTCATTTTTTCTGAACTCTTGTGCTGGAATCAGTATATCAGACTTTTGATTGGAAATCTCTATGTATTGGACTATTACTGTTCGTAGTGGGATTTCCATTAAGTTAAGACCTGCATGTTTTATAATTGTTATTGCTATATCTTTATGGTAATCATCTGGTTGTAGAATAAAAAAAATGAATTTTTGTTAATGTTTTTTGTTTCTTTGAGAGCACTCTCAGTCTTGCTCTCTTAATACGGGGCTCGTCTGAGCTCGGGGAAAATGGGGTGGTTATTGTGCTCTCCCAAACATGCGCTACACAAATAAAACGAAGACAGAGATCGGGAATATAGGACTACACATAGGAATAGATGTTATGGCCTTCTCTTTACCCGCCCTACCATGTAAAATCGTGAAACGTAGGTTTTACCCATTCTAACGCTGCAAAACTCTTATATCAGGTGCCCAAACAAACAAGCAAATTATTTCATATTTTACTACAATTATAAATATATATATATATATTTCAAAATTGATCGTTATATTGGCCAACGCCATTAATGAAAAGAGATAAGATAGGAATTCGAATCTTAAGGATAATGCAACTAAACTTTAGGGGAATTTGCGCTCCTCGTCAGCGTAGGAATTTCCTGTTGGCACTGGAAAGTCTTTTGAACTGGGCGAACTAATTGTATGTCGTAATTCCCTTTTGTTCGAACTTAGACCATTGGGCGGGTAATTCTATAACGGAGTCGATCTGGTCGTCCGGTGTCTACAAAAAAAAATATATTGGCTAGTTGTGCATTTTTCACAAGAATAGAAAAAAATTGCAAGCAAATTGTCTCAAAAATGTTCAAACTTGACAATGGCAAACCGTATTTTTCTGCAATCATAACGGTACTATCAAAAAATATAACCAAACGCTTGAAAACGTGATCACTTTTAGATTAAAGCTTAGCAAACTCAACAACTTTCAGTGCGAAAGTCAGTTTTAAGTGGTTCGCATGAATATGCGATTAAAAATGTAAAAATTATCAATGGATTTTCAAGTTAAAGTTGTTTATTTTATTTAAGTAAATTATTAAAAACTATATTGTGTATTTGTCCTTTTAAAATTTATGTTTTATGTAACCTTTATTTTTGTTACTTTTTAGTGCATGATTTGTATGTTTACTTAAAGTTTTAGTTGTGTTTCCCCCGGAATCCCCCATAGATATTATATTCATTGCATTAATCTAAGTTTTTACTTTATAAAAGTGTTTAAGTCAGCTGCAGAAACATGCAAATGTGTGTGAAATAATTAATAATCTAATTTTTTTTTTTCAAATCCTCGGTTGTCTGCAGAAGTTACAGGCCTGAATGAAAATCTGATTCATCGTGGTTTCACCTTACTGCAAGCATCGGGGCACAAAATCAACACAGAAAAATTTAATGAATATGCCCTAGATACTGCCAATGGATTAATCAAGGAGTATCCCTGGTACTATTTGCCGGCGACGGTTCATAAGGTGCACATTCACGGATCTGCGTTATACAGCACGTAATTGTTTCAATTGGAGAGCTCTCGGAGGAATCTGCAGAGGCGAACAATAAAGAAATGCAGACGGAATCATACCCGCAAAAAAAAAATTGATAATTTAAAGTTTTTTCTTTCAGTTTATAGCCTACTTGAGGAAACATCCTAAAATTTTGTATAATCTTGAAGTTACAATCATTGTAAATTTTTTTTAGTATTTAAATAACTCATAAATTGTTATTTATTAATTTGGCACATTTTATTGTTTGGGGTTCATTGGTGCATTTTTTCAACTACAAACACAATTTAAGAAGCTTGGTAGAACTCTCAGTCTTCTAGTGCCATCAAAAGCATTTTTGGCCGCGCTTCCATACAAGCGGGGCCAGTGGCAGACTGGTGGCATCCCAATAGTCGTAAGGGTGGGCCGGAAGGAGTGGCGTGGGTGATTATTTAACGTCACGCGGTTTTAGGAGTTCCACCACACGTGGTTTTCGTGTTATCAAGTTCCTTCTTCTCCTCTTCGCACTTCTGCTTTTCAGCTCAGGCCCGATAAGACTTATCCAGCTAAGCTAATACCGTACTTACTTCCACTACGATCTTGAGCTTTCTATGTATAAGAGCTTATTCGATCTATTTCTAATAAAAGCTCCCTAAGCCGAAAAGATAATTTGAGGGGAAGGGCTAAGCTTATTAGCTTTTGGGACAAAGGCTAAGCTCATTGGCTCCCTTACAAAGTTATTATTTTTCTTTCATCTATATATAAAGGAAAGTCGTGTTAGTTACACCACTTATAACTCAAGAACGGCAGAACAGATTTGGCTGAAAATTGGTAGGGAGGTAGCTTAAAGCCAGGAGATGGACATAGGATACTTTTTATTCCGTTCGACATCTTTATCTTCAAACTATTGAAGAAACAACGTGTAATATTACCAAACACTCAGCAATGAGCAATGATTTTACTGTCTGGCGTTGACAATTTGATATTCGTAAGAAATCAATATTAAAACTATTTCTATTGGATTGAAGTGAAGTGAAGTTTAATTAATAATGCCGCGACCAAGACGATCGAATCTTTCCCGACAAAGCCGTAATGCAAGAAGAATACAAAATACTGCAAATGAATGGACACGTGAACAGCGCCGCGATAGTATGGCTCGACTTCGTGCTTCTCAATCACGAGAGCAAAGTGAAGCAGCCCGTGAAACAGCCCAGTTGGCAATGGAGAATCGTCGAGCGAACAACAGATGGCAACAAATAGATAATTTGCGACGCAGAACAAGATGTTTAGCTGATTTGAATCGAGCAGCGTTTTGATACGATTGCAGCAATGATTACAGCTTGCATCCTAGCGTTTGCATTGGGCAAATGGACGTTGTTTGCGAGTATTGTGGTGCATTAAAGTTTTCCGGAGAAACGCCTGGATTGTGTTACCTTAATGGTAAAGTGAAATTGCCAGTGTTGACTCCGCCACATGGGCCATTGTATTCATTGCTTTGTGGCGAAACACAAGAATCACGCCACTTTCTTGCAAATACTCGAAAATACAATAGTTGTTTCCAAATGACATCATTTGGGGCAGACATTATCGAAGACGGAGGATTTAATCCGACATTTAAGGTATTTATTGTTGTACTTACATAGAATGTAGTTAAGAATAACTTACTTTATCTATTGGTATGTATGACATATGCTAATACTGAACTCTACTCTCCCACAGAAAAAGTGTTTATAACCCAGTTAATACTGTCTGGTTTTTATTTTGTAGATACAAGGACAGATTCACCATTACTACCTTTTGAGAATACACAGAATAAATTTTTACAAATATATTTCATGGGCAACATGGAAGAACAACTTGATCGACGCCTAGGGATCAATGCAGAAATGAAGCGAGCAATTATTTAAGACTTGCAGTGTCTGCTTCATGAACATCATGCGTTGGTCAGGTTGTTTAAGAGTGCTTTAGAGCGCATACCAAATTATGACTATAAAGTTGTCATCAAAGCAGATAAACGACCATCTGGAACACACGAACGCACACTTAATGCTCCAACAGTAGACGAAGTTGCCATCCTGATTGTTGGTGAACAATTGGAAAAACGCGATATTGTGCTTACACATCGCGATACTGGGCATCTGCAACAAATATCTGAAACTCATCGATCATATGACGCATTGCAATACCCACTGATAATTCCATATTCGCCACTTATTTCTAAAAATTTCAAGACACATTGCAACGTTGAATACTGCAATTCAGTTAAGTCCATAAAATATATTTGCAATGTCACGAAAGGCAGTGATATGGCGGTTTTTGGATTGCAATCCTCAAATACCAACGATGAAATTTCACGCTATCAAGTTGGTCTTTATGTGAACTGTAATGAAGCGATTTGGCGTATATTCGCATTTCCGATTCACGAACGTCATCCTACTGTTATACATTTGGCGGTGCATCTGGAGAATGGTCAACGAGTATATTTTACGGCTTCGAATGTTACGCAACGTGCTGAAACACCTCCAGCAACTACATTGACCAGTTTTTTTGCAATCTGCCAAAGCGATCAGTTTGCACGAACTTTGCTTTACTCGGAGATGCCACGTTATTATACTTGGAATGCGTCATCCAAGAATTTGCAAAAACGGAAGCAAGGTGATGCGGTTCCTGGGTATCCAGATGTGCGTTCTACTGATGCTCTTGGTCGTATGTATTTAATTAATATAAAGAATGATGAATGTTTCTATTTGCGGTTGTTGCTGGTAAATGTGCGTGGGCCAACTTCATTTGAGACACTACGAACTGTTAATAGTGTAATATTCCCAACAAATCGTGCTGCATGTGAAGAATTGAACTTATTAGAAACGGATACCCATTGGGATACGACAATCGCTGAAGCCATTATCTCTGCATCTCCAAGTCAGATACGCACATTATTCGCTATAATAATTTCGACATGTTTTCCATCAAACCCATGTAAACTGTGGCACAGATACAAGGATAGTATGTCAGAAGATATTTTACACCAAAGTTGTGTCAGTTCCAGAAATCACGATATTGAGATGAATGAGGAGATACATAATCGTGCTTTACTCTTGATCGAAGATATGTGTTACTTCATGTGCGGTAATTTATTAATCAGGTTAGGAATGCCAGCGCCGAATCGTGAAATGAATGACGCATTTAATCGAGAATTGGAACGGGAACGTGAATATGATCACCAGGAATTAGATTTAGTAGTTCAAAGGAATGTACCCCTGTTAAATTACCAACAAAAGGAAGTTTATGATACTTTAATGAAGGCAATCGCTGATGAAAATGGTGGTTTATATTTCCTTGATGCCCCTGGTGGAACTGGCAAGACATTCCTTATGTCATTAGTTTTAGCAACTGTTCGGGCGAGATCCAACATAGCGGTTGCAGTTGCTTCTTCTGGAATAGCAGCCACATTGTTAGAAGCATGCCGTACGGCTCATTCAGCATTCAAATTACCGTTAAATCTTCAAACTATTGAAGAACCAATTGTAATATTGCAAAACACTCAGCAATGGCCAAAGTTTTAGCGGCATCGAAAATCATCATCTGGGACGAATGCACAATGGCGCATAAACGTGCATTAAATGCATACTGCCAGTAATTTCAAGATCTACGGCTGCCGATGAAATAAACGCTTGCCTCAAATCGTCAAATCTTTAGCGCTATGTGAAGAAACTTCAGCTGACAACAAACATGAGAGTTACATTGCTTAATGATACATCTGCTAAAGATTTCTCGGAGCAATTGCTGACTATCGGTAATGGTCAAGTACCTGTCGATAAATCGAGCGGATTATTATCATTTCCAAATAATTTCTGTAATTTTGTCTCATCAAAAGACGAACTTATCAACAATGTATTTCCAAATATTATTTCTAACTACAAAAATAATAAATGGTTGAGTGAGCGAGCAATTTTAGCGGCTAAAAATAAAGATGTAAATGACCTGAACTATATAATTCAAAATAAGATCTTTGGAACAATGCATTCTTTCAAATCTATTGACTGCGTCAAAAATGAAGATAAAGCCACCAACTATCCAATTGAATTTTTAAACTCTTTGGACGTGCCTGGCTTACCACCGCACAATTTGCGCCTAAAGGTTGGCTCCGTAGTAATCATGCTTCGAAACATAAACCAACCAAAACTGTGCAACGGTACGCGTTTGGTGGTTAGTAAATTGATGAACAATGTAATTTACGCTACGATAATGATAGGAAAATTCAAAGGTGAGGAAGTTCTCATTCCGAGGAACCCGATGATCCCAACCGATATGCCGTTTGAATTTAAAAGACTTCAATTTCCGATACGTCTTGCATTTGCCATGACCATCAACAAATCACAAGGCCAATCCTTAAAAGTTTGTGGTTTAAATCTAGAACATTCATGTTTTTCCCATGGTCAATTATACGTGGCATGTTCACGGGTCGGAAGACCATCTGCGTTGTTTGTTTTTGCGCCTGATAATAAAAATAAAACAAAAAATTTCGTGTATCACAAGGTACTTAAGTGAAGAGCAACTTATGTACTAAATACAGAAATAATAATGAATGATTAATGTAGTTATTTAATTTTTTTTTGTATTTTTTCCAAAAAAAAAACACAATCTGCTTATTTATTGTCATTATTAAGGCGGAACAAAGTTCGCCGGGTCTCTAGTTTGAAATATATATATTCCCAAAAATTGTCGTGCACATATACTTATTTCTATGAGGTATTCAAGCATGGCTTCGTTAAATGGTATTATAGCACTAAAAAGGTAATCACGGCAGTAGTTTCAAAATTTATTGGTTCAAAGTTTGGACTTTCAAAAATGTTTTATGTCTGAATGCGTGTCAGACAAAACAACAAATTTTTTTTAAAAATTAATAAATTTTAAACTTAGAGCAATTGAAATTCAATGAAGGATAGACCTGTTTTCAGGACTTATACTTCCGAAAGAAATCTTGGACTTATTAAGGAATATGAAGGAACTAATACACAGTGGTCGCCCCCATAGGCCAAAAATAAAAAAAAAAAAGTTAAAATTATTACTTAAAATGTGGCATCAAATAGAAATAGATCAAATTTTTTAAGTCAGCTGTTATTTTTATTTTGTTCTCGCTGTCCTCTTCAAGAATAACTGTTAAACATAGCGAAAAAAAATAGACTGGGCTTGAAGCGCACGCAACTTGCAAGTGAGATACAAGTAAAATAATTAAATCAATTTAAATTGAGGTTAATCGAACAATGGAAGTCTTTAATATTTTAAATAAAGGTATTAACTACTATATTTAATTATTTTCATCAACCCAGTATTTTATGTATATTTTTAAAAATTAATTTAATATAGGTTCATCAATTTTACTAACAATTTATATGTTAACTCAAATTTTACTTAGACTTTTAATTGTGAAGTTAGTCGAAGTTAACGATCAAACTTATACTGAAATATTAACTTATATTTACAGATTATTTTGAGCAAATTTCTGCTGCTAGTTTTTGCAAGCCGCTGCATAACCTTGAAAAAACCAAAGCAGTCTTGCCGTTTTCGCGTTACTTTTTTCGTTTGTGTAACTGTGCTTTTTGTGATGTGTATTGCAATTATCGTCTTTGACTTCGCCTTCGTCTCTGTTTTCGTCTTTGTGCGTTTTGTTGTGTTGTTTTGTGATTGTCCGTTTTATTTATTTGTTGAATTTCTTTTATTTATTTATACATATTATTAATTTCAATTTATATTATTAATTATTACTATATTTGTATAGGAGCTTCATACGAATGCGAATTTAACCGTATATACATATTTAATAAGTGGTGTCCCGAGACAGGTGCAAATCCAATCAAGGTTCAAAGCATTTTCCAATGTTTGACATTAAGAATAGAGAATGATGGCTGTATAGTGGGAGCTGAATGTTTGGACCACTTAGAAAAACGCATTGATTACTGCTGCAAGAGAATTGCTATATTTTGGCGTGACTGCAAGCGAAATAAAGCATTCGTTTTGGAAAAGCATACGGATTGGCTTTCGACAAATGAACAGTTTTCATTTAAATCCGATGTACTTATTACACCTGATCGTAGCATTGAACGTGGCCGCCCAAAAATTAGTTTCTCCGAATGTTCAACCCGAACCAAGAGAAGACGGATTGCCGAGATTGCTGATTTGGATGAGTCCGCTGCTGAATATTTGCGTTCCGCTGCTGTTGAAGAAAAAATTTTGCCTGCAAGTGCTAATGAGGTTATTTCGCTTATAATGGAAGCGAATTTAACAAAGCACCAATACATGCTCATTAGAGAGTTTGTCAATAACAAAATTTCTTCTGAGCTGTTTTGCAGCTATGATAATGTTTTAAAAGAAAAAAAGAAATGTTATCCGGAAAAAATTACAGTTAGTGAAGCACATGCAGAAGTGGAGCTTCAAAGTTTATTGGACCATACAACAAAGCGCATTATCGAGTTGCAAGAAAGTGTTATAAGTGATATAGTCGTCGATCCTATTTGCAACCTAAAACTAATAGGGAAATGGGGCTTCGACGGCAGCTCTGGGTACAGCGAGTACAAGCAGAAATCGGAGAACAATAATTTGGAAGACAGTCACTTGTTTGTCACGTCATATGTTCCTCTTGCCCTATTAGCAACTGACGATACGTCCAAAATTGTATGGAAAAACACACGACCAGCATCCACACGATATTGTCGACCTGTGCGATTTCAATTTCTTAAAGAATCAACTGAGTTAAGTATAGAGGAGGAAAAATATTTCAAGGGCAAAATTTAGAACCTTGTTCCGACGAAAATAGGTGTTGGCAACAAAACATTATTCGTTGATGGTAAAATTTGTAATGCATTAACCCAAACGTCATCCTCAAAATGCTATATATGCAACGCCAAGCCCACAGAGCTGAACAATATTCAGAAAAGTTTGCAATGGGAAGTTTATCAGGATCGGTTTCAATTCGGGTTGTCACCACTTTATGCATATATAAGATTTTTTGAATATTTCATTCATTTATCCTATAGACTTGATGTTCAAGTCTGGCAAGTTAGAGGGGACGAAGCAAAACTTAAATTTTTGGAAAGAAAACGAAAAATTCAAACAGAATTCCGTATAAAAATGGGATTGATTGTTGTTAATCCGAAGGTTGGTGGATGTGGAACATCGAATGATAAAAACACAGCCAAAAAATTCTTCAGCAATCCTGGGTTATCCGCCGAAAAAACAGGCCTAAATGAAGACCTTATTGAACGGTGTGCAACAATATTGCAAGCACTTTGTTCAGGATACAAAATTAATGTGGAAAAATTTAAGACATTTGCACTCCAAAAAGCGACTTATCTTATTATCTTCATAGTATTATCTGCCGCCGACTGTTCATAAAATTTTAATTCATGGACCATCCATAATTGAAAATGCTCTGGTGTCGATTGGGGAGTTGTCAGAGGAAGCTGCTGAGTCGAGAAATAAGGACATTACAAGTGGCAACAAATGAAGATCTACTCAATCGCTTACTTCTTTCTTCAGATCCATTCATAACGGGACAACGAAAGTAACCCCCAAAAATAAGTCTGTTTTTAATAAAAATGTTTTTCATATTTTAGAATAATATATTAAATAATAGCGAACCATATGTGAACAAATTACAAAAAAAAAGTCATTATTTTTAGATAGGGAGCAGAGTGTATAACTTTAGTAGGGGGTGGAATATGAATGATTTTTTTGGAGTGTTTTATTTATTATATTTTTATTAAATTTTAGAAAAAGTTTCAAATTTTTAACACCACTAGAAGTATTTTTGGCCGCTTGCTCCATACAAGCCCGACCACTGTGCAATAACGAGTAAAATCAGTTATTGCCTCAAATTATGGGAGCTTTCCGGAAAGAATACCCCAAAAACAAAAACAAAAAAAAACAGACTTAATCAGTCATAAGCTAAAAAAATGAGAGGTGGAACCTTCATTTACACAAAAATGTGGTTCGTATCTTTATTTGTTTTTATAACTAGCTTAAAATATCAAAGCTCATCTGGCACACTCATATGGTTAATGTATGGTACTAACCCAACATTATCCAATTAGTCCCATACTTTGTGGAGTTTTCTTTTTAATCGTCGGACACTTAATGAAATCTTACCTTTTAAAACGAAAATAAAATTTACAGAAATATCTAAACTAAAAACCCTCAGGAAGAAGCAAGCGCACGAGTTTTTTTCAGGGCTGTTTAAGAGCAGATTATAACGGTAATTAAGAAGAGAGAACAGAAGTGAAAAGAAGAAAGTAAAATAAAACAGGCCTGTTCCTATAAATCAAAGCATTTTTGTACTTATTAAAGTACACTAATTCCATTTATTCCAAAAAGATCCTCCATCTGATCCTAACTAGCTCTGCGAATATTACTTTGACACTTCCAAATGTTTTTGTAGTTAGTGGGTCGTTTAAAAATTAAAAGTACATATACATACATACATACATATATCATTTTCTGTCCACTAGTTTTGAGTTTTAAATGACTTTTGTAAGGATAGTTTAACTGTATTTCCTTCCTTTTTAACTTATGATAATGAAGAATTTCGTTGTATGTCGTTCCTTTACTTTTTATGTATGTATGTTTATGGCAAATTATTTAATGTAACCTTACTATCTGTCATCTATGTATGTACATATGTATACATATATGTTTCATATTTACGTTTTAATTTTTATTTCAGTTTTCCGGAAACACTCAATACCGGGGGTGTAAGTACACTTTTTTCCTTAACTGTAAGATTTTATGATTATTGACTGCAAGGGTAATAAAACATAGTTTCCTTTAAATTTATTCCAAAACAGAGGTAATAATTTTTGTTTTATGTATAATGTAAAGAATAAACTGCGATGCAGTTTTATAGTTTGTAAGATTTAAAAACTTTGCTCCTGTTTTAGAATACCAATTTCATTGAGCAAATTGTCAGTATTAATTGATGAGAAATCGTCACACAACTGCTTACTGCATTGTATGTACTGTAAAAAAAAAGAAATGAATTTCACGCTGTTGAATAGAAATATATACATATGTATGTATGTATATTAACCAACACGCTCCAATTCATCGCGCAATGCTACAACAGCCTTCTCACGATCGGCAACTAACTCCTCGAGGTACTGATACCGTAATTTTTTTCGAGCACGGCATTCTCTTGCACTTTGCCTGCTACGCTCTGCAAAAGGTCGATTATTTATACTTGTTTTAGATTACTTTAATTCTGTTAACTGTACTTACCGAGCTTTGCTTTCATGTCAACTCTTTCCGTTGAGGTCTTTCTTCCTGGCTTTCGTCCACGCTTTCCACATTCTTTGCGAACCTGTTAGAAGTAAGTGATTACCAATTTAAGTTTTGTTTTTATGTAAATAAATAATTAAATTAAAGCAGTTTGAGATGGCCATGACGTTTTAATCGACAATACACAATTTGTGTTGTTTAGGATATACATACATATGTATGTACGCAATGCACTTCTTTTGCACACGTATGTACATATGTATGTATGTACGTATATACATATATTTAAAATGTGTCTAACCTTAACTTAGATTGATGTCGTAGGTATGAATAACTTACTGTAGGTTGAACTTCTTCTACTATTGCCATTTGAATACTTTCGCAGTCCATTTTGAAAGTTAAGTTTTATTTTATTTTAAAAGTACGAACAACTTCGGTGTTTGTGTTCGTAAAATTTAAAATGTGTGAGTAGCATGTTCTCACAGAGCATTGTTTAACATATCCTGTCCCGAAAAAAGATGTGCTGTATGGGTTTGTTGTGTATCAAACTCTCCACCCATTTCAACATACCAAATCCCACTCGATTTCCCATTTTTTCCAGGCTTACTTAAACAACTAATATATTTTTCCCACCGAGCGTCATCGAGCATCTATATGGTCATCGTCTTAAGATCTTTTCATTTCGATTCCTGAAAAGTTTTATTTTCAAAATTGACAAAGAACATTTAAACAAATTACAGCAATTAAACGCCAAAAAAACATTATTGCATTTATTTTATGCTAAGCGTCACTCACTTAAGATATCTTAACTTTTAAAAGATCTAGCAGCTATAATTATTTCCCGACCAAACAAATCTTTTTCAATTTTAATCCTAAAATTACGCTATTCTTGCCAAACGATTTCTTAAAAAAAATTATTGTTGCAACGCCTTTTAAGTAAAGACCCTACAGCGACATCGACATCAGGAGATTTTCCAGGGACTGGTTGACGTTGATATTCAGGTTCTGAAGGTTAAGTTTTTGTTGACAATAAAAAATTGTATTAAGTTTACCAGTGGTTTTGTCAATGCTCTTTCTGAGTTTAGCTAGTTTCTTTCCTACTGAATCAAATTTTCCTGCTTGCAAAATGAGCATTAATCTGTGTATGAAACAGCACGAGCCCAAGCAGAAAGCTGTCAACTTCCCACGCAAACGATATTTGTGAAAGCATATAAGGCACGGAACACGTGGGCACTTAAAGGAATTCGACCATGTCGGCTAGAATTATTAACTACTGCTAAACAGGAGAGATTAGAAGTTTCGAGTAAAGAAAGGGAGGATTCTAACCAGGTTAATCAGAGCAAAGAACTTGAAAGGTTCACACAAGGCCGCACATAAAAGTACAGTGTTTTAAGAGTAGGGGGATAGAGTTTCCCACAAGAATTTATATCAATCAAGAAAAGTCTACTATTGTACAAGGGAAAGTTGATATTGCGAAGCATGATTAAGATAATCAGTTGCTAAATCAGGTGGGTCTCTAAAAAAGAATATAAGTTTATATTTAGAATCGTTTAGGTTTAGTTGTTTAGGTTAATTTTACACCAACTAAATAGATAACACATTATTATTATTTATTTATTTTTAATATTTGTATTTTGGGTTCGCTATTCAAACTACGTCACTAGTTTTTGAATATATCATGACGGTTACATTCAAAATTTTGTGTGTTTCCTTAAGTTTTCATGAAGGTTGTCGATTTCCCAGACTGTTTTCGTAGCTTTTTTTTTAATGTTTCTTAGAATAAGACATGCTACAATTTGTAAATTTTTGAGATTTTTTGACAAAAATGTCATAGAAATAGAATCCTGACCCATTTTCCAACAGTGTATATTGCATTTTAAAAAGTTTATATTTAAAGCGTATTTATAAAATAATAACTTATAATTCTTAATAGCAGGAACAAAAACATCAGACTTATTTAATTAACAACAACAGCAATATAAATGCACGGGCAAGACGTGGTCGTAGGGACGAGGACGCGTTAGGTGACGATGAGCCGGTTATTTTGGAACCGGCCATCGTCTGTTCCACAAATCGGTAGCGGATTTAGAGGATGAGGTGGGGTGGAGGCAGGATTCAGAATGGCAGCGAAAAGATGGACAAAATGAAATTGACACAGAGAGGTCCCACCACCTCCCAAGTCGATTTCGAGTGGCTGAGGGACCACATTTCGAGGAGCGCATCGAGCAGTTGTCCGCTCAAAATGATCCGGAGCCATCTAGGCGTCCAATTGTTTCGGCTTCCAAGGCCACAGGGTGCCTTATGAGGTAGAAATTTTTGATGGCGATAGCCTCGTTTGGCCAACCTCCCAAGATCTCTTCACTCCATTTACATAAAAATTTCTTGCCTTGCTGAAGTTAAAAGCTTAATTCCAAAACTCGTAGAGAGGCTAATGGATTCCAAAGCACGTGGAATTACCTTACTGCTCGTTATGAAAATGATCGTTTGCTTGTAATGACCCAAGCCTGACAGCTACTCCATATTCCAGCGTTGGCCAAAAATTAGTTACCGCATTACGAAAGATGAAGACGGCTCTTCTTGGGGGCCAATGAGCATCAGTGGAAGAAACTGGGATACCCTCGTGATCTGTCCGTTCCTCATAAAACAGCTCTTTATGCAGCATGCCTGCCTAACAAAATTAGAGTATACAATACAAATCCAATATAATGTAATATGAATATGTAAATATCCAATTACTTGATGTGACCACACACACAAACATATAAGCATTCCTGCGTATATGAAAATTAGGCGCGTGGGAATGCTGAGCATACACTTTGCAGCTCAAGTGGCCAAGAAGTACATAACGTATGTATGTCGTCTGTATATAAAAATACAAACACATATATAGACTTAAACATACTATGTGTTAGACCTAGGCGAAGAAAATGTAAAACTATATAGAACAGAATAAATCCACCAGTCAAGCTAAGCATAGCTCAAAGAAAAATAATTAATTAATAATCTACATAGCGAACGTGACAGGACAGTTCTAATGTATGGTGTTGTGTTGTGTTGACTTGTACCTAGAGGCCAATGAATAAAGGAAGTGCCTAATTCAATCAAATGCACTATAAATACAACAGATAAAAAAAAATAAAGCCTTAAAAACAAAAAAAAGCACATGCAACCAAAAAAATGTTGTACAAATAAAAGTACTGACACACATATGCATTTATGAGCCAGAAGGAAGAAAGAATCAAGTCCATCCAGAGGACGGTCCTTGTCCTTTAACAATAGGTGAATACAAGGCCAGAAGACAGCCCAAACCTTGAAAGAAGAAACACCGAAGCGGAGGCCAAAGAATCAAATTACGCAGTCAAAGGAGACTGAATATCGATCTCGAGAAGCCGGCAACAACCGACAGCGCTGCAGAAGCAGTGGCAAGGGAACTGGATTTGCTAAAAAGAGCACAGCAACGCAATCGGGTTGTTAGCAGCCATAAGCCTTGATTGCCTTAAATTTCAATCTCACTCCCTCAAACAATCGCGTTAGTAATAAGGCCGTTTAAAAACTACTAACATAAAATGGCTTTTATGGTAAGAAATGTGGTTGGAGATTTTTTTTCTTTAATTTGAAATGTATTGTGACTTGTGAGCCAAACCCCTTAAATATACTAATAATCATTTGATGTCTCTTGCGCTTAGTACCAAACTGAGCTGCCAATCCAAAAAAAAAAAAATATAATGAATAATACTCAAAATTATTCATGATAAATATTACGACCTCTTGTTTTTGTTTCTCTGCATGAAATTTTTTTTTTGTCAAACAAAAATTTCTTTATGGATAAAGGTATGCTTTACTGCAAGCTTGCTTCCCTTGCGTACCGCATGGTTTATTTTTTTCTTGTTGGCCCACGTTGGCCGTGCTATGTGTTTTCGTCCAAAGCGTTTTTTATCCTTTCATTGTGTTCAGCTCCATGTTTTCTTTTCCTTGTGATTAATTTAGTGTTCTGTTTTCGCCCCTAATTGTGTTATTTTACCGCCCCCTTGCAATACCCCTTCCCCAGGCGGTGTTGCCTCTGTGTTGCGGTGTTGCCTCTTTATGCCCGATCTTACGGTATTGTTGCCAAACGCTTTCTTGAAAAAAATTATTGTTGCAACGCCTTTTGAGTAAAGACCCTACAGCGACATCGACATCAGGAGATTTTCCAGGGACTTGTTGACGTTGATATTCAGGTTCTGAAGGTTAAGTTTTTGTTGACAATAAAAAATTGTATTAAGTTTACCAGTGGTTTTGTCAATGCTCTTTCTGAGTTTAGCTAGTTTCTTTCCTACTGAATCAAATTTTCCTGCTTGCAAAATGAGCATTAATCTGTGTATGAAACAGCACGAGCCCAAGCAGAAAGCTGTCAACTTCCCACGCAACCGATATTTGTGAAAGCATATACGGCACGGAACACGTGTGCACTTAAAGGAATTCGACCATGTCGGCTAGAATTATTAACTACTGCTAAACAGGAGAGAATAGAAGTTTCGAGTAAAGAAAGGGAGGATTCTAACCAGGTTAATCAGAGCAAAGAACTTGAAAGGTTCACACAAGGCCGCACATAAAAGTACAGTGTTTTAAGAATAGGGGGATAGAGTTTCCCACAAGAATTTATATCAATCAAGAAAAGTCTACTATTGTACAAGGGAAAGTTGATATTGCGAAGCATGATTAAGATAATCAGTTGCTAAATCAGGTGGGTCTCTAAAAAAGAATATAAGTTTATATTTAGAATCGTTTAGGTTTAGTTGTTTAGGTTAATTTCACACCAACTAAATAGATAAATCTGTAATATTATTTATTTATTTTTAAAATTTGTTATTTGGGTTCGCTATTCAAACTGCGTCACTAGTTTTTGAATATATCATGATGGTTACATTCAAAATTTTGTATATGTGTTTCCTTAAGTTTTCATGAAGGTTGTCGATTTCCCAGACTGTTTTCGTAGCTTATTTTTTTATAAAATTTTTTTTAAAGTTTCTTAGAATAAGACATGCTACAATTTGTAAATTTTTGAGATTTTTTGACAAAAATGTCATAGAAATAGAATCCTGACCCATTTTCCAACAGTGTATATTGCATTTTAAAAAGTTTATATTTAAAGCGTATTTATAAAATAATAACTTATATTTCTTAATAGCAGGAACAAAAACATCAGACTTATTTAATTAACAACAACAGCAATATAAATGCACGGGCAAGACGTGGTCGTAGGGACGTAGAGCCGGTTATTTTGGAACCGGCCATCGTCTGTTCCACAAATCGGTAGCGGATTTAGAGGATGAGGTGGGGTGGAGGCAGGATTCAGAATGGCAGCGAAAAGATGGACAAAATGAAATTGACACAGAGAGGTCCCACCACCTCCCAAGTCGATTTCGAGTGGCTGAGGGACCACAGCGTGGAGCAGTCACGAGTTTGAAAACCGACTGCTTCGCCTTTCATTCCAGATCCAAGCCGGCCAGACGATTGAATAAATATGGTCTGCCTGGGGGCCGCTGGCGTTACCGAGCGACGTCGAGGAGAAGAAGCAGCAACAACAACATCAGCAGGCGCAGATACAGCGACAGTAGCAGCATCAGCAACAACATAAGAAACAGCATCGCCAACACCAGCAACCACAAAGCCAGCAGCAGTAGCACATATTCCATCAAAAGCAGCAACAAAAACATCAGCAACATCAGAATCATCAACAGCAAAAAAAACATTATCGGGAGCACCAACAAGTCCAGGATATGGCAGGATCCTGTCCACACCCAACCTCACCCCAATTACCCAACGCACTGCGATTTGTTGATTTTGGCGGCATAAAGTCTAAAAATAGAGCTAATATTTGATTTCGAATTTTTATTTAGTCAATTGTGCCACGCTTTTATTTTCCGCCCCTTTATAAGTCCGGCACGGCTACAAAAATTTTAATTTTTATTATAATTATAATGGAAAAAAAAAACAAATTAAAACAAAGCAAAGCAAAAAAAAGAAAAAACAACATTTAAGCATGTTTTTAAGATAAATTTTAACAATATTCTAAACTTAATAAAACAAAAAGTTAATAATCTTCCTTATCTAAAACTAAAGAATTGTCATGTTTGTCATCGGTTTCGTTTTCTGATTTTGTGTTTTCATCGTTTTCAAAAATATATGAACTCATCTCTTATGTTGTATTATCTAAAAAGTTTATAACTTCTAATGGAAGCGTTTTTTTTTTTCAAATTTTTCAGCCTCTTGTTTACATAGTCGCTTGATATTAATGGATCAGATAAGTCGATAGCCTAATTAAAAACGTCAGCCATATTACTTAATCTACAATTTTTTCTGGCATAAGAACGTCGGTCCATTTTATAATATTCTTTCTCCCCCAAACATTCAACTGGAACTATTTAAAAATCAATAATGTCTGCTCCGTGATCTAATATTTTATGTACACTTGGAGACATTGGGTAAATCGGATATGGTTTCATATATAGATTAAAAGAGTCTTTGCAAAATTGTCGGTACTTTTTTGGGCTGATTGAGAATACACACGATATTGCTTTTAATATATAGTAGAAGTTATTTAAAATTACCTTATCAAACAATGTAATGCAGCAAACAGTTTTGTATTTGCAAAGATTCGTTTCGCCTAATTTGTGAACCCTATTGAACTAATTTGTTTTTGTAAACTGATATAGCATTAAAACTCTCTATTTGTTTCTACACAAATAAATCCAATACATTTGGGGGCTCGTTCTCGTGCTATCGGTTAATATAAAGACAATCAGTGCTTAAGTTGTCAAATGGTTTTTAAAAGTTGGTAAAATCATTTAAAGTTGTAGGAAAATTGCTATTGCTATTGTAAAATTCCCGAGAACAGTTGTGAAATTGAGGGAGTTGTTGTTGAACAGAATCGGTAATGACGAAAACGAAGCGTACATCGGCAAGAGACACTGAGAAAAAACGCGCGGGCGCCGAAATGTCGCTACCAAACGAGACCTTGGAAAAAGCTGACGAAATTGAAATACAAGAAGAGAAGCAAGAAATTTGATGCATAACAAGAGCCAGAGAAGTACGCGAAGCGTTGATGCTGGATTTGGTCGAAAAACGAGAGGAGAACACGAAAGAGAATAATATGGAAGAAGAGAACAACACCATGTTGAAAAATTTGATACAGTTGCTGACGCTGAAAATCGAAGCTGACAAAGTAAAACAGGGTGACTCAGGCATTCAAGCAGACGATTTTGCTAAAGTGGTACCCAACTATGATGGACAAAGTATGCCTGTGGAGATGTGGTTCAATAATTTTGAACTGAATGCTGAGGCCTATGGACTAACTATGAAGCAAAAATATGTTCAGGCGCTATCTAAAATGACTAAAGTTGCAAAGTTATTTTTAGATTCAGTACGCAGTTACGATGATCTTCGTGTCCAGTTGGAAAACGTATTTGGCATGGACGACGTATGTAGCGCTAATATACATCAGGAGCTACGTGAGCGTAAGATGCAGAAAGAGGAAACCTTTCGAGAGTACATGTTTCATATGAAGTCAATCGCAGCAGAAGGCTATATAGATATGAAATCGGTACTGCGCTATATAGTGGACGCTATATAGTAGAGAGAAAAATATGAAATCTATCAGCACGCAATGGAAATGGTAAAGATCGATGTGCCACAAGGTCTAAAGAAAGTTAGCCAGAGAAACTACGAGAAAAAGCCTCGTTGCTGTAACTGCGGATCGAGCGAGCATCTTACAAAAGGAATGCAATGTGACAACAAAATGTTGTCGCTGCAATGGTGAGGGTCATATCTCAAAGAACTGTCCAAAGATTGCGAATATTGGTGCAGTGTATAATTCGAAGCGCATGGAGACTGCAAACATTGGTGTAGTACAAAATCCAAAACGCCTAATTAGCAGAATCAACCAATGCAGTTAGTCAGATTGTCCCAGATGGTGTTATCTTGCCGTTTCGCCAAGCACCAAGTCGTCTGCCGGCAATTGAAGCTGCAGCAGTGAAGCAACAAATCGACGAATGGCTCAATGCTGGAATCGTTCGCCGATCGTCATCCAATTTTGCCAGTCGAGTCGTTGTGGTCAAAAAGAAAGATGGCTGCTATAGAATCTGCGTAGATTTTCGAAAGCTAAACAGTATGGTGTTGAAGGATGGGTTTCCGGTTCCGATAATTGATGATGTCCTAGAGAAGCTGGATTGAAGAAACAAGTAAAAAATACACAGCATTTGTGACCAAGGAGGGATTATTCGAATTCAACAAAACTCCGTTTGGATTCTGTAATTCACCTGCAGTGTTTATCCGATATGTGAAAAATGTTTTTCAACCGTTGTTAAATGCTGACGTGCTGGATCTGTATATGGATAAAGGGTATTCAATTATTGCCCGACCATTGACTGATCTTTTGCATAAAGACGTTGCTTTTGCTCTTGCACTCAAGGCTTTTGAAGAATTAAAAAGAGCTCTCACTGTCGAACCAGTACTGAAACTGTATGATCGCAATGCCAACACAGAAATTCACACAGACGCGTCAAAAATGGGATTTGGATCAGCATTGTTGCAATGGAAGGATGGCCAGTTGCATCCAGTGTGGTTTTGGAGCAAAAAGTCTTCGGAAACTGAGGCTCGACAGCATAGCTACATTTTGGAAGCGAAAGCAGTATACCTTGCCTGCCAAAAGCTTAGACAATACGTTTTGGGCATCAAGTTTAAAGTTGTTACTGATTGCGCAGCCTTTAAGCAGACAATGAACAAGAAGGATGTTCCTAGAGACGTGGCGCGATCGATTGTCTATTTACAGGATTTTAACTTCGATGTGGAGCATAGAGCTGAAGAGAGACTTAAACATGTGGATTGTCTCAGTCGCTATCCACAAGGAATTATGATTATACGATCGGAAACGTCGGCACGATTTAAAAAAGCCAAGAGGATACAATGTCAATCAACCTTATGAAGATTTTAAATTAAAAGGCGGTCTTTTATACAAAACGGTTGGTGGTTATGAACTTTTGGTTGTCCCGAAACAAATGGAAAAAGAGATCATTGTTGAAGCCCACAATGTTGGTCACTATGCGATGCAAAAGAGAAAGCATGCAGTTCAGCAGTCTTATTGGATACCGCATTTAGAGTCAAAAGTTGCCCGAATCATAACTAACTGCGTCAAATGCATAATTTACAACAAAAAGTTTGACAAAAAGGAAAGATTGACGCAGGTGATAGACAAAGGAGATAGACCATTAGAAACGATACATATGGATCATCTTGGGCCTTTAGACGCAACATCAAAGCAATATAAGTATATATTTGCAATGGTCGACGCCTTCACGAAATTTGTTTGGTTATATCCAACAAAAACAACAAGTTGCGAGAAAGTACTACGAAAGTTAAAAGAGTGGTCTGCTATATTTGGTAACGCTGTTCGAATTATTAGTGACAGAGGATCTGCGTTTGTAGCTAAAGACTTCGAGGAATATATTAAGTCGAACGGAATTCACCATGTTTGGACAACAACGGGCGTTCCAAGAGGCAACGGTCAGATCGAACTTGTAAACAGATCTATCATTACGATTATTTCCAAGCTGTCTGCGGATGAACCGGCTTAATGATTTAAGTATGTGCCAAATGTGCAAAGAGCTATTAATTCTCATGTCAATGTATCAACAAAAAGATCACCATTTGAACTAATGTTGGGTGTTCAAATAAACAATGGGCCAGAGAATCGGATTCTTAAGTTGTTACAGGAGGAAGTATGCGATAAATTCGATGAAGAGAGACAGTTAATAAGAGTTTCTGCTAAACGGGTGATTACTAAAGCCCAGGAAGCATACAAGAAACAATATGATTCAGAACGCAAGATTGATAACGTATATAAAGTTGGAGATTTGGTAGCGATTCGGCGTACGCAGTTCGTTGCGGGTCGCAAGCTTGCGAGTGAATGTCTTGGACCGTACGAGGTTATAGCAGTTAAAAGATGCGGAAGATACGATGTTAAGAAAGCAGCGGCAGATATCGAGGGGCCAATGCTCACAGCTACTAGCTCAGACAATATGAAGTATTGGCGGAACAACCAGGATTCGGACGAGTTGTCATCGGGGTCGGATGACTAAGATCAGGATGGTCGAATGTAAGATGTGTGCTGGGTTGCTGGTCGTTTTTTTGTAGCCCTGGCGATTGAGAGAAGAGACAGAAAAGTTGGCGTGAGTGGTGAAGTAGCATCATCGGTGTAAAGTTGTCTGCGGGTGAAGCCGAAAGTCGTCGGTAAAAATAAGTAGAAGAATCAAGTCGGTTTAAACGTTGTATTTAATTAAGCCTAATTTGTGAACCCTATTGAACTAATTTATTTTTGTAAACTGATATAGCATTAAAACTATTTTAAAATCCACAGAAATATTTTTAGGTTGCCATTTGAAATTTTCTAATTTTTGCGGAGCTCTCTTTCGCGCATTCAATTTTGAAAGGCCTGCAAAACCTAACTGATTGTGGTCTTTTATTTAATCATAGTACGCGATTTAAAGAATTAATTATACGTATTGGTATAACAGTTGATACGAAAATCGATTGATCTAAGAAATCGGGCTCATCTGAATCACATTTTTGTTTGTACGAACATTGACCTGTCGATCCATCAAATTCATAGTTTAAAAAATGGGTGCAGTCCGTTACATTTTCCATTTTCTCTAAAACATCATTTTGTAAGGTCAATATTCTTTTAGCTGTGTGGTTTAGCAAATCCTGCAGATAACCCTTGGCAAAGTTTCTGTAATACTAACTCCTAACGGTCTGCATTGCAACTTTGTGGATCTTATTGAGCCGTACCCAGGACATATACTGCAACCGTACGCCTGGTAGAGTTGTGTCAAGTTGATATATTGCTGCTTTGTGAAATTATTCTACAATAAAAAAGCTAATGCTTCAATATTATAGATGCGATCTGGTCCCGGTTGATTTGTTATTTCGGGATTCTCAACATGTTCCTCAGACATAACATGATAAACGGCACCTTCTGAAGCCATTTGTCTTTTTAGATTAGGCCCGGCTTCGGCATATCCAACTTTCGGACGACCCATCTTCGATGGTGATGGCTTAGCAGTATATTCCACATCAATTTTTATTTCCATACATTTTGCAACCCATTCTGTGTGAATGGTCATAAATCGCTCAAGATTTCGATTGTACTGGCGCAGGTAACGTTTTATATAATATACAAAATAAGTAATTTTTGACTTAATTTGCTGTTTGTTTGATTCGTTCAAATTATTTCTATTTATTTCCTCCATTATGTACGCTGTGACAACATCAGCATTGAGATTGTTGTTATTCCAAATATCAACAAGCGTGTTATTGTTGAACGTAAAGGAAACTTCAAGTGCATTTTTTTTTTTAAAGAACAAAAACGAGCAGAAAAAAGGATTACTACAATAAACTAGACACATTGGTTAGTAACTTGCCATTTTTAGATGCATGTTTTGATTTGCACTTTTCAAAAAATACTCCACGGAACACAATTTAAACTGTTAGATGTTTGCTAAATATACAATCATTACGAACATTTATGCACATCTATCGTAAATAATAGATTATAAATACCTTGTGCTTTGCTATCCATGTTACACTTATTAATTTAAATGAAACACATAATTATTTGAGCACTTAAAAGAGCAGAAAGTTTTACGCGTCAATTTATATAATTGAAAGCTTCAGCTCATTAGCTGGTTTTGAAGGGTTGCCATTAAAAGAGATTTGCTACCCGAAAAAAAATGTTTTCCAGCTAACTGAAGTGTTTACTATAAATAAGTAAAAACATTTTCCTTAAATTTCACTATTGTACACTAATTTTATTACTTTATGCCGCCCATTATGCAAAATCGCCAATAGTGCAACGGCGCGCCGTCGTGATTATTCCTGCTTCACACGTGATCCCCCGATAGACTTCCAGACAGTTTAAGGGTTGCTGCCTCATGTTGCTCAACGACTTTATAGCGGTGTGTGTCTACATGACCAGGTTCGGGGATTGATAGAGTAAGGCCCTGACTGACACAGTGCAACTATATTCCGTAATGATGCATCTGAGGCAGTTTGAGTCTCTCTGGGCGAAAGCGAAACTAGGAAAAATCCCTGCTACAAGGTCCTTTCCAAATGAGGGTAGCCAAATAATGCTTACCACCGTGAAGACAAAACACGAATACTGTTGTATGGTATTTGCGCGTGGCTATAACCATTTTGAGGAGCGCATCGAGCAGTTGTCCGCTCAAAATGATCCGGAGCCATCTAGGCGTCCAATCGTTTCGGCTTCCCAAGGCCACAGGGTGCCTTATGAGGTAAAAATTTTTGATGGCGATTGCCTCGTTTGGCCAATCTCCCAAGATCTCTTCACTCCATTTACATAAAAATTTCTTGCCTTGCTGAAGTTAAAAGCTTAATTCCAAAACTGGTAGAGAGGCTAATAGATTCCAAAGCACGTGGATTACCTTACTGCACCTTATGAAAATGATCGTTTGCTTGTAATGACCCAAGCCAGACAGCTACTGGAAGAAACTGGGATACCCTCGTGATCTGTCCGTTCCTAATAAAACAGCTCTTTATGCAGCATGCCTGCCTAACAAAATTAGAGTATACAATACAAATCCAATATAATGTAATATGAATATGTAAATATCCAATTACTTGATGTGACCACACACACAAACATACAAGCATTCCTGCGTATATGAAAATCAGGCGCGTGGGAATGCTGAGCATACACTTTGCAGTTCAAGTGGCCAAGAAGTACATAACGTATGTATGTCGTCTGTATATAAAAATACAAACACATATATAGACTTAAACGTTCTATGTGTTAGACCTAGGCGAAGAAAATGTAAAACTATATAGAACAGAATAAATCCACCAGTCAAGCTAAGCATAGCTCAAAGAAAAATAATTACCTAATAATCTACATAGCGACCGTGACAGGACAGTTCTAATGTATGGTGTTGTGTTGTGTTGTGTTGTGTTGACTTGTACCTAGAGGCCAATGAATAAATGAAGTGCCTAATTCAATCAAATGCACTATAAATACAACAGATAAAAAAAAATAAAGCCTTAAAAACAAAAAAAAGCACATGCAACCAAAAAAATGTTGTACAAATAAAAGTACTGACACACATATGCATTTATGAGCCAGAAGGAAGAAAGAATCAAGTCCATCCAGAGGACGGTCCTTGTCCTTTAACAATAGGTGAATACAAGGCCAGAAGACAGCCCAAACCTTGAAAGAAGAAACACCGAAGCGGAGGCCAAAGAATCAAATTACGCAGTCAAAGGAGACTGAATATCGATCTCGAGAAGCCGGCAACAACCGACAGCGCTGCAGAAGCAGTGGCAAGGGAACTGGATTTGCTAAAAAGAGCACAGCAACGCAATCGGGTTGTTAGCAGCCATAAGCCTTGATTGCCTTAAATTTCAATCTCACTCCCTCAAACAATCGCGTTAGTAATAAGGCCGTTTAAAAACTACTAACCTAAATTGGCTTTTATGGTAAGAAATGTGGTTGGAGATTTTTTTTCTTTAATTTGAAATGTATGGTGACTTGTGAGCCAAACACCTTAAATATACTAATAATCCTTTGATGTCTCTTGCGCTTAGTACCAAACTGAGCTGCCAATCCAAAAAAAAATATATAATGAATAATACTCAAAATTATTCACGATAAATATTACGACCTCTTGTTTTTGTTTCTCTGCATGAATTTTTTTTGTCAAACAAAAATTTCTTTATGGATAAAGGTATGCTTTACTGCAAGCTTGCTTCCCTTACGTACCGCATGGTTTATTTTTTTCTTGTTGGCCCGCGTTGGCCGTGCTCTGTGTTTTTGTCCAAAGCGTTTTTTATCCTTTCATTGTGTTCAGCTCCGTGTTTTCTTTTCCTTGTGATTAATTAAGTGTTCTGTTTTCGCCCCTAATTGTGTTATTTTACCGCCCCCTTGTAATACCCCTTCCCCAGGCGGTGTTGCCTCTGTGTTGCGGTGTTGCCTCTTCATGCCCGATCCTACGGTATTGTTGCCAAACGCTTTCTTGAAAAAAATTATTGTTGCAACGCCTTTTGAGTAAAGACCCTACAGCGACATCGACATCAGGAGATTTTCCAGGGACTTGTTGACGTTGATATTCAGGTTCTGAAGGTTAAGTTTTTGTTGACAATAAAAAATTGTATTAAGTTTACCAGTGGTTTAGTCAATGCTCTTTCTGAGTTTAGCTAGTTTCTTTCCTACTGAATCAAATTTTCCTGCTTGCAAAATGAGCATTAATCTGTGTATGAAACAGCACGAGCCCAAGCAGAAAGCTGTCAACTTCCCACGCAACCGATATTTGTGAAAGCATATACGGCACGGAACACGTGTGCACTTAAAGGAATTCGACCATGTCGGCTAGAATTATTAACTACTGCTAAACAGGAGAGAATAGAAGTTTCGAGTAAAGAAAGGGAGGATTCTAACCAGGTTAATCAGAGCAAAGAACTTGAAAGGTTCACACAAGGCCGCACATAAAAGTACAGTGTTTTAAGAATAGGGGGATAGAGTTTTCCACAAGAATTTATATCAATCAAGAAAAGTCTACTATTGTACAAGGGAAAGTTGATATTGCGAAGCATGATTAAGATAATCAGTTGCTAAATCAGGTGGGTCTCTAAAAAAGAATATAAGTTTATATTTAGAATCGTTTAGGTTTAGTTGTTTAGGTTAATTTTACACCAACTAAATAGATAACACATTATTATTATTTTTTATTTTTAAAATTTGTTATTTGGGTTCGCTATTCAAACTACGTCACTAGTTTTTGAATATATCATGACGGTTACATTCAAAATTTTGTATATGTGTTTCCTTAAGTTTTCATGAAGGTTGTCGGTTTCCCAGACTGTTTTCGTAGCTTATTTTTTTATAAATTTTTTTTTAAAGTTTCTTAGAATATTTAAAGCGTATTTATAAAATAATGCCTTATAATTGTCGATAGCAGGAACAAAAACATCAGACTTATTTAATTAACAACAACAGCAATATAAATGCACGGGCAAGACGTGGTCGTAGGGACGAGGACGCGTTAGGTGACGATGAGCCGGTTATTTTGGAACCGGCCATCGTTTGTTCCACAAATCGGTAGCGGATTTAGAGGATGAGGTGGGGTGGAGGCAGGATTCAGAATGGCAGCGAAAAGATGGACAAAATGAAATTGACACAGAGAGGTCCCACCACCTCCCAAGTCGATTCGAGTGGCTGAGGGACCACATTTCGAGGAGCGCATCGAGCAGTTGTCCGCTCAAAATGATCCGGAGCCATCTAGGCGTCCAATTGTTTCGGCTTCCCAAGGCCACAGGGTGCCTTATGAGGTAGAAATTTTTGATGGCGATAGCCTCGTTTGGCCAACCTCCCAAGATCTCTTCACTCCATTTACATAAAAATTTCTTGCCTTGCTGAAGTTAAAAGCTTAATTCCAAAACTCGTAGAGAGGCTAATGGATTCCAAAGCACGTGGAATTACCTTACTGCACCTTATGAAAATGATCGTTTGCTTGTAATGACCCAAGCCAGACGGCTACTCCATATTCCAGCGTTGGCCAAAAATTAGGTACCGCATTACGAAAGATGAAGACGGCCCTTCTTGGGGGCCAATGGACATCAGTGGAAGAAACTGGGATACCCTCGTGATCTGTCCGTTCCTCATAAAACAGCTCTTTATGCAGCATGCCTGCCTAACAAAATTAGAGTATACAATACAAATCCAATATAATGTAATATGAATATGTAAATATCCAATTACTTGATGTGACCACACACACAAACATATAAGCATTCCTGCGTATATGAAAATTAGGCGCGTGGGAATGCTGAGCATACACTTTGCAGCTCAAGTGGCCAAGAAGTACATAACGTATGTATGTCGTCTGTATATAAAAATACAAACACATATATAGACTTAAACATACTATGTGTTAGACCTAGGCGAAGAAAATGTAAAACTATATAGAACAGAATAAATCCACCAGTCAAGCTAAGCATAGCTCAAAGAAAAATAATTAATTAATAATCTACATAGCGACCGTGACAGGACAGTTCTAATGTATGGTGTTGTGTTGTGTTGTGTTGACTTGTACCTAGAGGCCAATGAATAAATGAAGTGCCTAATTCAATCAAATGCACTATAAATACAACAGATAAAAAAAAATAAAGCCTTAAAAACAAAAAAAAGCACATGCAACCAAAAAAATGTTGTACAAATAAAAGTACTGACACACATATGCATTTATGAGCCAGAAGGAAGAAAGAATCAAGTCCATCCAGAGGACGGTCCTTGTCCTTTAACAATAGGTGAATACAAGGCCAGAAGACAGCCCAAACCTTGAAAGAAGAAACACCGAAGCGGAGGCCAAAGAATCAAATTACGCAGTCAAAGGAGACTGAATATCGATCTCGAGAAGCCGGCAACAACCGACAGCGCTGCAGAAGCAGTGGCAAGGGAACTGGATTTGCTAAAAAGAGCACAGCAACGCAATCGGGTTGTTAGCAGCCATAAGCCTTGATTGCCTTAAATTTCAATCTCACTCCCTCAAACAATCGCGTTAGTAATAAGGCTGTTTAAAAACTACTAACCTAAATTGGCTTTTATGGTAAGAAATGTGGTTGGAGATTTTTTTTCTTTAATTTGAAATGTATGGTGACTTGTGAGCCAAACACCTTAAATATACTAATAATCATTTGATGTCTCTTGCGCTTAGTACCAAACTGAGCTGCCAATCAAAAAAAAAAAAAAAATATAATGAATAATACTCAAAATTATTCACGATAAATATTACGACCTCTTGTTTTTGTTTCTCTGCATGAATTTTTTTTGTCAAACAAAAATTTCTTTATGGATAAAGGTATGCTTTACTGCAAGCTTGCTTCCCTTGCGTACCGCATGGTTTATTTTTTTCTTGTTGGCCCGCGTTGGCCGTGCTCTGTGTTTTCGTCCAAAGCGTTTTTTATCCTTTCATTGTGTTCAGCTCCGTGTTTTCTTTTCCTTGTGATTAATTTAGTGTTCTGTTTTCGCCCCTAATTGTGTTATTTTACCGCCCCCTTGTAATACCCCTTCCCCAGGCGGTGTTGCCTCTGTGTTGCGGTGTTGCCTCTTCATGCCCGATCTTACGGTATTGTTGCCAAACGCTTTCTTGAAAAAAATTATTGTTGCAACGCCTTTTGAGTAAAGACCCTACAGCGACATCGACATCAGGAGATTTTCCAGGGACTTGTTGACGTTGTTATTCAGGTTCTGAAGGTTAAGTTTTTGTTGACAATAAAAAATTGTATTAAGTTTACCAGTGGTTTAGTCAATGCTCTTTCTGAGTTTAGCTAGTTTCTTTCCTACTGAATCAAATTTTCCTGCTTGCAAAATGAGCATTAATCTGTGTATGAAACAGCACGAGCCCAAGCAGAAAGCTGTCAACTTCCCACGCAACCGATATTTGTGAAAGCATATACGGCACGGAACACGTGTGCACTTAAAGGAATTCGACCATGTCGGCTAGAATTATTAACTACTGCTAAACAGGAGAGAATAGAAGTTTCGAGTAAAGAAAGGGAGGATTCTAACCAGGTTAATCAGAGCAAAGAACTTGAAAGGTTCACACAAGGCCGCACATAAAAGTACAGTGTTTTAAGAATAGGGGGATAGAGTTTCCCACAAGAATTTATATCAATCAAGAAAAGTCTACTATTGTACAAGGGAAAGTTGATATTGCGAAGCATGATTAAGATAATCAGTTGCTAAATCAGGTGGGTCTCTAAAAAAGAATATAAGTTTATATTTAGAATCGTTTAGGTTTAGTTGTTTAGGTTAATATCACACCAACTAAATAGATAAATCTGTAATATTATTTATTTATTTTTAAAATTTGTTATTTGGGTTCGCTATTCAAACTGCGTCACTAGTTTTTGAATATATCATGATGGTTACATTCAAAATTTTGTATATGTGTTTCCTTAAGTTTTCATGAAGGTTGTCGATTCCCAGACTGTTTTCGTAGCTTATTTTTTTATAGAATTTTTTTTAAAGTTTCTTAGAATAAGACATGCTACAATTTGTAAATTTTTGAGATTTTTTGACAAAAATGTCATAGAAATAGAATCCTGACCCATTTTCCAACAGTGTATATTGCATTTAAAAAGTTTATATTTAAAGCGTATTTATAAAATAATAACTTATAATTCTTAATAGCAGGAACAAAAACATCAGACTTATTTAATTAACAACAACAGCAATATAAATGCACGGGCAAGACGTGGTCGTAGGGACGAGGACGCGTTAGGTGACGATGAGCCGGTTATTTTGGAACCGGCCATCGTTTGTTCCACAAATCGGTAGCGGATTTAGAGGATGAGGTGGGGTGGAGGCAGGATTCAGAATGGCAGCGAAAAGATGGACAAAATGAAATTGACACAGAGAGGTCCCACCACCTCCCAAGTCGATTCGAGTGGCTGAGGGACCACATTTCGAGGAGCGCATCGAGCAGTTGTCCGCTCAAAATGATCCGGAGCCATCTAGGCGTCCAATTGTTTCGGCTTCCCAAGGCCACAGGGTGCCTTATGAGGTAGAAATTTTGATGGCGATAGCCTCGTTTGGCCAACCTCCCAAGATCTCTTCACTCCATTTACATAAAAATTTCTTGCCTTGCTGAAGTTAAAAGCTTAATTCCAAAACTCGTAGAGAGGCTAATGGATTCCAAAGCACGTGGAATTACCTTACTGCACCTTATGAAAATGATCGTTTGCTTGTAATGACCCAAGCCAGACGGCTACTCCATATTCCAGCGTTGGCCAAAAATTAGGTACCGCATTACGAAAGATGAAGACGGCCCTTCTTGGGGGCCAATGGACATCAGTGGAAGAAACTGGGATACCCTCGTGATCTGTCCGTTCCTCATAAAACAGCTCTTTATGCAGCATGCCTGCCTAACAAAATTAGAGTATACAATACAAATCCAATATAATGTAATATGAATATGTAAATATCCAATTACTTGATGTGACCACACACACAAACATATAAGCATTCCTGCGTATATGAAAATTAGGCGCGTGGGAATGCTGAGCATACACTTTGCAGCTCAAGTGGCCAAGAAGTACATAACGTATGTATGTCGTCTGTATATAAAAATACAAACACATATATAGACTTAAACATACTATGTGTTAGACCTAGGCGAAGAAAATGTAAAACTATATAGAACAGAATAAATCCACCAGTCAAGCTAAGCATAGCTCAAAGAAAAATAATTAATTAATAATCTACATAGCGACCGTGACAGGACAGTTCTAATGTATGGTGTTGTGTTGTGTTGTGTTGTGTTGACTTGTACCTAGAGGCCAATGAATAAATGAAGTGCCTAATTCAATCAAATGCACTATAAATACAACAGATAAAAAAAAATAAAGCCTTAAAAACAAAAAAAAGCACATGCAACCAAAAAAATGTTGTACAAATAAAAGTACTGACACACATATGCATTTATGAGCCAGAAGGAAGAAAGAATCAAGTCCATCCAGAGGACGGTCCTTGTCCTTTAACAATAGGTGAATACAAGGCCAGAAGACAGCCCAAACCTTGAAAGAAGAAACACCGAAGCGGAGGCCAAAGAATCAAATTACGCAGTCAAAGGAGACTGAATATCGATCTCGAGAAGCCGGCAACAACCGACAGCGCTGCAGAAGCAGTGGCAAGGGAACTGGATTTGCTAAAAAGAGCACAGCAACGCAATCGGGTTGTTAGCAGCCATAAGCCTTGATTGCCTTAAATTTCAATCTCACTCCCTCAAACAATCGCGTTAGTAATAAGGCCGTTTAAAAACTACTAACCTAAATTGGCTTTTATGGTAAGAAATGTGGTTGGAGATTTTTTTTCTTAAATTTGAAATGTATTGTGACTTGTGAGCCAAACACCTTAAATATACTAATAATCCTTTGATGTCTCTTGCGCTTAGTACCAAACTGAGCTGCCAATCCAAAAAAAATATATATAATGAATAATACCCAAAATTATTCACGATAAATATTACGACCTCTTGTTTTTGTTTCTCTGCATGAATTTTTTTTGTCAAACAAAAATTTCTTTATGGATAAAGGTATGCTTTACTGCAAGCTTGCTTCCCTTGCGTACCGCATGGTTTATCTTTTTCTTGTTGGCCCGCGTTGGCTGTGCTCTGTGTTTTCGTCCAAAGCGTTTTTTTTCCTTTCATTGTGTTCAGCTCCGTGTTTTCTTTTCCTTGTGATTAATTTAGTGTTCTGTTTTCGCCCCTAATTGTGTTATTTTACCGCCCCCTTGTAATACCCCTTCCCCAGGCGGTGTTGCCGACCTCTTCATGCCCCTGCCCCCCTTATGGTGCCGGCAACGTTTCCCTTTATGCATAGGCCGAGCCAGCTTTTGCCCGCTCTTGCCTTTCTTTGCTTTTCGTGTGGGTTGTGTGTGTGACATGTTTTGTTGTTGTGGGAAATATACTTTTGACCATTATATTCCTCACAACATGTTTTTTTGTTGTTGTGGGAAATATAATTTTATCATTATATTCCGCACACTTCCCCCTTTTCCCATATGACGATCCCCCTTTTGTGTCTCCCCTTTTTTTTTTTGGCTCAGATAGCGTCTTATTGTATGTTGTATGACAGATAAGCATATGCCCACAGTATTGTAGAATATACAATATAACAAGTGGTCATATGCCCAAAACTAAAAGATAGAGTATGAGCGCATAAACAAAGTGACACTTTGTCACTCGCTTACACAACCCAGCCAAGGCCAATGCGGAAATATGATCAGCCATTTATATGTGGCCTGGCCATGCAGCGTAAGATCTGCAGCGAAAGCATTTACGGGTCACATGCGCAGTCCAAGGCCTTTAGCATACATACTTCACACATACATACATACGCCATGCTACATGTTCCCGCTCCGCCGCTGCTTTGAGCGGCAGAGCCCTACAACCGGCAGCGCAGCTATGCGGTTTTAGCCTTAAAAAGTAATTGAATAAAGTGAAAGGAACATTCGGCTTTTTTACCATTACATAAACAGCAACTATTTATTATTACAGTCTACCACCCCCCCGCGTAATGTTGGCCATTGCTGGGCTTTTTTTTCAATCATGTTGGCGGAGTCTGTGCATCTTTTCCAGAAGAATTGCCACCTTTTTTATCTTTGGCTTAGTCCGCATCTTTTATTTTTCGTTGTCTCACACTGTAGAAGGTAAGTAAGAACTCCGATTATTTTTTTAGTTCTTTTTTTTCTTTATTTATTTATTTAAACTTTTTTCTTTAGGCCTCGACCTCTTTTAATTCTTTGTCTCTTCCGTCTCGTCATCCAGCTAGATAACGATCACGGGTCCCAGCACGACCAGTCCATCGTCATATGGACGCTCGGCGGACACTCCGCTTACTTGTTGTTTCATGGGGTTCATATTGTTGATACTCGAGTTACTTTAGAAGTCACCGGGACTAATCTTTTATATTAGACGATTATGCCTCTACTCGTATTTTTTCATCAGCATTGATATGGTTCAGACTGTACTGCTAATTAGTCCACTCTTTCGTGCTTGACTCTTCGTTTTTTGCCTGTTGTTTCAGCTCGCTGATGTGGGCTTTCCTTGTTTTCCCTGACACTCTATGCTTTAGTTTGCAAATGATTGTAGACTGAAATCCTATTACGGCGTATGGTCCTCCAAACCCCGGTGCCAGTTTTGCTGCAAATCCTTCCGCTGCATACAATAAGTAGTGTTCCTTACCCATACTTTGTCACCAATTGTTGGTCTCCATGCTCTACGTCGTAAGTTGTAGTGACGTGCCTGGTTTTGAGATGTCGTTGCCATATTGCGCGCCACAATTTGGAAGAGTTCTTTTAGGTTCTCTTCTGTTGTCTCGTCCTGTGCTTGCTGTTAATACATCGTACACTGCTCCTGGTAGTCTTAATTCCTGTGCCTGCTGTTAATACATCGTACACTACTCCTCGCAGTCTCAATACCTTGCCTTGAACTTAATGAGCTGGCGAGAACCCTGTCGACTGTGACACGCTTGTGTTTATTGATAGCGTTAATTCTGGCCATCTCTCCTCTCAATCCTTCTGGTTTTTGCCTGCGAATTGTGCTATCATTGTTTTTACTGTTGATTTGATCCGTTGGATTCTCCTGGGGCTTATACGGTGCCGTTAGCTGATGATCACTGCCCCAGTCATTCAACATTTTCTATAATGTCCTGCTTGTGAACTGCACTTCATTATCTGTGATGACTTTTTATGGTGTCCCAAATTTTGACAGAATTCTTGCTCTAAACGCTTTCAAAAGATTTTCTGCCGTTGCATATCGCATTGACACGAGTTCTGTCCATTTGGAGAACCTGTCTACTTCCACCAAAAGCATTAAGTTTCCATGCCTGGATTTCGGTAGTGGGCCTACAAAGTCCGCGCATTTTTTCTGCTGCTTGTTGCGCGTCTCACATTATTCCTTTGCCTTATGTCATGCCTAGCCAAATGTATTTTGCCTTGCTATAGTTCGTCTGCTTCCTGTATGACCAGCCGATACTGTCGCATGATTCTGTACCATTACTTGTTGACTAATTGCTTAGGAACACACAACTTCAATGAAGTGACATCCTTGTCTCCTGCCCTCTGTGGTATGTTTCTTTAGATCTGTTTGTTTCTGCTCACATAGTCTGGGAATTTCTGTAGATGGTGTTTCATTTTCGTACGCATGCGTTGTATCCATGCACACTCCTTATTCGCCTGTTAGATCTTTTCTACGTTAACCGTCATTCTTTCTCTTTCAAAAGTTCCATGTGGTCTGACAACGTCCTACTGACTACCACTATATCGTCTTGATATGTAAACGCATGCGGCATCATTTCTGGTTCTATGACTTGATCTAGCGCCCTTTGGAGCGTGGCCGGTGACGAGTGTAGGCCAAAACGCATTACATTCCATTGAAATAGCCCTTTTCTGGCACTGTGAATGCCGCCATTTGTCTACTGTTGACTTCCAACGTGATCTGCCAATTTCCGTCCTTTAAGTCGAGGTTACTGATGAACTTTGCCTCACGTAGTTGGTTTAGAATTTAGTCTATTCTCGGCATTGGATACGCATCTTTGTTGGACTTTGCGTTGATTTGTCTGAAGTCGACGCATAGTCTCCATTTCCCAGTTTGTTCTTCCTTGCAATCACTATCGGCGAACTGTAGGGGCTTTGTAATGGTTCTATGCATCCTTTTTGAAGAAGTTCCTCGTTTATTTTTGTTTTGGGTAGTGTCGTTGTTTGATGGGTATGCCATTATTCGATGAATTCCTACCCTTAATGTTTTTTTTATTTTTGCTAGTTCGAAAAGTTCTGAAGCCAGAATTTTTGTATTGCTTCCTCTTCAGTATCCTTGTTCATCACGATGGATATTTTCTCTACCATCCTTTCGTTGACCCGTTTCAGCGTTGGTGCATTTATGAGGTGTCCTCTACATTTAATGGTGGTGCCCATTGCCTTTAGAAAGTTCCATCCCAATACGAATGCATCGATTCCGTTCGGCAGCATCAGGAACGGCATGCATTAACTTTTAACCTCTAACCTTTACCTTTCCGTCCGCCATGTTCACTAGCTTTTGGGTATTTTCCCCTTTGCCAGTATCAGTAACGTCGCCATCAATTTGTGGCTTATAATGCAACTGTTTGCACCTGAGTCCACCGTGGCCTTGTTGTTCTTTCCTTCGAGTTTGATTATCGCCAATTAGTCTGCTTCCTCTTTTTATCCCCCTATTAGTGTTGAGGGGCTGCCTGACTCGGTCCCTGCGCGCCCCTTGTCTGTGTGCCGGGATGGGCGATTCTATTTCTTGGCACCTTATGCATTGATTTACTCTGCTAGGCCCTTGAGTTATGTCTCTCCGCTGTGTCATCTGCATGACTGGTCCTCTCCTATAATTTTTTTGTTGGTACCTAATCTTTTCCAGCTCTAATGCTTCGAATTCGTCTGCCAGTTGCATTAGGTCATCCAGTGTTTTGATTTTGTGTGGTCTTGTGAAAATCTTATGGTCTGGCGTGCAATTCTCTAGTATTAGTTCCAGCTGTTCGAACCCAGGGCATTTCAATGGTCTCATCATCGTTTGCATGTCTATCATGTAGTCCTTAAATGATTCTCTGAATGCCTGCTTCCTTGCCTTTATTTGGTCTGCTAGCTTTGTGAAATACCCTCTTGGCAAAAAGCACTTTTTAAATTGAGCCACAAACTCATTCCATGCTTTTCGCTGCCTGTTATTGGGTATGTACCACTACAGCGCCTTTCCTGTTAGAAGTTCGGACGTTGCTCTCGGTATCATGGCTAGCTCAATGCCATACATTTCTGCGGACCATTCGACCTGCTCGACAAATTCCAGTGGCTTTGATTCTTTGGCGAACCTGAATGCCCATTCCCGTACTTGCTTTGCCCATTTAGCATATTCGCTTGTTGTCTTTACTTAGTTTCTTGCCTTCTTGGATCACTAATACCAGTTTTTTTTTAGATATTCGTATACGTTTTGACTGCTGGTTTCATTGTATTGTCCAGCGCGTTCTCGCTTCCCCATCTTGCTAGTTTGAACGGTGGACTTGCTAGTTGTATGATGTCGATAACTTGTATTGAGTTTTCTAAAAATTCTGATGATAGACTGTCTATGTAATTCTTTCATTTCTGATCCTTTTCATGCTTGTCGATCCATTCGCCCAATTTTTTTCTCATCTCATTGACTGTATTCATAATTTTCAACCTTAGTCTTTCACTTATCTTCTTTAACTCCTCCTTCTTTGTCATCTTTGCTTTTACTCTTTTCAATTTTTATTTTTACAACAGTACCGCACGTTGGCCGCCAATTGTAACGATAATTTTTGCTTCTTCTAGTCGTGAAAAGAATCATCAGATTCGGCACAACAAAATTTATTTTGTGCCCCGGTGTAAATGATCAAATTGATTTTTGTAGGGTTTAACAATACGAAAGAGTGCTTTTATTGAGTCTTTAATGTGGCTTGGTGATCTAGTGTTACGGCTCGGTGATGAGTGATGCGTCCAGCTTTATTCACGTGTCGCCTGTAGGGGTCCCCCGTCGCTCTGGCGTCGTCTTAGGGTAAATTTCTCTACTGCTTCTCCGATGTGTGTTTTACTTGGTTTAAGATCCTGAAAAATCTGAGCTCGCTAAGACCCTTGAATCTCTCTCCTGTCTTCTTGCTTGCCTTGGCGTGACACACCCTTGATTATGCCCGGGCGTTTTCTGGTGCCTAGGATATCTCCTAGGCCGACACTCTTCAATCTGTATTATCTTTCAATTGCCCATACTGCGTATTGATAACCCAAGGTACCTCTGAATTGCCGCGCTCCTTGCCAGGATACTTCCTTGGCGTCTTTTTATTCTGAACACGGATATTTCCTGTTCGTTTGGCATGCAAGTTTATTTTAAGAGGTCTTGACAATATTCTAATCTTTTTATCTGCACTTTCTAGGTAACTACCGGAGGCCCTTCAAAACCGTAATGCTCAGATTCCCTTCGTTTGGGTGACTGATGCCCTTTTTGATTTTTGAATCCCTTTATATATGATCCTTGGGCTTCAAAAAGCGCGCCAAAAGTTTCGCAACGCTGACCAGTACCTTTCCATCGTACTTTCACTGTTCCCATGGGTGGTCTAGCGATTTTCCTCTCATTGCACCCAGCATTCCTCTTTGTCCCTCGCATATGCCTCATCTGGGTCAGAAAGGCTTAGCAATACTTCTCATTTGACATAGCGACATACAGGCGAGCATGTTTCATTGTAGTTCACTCTATAGCACTGTGAACATCCTTGTGCTACTAGTCTAGCCTTAAAACGCTCGACTTCTCCCTTCGCATCACGCTTTACACTGTAGACCCACTTGCAGCTAACTGGTTTATACCCTTCCCGTAACGTACTAAGTTTCCAAGTAATTAATGCGCTTAAAATGTTGAACTGCTTTTTTGGTCAACCAGGCCTTCCAGTTTGAATCAGCTTCGGCCTGCCGAGTCCAACACGTTATTCAACCACAGGTTCTGCCGTGTCATGTTCAACTGCCATGTCCTAATCTTTGCTACTGCTGCTCTTCTCGCTGACCTCTGTATCCGACTCGTCTGTACTGCTCAAGTGATCTGCTTCATCAACAGATCCCGAATCCTGATCTTCCATATACGGGAAATCAAATTTGAGAATATTACTATTGGAATCGTCATTGCCAAAACGCTCGTCGAACAAAGCGTCTCGCTTCTCAATGACTTGCCTGGTTTCGGCGTCATACAACCGATACGCTTTCGCATTTCGAGAATAACCAACCATTCGGTATTCTTTGCCGTTTAGATCAAACTTGCCCTTATGATTTCCTTTGTTCAGTGCCACTGCAATAGACCCAAAATCTTTTAAATGGCTTATTGATGGTTTCTTACCATTCCATGCTTCCATTGGAGTCATGTTAACCAAGGCTCGAGTTGGTGACCTATTGCTTAGATAAGCAGCTGTATAAACTGCCTGATGAGCAAGCATCTTGACATCTCCACTAGAGTTCTGTTAACTCTCTCTGCTACACCGTTCCGCTGCGGTGTGTATGCTTCCGTGAGCTGCCGCAATATTCCATTGCCCTTGAAAAACTCGTCAAACGATTTATTGACGTACTCGCGACCATTCTCGCTCCGAAGGCACTATAGCTTCTTTTCAGTTTGCCGCTCTGTCATGTTTTTAAACTCGACAAACTTTCCAAATACTTCATCCTTTCCCTTCAGGAAATATACAAATATACGACGTGACCTGTCATCGATAAATGTCAAAAAGTATCTGCTTCCTCCAAGGCTTTTTGTATCAAACGGACCGCAAACATCTGAATGCACCAGCTCCAAGATTTCCTTAGCTCTATTCTTGATCGAATCAGGAAATGGCTGTACTGTGATCTTGCTTACCATGCAGATCTTGCAGGGTTCCAACGACGTAGAGTTCAACTTTCCCAAGCCCCGAGCCAAATCCTTCCGTGCAATTTCACCCAAACTGCCATAGTTGAGATGTCCGTACCTTTTATGCCACAAATCTTCGTACGACTGTTTAATGGCATAGCATTCGTTCGGTGCTGTTCCAAAAATATACAAACGGCCAACTTTGTCCGTTTTCACATGCATTCACCCTTTTGGATCACTCGTGCATACTTTGGTCCAAATTCAACGATGCTTCCATGTTCAACTGCTTTGCTCACCGAAAAGAAATTACCTCTCATTTTGGGTACATACTTTAATGTAAGTATACGTAAATCGGTATTCAGCTTTACCTCGCCTATTCCTTCAGCCTAAAGAAAGTTATTATCAGCCAAAACAATTTCCTCCGAATGTTTCTCAAATTTTGAAAACAACTCTCTGTCGCAACACATATGGCTGGTTGCGCCACTGTCCAGACACCAGTTCGATCGTTCAAAACATTTTGCGTCCAACGCGTTCAGCATACTTAACGATGACTGTACTGTCTTTTTCGGGTTCGATGCAACCTTCCAACCGCTTACACTGGGACAATTTTCGCTCTCTCCTTTGCGTTCTCCTTCTTCTCTCAGCTTTATGCATAACATGTCGAACAACGGTAAGCTGTCGCGCGTCTCTATGGCGACAACGAAATTGCCGAATTCGTCTGGAATACTGGAAAGCAAAATAATCGTTGTGAGCTCGTCCAATATTTCAATTCCAACGCCAGCAAGTTTGTCCAAAATTTCCTTGAAATCCGACAAATAACTCGATATGCTTTGACCCTCATGTATACGTTTACTTAGCAATTTTTTGAAAAGAGCTACTTTCCTTACGGGTCCTCTGGGTTGATGAGCTTCCTGAAGCTTCTTCCAAGCTTCATGTGCAATTGTACAGTGCTTCACATGTCCCAACTGTTAAGTCTCGACGCTCAAGGTGATCATTGCCAATGCCTTCTGATCCAGCGTCGTACATTCCGTGTTCTCCCCCGTAGTTGGCCTTGCCAATACGCCTGATGCCACATTCCACAAATCCGCATGCACCAGCGCACTTTTCATTTGGATGCACCACGAGTCATAATTACTGTCCTCGAGTTTATCAATCTGATATAACGCCGACATTATACTCGTTTATATATACTTTGTGAAAACAGTCGTCTAGAACGCACCGCGAAACCTAATTTCTTCCAGAAATTACTACAACATCCACATAGGCACGTTGCCTGGGCCCATAACCTATTGTTATAAGAAATATTAAATAACATAATGCATGTGGTTTGTTGTGCAGTTTATTCGCGACTGACTTCTTTTGTCTCTCATCGAGTCGGTGCTCTCTATAACGCATCTCGTGAGAAAGTATACAAAGTTACATATATCTATACATATGTGTGTGATCATGCATGCATTGAGTTGAGCGAAAATTATTTCAACAGCAATAAAAAATATTCCTTTGTCCTAGATTTAAAAAGTGGATTTCATCAGATCCCTCTTAAGGAATCTGATATCGAGAAAACTGCATTCACAGTAAACGGCGGTAAATATGAATTTACACGTCTCCCTTTCGGATTGAAGAATTCACCTTCCATTTTCCAAAGAGCTCTGGAGGATATCCTCAGAGAGCATATCGGGGAAATATGTCACGTCTATATCGACGATATAATAATTTTTAGTAAAACAGAGGAGGAACATCTTCAACACCTAGCTAGTGTTTTTTCCACTCTGTCAAAGTCAAATATGAAGGTTCAAGTGGAGAAATGCGATTTCTTTAAGCAAAGCGTAGAATTTTTGGGAGTAATGATCTCTAGAGATGGAGTGAAAACTAATCTTGAAAAGGTACAGGCTATTAACAACTTTCCAATTCGAAAAACATTGAAGAACTTACGATCATTCTTTGGATACTCTAGCTATTATCGTAGATTCGTGAAAGATTTCGCAAAATTGGCCAAGCCCCTAATCAACCTGCTTCGCGGTGAGTTTGGAAGATCAAGCAAGACCAGCTCAGACAAAGTCGAGATATCGTTCGGTGAGAATGACTCCAGTAGTAATGAGGTGACTCATTTAACAAGATAAAAGACACCTTGACCTCACAGGTTGTAACTTTGTCGTATCCCGACTTCACTTGTGAGTTCCAGCTGACAACAGACGCTTCTAATAAGGCCATTGGAGCAGTAGTAATGAGGTGACTCATTTAACAAGATAAAAGACACCTTGACCTCACAGGTTGTAACTTTGTCGTATCCCGACTTCACTTGTGAGTTCCAGCTGACAACAGACGCTTCTAATAAGGCCATTGGAGCAGTATTGGAACAAAACGGAAGACCCATTACATTCATCTCGCGTACGCTCACGCAAACTGAAGAAAACTACGCTACCAACGAAAAGGAAATATTAGCAATAGTGTGGGCTCTACAGAAATTAAGAATGTACTTTTATGGCAAGTCCAAGGTGATCATACACATCGATCATTAACCTCTTACCTTTGCCCTCAGCACAAAAAATCATAACGGCAAACTGAAAAGATGGAAAAGTTACCTTGAGGAATTCGATTATCAGTTAAAATATAAGCCAGGATGTTCAAAGAATGTAGCAGATGCGTTGTCAAGAAATCCAACACTTATCAACGACAGTAGTACATCAGCTACGGTTCACAGCGACGAAAGTTCTGGTCATGAACTCATTGGAAGTTGCGATCAATGTTTTCAAAGACCAAATTCTTATTCTCATAGATACTATACCGAGCCAAACCTTTGAAATAATTTTTCCAACATACCATACGCACACCATAAAACAATCTAAATACTCCGAGTCTGATTTGATTAAAATCTTGAAAGAGAAAATAGATCCCAACCTAATAAACGGTATATTTACCTCCGAGGAAATTATGGGCAAAATACAGGAGATATACCCTTTGCATTTTAAAACTTATAAGGCCAGATACACCCAAAGACAGGTTGAGGACATCACTAACGAGAATGAACAAGAAGAGATAATAATCAAAGAAAACACAAGAGCACACAGAAACGCTAGTGAAAACAAAGCTCAAATTCTCTCACAATATTTTTTCCCCAAAATGAAGGGTAAAGTAAAAGCAATAGTTAACGCATGTCAAACTTGTAAAATTTCAAAATATCAGAGGCACCCACCAAACGGTGAGAATCAAGCCACCCCAATCCCACTATATCCAGGCGAAATAATTCACATTGATCTATACTCCACACAAAGCAAAATAATTCTAACCGCAATAGATAAGTTCTCTAAATATGCAATGGTAAAACTGGTTAGATCAAAAGCGGCAGAGCACCTGAAAACACCTTTGCAAGAACTTTTGATAGCCTTCGGGGCAACTGAAACTGTTGTTATGGATAACGAGAAATCTCTAAATTCAGCCTCTATAAAATTTTTGCTACATAACCAACTTCAAATACAAGTCTACACTACACCACCTTATGCTTCGTCCAGCAACAGACAAATTGAGAGATTCCACTCTACAGTAACAGAAATCATGAGATGCCTTAAGCACCAAAACCCAACAATAGAATTTGAAATCTTAGTATTTAAAGCAGTAATAGAATATAACAGAACAATACACAGTACCACAGGAAAAAAACCAATTGATTCATTTTTTGCAAACGAGTTAATAATGAGAAATAAAACCAAAAGAGAAAGAAAATTACAGAAAAAATTTTAAACAAACAGATTACTGACCTAAATTATCACAATAAAAAGAAAGACACAATAAAAATTTACGATCCAGGCGATTTAGTCTATGTTAAAATTAATAAGAGGTTAGGTTCAAAATTAACTCCGAGTTACAAAAAGGAAGTAGTAGCTGAAGATCTGAACAGTAACATTAAAACAAAATCGGGTAGAATAGTGCATAAAAACCACCTAAAGTATTGATGTATCCTACGGATTACGTTTGCCACTTTGCTTGAGACAAACCACCTTCCTAGACTATTCCCAGTCCAGGGTAATTACGTTGGAAACGGGATTAGCCGCACGGCAGAACGGAACCTTCAAAATCATTCATGCAATAAAAGTAGAAAACTATGCATTGGCTTTATCTGTTTTAAAAGAGATCATTGCAAAAAACACAAGGTTAGGTCCGCTTCATCCATTCTTAGATTATGAAATTACAAGAGTGGAAATGAACTTAAGCGATTGAAGCCTATGCACAGAAAGAATAGAAGGTCCCTTGATATCCTAGGCACTGCTTGGAAGTGGTTAGCAGGTAGCCCCGATCATGACGAATATGAAATTGTCACAAAAAAGATCAACCAACAGCTAGAAAATAAAATAAAATAAGATTAATGATCTAGTTAAGTTAGCTAACCAGATAATAAACTCAACAAGATCGGAAAATAACGAAAAGAATAAAGAAATAGAAATACTTAAATACAAGGTAAGCCTTCTGAGAGAGGAGGTTTATGCAATAGACTGGACAAAATCTAATGCCGTAAATTCACTCATATTATCAAATACAGAAATTAAATTTATTGAAAGCATTATGGAAAACAGCCCAAAATATCAAGGAACTAATAGAATTTGCACAAATAAATTTACCATAAAATGGCAAAGAACTATTGTACATTGTAAGCATCCCTCGTATTATTAATGAAAATTATAAAACCACTTTGGCACTACCAGTTAAAAACAAAAAAGTAATTGAAGAATTAGATCATAAGTACATTTTGAAATGTCATAACGAATGTTTTGGTTTAGTTAACCCATGTAAGAAACATAATGATAAACTGGAAGATTTGTTAAATTTAAATAATAGCAATTGCATTGGAGCTTATCTACAGAGAAGAAGACCTCAATGCATCCTCACGAACAGCCAACAAGTTAAGAATTATGAAGAAATACTACCAGGAGTAATTTTGCTCAACGACTTCCATGAAGATGTAAACGGAGAAACTTTAAATCTACAAAGCACGTTCGTGATCCAAGCTCAGAACTCTACGATAACAATTAGAGATACTTGGTATGTAATGAAGACAGCCCCAAAGGTGCAAGTCCTACCCCCATTACTACAACTTCTACCGGAAAAACACCGTGAAGAGGTTGTATTTTCATTGGAAATGATGAATGAACTCCATATCAATAACACCGATCATCTGGAGAAAATTCATACGAACAGTGTTCTGATGTCATCATCAAAATGGGTAATATTCCTTATTTTGGCAGCCATAGCATTACTGTATTGCATCATTAAAAGACGCTGCAACAGACTAAATCGAAATACACCACATTTTGAGGCCCCAATAGCCCCAGTTCAATTCATCGTAGCGTCCGAGGACGTCCGCTTTTAAGAGGGGGAGAGTTAACACCCGGCTTGTCAAACATCTCTTTGACGCAGTCTACGCCGCCTACTGGAGGAAATCTACTAGAAGAAATCATAAACATTTATGATCAATAAGTACGCAGCAGTAAAAACTCAATACCGACACTTGAAAGGAAGTATCAAGTTCGGTACAAACAAACAGGCACCCCAAAAATCTTCAATAGCCCAAATCACGCCACCAGAAGTCCAGACATAGACAACAATCGATTTTTGGACATAAACAAAAAGAAGGGTCCCACGCATCGTTTGGATCTTTGGACTCGGCTAGCGTCACCGCCAGCGCCGACGCACCAAACTAAGGCTTTCCTCCACTCCAACTCCACAGCATAAAGTTAGTCTTTAAGTAGCTCCTGAATCTTCTAGTATAACTTCTTGTAAAATTCAAAGTTAATAAACATTTTTTTTTTTTCTGAAGTTAAAAAAGATTCTTTGTTAATTTACATAAAGCTGGGAGAAGAAGGAGAACGCAAAAGAGAGAGCGAAAAACCGATCGAGAGTGCAGTGGTGGAAAGGCAATCGGTGCAGAGAGATACTTGGAAGAAAAAGCAAAAAGTTTAGAATTGTTTTGCATGTGGTGGCAAAGGCCATTTTAAAGCAAATTGTCCCAGTGTAAGCGGTCGGAAGGTTGCATCGAACCCGAAAAAGACAGTACAGTAATCGTAAAGTATGCTGAACGCGTTGGACGCAACATGTTTTGAACGATCGAACTAGTGTCTGGACAGTGGCGCCACCAGCCATATGTGTTGCGACAGAGAGTTGTTTTCAAAATTTGAAACATTCGGAGGAAATTGTTTTGGCTGTCGTGGCATGGGAAAATTGGACTCTACGTCGTTGGAACCAAGATCTGCATGGTAAGCAAGATCACAATACAGCCACTTCCTGATTCGATCAAGAATAGAGCTAAGGAAATCTTGGAGCTGGTGCATTCAGATGTTTGCGGTCCGTTTGATACAAAAAGCCTTGAAGGAAGCAGATATTTTTTGACATTCATCGATGACATATATTTCCTGAAGTGAAATGATTAAGTATTTGGAAAGTTTGTCGAGTTTAAAAACATGACAGAGCGGTAAACTGAAAAGAAGCTATAGTGCCTTCGGAGCGAGAATGGTCGCGAGTACGTCAATAAATCGTTTGATGAGTTTTTTAAGGGCAATGGAATATTGCGGCAGCTCACGGTAGCATACACACCGCAGCAGAACGGTGTAGCAGAGAGAGTTAACAGAACTCTAGAGGAGATATCAAGATGCTTGCTCATCCAGTCTGGTCTACATCAATCTCTTTGGGCTGAGGCAGTTTATACAGCTGCTTATCTGCGGAGTAGGTCACCAACTCGAGCCCTGGTTAACATGACTCCAACGGAAGCATGGAATGGTAAGAAACCATCAATAAGTCATGTAAAAGTTTTTGGGTCTATCGCAGTGGCACTGGACAAAGGAAATCATAAGGGCAAGTTTGATCCAAACGACAACGAATACCGAATGGTTGGTTATTCTCGAAATGCGAAAGCGTATCGGTTGTATGACGCCGAAACCAGGCAAGTCGTAGAGAAGCAAGACGTTTTGTTTGATGAGCGTTTTGGCAATGATGATTCGAATGCTAATATTGTCAAATTTGATTTCCCGTACATGGAAGATCAGCATTCGGGATCTGCTGATGCAGCAGATCACTAAAGCAGTACAGACGAGTCTGATACAGAGGTCAGCGAGAAGGGCAGCAGTAGCAAAGATTTGATACCATGTCTATACAAACAGCGAGCAAAAGGTAGTCTATCACTAATCCTTGTCTATGTAGACGATCTTCTTATAGGATGCCAGGAGAAATCGGAATAAAATTGAGTGTAAAAGGGTTGATGCAACCCTTTATCAGTCAATGATAGGCGAGCTAATGTGGCTTGCGTTGGCTACTAGACCAGATATACTCCACTCAGTATCGAAATTGGCGCAACGTAACAAGGACCCCCATAATGAACACCTTGCAGCCATAAAGCATGTTTTACGATATCTGGCTTCGACAGTTGGCTTCAGGATTCATTACAAGCAGTCGGAAGCGGTATTCACTGGTTTCGTGGACGCAGACTGGGGAGGCGATAAGATTGATCGCAAGTCTTATGCAGGATATGTATATTTTCTGGCTGGCGAACCGATATCATGGAAATCGGAGAAGCAGCGGAGTGTTGCTCTTAGCAGTACCGAGGCAGAGTACATGGCCTTATCTACTGCGTGCAAAGAAACCATTGTATTACGTCGATTAACTATCGAGATTGGTTGCGGAGAAGAAGATACATCTACCGATTTGTTTGGCGATAACCTCAGCGCGCAGCAATTGGCTAAGAACCCGGTAAACTATTCAAGGACGAAGCATGTGGACATAAGATATCATTTTGTTAGATAAGTAGTTAATGATGGACCGATTATATTAAAGTAAAAATCTACCAAAGAGATGATAGCTGATATCCTAAACAAGAATCTTCCGAAGAAGAAGCATGTAGAGTTAACGAAATTGTTAAGTATAAGATAAATTTGTGGACATACTTGCAATTAGAAAGGGTGTTGGAATAATTCACGCTCAACTCAATGCATACTTGATCACACACATATACATATTTATATGGAACTTTGTATACTCTCTCAAGTCGTTGCTCTTTATCAACGACTCGATGAGAGACAAACGAAGTCAGTTGCGAATGAACTGCTCATTCAATCACACGCATTCTGTTATCTTATATTTTTTTAACAGTAAATGCTTAGTCTTGTCAAATACTGAATGAACATTATTTTTGGGTGTTCATTTTGTCCTAACTTGATTAAATTTCGCCTTCCTAACTTGTATATTTCTATCATCTTCCGGTAAAGCCTAAATTGTTATCTTAAGTTGCTTAATCAAATTTTCGTAGTGCTTTTCTGTTATATCTGTAATATTTTTATTACTAAGAATATATTTTGGTAATACTTCTATTTGTGTCGAAAACAGGTTCTCTTCTATAATTGTTATCTTAAGTTGATTTGTTTTATTTTTATGACTGAGAATGATTATCTAAAAGATTAATATTAAAACTTAATCTCATTAAATTCTAAATGAACACTATTTTTGGGTGTTCAAGTTGCACCAACTTGATTAAATTTCCCCTCGAAAGTTGTCTTTACCTGTATATTTCTATCATCTTCCGGTAAAGCCTGAATTGTTATCCTAAGTTACTTAATCAAATTTTCGTAGTGCCTTTCTGTCATATCTGTTCTATTTTTTTTGGAAGAATGATTATAGTGCTTTTCTGTTATATCTGTAATATTTTTATTACAAAGAATATATACTTGTATTTGTGTCAAAAACAGGTTCTCTTCTATAATTGTTATCTTAAGTTGATTTGTTTTATTTTTATTACTGAGAATGATTATATAAAAGATTAATATTAAAACTTAATCTCATTAAATTCTAAATGAACACTATTTTTGGGTGTTCAAGTTGCACCAACTTGATTAAATTTCCCCTCGAAAGCTGTCTTTTCCTGTATATTTCAATCATCTTCCGGTAAAGCCTGAATTGTGCCTTTCTGTCATATCTGTTATATTTGTCTTTGTATGAATGATTATATAAAAGATTAATGGTAAAGCTAAGTCTTTTTAAATACTGAATGAACACTATTTTTGGGTGTTCAAGTTGTACTATTTTGATTTAAATTCGCCTTGAAACTTGTCTTTTCCTGTATATTTCTATCATCTTGCGGTAAAGCCTGAATTGTTATCTTAAGTTGCTTTAGCAAATTTTGGTAGTGCCTTTTTGTTATATCTGTAATATCTTTATTACTAAGAATGTGTTTTGGTAATACTTGTGTCAAAACAGGTTCTCTTCTATAATTGTTATCTTAAGTTGATTTGTTTTATTTTTATTACTGAGAATGATTATATAAAAGAATAATATTAAAACTTAGTCACATTAAAAACTGAATGAACACTATTTTTGAGTGTTCAAGTTGCACCAACTTGATTAAATTTCCGCTTGAAAGTTGTCTTTACCTTTATATTTCTATCATCTTCCGGTAAAGCCTGAATTGTTATCCTAAGTTACTTAATCAAATTTTCGTAGTGCCTTTCTGTCATATCTGTTATATTTTTCTTTGTAAGAATGATTATATAAAAGATTAATATTAAAGATAAGTCACGTTAAGTACTGAATTAACACTTTTTTTGGGTGTTCAAGTTGTACTAACTTGATTTAAATTCGCCTTGAATGTTGTCTTTACCTGTATATTTCTGTCATCTTCCGGTAAAGCCTGAATTGTTATCTTAAGTTGCTCAATCAAATTTTGGTAGTGCCTTTCTGTTATATCTAAAATATTTTTATTACTAAGAACATATTTTGGTAATACTTCTATTTGTGTCAAAAACAAGTTCTTTTTTATAATTGTTATCTGAAGTTGATTTTTTTTATTTTTATAACTGAGAATGACTATACAAAAGAATAATATTAAAATACTACATCAACACTATTTTTGGGTGTTCAAGTTTCACTAACTTGATTTAAATTCGACTTGAATGTTGTCTTTACCTGTATATTTCTGTCTGATTATATAAAAGATTATAATTAAAACTTAGTCTTATTAAATTCTAAATGAACACTATTTTTGGGTGTTTAAGTTGCACCAACTTGATTAAATTTTCAATCGTAAGTTGTCTTTCCCTGTATATTTCTGTCATCTTCCGGTAAAGCCTGAATTGTTATCCTAAGTTACTTAATCAAGTTTTCGTAGTGCCTTTCTGTCATATCTGTTATAATTGTCTTTGTAAGAATGATTATACAAAAAATTAATATTAAAGCTAAGTCTTTTTAAATACTAAATGAAAACTATTATTGGGTATTTAAGTTGTACTAACTTGATTTAAATTCGCCTTGAATGTTGTCTTTACCTGTATATTTCTGTCATCTTCCGGTAAAGCCTGAATTGTTATCTTAAGTTGCTTTAGCAAATTTTGGTAGTGCCTTTCTGTTATATCTGTAATATTTTCATTACTAAGAATATATTTTGTTAATACTTTTATTTGTGTCAAAATCAGGTTCTATTCTATAATTGTTATCTTAAGTTGATTTGTTTTATTTTTATTACTGAGAATGATTATATAAAATTTAATATTAAAACTAAGTCTCATTAAATTCTAAATAAACACTATTTTTGGGTGTTCAAGTTGCACCAACTTGATTAAATTTCCCCTCGAAAGTTGTCTTTCCCTGTATATTTCTGTCATCTTCCGGTAAAGCCTGAATTGTTATCCTAAGTTGCTTAATCAAATTTTCGTATTGCCTTTCTGTCATATCTGTTATATTTGTCTTTGTAAGAAGGATCATATAAAAGATTAATATTAAAGCTAAGTCTCTTTAAATACTGATTGAACACTATTATTGGGTGTTTAAGTTTCACTAACTTGATTTAAATTCGCCTTGAATGTTGTCTTTACCTGTATTATTCTGTCATCTTCCGGTAAAGCCTGAATTGTTATCTTAAGTTGCTCAATCAAATTTTGGTAGTGCCTTTCTGTTATATCTGTAATATTTTTATTAGTAAGAATGAATTTATAAAAGATCAATATTAAAGCTAAGTCACGTTAAGTACTGAATAAACACTATTATTGGGTGTTTAAGTTTCACTAACTTGATTTAACTTCGCCTTGAATGTTGTCTTTACCTGTATATTTCTGTCATCTTCCGGTAAAGCCTGAATTGTTATCTTAAGTTGCTCAATCAAATTTTGGTAGTGCCTTTCTGTTATATCTGTAATATTTTTATTAGTAAGAATATATTTTGGTAATACTTCTATTTGTGTCAAAAACAGGTTCTCTTCTATAATTGTTATCTTAAGTTGATTTGTTTTATTTTTATTACTGAGAATGATTATATAAAAGAATAATATTAAAATACTAAATGAACACTATTTTTGGGTGTTCAAGTTGCACCAACTTGATTAAATTTCCGCTTCAAAGCTGTCTTTACCTGTATATTTCTATCATCTTCCGGTAAAGCCTGAATTTTTATCCTAAGTTGCTTAATCAAATTTTCGTAGTACCTTTCTGTCATATTTGTTGTATATGGCTTTGTAAGAATGATTATACAAAAGATTAATATTAGAGCTAAGTCTCTTTAAATACTGAATGAACACTATTTTTGGGTGTTCAAGTTTCACTAACTTGATTTAAATTCGCCTTGAATGTTGTCTTTACCTGTATATTTCTGTCATCTTCCGGTAAAGCCTGAATTGTTATCTTAAGTTGCTTTAGCAAATTTTGGTAGTGCCTTTCTGTTATATCTGTAATATTTTTATTACTAATAATATATTTTGGTAATACTTGTATTTGTGACAAAAACAGGTTCTTTTCTATAATTGTTATCTTAAGTTGATTTGTTTTATTTTTATTACTGAGAATGATTATATAAAAATTAATATTAAAACTAAGTCTCATTAAATTCTAAATGAACACTATTTTTGGGTGTTTAAGTTGCACCAACTTGATTAAATTTTCAATCGAAAGTTGTCTTTCGCTGTATATTTCTGTCATCTTCCGGTAAAGCCTGAATTGTTATCCTAAGTTACTTAATCAAGTTTTCGTAGTGCCTTTCTGTCATATCTGTTATAATTGTCTTTGTAAGAATGATTATACAAAAAATTAATATTAAAGCTAAATCTTTTTAAATGCTGAATGAACACTATTATTAGGTGTTTAAGTTGTACTAACTTGATTTAAATTCGACTTGAATGTTGTCTTTACCTGTATATTTCTATCATCTTCCGGTAAAGCCTGAATTGTTATCTTAAGTTGCTTTAGCAAATTTTGGTAGTGCCTTTCTTTTAGATCTGTAATATTTTTATTACAAAGAATATATTTTGGTAATACTTGTGTTTGTGTCAAAAACAGGTTCTCTTCTATAATTGTTATCTTAAGTTGATTTGTTTTATTTTTACTACTGAGCATGATTATATAAAAGTTTAATATTAAAACTAAGTCTCATTAAATTCTAAATAAACACTATTTTTGGGTGTTCAAGTTGCACCAACTTGATTAAATTTCCCCTCGAAAGTTGTCTTTCCCTGTATATTTCTGTCATCTTCCGGTAATGCCTGAATTGTTATCTTAAGTTGCTTTAGCAAATTTTGGTAGTGCCTTTCTGTTATATCTGTAATATTTTCATTACTAAGAATATATTTTGTTAATACTTTTATTTGTGTCAAAATCAGGTTCTATTCTATAATTGTTATCTTAAGTTGATTTGTTTTATTTTTATTACTGAGAATGATTATATAAAAATTAATATTAAAACTAAGTCTCATTAAATTCTAAATAAACACTATTTTTGGGTGTTCAAGTTGCACCAACTTGATTAAATTTCCCCTCGAAAGTTGTCTTTCCCTGTATATTTCTGTCATCTTCCGGTAAAGCCTGAATTGTTATCCTAAGTTGCTTAATCAAATTTTCGTATTGCCTTTCTGTCATATCTGTTATATTTGTCTTTGTAAGAAGGATTATATAAAAGATAAATATTAAAGCTAAGTCTCTTTAAATACTGAATGAACACCATTATTGGGTCTTTAAGTTGTACTAACTTGATTTAAATTCGCCTTGAATGTTGTCTTTACCTGTATATTTCTGTCATCTTCCGGTAAAGCCTGACTTGTTATCTTAAGTTGCTCAATCAAATTTTGGTAGTGCCTTTCTGTTATATCTGTAATATTTGTATTAGTAAGAATGATTATATAAAAGATTAATATTAAAGCTAAGTCACGTTAAGTACTGAATTAACACTATTATTATGTTTATTTTAAATTCGCCTTGAATGTTGTCTTTACCTGTATATTTCTGTCATCTTCCGGTAAAGCCTGAATTGTTATCTTAAGTTGCTCAATCAAATTTTGGTAGTGCCTTTCTGTTATATCTGTAATATTTTTATTAGTAAGAATATATATATATTCTATTTGTGTCAAAAACAGGTTCTCTTCTATAATTGTTATCTTAAGTTGATTTGTTTTATTTTTATTACTGAGAATGATTATATAAAAGAATAATATTAAAATACTAAATGAACACTATTTTTGGGTGTACAAGTTGCACCAACTTGATTAAATTTCCGCTTCAAAGTTGTCTTTACCTGTATATTTCTATCATCTTCCGGTAAAGCCTGAATTGTTATCCTAAGTTACTTAATCAATCAATCTGTTATATTTTTCTTTGTAAGAATGATTATACAAAAGATTAATATTAGAGCTAAGTCTCTTTAAATACTGAATGAACACTATTTTTGGGTGTTCAAGTTTCACTAACTTGATTTAAATTCGCCTTGAATGTTGTCTTTACCTGTATATTTCTGTCATCTTCCGGTAAAGCCTGAATTGTTATCTTAAGTTGCTCAATCAAATTTTGGTAGTGCCTTTCTGTTATATCTGTAATATTTCATTACTAAGAATATATTTTGGTAATACTTGTATTTGTGTCAAAAACAGGTTCTCTTCTATAATTGTTATCTTAAGTTGATTTTTTTTATTTTTATTACTGAGATTGATTATATAAAAGATTAATATTAAAACATAGTCACATTAAATACTAAATGAACACTATTTTTGAGTGTTCAAGTTGCACCAACTTGATTAAATTTCCGTTTGAAAGTTGTCTTTACCGGTATATTTCTATAATCTTCCGGTAAAGCCTGAATTGTTATTCTAAGTTACTTAATCAAATTTTCGTAGTGCCTTTCTGTCATATCTGTTATATTTTTCTTTGTAAGAATGATTGTATAAAAGATTAATATTAGAGCTAAGTCTCTTTAAATACTGAATAAATACTATTTTTGGGTGGTCAAGTTGTACTAACTTGATTTAAATTCGCCTTGAATGTTGTCTTTACCTGTATATTTCTGTCATCTTCCGGTAAAGCCTGAATTGTTATCTTAAGTTGCTCAATCAAATTTTGGTAGTGCCTTTGTGTTATATCTGTAATATTTGTATTACAAAGAATATATTTTGGTAATACTTCTATTTGTGTCAAAAACAGGTTCTCTTCTATAATTGTTATCTTAAGTTGATTTGTTTTTTTTGTATTACTGAGAATGATTATATAAAAGAATAATATTAAAATACAGTCACATTAAATACTAAATTAACACTATTTTTGAGTGTTCAAGTTGCACCAACTTGATTAAATTTCCGCTTGAAAGTTTTCTTTACCTGTATATTTCTATCATCTTCCGGAAAAGCCTTAATTGTTATTCTAAGTTACTTAATCAAATTTTCGTAGTGCCTTTCTGTCATATCTGTTATATTTTTCTTTCTAAGAATGATTGTATAAAAGATTAATTTTAGAGCTAAGTCTCTTTAAATACTGAATGAATCCTATTTTTGGGTGTTCAAGTTGTACTAACTTGATTTAAATTTGCATTGAATGTTGTCTTTACCTGTATATTTCTGTCATCTTCCGGTAAAGCCTGAATTGTTATCTTAAGATGCTTTAGCAAATTTTGGTAGTGCCTTTCTGTTATATCTGTAATATTTTTATTACAAAGAATATATTTTGGTAATACTTGTATTTGTGTCAAAAACAGGTTCTCTTCTATAATTGTTATCTTAAGTTGATTTGTTTTATTTTTGTTACTGAGAATGATTATATAAAAGAATAATATTAAAATACAGTCACATTAAATACTAAATTAACACTATTTTTGAATGTTCAAGTTGCACCAACTTGATTAAATTTCCGCTTGAAAGTTTTCTTTACCTGTATATTTCTATCATCTTCCGGAAAAGCCTTAATTGTTATTCTAAGTTACTTAATCAAATTTTCGTAGTGCCTTTCTGTCATATCTGTTATATTTTTCTTTCTAAGAATGATTGTATAAAAGATTAATTTTAGAGCTAAGTCTCTTTAAATACTGAATGAATCCTATTTTTGGGTGTTCAAGTTGTACTAACTTGATTTAAATTTGCATTGAATGTTGTCTTTACCTGTATATTTCTGTCATCTTCCGGTAAAGCCTGAATTGTTATCTTAAGTTGCTTTAGCAAATTTTGGTAGTGCGTTTCTTTTAGATCTGTAATATTTTTATTACTAAGAATATACTTTGGTAATACTTCTATTTGTGTCAAAAACAGGTTCTCTTCTATAATTGTTATCTTAAGTTGATTTGTTTTATTTTTATTACTGAGAATGATTACGTTAAAGATTAATATTAAAACTTAGTCTCATTAAATTCTAAATGAACACTATTTTTGGGTGTTCAAGTTGCACCAACTTGATTAAATTTCCGCTTGAAAGTTGTCTTTACGTGTATATTTCTATCATTCATCGGTAAAGCCTTAACTGTTATCCTAAGTTGCTTAATCAAATTTTCGTAGTGCCTTTCTGTCATATCTGTTATATTTGTCTTTGTAAGAATGATTGTATAAAAGATTAATATTAAAGCTAAGTCTCTTTAAATACTGAATAAATACTATTTTTGGGTGGTCAAGTTGTACTAACTTGATTTAAATTCGCCTTGAATGTTGTCTTTACCTGTATATTTCTGTCATTTTCCGGTAAAGCCTGAATTGTTATCTTAAGTTGCTTTAGCAAATTTTGGTAGTGCCTTTCTGTTATATCTGTAATATTTTTATTACTAAGAATATATTTTGGTAATACTTCTATTTGTGTCAAAAACAGGTTCTCTTCTATAATTGTTATCTTAAGTTGATTTTTTTTATTTTTATTACTGAGATTGATTATATAAAAGATTAATATTAAAACATAGTCACATTAAATACTAAATGAACACTATTTTTGAGTGTTCAAGTTGCACCAACTTGATTAAATTTCCGTTTGAAAGTTGTCTTTACCTGTATATTTCTATCATCTTCCGGTAAAGCCTGAATTGTTATTCTAAGTTACTTAATCAAATTTTCGTAGTGCCTTTCTGTCATATCTGTTATATTTTTCTTTGTTAGAATGATTGTATAAAAGATTAATATTAAAGCTAAGTCTCTTTAAATACTGAATAAATACTATTTTTGGGTGGTCAAGTTGTACTAACTTGATTTAAATTCGCCTTGAATGTTGTCTTTACCTGTATATTTCTGTCATCTTCCGGTAAAGCCTGAATTGTTATCTTAAGTTGCTTTAGCAAATTTTGGTAGTGCCTTTCTGTTATATCTGTAATATTTTTATTACTAAGAATATATTTTGGTAATACTTCTATTTGTGTCAAAAACAGGTTCTCTTCTATAATTGTTATCTTAAGTTGATTTTTTTTATTTTTATTACTGAGATTGATTATATAAAAGATTAATATTAAAACATAGTCACATTAAATACTAAATGAACAATATTTTTGAGTGTTCAAGCTGCACCAACTTGATTAAATTTCCCCTCGAAAGTTGTCTTTACCTGTATATTTCTATCATCTTCCGGTAAAGCCTGAATTGTTATTCTAAGTTGCTTAATCAAATTTTCGTAGTGCCTTTCTGTCATATCTGTTATATTTGTCTTTGTAAGAATGATTGTATAAAAGATTAATATTAAAGCTAAGTCTCTTTAAATACTGAATAAATACTATTTTTGGGTGGTCAAGTTGTACTAACTTGATTTAAATTCGCCTTGAATGTTGTCTTTACCTGTATATTTCTGTCATCTTCCGGTAAAGCCTGAATTGTTATCTTAAGTTGCTTTAGCAAATTTTGGTAGTGCCTTTCTGTTATATCTGTAATATTTTTATTACTAAGAATATATTTTGGTAATACTTCTATTTGTGTCAAAAACAGGTTCTCTTCTATAATTGTTATCTTAAGTTGATTTGTTTGATTTTTATTACTGAGAGTGATTATATAAAAGATTAATATTAAAACTTAGTCTCATTAAATTCTAAATGAACACTATTTTTGGGTGTTCAAGTTGCACCAATTTGATTAAATTTCCCCTCGAAAGTTGTCTTTTCCTGTATATTTCTGTCATCTTCCGGTAAAGCCTGAATTGTTATCCTAAGTTACTTAATCAAATTTTCGTAGTGCCTTTCTGTCATATCTGTTATATTTTTCTTTGTAAGAATGATTGTATAAAAGATTAATATTAGAGCTAAATCTCTTTAAATACTGAATGAACACTATTTTTGGGTGTTCAAGTTTCACTAACTTGATTTAAATTCGCCTTGAATGTTGTCTTTACCTGTATATTTCTGTCATCTTCCGGTAAAGCCTGAATTGTTATCTTAAGTTGCTTTAGCAAATTTTGGTAGTGCCTTTCTGTTATATCTGTAATATTTTTATTACAAAGAATATATTTTGGTAATACTTGTATTTGTGTCAAAAACAGGTTCTCTTCTATAATTGTTATCTTAAGTTGATTTGTTTTATTTTTATTACTGAGAATGATTATATAAAAGATTAATATTAAAATATAGTCACATTAAATACTAAATTAACACTATTTTTGAGTGTTCAAGTTGCACCAACTTGATTAAATTTCCGCTTGAAGGTTGTCTTTACCTGTATATTTCTATCATCTTCCGGAAAAGCCTTAATTGTTATTCTAAGTTACTTAATCAAATTTTCGTAGTGCCTTTCTGTTATATCTGTAATATTTTTATTACTAAGAATATATTTTGGTAATACTTGTATTTGTGTCAAAAACAGGTTCTCTTCTATAATTGTTATCTTAAGTTGATTTTTTTTATTTTTATTACTGAGATTGATTATATAAAAGATTAATATTAAAACTTAGTCTCATTAAATTCTAAATAAATACTATTTTTGAGTGTTCAAGTTGCACCAACTTGATTAAATTTCCGTTTGAAAGTTGTCTTTACCTGTATATTTCTGTCATCTTCCGGTAAAGCCTGAATTGTTATTCTAAGTTACTTAATCAAATTTTCGTAGTGCTTTTCTGTCATATCTGTTATATTTTTCTTTATAAGAATGATTGTATAAAAGATTAATTTTAGAGCTAAGTCTCTTAAATACTGAATGAATACTATTTTTGGGTGTTCAAGTTGTACTAACTTGATTTAAATTAGCATTGAATGTTGCCTTTACCTGTATATTTCTGTCATCTTCCGGTAAAGCCTGAATTGTTATCTTAAGTTGCTTTAGCAAATTTTGGTAGTGCCTTTCTGTTATATCTGTAATATTTTTATTACTAAGAATATATTTTGGTAATACTTCTATTTGTGTCAAAAACAGGTTCTCTTCTATAATTGTTATCTTAAGTTGATTTGTTTGATTTTTATTACTGAAAATGATTATATAAAAGATTAATATTAAAACTTAGTCACATTAAATACTAAATGAACACTATTTTTGGGTGTTCAAGTTGCACCAACTTGATTAAATTTCCGCTTGAAAGTTGTCTTTACGTGTATATTTCTATCATCTTTCGGTAAAGCCTTAATTGTTATCCTAAGTTACTTAAACAAATTTTCGTAGTGCCTTTCTGTCATATCTGTTATATTTGTCTTTGTAAGAATGATTATATAAAAGATAAATATTAAAGCCAAGTCATGTTAAGTACTGAATAAACACTATTTTTGGGTGGTCAAGTTGTACTAACTTGATTTAAATTCGCCTTGAACGTTGTCTTTACCTCTATATTTCTGTCATCTTCCGGTAAAGCCTGAATTGTTATCCTAAGTTGCTTTAGCAAATTTTGGTAGTGCCTTTCTGTAATATCTGTAATATTTTTATTACTAAGAATATATTTTGGTAATACTTGTATTTGTGTCAAAAACAGGTTCTCTTCGATAATTGTTATCTTAGCGTGATTTTTTTTATTTTTATTACTGAGAATGATTATATAAAAGATTAATATTAAAACATAGTCACATTAAATACTAAATGAACACTATTTTTGAGTGTTCAAGTTGCACCAACTTGATTAAATTTCCCCTCGAAAGTTGTCTTTACCTGTATATTTCTATCATCTTCCGGTAAAGCCTGAATTGTTATTCTAAGTTACTTAATCAAATTTTCGTAGTGCCTTTCTGTCATATCTGTTATATTTGTCTTTGTAAGAATGATTGTATAAAAGAATAATATTAGAGCTAAGTCTCTTTAAATACTGAATGAACACTATTTTTGGGTGTTCAAGTTGTACTAACTTGATTTAAATTCGCATTGAATGTTGTCTTTACCTGTATATTTCTGTCATCTTCCGGTAAAGCCTGAATTGTTATCTTAAGTTGCTTTAGCAAATTTTGGTAGTGCGTTTCTTTTAGATCTGTAATATTTTTATTACAAAGAATATATTTTGGTAATACTTGTATTTGTGTCAAAAACAGGTTCTCTTCTATAATTGTTATCTTAAGTTGATTTGTTTTATTTTTATTACTGAGAATGATTACGTTAAAGATTAATATTAAAACTTAGTCTCATTAAATTCTAAATGAACACTATTTTTGGGTGTTCAAGTTGCACCAACTTGATTAAATTTCCGCTTGAAAGTTGTCTTTACGTGTATATTTCTATCATTCATCGGTAAAGCCTTAACTGTTATCCTAAGTTGCTTAATCAAATTTTCGTAGTGCCTTTCTGTCATATCTGTTATATTTGTCTTTGTAAGAATGATTGTATAAAAGATTAATATTAAAGCTAAGTCTCTTTAAATACTGAATAAATACTATTTTTGGGTGGTCAAGTTGTACTAACTTGATTTAAATTCGCCTTGAATGTTGTCTTTACCTGTATATTTCTGTCATCTTCCGGTAAAGCCTGAATTGTTATCTTAAGTTGCTTTAGCAAATTTTGGTAGTGCCTTTCTGTTATATCTGTAATATTTTTATTACTAAGAATATATTTTGGTAATACTTCTATTTGTGTCAAAAACAGGTTCTCTTCTATAATTGTTATCTTAAGTTGATTTTTTTTATTTTTATTACTGAGATTGATTATATAAAAGATTAATATTAAAACATAGTCACATTAAATACTAAATGAACACTATTTTTGAGTGTTCAAGTTGCACCAACTTGATTAAATTTCCGTTTGAAAGTTGTCTTTACCGGTATATTTCTATCATCTTCCGGTAAAGCCTGAATTGTTATTCTAAGTTACTTAATCAAATTTTCGTAGTGCCTTTCTGTCATATCTGTTATATTTTTCTTTGTAAGAATGATTGTATAAAAGATTAATATTAGAGCTAAGTCTCTTTAAATACTGAATAAATACTATTTTTGGGTGGTCAAGTTGTACTAACTTGATTTAAATTCGCCTTGAATGTTGTCTTTACCTGTATATTTCTGTCATCTTCCGGTAAAGCCTGAATTGTTATCTTAAGTTGCTCAATCAAATTTTGGTAGTGCCTTTGTGTTATATCTGTAATATTTGTATTACTAAGAATATATTTTGGTAATACTTCTATTTGTGTCAAAAACAGGTTCTCTTCTATAATTGTTATCTTAAGTTGATTTGTTTTTTTTGTATTACTGAGAATGATTATATAAAAGAATAATATTAAAATACAGTCACATTAAATACTAAATTAACACTATTTTTGAGTGTTCAAGTTGCACCAACTTGATTAAATTTCCGCTTGAAAGTTTTCTTTACCTGTATATTTCTATCATCTTCCGGAAAAGCCTTAATTGTTATTCTAAGTTACTTAATCAAATTTTCGTAGTGCCCTTCTGTCATATCTGTTATATTTTTCTTTCTAAGAATGATTGTATAAAAGATTAATTTTAGAGCTAAGTCTCTTTAAATACTGAATGAATCCTATTTTTGGGTGTTCAAGTTGTACTAACTTGATTTAAATTTGCATTGAATGTTGTCTTTACCTGTATATTTCTGTCATCTTCCGGTAAAGCCTGAATTGTTATCTTAAGATGCTTTAGCAAATTTTGGTAGTGCCTTTCTGTTATATCTGTAATATTTTTATTACAAAGAATATATTTTGGTAATACTTGTATTTGTGTCAAAAACAGGTTCTCTTCTATAATTGTTATCTTAAGTTGATTTGTTTTATTTTTGTTACTGAGAATGATTATATAAAAGAATAATATTAAAATACAGTCACATTAAATACTAAATTAACACTATTTTTGAATGTTCAAGTTGCACCAACTTGATTAAATTTTCGCTTGAAAGTTTTCTTTACCTGTATATTTCTATCATCTTCCGGAAAAGCCTTAATTGTTATTCTAAGTTACTTAATCAAATTTTCGTAGTGCCTTTCTGTCATATCTGTTATATTTTTCTTTCTAAGAATGATTGTATAAAAGATTAATTTTAGAGCTAAGTCTCTTTAAATACTGAATGAATCCTATTTTTGGGTGTTCAAGTTGTACTAACTTGATTTAAATTTGCATTGAATGTTGTCTTTACCTGTATATTTCTGTCATCTTCCGGTAAAGCCTGAATTGTTATCTTAAGTTGCTTTAGCAAATTTTGGTAGTGCGTTTCTTTTAGATCTGTAATATTTTTATTACTAAGAATATATTTTGGTAATACTTCTATTTGTGTCAAAAACAGGTTCTCTTCTATAATTGTTATCTTAAGTTGATTTGTTTTATTTTTATTACTGAGAATGATTACGTTAAAGATTAATATTAAAACTTAGTCTCATTAAATTCTAAATGAACACTATTTTTGGGTGTTCAAGTTGCACCAACTTGATTAAATTTCCGCTTGAAAGTTGTCTTTACGTGTATATTTCTATCATTCATCGGTAAAGCCTTAACTGTTATCCTAAGTTGCTTAATCAAATTTTCGTAGTGCCTTTCTGTCATATCTGTTATATTTGTCTTTGTAAGAATGATTGTATAAAAGATTAATATTAAAGCTAAGTCTCTTTAAATACTGAATAAATACTATTTTTGGGTGGTCAAGTTGTACTAACTTGATTTAAATTCGCCTTGAATGTTGTCTTTACCTGTATATTTCTGTCATTTTCCGGTAAAGCCTGAATTGTTATCTTAAGTTGCTTTAGCAAATTTTGGTAGTGCCTTTCTGTTATATCTGTAATATTTTTATTACTAAGAATATATTTTGGTAATACTTCTATTTGTGTCAAAAACAGGTTCTCTTCTATAATTGTTATCTTAAGTTGATTTTTTTTATTTTTATTACTGAGATTGATTATATAAAAGATTAATATTAAAACATAGTCACATTAAATACTAAATGAACACTATTTTTGAGTGTTCAAGTTGCACCAACTTGATTAAATTTCCGTTTGAAAGTTGTCTTTACCTGTATATTTCTATCATCTTCCGGTAAAGCCTGAATTGTTATTCTAAGTTACTTAATCAAATTTTCGTAGTGCCTTTCTGTCATATCTGTTATATTTTTCTTTGTAAGAATGATTGTATAAAAGATTAATATTAAAGCTAAGTCTCTTTAAATACTGAATAAATACTATTTTTGGGTGGTCAAGTTGTACTAACTTGATTTAAATTCGCCTTGAATGTTGTCTTTACCTGTATATTTCTGTCATCTTCCGGTAAAGCCTGAATTGTTATCTTAAGTTGCTTTAGCAAATTTTGGTAGTGCCTTTCTGTTATATCTGTAATATTTTTATTACTAAGAATATATTTTGGTAATACTTCTATTTGTGTCAAAAACAGGTTCTCTTCTATAATTGTTATCTTAAGTTGATTTTTTTTATTTTTATTACTGAGATTGATTATATAAAAGATTAATATTAAAACATAGTCACATTAAATACTAAATGAACAATATTTTTGAGTGTTCAAGCTGCACCAACTTGATTAAATTTCCGTTTGAAAGTTGTCTTTACCTGTATATTTCTATCATCTTCCGGTAAAGCCTGAATTGTTATCCTAAGTTGCTTAATCAAATTTTCGTAGTGCCTTTCTGTCATATCTGTTATATTTGTCTTTGTAAGAATGATTGTATAAAAGATTAATATTAAAGCTAAGTCTCTTTAAATACTGAATAAATACTATTTTTGGGTGGTCAAGTTGTACTAACTTGATTTAAATTCGCCTTGAATGTTGTCTTTACCTGTATATTTCTGTCATCTTCCGGTAAAGCCTGAATTGTTATCTTAAGTTGCTTTAGCAAATTTTGGTAGTGCCTTTCTGTTATATCTGTAATATTTTTATTACTAAGAATATATTTTGGTAATACTTCTATTTGTGTCAAAAACAGGTTCTCTTCTATAATTGTTATCTTAAGTTGATTTGTTTGATTTTTATTACTGAGAGTGATTATATAAAAGATTAATATTAAAACTTAGTCTCATTAAATTCTAAATGAACACTATTTTTGGGTGTTCAAGTTGCACCAATTTGATTAAATTTCCCCTCGAAAGTTGTCTTTTCCTGTATATTTCTGTCATCTTCCGGTAAAGCCTGAATTGTTATCCTAAGTTACTTAATCAAATTTTCGTAGTGCCTTTCTGTCATATCTGTTATATTTTTCTTTGTAAGAATGATTGTATAAAAGATTAATATTAGAGCTAAATCTCTTTAAATACTGAATGAACACTATTTTTGGGTGTTCAAGTTTCACTAACTTGATTTAAATTCGCCTTGAATGTTGTCTTTACCTGTATATTTCTGTCATCTTCCGGTAAAGCCTGAATTGTTATCTTAAGTTGCTTTAGCAAATTTTGGTAGTGCCTTTCTGTTATATCTGTAATATTTTTATTACAAAGAATATATTTTGGTAATACTTGTATTTGTGTCAAAAACAGGTTCTCTTCTATAATTGTTATCTTAAGTTGATTTGTTTTATTTTTATTACTGAGAATGATTATATAAAAGATTAATAATAAAATATAGTCACATTAAATACTAAATTAACACTATTTTTGAGTGTTCAAGTTGCACCAACTTGATTAAATTTCCGCTTGAAGGTTGTCTTTACCTGTATATTTCTATCATCTTCCGGAAAAGCCTTAATTGTTATTCTAAGTTACTTAATCAAATTTTCGTAGTGCCTTTCTGTTATATCTGTAATATTTTTATTACTAAGAATATATTTTGGTAATACTTGTATTTGTGTCAAAAACAGGTTCTCTTCTATAATTGTTATCTTAAGTTGATTTTTTTTATTTTTATTACTGAGATTGATTATATAAAAGATTAATATTAAAACTTAGTCTCATTAAATTCTAAATAAATACTATTTTTGAGTGTTCAAGTTGCACCAACTTGATTAAATTTCCGTTTGAAAGTTGTCTTTACCTGTATATTTCTGTCATCTTCCGGTAAAGCCTGAATTGTTATTCTAAGTTACTTAATCAAATTTTCGTAGTGCTTTTCTGTCATATCTGTTATATTTTTCTTTATAAGAATGATTGTATAAAAGATTAATTTTAGAGCTAAGTCTCTTAAAATACTGAATGAATACTATTTTTGGGTGTTCAAGTTGTACTAACTTGATTTAAATTAGCATTGAATGTTGCCTTTACCTGTATATTTCTGTCATCTTCCGGTAAAGCCTGAATTGTTATCTTAAGTTGCTTTAGCAAATTTTGGTAGTGCCTTTCTGTTATATCTGTAATATTTTTATTACTAAGAATATATTTTGGTAATACTTCTATTTGTGTCAAAAACAGGTTCTCTTCTATAATTGTTATCTTAAGTTGATTTGTTTGATTTTTATTACTGAGAATGATTATATAAAAGATTAATATTAAAACTTAGTCACATTAAATACTAAATGAACACTATTTTTGGGTGTTCAAGTTGCACCAACTTGATTAAATTTCCGCTTGAAAGTTGTCTTTACGTGTATATTTCTATCATCTTTCGGTAAAGCCTTAATTGTTATCCTAAGTTACTTAAACAAATTTTCGTAGTGCCTTTCTGTCATATCTGTTATATTTGTCTTTGTAAGAATGATTATATAAAAGATAAATATTAAAGCCAAGTCATGTTAAGTACTGAATAAACACTATTTTTGGGTGGTCAAGTTGTACTAACTTGATTTAAATTCGCCTTGAACGTTGTCTTTACCTCTATATTTCTGTCATCTTCCGGTAAAGCCTGAATTGTTATCCTAAGTTGCTTTAGCAAATTTTGGTAGTGCCTTTCTGTAATATCTGTAATATTTTTATTACTAAGAATATATTTTGGTAATACTTGTATTTGTGTCAAAAACAGGTTCTCTTCGATAATTGTTATCTTAGCGTGATTTTTTTTATTTTTATTACTGAGAATGATTATATAAAAGATTAATATTAAAACATAGTCACATTAAATACTAAATGAACACTATTTTTGAGTGTTCAAGTTGCACCAACTTGATTAAATTTCCCCTCGAAAGTTGTCTTTGCCTGTATATTTCTATCATCTTCCGGTAAAGCCTGAATTGTTATTCTAAGTTACTTAATCAAATTTTCGTAGTGCCTTTCTGTCATATCTGTTATATTTTTCTTTGTAAGAATGATTATATAAAAGATTAATATTAGAGCTAAGTCTTTTTAAATACTGAATAAATACTATTTTTGGGTGGTCAAGTTGTACTAACTTGATTTAAATTCGCCTTGAATGTTGTCTTTACCTGTATATTTCTGTCATCTTCCGGTAAAGCCTGAATTGTTATCTTAAGTTGCTTTAGCAAATTTTGGTAGTGCGTTTCTTTTAGATCTGTAATATTTTTATTACAAAGAATATATTTTGGTAATACTTGTATTTGTGTCAAAAACAGGTTCTCTTCTATAATTGTTATCTTAAGTTGATTTGTTTTATTTTTATTACTGAGAATGATTACGTTAAAGATTAATATTAAAACTTAGTCTCATTAAATTCTAAATGAACACTATTTTTGGGTGTTCAAGTTGCACCAACTTGATTAAATTTCCGCTTGAAAGTTGTCTTTACGTGTATATTTCTATCATTCATCGGTATAGCCTTAACTGTTATCCTAAGTTGCTTAATCAAATTTTCGTAGTGCCTTTCTGTCATATCTGTTATATTTGTCTTTGTAAGAATGATGGTATAAAAGATTAATTTTAGAGCTAAGTCTCTTTAAATTCTGAATAAATACTAATTTTGGGTGGTCAAGTTGTACTAACTTGATTTAAATTCGCCTTGAATGTTGTCTTTACCTGTATATTTCTGTCATCTTCCGGTAAAGCCTGAATTGTTATCTTAAGTTGCTTTAGCAAATTTTGGTAGTGCCTTTCTGTTATATCTGTAATATTTTTATTACTAAGAATATATTTTGGTAATACTTGTATTTGTGTCAAAAACAGTTTTTCTTCTATAATTGTTATCTTAAGTTGATTTTTTTTATTTTTATTACTGAGAATGATTATATAAAAGATTAATATTAAAACATAGTCACATTAAATACTAAATGAACACTATTTTTGAGTGTTCAAGTTGCACCAACTTGATTAAATTTCCGTTTGAAAGTTGTCTTTACCTGTATATTTATATCATCTTCCGGTAAATCCCGAATTGTTATTCTAAGTTACTTAATCAAATTTTCGTAGTGCCTTTCTGTCATATCTGTTATATTTTTCTTTGTAAGAATGATTATATAAAAGACTAGCTGTACCCGGCCACGTTTCGCTGTGGCATATTGTAGTTGCACGTATAAGAAATAAGGAACACAACAAAGCATAAGTTTTAAATGCGTTTAATTTTGTAATACTTGTGGATATACAATATTTTTCGTTTTTCCATTCTCGGCATAAATATAAAGACTATCTGGTTTACCGACACGGGAACACGCCACATACAATTGTCCATGTGAAAAGCAATCCGCATCTAAATCCAAACCACATAATTCCATAGATTGACCCTGAGCTTTATTAATTGTCATGGCGAATGCCAATCGAATGGGAAACTGCAATCTTTTGAATTGGAACGGTGTATCAGTCGGGATCATAGGAATCCTAGGAATCCTTGCTTCCACAACGTTGTTCATCAATTTCTTGACCGCGAGTCGCGTGCCATTGCAGAGGTTTGGCTGATCAATATTCCGAAGCATAATAATTGGGACACCTATTTTCAATTTCAATATGTGTGGTGGCATTCCAGGCAAATCAAGTGAGTTCAAAAACTCCGTTGGATAATTAACCGCTTCATCTGCCTCCACAACAGTGTCTATTGACTTATATGTAATTTCCTCAGTTTCTATGCTGGATTGGATGACATGATTAAGTTGATAGACGTCTCTATTCTTGGCAGCAAGTATCGCTCGTTCACTGAGCCAATCGTGATTCCTATAATTGATTCGAATATCAGGGAATACTTTTTCCATTAGTTCTTCTTTTGATGCAACTAAATTACAAAAATTTTCGGGCAATGATATTTTTCTTGACGTCTCATTAACTGGCAGCTTTCCGTTTCCCATGTCCAGTAACTGTTGTGAAAATACCTCAGCTGATTCATCGTTCTGCAACTGGACACGCATATTCGTCGTCAACTGCAATGTTCGCACATGTCGCCATAATGTTGAATATTTCAGGCAAGCATTTATTTCGTCCGCTGGTGTCGATCGAGAAATTACAGGCAACGTTTGTCTGAAATCCCCTGCTAGCAATATCAACGCATTTCCGAATGGTTGATCGGCTCTACGTAAATCCCGCAATGATCGATCAAGAGCCTCCAGCGATTTTTTGTGTGCCATCGTGCATTCATCCCAAACAATGAGTTTACATTTCTGCAATACTTTTCCCATACCTGATCCTCTGGAAAAGTTGCACATGGGAGTCTCCACGATTTGCATGTTCAATGGTAACTTCAGCGCTGAATGAGCAGTCCTTCCACCAGGTAACAATGTTGCAGCTATTCCCTTTTTGGCTCGAACCGTGGCCAGAATCAATCTGATGAGGAACGTTTTCCCAGTCCCCCCTGGAGCATCTAAGAAGAAGATGCCCCCACTTCCACTATTTATTGTTCGCACAACATGATCATAAACGTCCCTCTGTTCACGGGTTAATTTGGTAATGTTTGCTCGGACATATGACTGAAGATCATCACTGTTGTAAGTCTGCTCACGGCGTAAATCCACGTCAATCGAAGCAGTCGCATTTCGGGTGGGTGTTGGCATTCCCAATTCACTTAGCACTTTATTTGCAATTGCTAAACACTTATCTTCAATGTGTATTAACGTTTCATTGTAAATGTCTTCTGTGAATCCCATGGTGATGTCAGAATTTTCTTGGCGTACTCTATGCAAAATATCCTCAGCCAAATGTGATCGATATTTTTCCCATAACTCAGTTGGAGATGAAGGGTGGCAAGCGGTCAATATAATCGCAAACAATGCTCGAATTTGGTTTGGATGTGAAGTGTTGCACGCATCATTGATGCAGATATCCCACTGCTGGTCATTCTCCAATAAATTTAGAGCTTGGCACGCGCTGCGAAAAGTGGCATGCGTGACGCCGTTGACAATCTTCAAATACTGGAAAGACTTAGGACCAGCTACATTCACCAACAGCATGCGAAGGAAGAAACATTCATTTTGATTAGGATGAACTGTATAGAGTCTACCAATTGTATTTTCTTTAAAAAGGCCGGGATGTCCTTCCACGGGCACCCCTTTTTTAGTTACATTCCACGTGTAGTAAGAAGGCACTTCTGAATACATAAGTGTTGTGGCGAAAGCCTCTTCCTGGCATAAGGTGAAGAAAGCAGTTAGAGTTGTGGCAGGTGGATTTAGAACTCTTTCATGTATATTTGCGTCTGTGAAATAGATACGTTGACCATTCTCCAAATGAACTGCTAAGTGAACCACAGCTGGATACCGATCATGCATGGGAAATGACAAAATTCGCCATACAGCCTCATTGCTGCTTATGTATCTTCCAGCCTGGTATTGGGAAATTTCATCGACAACTTGGACAGCATTCCTGCCATTTTCGGCTTGAACACCAAAAACTGCCATATCGCTGCCTTTATTCACGTACTTGCAGATGTATTTGATCGATTTCACTGAATTGCAATACTCTACGTTTATGTGCGCTTTGAATGTTTTCGACAACAGAGGCGAATATGGAACCACCCAACGATTGTCTACCTCAATATTATCATTACGCCTGTGTAAAGTTGCAGAAGTCCCACCATCTTCGGTTGAACGTCTTCTATACAAAGGATATCCATCATCTCCTGTTACCGTGTTGGCTGCAAACGCTCGAGGATACCGCTTGGAACATTTTCCGTCTACCATGCATGGTGAATTTGGGTTAAGTGTACCGCATGGTCCATGGATCATGTTCTTGATGACCACTTCATGCAAATCCTTATCAACGTCGGTCCGTGGTATTTCAGCGCATATCACCTCGTCGATTTCGTCTGTAGTAATTTTGTCATAGAGCCAGATTAGTATGTGCGCATGTGGCAATCCTCTCTTCTGCCATTCTACTGAATACATCCAGCACCGCACAGATCTAAAGACTTCACTTTTCACGATAAAATCCATTAGTGACTTCAGCTTTTGTCTGAAAACGCGGGCTGTGATGTCATGCCTATCCGTGGACGATTGTCCAGGGAATAACAGCAGCACTATCTCCTCCCAAGCTGGATTGCATGTGAAAGTGATGAATAAATCTGGACGGCCATAGTGCCGAACATATGCCATAGCATCTTGAGCATATTCCTGCATGTGACGTGGACTACCTATATATGAAGATGGTAAAATCGTACGCTTTCCAACATTGGTTGTATCACGGTCATTCATAACGGCATCTTGCAAATGAATATATTCCTCGGAACGAAGTTTCGTCTGATTCAATCTGAGAAATAGCAAACGTTCTGTTTCTATTTTTGCATACATATCCACAATGTATTGATGAAACAGCTGACGACATTTCAATATATGATTGTCTTCGTTATTCCGAACCATTAAACGGTATGCGTAAAAATTCATCGCACTGCACTTTTTATTGGTTTCTACACCATTCACTGGATCTACCATCTTCACATTGAAGTGATATCCGTCGGCGCCATCCCAGAAAATAAGTGGATACTGTAAAGCATTGTAACAACGGTGAGTTTCTGCAACGTTTATCAAATTATCGTTTCGTCGATGGAGAATAATATCTCGAGGTTGGAACTGATCCCCAACTATGACAATAGCCACTTCGTCTATAGTTGGAGCATTATACCTCCTGACATGTTCTCCAGTGGGTGTTTTGTCTGCGTGAATGACAATCTTGTGGGTATCTGAGGGCATCATATCAAGTGCTGTTTTGAATAAACGCACCAAATGGTTCCGATTGTGGAGCAGCTGCTGTAGCCGCAAAATGATGGACCTTCTTACGGAGGTGTGTATTCTAGATCGTGCATCGGCTTCGTCTCTATCATCACCGATAAAGTACATTTGAAGAAATTTATGTTCACTGTCTGGGTACGGGAGTAGGGCGCCCGCTTTGTGATATATTTGTCCTTTGACTTTGAAAGTTGGCATGAATTGGGCAGTCACAATTTCCGCCCCAAATGACGTCATTTGGAAGCAAGAATTATATCGCCTAATGTTTGATAGGAAATGCTTCGATTCAGCAGAAGATCCATCAAGTAGAGTTCGCAGTGGCTCTGGTGGTGCTTCAAGTTGTGGTAATTTGATTTTGCCCCCAGCACAACACATTCCGTTCGTTTCATTTTTGAACTTCAGAGCCTGGCAGTAAGTGCAGACATGACTCATCTGGCCAATGACGACATGTCGGCTACGGCTATAATCAACAGCTGGGTCATAGCGAAATGCAATACGATGGCATTCCTCAAGTCGATTTAGTGTTATCTGTGCTCGGGATTCAGATACCCTCGCCCTATCGTGTTCATTTCTTTGCGAGCGAAGCAAATGTGTAACTGCAGACCGCCTCTCTCGTAATCACAAACGCTGATCCTCAAGCCTGGCTGCGCGGCTTTCTGCTGGTTCTATAATCATCCTCTGCCTGCTCCTCAGCCGGTCTGTCTGCCGTACCAATTCCCGTTCTTCTTCAGTCCTATTCGAAACATTTCTTCTGACGTTTTCTGCGTTGCGAGTACGACGACCCAAATTCGCTTTTTTAGGGGGCATTATTTCAATACTTACTTTTTGACGACCGTATAGAATCACGGCGCGATCACACAAACGTCTTTCGATAGAGAGCGCCCTGTGCACTGACTGCAGCGCCACCTGCTGGGAGCAAGAGCAACAGTTACTGGCTGTCAGCTGGTATGGGTGTTCCCACCGCCTGCAGCAGATGGCGCTGCGGTCGATGCACGGGGAACCGCTATAAAACGCCTTTTATTCGCGCTAGCGGGGGTGATATCGACATAAAAAGTAGCCATAAACCGAGCTGACAGTTGACTCCATAGTGTGTCAAAATTTGGGCGCAATCGGTTCAGTAGTTTTCGAATCCATAGATGTTGGAGAAACGAACATAACATTTTTATATATATAGATTAATATTAGAGCTAAGTCTCTTTAAATACTGAATAAATACTATTTTTGGGTGGTCAAGTTGTACTAACTTGATTTAAATTCGCCTTGAATGTTGTCGTTACCTGTATATTTCTGTCATCTTCCGGTAAAGCCTGAATTGTTATCTTAAGTTGCTTTAGCAAATTTTGGTAGTGCCTTTCTGTTATATCTGTAATATTTTTATTACTAAGAATATATTTTGGTAATACTTCTATTTGTGTCAAAAACAGGTTCTCTTCTATAATTGTTATCTTAAGTTGATTTTTTTTATTTTTATTACTGAGATTGATTATATAAAAGATTAATATTAAAACATAGTCACATTAAATACTAAATGAACACTATTTTTGAGTGTTCAAGTTGCACCAACTTGATTAAATTTCCGTTTGAAAGTTGTCTTTACCTGTATATTTCTATCATCTTCCGGTAAAGCCTTAATTGTTATTCTAAGTTACTTTATCAAATTTTCGTAGTGCCTTTCTGTCATATATGTTATATTTGTCTTTGTAAGAATGATTATATAAAAGATTAATATTAGAGCTAAGTCTCTTTAAATACTGAATAAATACTATTTTTGGGTGGTCAAGTTGTACTAACTTGATTTAAATTCGCCTTGAATGTTGTCTTTACCTGTATATTTCTATCATCTTCCGGTAAAGCCTTAATTGTTATTCTAAGTTACTAAATCAAATTTTCGTAGTGCCTTTCTGTCATATCTGTTATATTTTTCTTTATAAGAATGATTGTATAAAGATTAATTTTAGAGCTAAGTCTCTTTAAATACTGAATGAATCCTATTTTTGGGTGTTCAAGTTGTACTAACTTACTTTAAATTAGCATTGAATGTTGTCTTTACCTGTATATTTCTGTCATCTTCCGGTAAAGCCTGAATTGTTATCTTAAGTTGCTTTAGCAAATTTTGGTAGTGCCTTTCTTTTAGATCTGTAATATTTTTATTACAAAGAATATATTTTGGTAATACTTCTATTTGTGTCAAAAACAGGTTCTCTTCTATAATTGTTATCTTAAGTTGATTTTTTTTATTTTTATTACTGAGAATGATTATATAAAAGATTAATATTAAAACATAGTCACATTAAATACTAAATGAACACTATTTTTGGGTGTTCAAGTTGCACCAACTTGATTAAATTTCCGTTTGAAAGTTGTCTTTACCTGTATATTTTCTATCATCTTCCGGTAAAGCCTGAATTGTTATTCTAAGTTACTTAATCAAATTTTCGTAGTGCCTTTCTGTCATATCTGTTATATTTGTTTTTGTAAGAATGATTGTATAAAAGAATAATATTAGAGCTAAGTCTCTTTAAATACTGAATGAACACTATTTTTGGGTGTTCAAGTTGTACTAACTTGATTTAAATTCGCATTGAATGTTGTCTTTACCTGTATATTTCTGTCATCTTCCGGTAAAGCCTGAATTGTTATCTTAAGTTGCTTTAGCAAATTTTGGTAGTGCGTTTCTTTTAGATCTGTAATATTTTTATTACAAAGAATATATTTTGGTAATACTTGTATTTGTGTCAAAAACAGGTTCTCTTCTATAATTGTTATCTTAAGTTGATTTGTTTTATTTTTATTACTGAGAATGATTACGTTAAAGATTAATATTAAAACTTAGTCTCATTAAATTCTAAATGAACACTATTTTTGGGTGTTCAAGTTGCACCAACTTGATTAAATTTCCGCTTGAAAGTTGTCTTTACGTGTATATTTCTATCATTCATCGGTAAAGCCTTAACTGTTATCCTAAGTTGCTTAATCAAATTTTCGTAGTGCCTTTCTGTCATATCTGTTATATTTGTCTTTGTAAGAATGATTGTATAAAAGATTAATATTAAAGCTAAGTCTCTTTAAATACTGAATAAATACTATTTTTGGGTGGTCAAGTTGTACTAACTTGATTTAAATTCGCCTTGAATGTTGTCTTTACCTGTATATTTCTGTCATCTTCCGGTAAAGCCTGAATTGTTATCTTAAGTTGCTTTAGCAAATTTTGGTAGTGCCTTTCTGTTATATCTGTAAAATTTGTATTAGTAAGAATGATTATATAAAAGATTAATATTAAAGCTAAGTCACGTTAAGTACTGAATTAACACTATTATTATGTTTATTTTAAATTCGCCTTGAATGTTGTCTTTACCTGTATATTTCTGTCATCTTCCGGTAAAGCCTGAATTGTTATCTTAAGTTGCTCAATCAAATTTTGGTAGTGCCTTTCTGTTATATCTGTAATATTTTTATTACTAAGAATATATTTTGGTAATACTTCTATTTGTGTCAAAAACAGGTTCTCTTCTATAATTGTTATCTTAAGTTGATTTTTTTTATTTTTATTACTGAGATTGATTATATAAAAGATTAATATTAAAACATAGTCACATTAAATACTAAATGAACACTATTTTTGAGTGTTCAAGTTGCACCAACTTGATTAAATTTCCGTTTAAAAGTTGTCTTTACCTGTATATTTCTATCATCTTCCGGTAAAGCCTGAATTGTTATTCTAAGTTACTTAATCAAATTTTCGTAGTGCCTTTCTGTCATATCTGTTATATTTTTCTTTGTAAGAATGATTGTATAAAAGATTAATATTAAAGCTAAGTCTCTTTAAATACTGAATAAATTCTATTTTTGGGTGGTCAAGTTGTACTAACTTGATTTAAATTCGCCTTGAATGTTGTCTTTACCTGTATATTTCTGTCATCTTCCGGTAAAGCCTGAATTGTTATCTTAAGTTGCTTTAGCAAGTTTTGGTAGTGCCTTTCTGTTATATCTGTAATATTTTTATTACTAAGAATATATTTTGGTAATACTTCTATTTGTGTCAAAAACAGGTTCTCTTCTATAATTGTTATCTTAAGTTGATTTTTTTTATTTTTATTACTGAGATTGATTATATAAAAGATTAATATTAAAACATAGTCACATTAAATACTAAATGAACACTATTTTTGAGTGTTCAAGTTGCACCAACTTGATTAAATTTCCGTTTAAAAGTTGTCTTTACCTGTATATTTCTATCATCTTCCGGTAAAGCCTGAATTGTTATTCTAAGTTACTTAATCAAATTTTCGTAGTGCCTTTCTGTCATATCTGTTATATTTTTCTTTGTAAGAATGATTGTATAAAGATTTATATTAAAGCTAAGTCTCTTTAAATACTGAATAAATACTATTTTTGGGTGGTCAAGTTGTACTAACTTGATTTAAATTCGCCTTGAATGTTGTCTTTACCTGTATATTTCTGTCATCTTCCGGTAAAGCCTGAATTGTTATCTTAAGTTGCTTTAGCAAGTTTTGGTAGTGCCTTTCTGTTATATCTGTAATATTTTTATTACTAAGAATATATTTTGGTAATACTTCTATTTGTGTCAAAAACAGGTTCTCTTTTATAATTGTTATCTTAAGTTGATTTTTTTTATTTTTATTACTAAGAACGATTATATAAAAGATTAATATTAAAACATAGTCACATTAAATACTAAATGAACATTATTTTTGAGTGTTCAAGTTGCACCAACTTGATTAAATTTCCGTTTGAAAGTTTTCTTTACGTGTATATTTCTATCATCTTTCGGTAAAGCCTTAATTGTTATCCTAAGTTACTTAATCAAATTTTCGTAGTGCCTTTCTGTCATATCTGTTATATTTTTCTTTGTAAGAATGATTGTATAAAGATTAATATTAGAGCTAAATCTCTTTAAATACTGAATGAACACTATTTTTGGGTGTTCAAGTTGTACTAACTTGATTTAAATTCGCCTTGAATGTTGTCTTTACCTGTATATTTCTGTCATCTTCCGGTAAAGCCTGAATTGTTATCTTAAGTTGCTTTAGCAAATTTTGGTAGTGCCTTTCTGTTATATCTGTAATATTTTTATTACTAAGAATATATTTTGGTAATACTTGTATTTGTGTCAAAAACAGGTTCTCTTCTATAATTGTTATCTTAAGTTGATTTTTTTTATTTTTATTACTGAGAATGATTATATAAAAGATTAATATTAAAACATAGTCACATTAAATACTAAATGAACACTATTTTTGAGTGTTCAAGTTGCACCAACTTGATTAAATTTCCGCTTGAAAGTTGTCTTTACGTGTATATTTCTATCATTCATCGGTAAAGCCTTAACTGTTATCCTAAGTTGCTTAATCAAATTTTCGTAGTGCCTTTCTGTCATATCTGTTATATTTGTCTTTGTAAGAATGATTGTATAAAAGATTAATTTTAGAGCTAAGTCTCTTTAAATACTGAATAAATACTATTTTTGGGTGGTCAAGTTGTACTAACTTGATTTAAATTCGCCTTGAATGTTGTCTTTACCTGTATATTTCTGTCATCTTCCGGTAAAGCCTGAATTGTTATCTTAAGTTGCTTTAGCAAATTTTGGTAGTGCCTTTCTGTTATATCTGTAATATTTTTATTACTAAGAATATATTTTGGTAATACTTCTATTTGTGTCAAAAACAGGTTCTCTTCTATAATTGTTATCTTAAGTTGATTTTTTTTATATTTATTACTGAGAATGAATATATAATAGATTAATATTAAAACAAAGTCACATTAAATACTAAATGAACACTATTTTTGAGTGTTCAAGTTGCACCAACTTGATTAAATTTCCGTTTGAAAGTTGTCTTTACCTGTATATTTCTATCATCTTCCGGTAAAGCCTGAATTGTTATTCTAAGTTACTTAATCAAATTTTCGTAGTGCCTTTCTGTCATATCTGTTATATTTTTCTTTGTAAGAATGATTGTATAAAAGATTAATATTAGAGCTAAGTCTCTTTAAATACTGAATAAATACTATTTTTGGGTGTCAAGTTGTACTAACTTGATTTAAATTCGCCTTGAATGTTGTCTTTACCTGTATATTTCTGTCATCTTCCGGTAAAGCCTGAATTGTTATCTTAAGTTGCTTTAGCAAATTTTGGTAGTGCCTTTCTGTTATATCTGTAATATTTTTATTACTAAGAATATATTTTGGTAATACTTGTATTTGTGTCAAAAACAGGTTCTCTTCTATAATTGTTATCTTAAGTTGATTTTTTTTATTTTTATTACTGAGAATGATTATATAAAAGATAATATTAAAACATAGTCACATTAAATACTAAATGAACACTATTTTTGAGTGTTCAAGTTGCACCAACTTGATTAAATTTCCGCTTGAAAGTTGTCTTTACCTGTATATTTCTATCATCTTCCGGTAAAGCCTTAATTGTTATTCTAAGTTACTTAATCAAATTTTCGTAGTGCCTTTCTGTCATATCTGTTATATTTTGTCTTTGTAAGAATGATTGTATAAAAGATTAATTTTAGAGCTAAGTCTCTTTAAATACTGAATGAATCCTATTTTTGGGTGTTCAAGTTGTACTAACTTGATTTAAATTCGCATTGAATGTTGTCTTTACCTGTATATTTCTGTCATCTTCCGGTAAAGCCTGAATTGTTATCTTAAGTTGCTTTAGCAAATTTTGGTAGTGCCTTTCTGTTATATCTGTAATATTTTTATTACAAAGAATATATTTTGGTAATACTTCTATTTGTGTCAAAAACAGGTTCTCTTCTATAATTGTTATCTTAAGTTGATTTGTTTTATTTTTATTACTGAGAATGATTATATAAAAGATTAATATTAAAACTTAGTCACATTAAATACTAAATGAACACTATTTTTGGGTGTTCAAGTTGCACCAACTTGATTAAATTTCCGCTTGAAAGTTGTCTTTACGTGTATATTTCTATCATCTTTCGGTAAAGCCTTAATTGTTATCCTAAGTTACTTAATCAAATTTTCGTAGTGCCTTTCTGTCATATCTGTTATATTTGTCTTTGTAAGAATGATTGTATAAAAGATTAATATTAAAGCTAAGTCTCTTTAAATACTGAATAACACTATTTTTGGGTGGTCAAGTTGTACTAACTTGATTTAAATTCGCCTTGAATGTTGTCTTTACCTGTATATTTCTGTCATCTTCCGGTAAAGCCTGAATTGTTATCTTAAGTTGCTTTAGCAAATTTTGGTAGTGCCTTTCTGTTATATCTGTAATATTTTTATTACTAAGAATATATTTTGGTAATACTTGTATTTGTGTCAAAAACAGGTTCTCTTCTATAATTGTTATCTTAGGTTGATTTTTTTTATTTTTATTACTGAGAATGATTATATAAAAGATTAATATTATAACATAGTCACATTAAATACTAAATGAACACTATTTTTGAGTGTTCAAGTTGCACCAACTTGATTAAATTTCCGCTTGAAAGTTGTCTTTACGTGTATATTTCTATCATTCATACATACTCTTTAAATACTGAATAAATACTATTTTTGGGTGGTCAAGTTGTACTAACTTGATTTAAATTCGCCTTGAATGTTGTCTTTACCTGTATATTTCTGTCATCTTCCGGTAAAGCCTGAATTGTTATCTTAAGTTGCTTTAGCAAATTTTGGTAGTGCCTTTCTGTTATATCTGTAATATTTTTATTACTAAGAATATATTTTGGTAATACTTCTATTTGTGTCAAAAACAGGTTCTCTTCTATAATTGTTATCTTAAGTTGATTTTTTTTATTTTTATTACTGAGAATGATTATATAAAAGATTAATATTAAAACATAGTCACATTAAATACTAAATGAACACTATTTTTGAGTGTTCAAGTTGCACCAACTTGATTAAATTTCCGTTGGAAAGTTGTCTTTACCTGTATATTTCTATCATCTTCCGGTAAAGCCTTAACTGTTATCCTAAGTTGCTTAATCAAATTTTCGTAGTGCCTTTCTGTCATATCTGTTATATTTTTCTTTGTAAGAATGATTGTATAAAAGATTAATATTAAAGCTAAGTCTCTTTAAATACTGAATAAATACTATTTTTGGGTGGTCAAGTTGTACTAACTTGATTTAAATTCGCCTTGAATGTTGTCTTTACCTGTATATTTCTGTCATCTTCCGGTAAAGCCTGAATTGTTATCTTAAGTTGCTTTAGCAAATTTTGGTAGTGCCTTTCTGTTATATCTGTAATATTTTTATTACAAAGAATATATTTTGGTAATACTTCTATTTGTGTCAAAAACAGGTTCTCTTCTATAATTGTTATCTTAAGTTGATTTGTTTTATTTTTATTACTGAGAATGATTATATAAAAGATTAATATTAAAACTTAGTCACATTAAATTCTAAATGAACACTATTTTTGGGTGTTCAAGTTGCACCAACTTGATTAAATTTCCGCTTGAAAGTTGTCTTTACGTGTATATTTCTATCATCTTCGGTAAAGCCTTAATTGTTATCCTAAGTTACTTAATCAAATTTTCGTAGTGCCTTTCTGTCATATCTGTTATATTTGTCTTTGTAAGAATGATTGTATAAAAGATTAATATTAAAGCTAAGTCTCTTTAAATACTGAATAAATACTATTTTTGGGTGGTCAAGTTGTACTAACTTGATTTAAATTCGCCTTGAATGTTGTCTTTACCTGTATATTTCTGTCATCTTCCGGTAAAGCCTGAATTGTTATCTTAAGTTGCTTTAGCAAATTTTGGTAGTGCCTTTCTGTTATATCTGTAATATTTTTATTACTAAGAATATATTTTGGTAATACTTGTATTTGTGTCAAAAACAGGTTCTCTTCTATAATTGTTATCTTAAGTTGATTTTTTTATTTTTATTACTGAGAATGATTATATAAAAGATTAATATTAAAACTTAGTCACATTAAATACTAAATGAACACTATTTTTGAGTGTTCAAGTTGCACCAACTTGATTAAATTTCCGCTTGAAAGTTGTCTTTACCTGTATATTTCTATCATCTTCGGTAAAGCCTGAATTGTTATTCTAAGTTACTTAATCAAATTTTCGTAGTGCCTTTCTGTCATATCTGTTATTTAAGAATGATTGTATAAAAGATTAATATTAGAGCTAAGTCTCTTTAAATACTGAATAAATACTATTTTTGGGTGGTCAAGTTGTACTAACTTGATTTAAATTCGCCTTGAATGTTGTCTTTACCTGTATATTTCTGTCATCTTCCGGTAAAGCCTGAATTGTTATCTTAAGTTGCTTTAGCAAATTTTGGTAGTGCCTTTCTTTTATATCTGTAATATTTTTATTACTAAGAATATATTTTGGTAATACTTGTATTTGTGTCAAAAACAGGTTCTCTTCTATAATTGTTATCTTAAGTTGATTTGTTTTATTTTTATTACTGAGAATGATTATATTAAAGATTAATATTAAAACTTAGTCTCATTAAATTCTAAATGAACACTATTTTTGGGTGTTCAAGTTGCACCAACTTGATTAAATTTCCGCTTGAAAGTTGTCTTTACGTGTATATTTCTATCATCTTCGGTAAAGCCTTAATTGTTATCCTAAGTTACTTAATCAAATTTTCGTAGTGCCTTTCTGTCATATCTGTTATATTTTTCTTTGTAAGAATGATTGTATAAAAGATTAATATTAGAGCTAAGTCTCTTTAAATACTGAATAAATACTATTTTTGGGTGGTCAAGTTGTACTAACTTGATTTAAATTCGCCTTGAATGTTGTCTTTACCTGTATATTTCTGTCATCTTCCGGTAAAGCCTGAATTGTTATCTTAAGTTGCTTTAGCAAATTTTGGTAGTGCCTTTCTGTTATATCTGTAATATTTTTATTACTAAGAATATATTTTGGTAATACTTCTATTTGTGTCAAAAACAGGTTCTCTTCTATAATTGTTATCTTAAGTTGATTTTTTTTATTTTTATTACTGAGAATGATTATATAAAAGATTAATATTAAAACATAGTCACATTAAATACTAAATGAACACTATTTTTGAGTGTTCAAGTTGCACCAACTTGATTAAATTTCCGTTTGAAAGTTGTCTTTACCTGTATATTTCTATCATCTTCCGGTAAAGCCTGAATTGTTATTCTAAGTTACTTAATCAAATTTTCGTAGTGCCTTTCTGTCATATCTGTTATATTTTTCTTTGTAAGAATGATTGTATAAAAGATTAATATTAGAGCTAAGTCTCTTTAAATACTGAATAAACACTATTTTTGGGTGTTCAAGTTGTACTAACTTGATTTAAATTCGCCTTGAATGTTGTCTTTACCTGTATATTTCTGTCATCTTCCGGTAAAGCCTGAATTGTTATCTTAAGTTGCTTTAGCAAATTTTGGTAGTGCCTTTCTGTTATATCTGTAATATTTTTATTACAAAGAATATATTTTGGTAATACTTGTATTTGTGTCAAAAACAGGTTCTCTTCTATAATTGTTATCTTAAGTTGATTTGTTTTATTTTTATTACTGAGAATGATTATATTAAAGATTAATATTAAAACTTAGTCTCATTAAATTCTAAATGAACACTATTTTTGGGTGTTCAAGTTGCACCAACTTGATTAAATTTCCGCTTGAAAGTTGTCTTTACGTGTATATTTCTATCATCATCGGTAAAGCCTTAACTGTTATCCTAAGTTGCTTAATCAAATTTTCGTAGTGCCTTTCTGTCATATCTGTTATATTTGTCTTTGTAAGAATGATTGTATAAAAGATTAATTTAGAGCTAAGTCTCTTTAAATACTGAATAAATACTATTTTTGGGTGGTCAAGTTGTACTAACTTGATTTAAATTCGCCTTGAATGTTGTCTTTACCTGTATATTTCTGTCATCTTCCGGTAAAGCCTGAATTGTTATCTTAAGTTGCTTTAGCAAATTTTGGTAGTGCCTTTCTGTTATATCTGTAATATTTTTATTACTAAGAATATATTTTGGTAATACTTATATTTGTGTCAAAAACAGGTTCTCTTCTATAATTGTTATCTTAAGTTGATTTTTTTTATTTTTATTACTGAGAATGATTATATAAAAGATTAATATTAAAACAAGTCACATTAAATACTAAATGAACACTATTTTTGAGTGTTCAAGTTGCACCAAGTTGATTAAATTTCCGTTTGAAAGTTGTCTTTACCTGTATATTTCTATCATCTTCCGGTAAAGCCTAATTGTTATTCTAAGTTACTTAATCAAATTTTCGTAGTGCCTTTCTGTCATATCTGTTATATTTTTCTTTGTAAGAATGATTGTATAAAAGATTAATATTAGAGCTAAGTCTCTTTAAATACTGAATAAATACTATTTTTGGGTGGTCAAGTTGTACTAACTTGATTTAAATTCGCATTGAATGTTGTCTTTACCTGTATATTTCTGTCATCTTCGGTAAAGCCTGAATTGTTATCTTAAGTTGCTTTAGCAAATTTTGGTAGTGCCTTTCTTTTAGATCTGTAATATTTTTATTACAAGAATATATTTTGGTAATACTTGTATTTGTGTCAAAAACAGGTTCTCTTCTATAATTGTTATCTTAAGTTGATTTGTTTTATTTTTATTACTGAGAATGATTACGTTAAAGATTAATATTAAAACTTAGTCTCATTAAATTCTAAATGAACACTATTTTTGGGTGTTCAAGTTGCACCAACTTGATTAAATTTCCGCTTGAAAGTTGTCTTTACCTGTATATTTCTATCATCTTCCGGTAAAGCCTGAATTTTTATCCTATGTTACTTAATCAAATTTTCGTAGTGCCTTTCTGTCATATCTGTTATATTTGTCTTTGTAAGAATGATTGTATAAAAGATTAATATTAGAGCTAAGTCTCTTTAAATACTGAATAAATACTATTTTTGGGTGTTCAAGTTGTACTAACTTGATTTAAATTCGCCTTGAATGTTGTCTTTACCTGTATATTTCTGTCATCTTCCGGTAAAGCCTGAATTGTTATCTTAAGTTGCTTTAGCAAATTTTGGTAGTGCCTTTCTGTTATATCTGTAATATTTTTATTACTAAGAATATATTTTGGTAATACTTCTATTTGTGTCAAAAACAGGTTCTCTTCTATAATTGTTATCTTAAGTTGATTTGTTTTATTTTTATTACTGAGAATGATTATATAAAAGATTAATATTAAAATATAGTCACATTAAATACTAAATGAACACTATTTTTGAGTGTTCAAGTTGCACCAACTTGATTAAATTTCCGCTTGAAAGTTGTCTTTACCTGTATATTTCTATCATCTTCCGGTAAAGCCTTAATTGTTATTCTAAGTTACTTAATCAAATTTTCGTAGTGCCTTTCTGTCATATCTGTTATATTTTTCTTTGTAAGAATGATTGTATAAAAGATTAATATTAAAGCTAAGTCTCTTTAAATACTGAATAAATACTATTTTTGGGTGGTCAAGTTGTACTAACTTGATTTAAATTCGCCTTGAATGTTGTCTTTACCTGTATATTTCTGTCATCTTCCGGTAAAGCCTGAATTGTTATCTTAAGTTGCTTTAGCAAATTTTGGTAGTGCCTTTTCTGTTATATCTGTAATATTTTTATTACTAAGAATATATTTTGGTAATACTTGTATTTGTGTCAAAAACAGGTTCTCTTCTATAATTGTTATCTTAAGTTGATTTTTTTTATTTTTATTACTGAGAATGATTATATAAAAGATTAATATTAAAACATAGTCACATTAAATACTAAATGAACACTATTTTTGAGTGTTCAAGTTGCACCAACTTGATTAAATTTCCGCTTGAAAGTTGTCTTTACCTGTATATTTCTATCATCTTCGGTAAAGCCTTAATTGTTATCTAAGTTGCTTAATCAAATTTTCGTAGTGCCTTTCTGTCATATCTGTTATATTTGTCTTTGTAAGAATGATTGTATAAAAGATTAATTTAGAGCTAAGTCTCTTTAAATACTGAATAAATACTATTTTTGGGTGGTCAAGTTGTACTAACTTGATTTAAATTCGCCTTGAATGTTGTCTTTACCTGTATATTTCTGTCATCTTCCGGTAAAGCCTGAATTGTTATCTTAAGTTGCTTTAGCAAATTTTGGTAGTGCCTTTCTGTTATATCTGTAATATTTTTATTACTAAGAATATATTTTGGTAATACTTCTATTTGTGTCAAAAACAGGTTCTCTTCTATAATTGTTATCTTAAGTTGATTTTTTTATTTTTATTACTGAGATTGATTATATAAAAGATTAATATTAAAACATAGTCACATTAAATACTAAATGAACACTATTTTTGAGTGTTCAAGTTGCACCAACTTGATTAAATTTCCGTTTGAAAGTTGTCTTTACCTGTATATTTCTATCATCTTCCGGTAAAGCCTGAATTGTTATTCTAAGTTACTTAATCAAATTTTCGTAGTGCCTTTCTGTCATATCTGTTATATTTTTCTTTGTAAGAATGATTGTATAAAAGATTAATATTAGAGCTAAGTCTCTTTAAATACTGAATAAATACTATTTTTGGGTGGTCAAGTTGTACTAACTTGATTTAAATTCGCCTTGAATGTTGTCTTTACCTGTATATTTCTGTCATCTTCCGGTAAAGCCTGAATTGTTATCTTAAGTTGCTTTAGCAAATTTTGGTAGTGCCTTTCTGTTATATCTGTAATATTTTTATTACTAAGAATATATTTTGGTAATACTTCTATTTGTGTCAAAAACAGGTTCTCTTCTATAATTGTTATCTTAAGTTGATTTTTTTTATTTTTATTACTGAGAATGATTATATAAAAGATTAATATTAAAACATAGTCACATTAAATACTAAATGAACACTATTTTTGAGTGTTCAAGTTGCACCAACTTGATTAAATTTCCGTTTGAAAGTTGTCTTTACCTGTATATTTCTGTCATCTTCCGGTAAAGCCTGAATTGTTATTTTAAGTTACTTAATCAAATTTTCGTAGTGCCTTTCTGTCATATCTGTTATATTTTTCTTTATAAGAATGATTGTATAAAAGATTAATTTTAGAGCTAAGTCTCTTAAAATACTGAATGAATCCTATTTTTGGGTGTTCAAGTTGTACTAACTTGATTTAAATTAGCATTGGATGTTGCCTTTACCTGTATATTTCTGTCATCTTCCGGTAAAGCCTGAATTGTTATCTTAAGTTGCTTTAGCAAATTTTGGTAGTGCCTTTCTGTTATATCTGTAATATTTTTATTACTAAGAATATATTTTGGTAATACTTGTATTTGTGTCAAAAACAGGTTCTCTTCTATAATTGTTATCTTAAGTTGATTTTTTTTATTTTTATTACTGAGATTGATTATATAAAAGATTAATATTAAAACATAGTCACATTAAATACTAAATGAACACTATTTTTGAGTGTTCAAGTTGCACCAACTTGATTAAATTTCCGTTTGAAAGTTGTCTTTACCTGTATATTTCTGTCATCTTCCGGTAAAGCCTGAATTGTTATTCTAAGTTACTTAATCAAATTTTCGTAGTGCCTTTCTGTCATATCTGTTATATTTTTCTTTATAAGAATGATTGTATAAAAGATTAATTTTAGAGCTAAGTCTCTTTAAATACTGAATAAATACTATTTTTGGGTGGTCAAGTTGTACTAACTTGATTTAAATTCGCCTTGAATGTTGTCTTTACCTGTATATTTCTGTCATCTTCCGGTAAAGCCTGAATTGTTATCTTAAGTTGCTTTAGCAAATTTTGGTAGTGCCTTTCTGTTATATCTGTAATATTTTTATTACTAAGAATATATTTTGGTAATACTTCTATTTGTGTCAAAAACAGGTTCTCTTCTATAATTGTTATCTTAAGTTGATTTTTTTTATTTTTATTACTGAGATTGATTATATAAAAGATTAATATTAAAACATAGTCACATTAAATACTAAATGAACACTATTTTTGAGTGTTCAAGTTGCACCAACTTGATTAAATTTCCGTTTGAAAGTTGTCTTTACCTGTATATTTCTATCATCTTCCGGTAAAGCCCGAATTGTTATTCTAAGTTACTTAATCAAATTTTCGTAGTGCCTTTCTGTCATATCTGTTATATTTTTCTTTGTAAGAATGATTATATAAAAGATTAATATTAGAGCTAAGTCTCTTTAAATACTGAATAAATACTATTTTTGGGTGGTCAAGTTGTACTAACTTGATTTAAATTCGCCTTGAATGTTGTCTTTACCTGTATATTTCTGTCATCTTCCGGTAAAGCCTGAATTGTTATCTTAAGTTGCTTTAGCAAATTTTGGTAGTGCCTTTCTGTTATATCTGTAATATTTTTATTACTAAGAATATATTTTGGTAATACTTCTATTTGTGTCAAAAACAGGTTCTCTTCTATAATTGTTATCTTAAGTTGATTTTTTTTATTTTTATTACTGAGAATGATTATATAAAAGATTAATATTAAAACATAGTCACATTAAATACTAAATGAACACTATTTTTGAGTGTTCAAGTTGCACCAACTTGATTAAATTTCCGTTGGAAAGTTGTCTTTACCTGTATATTTCTATCATCTTCCGGTAAAGCCTGAATTGTTATTCTAAGTTACTTAATCAAATTTTCGTAGTGCCTTTCTGTCATATCTGTTATATTTGTCTTTGTAAGAATGATTGTATAAAAGATTAATATTAGAGCTAAGTCTCTTTATATACTGAATGAACACTATTTTTGGGTGTTCAAGTTGTACTAACTTGATTTAAATTCGCATTGAATGTTGTCTTTACCTGTATATTTCTGTCATCTTCCGGTAAAGCCTGAATTGTTATCTTAAGTTGCTTTAGCAAATTTTGGTAGTGCCTTTCTTTTAGATCTGTAATATTTTTATTACAAAGAATATATTTTGGTAATACTTGTATTTGTGTCAAAAACAGGTTCTCTTCTATAATTGTTATCTTAAGTTGATTTGTTTTATTTTTATTACTGAGAATGATTACGTTAAAGATTAATATTAAAACTTAGTCTCATTAAATTCTAAATGAACACTATTTTTGGGTGTTCAAGTTGCACCAACTTGATTAAATTTCCGTTTGAAAGTTGTCTTTACGTGTATATTTCTATCATTCATCGGTAAAGCCTTAACTGTTATCCTAAGTTGCTTAATCAAATTTTCGTAGTGCCTTTCTGTCATATCTGTTATATTTGTCTTTGTAAGAATGATTGTATAAAAGATTAATATTAAAGCTAAGTCTCTTTAAATACTGAATAAATACTATTTTTGGGTGGTCAAGTTGTACTAACTTGATTTAAATTCGCCTTGAATGTTGTCTTTACCTGTATATTTCTGTCATCTTCCGGTAAAGCCTGAATTGTTATTTTAAGTTACTTAATCAAATTTTCGTAGTGCCTTTCTGTCATATCTGTTATATTTTTCTTTGTAAGAATGATTGTATAAAAAATTAATATTAAAGCTAAGTCTCTTTAAATACTGAATGAACACTATTTTTGGGTGGTCAAGTTGTACTAACTTGATTTAAATTCGCCTTGAATGTTGTCTTTACCTGTATATTTCTGTCATCTTCCGGTAAAGCCTGAATTGTTATCTTAAGTTGCTTTAGCAAATTTTGGTAGTGCCTTTCTGTTATATCTGTAATATTTTTATTACTAAGAATATATTTTGGTAATACTTGTATTTGTGTCAAAAACAGGTTCTCTTCTATAATTGTTATCTTAAGTTGATTTTTTTTATTTTTATTACTGAGATTGATTATATAAAAGATTAATATTAAAACATAGTCACATTAAATACTAAATGAACACTATTTTTGAGTGTTCAAGTTGCACCAACTTGATTAAATTTCCGTTTGAAAGTTGTCTTTACCTGTATATTTCTATCATCTTCCGGTAAAGCCTGAATTGTTATTCTAAGTTACTTAATCAAATTTTCGTAGTGCCTTTCTGTCATATCTGTTATATTTTTCTTTATAAGAATGATTGTATAAAAGATTAATTTTAGAGCTAAGTCTCTTAAAATACTGAATGAATACTATTTTTGGGTGTTCAAGTTGTACTAACTTGATTTAAATTAGCATTGAATGTTGTCTTTACCTGTATATTTCTGTCATCTTCCGGTAAAGCCTGAATTGTTATCTTAAGTTGCTTTAGCAAATTTTGGTAGTGCCTTTCTGTTATATCTGTAATATTTTTATTACTAAGAATATATTTTGGTAATACTTCTATTTGTGTCAAAAACAGGTTCTCTTCTATAATTGTTATCTTAAGTTGATTTGTTTATTTTTATTACTGAGAATGATTATATAAAAGATTAATATTAAAACTTAGTCACATTAAATACTAAATGAACACTATTTTTGGGTGTTCAAGTTGCACCAACTTAATTAAATTTCCGCTTGAAAGTTGTCTTTACGTGTATATTTCTATCATTTTTCGGTAAAGCCTTAATTGTTATCCTAAGTTCCTTAAACAAATTTTCGTAGTGCCTTTTTGTCATATCTGTTATATTTGTCTTTGTAAGAATGATTATATAAAAGATAAATATTAAAGCCAAGTCATGTTAAGTACTGAATAAACACTATTTTTGGGTGGTAAAGTTGTACTAACTTGATTTAAATTCGCCTTGAATGTTGTCTTTACCTGTATATTTCTGTCATCTTCCGGTAAAGCCTGAATTGTTATCCTAAGTTGCTTTAGCAAATTTTGGTAGTGCCTTTGTGTTATATCTGTAATATTTTTATTACTAAGAATATATTTTGGTAATACTTGTATTTGTGTCAAAAACAGGTTCTCTTCGATAATTGTTATCTTAAGTTGATTTTTTTTATTTTTATTACTGAGATTGATTATATAAAAGATTAATATTAAAACAAAGTCACATTAAATACTAAATGAACACTATTTTTGAGTGTTCAAGTTGCACCAACTTGATTAAATTTTCCCTCGAAAGTTGTCTTTACCTGTATATTTCTATCATCTTCCGGTAAAACCTGAATTGTTATTCTAAGTTACTTAATCAAATTTTCGTAGTGCCTTTCTGTCATATCTGTTATATTTTTCTTTGTAAGAATGAATATATAAAAGATTAATATTAGAGCTAAGTCTCTTTATATACTGAATAAATACTATTTTTGGGTGGTCAAGTTGTACTAACTTGATTTAAATTCGCCTTGAATGTTGTCTTTACCTGTATATTTCTGTCATCTTCCGGTAAAGCCTGAATTGTTATCTTAAGTTGCTTTAGCAAATTTTGGTAGTGCGTTTCTTTTAGATCTGTAATATTTTTATTACAAAGAATATATTTTGGTAATACTTGTATTTGTGTCAAAAACAGGTTCTCTTCTATAATTGTTATCTTAAGTTGATTTGTTTTATTTTTATTACTGAGAATGATTACGTTAAAGATTAATATTAAAACTTAGTCTCATTAAATTCTAAATAAACACTATTTTTGGGTGTTCAAGTTGCACCAACTTGATTAAATTTCCGCTTGAAAGTTGTCTTTACGTGTATATTTCTATCATTCATCGGTAAAGCCTTAACTGTTATCCTAAGTTGCTTAATCAAATTTTCGTAGTGCCTTTCTGTCATATCTGTTATATTTGTCTTTGTAAGAATGATTGTATAAAAGATTAATTTTAGAGCTAAGTCTCTTTAAATACTGAATAATACTATTTTTGGGTGGTCAAGTTGTACTAACTTGATTTAAATTCGCCTTGAATGTTGTCTTTACCTGTATATTTCTGTCATCTTCCGGTAAAGCCTGAATTGTTATCTTAAGTTGCTTTAGCAAATTTTGGTAGTGCCTTTCTGTTATATCTGTAATATTTTTATTACTAAGAATATATTTTGGTAATACTTCTATTTGTGTCAAAAACAGGTTTTCTTCTATAATTGTTATCTTAAGTTTATTTTTTTTTATTTTTATTACTGAGAATGATTATATAAAAGATTAATATTAAAACATAGTCACATTAAATACTAAATGAACACTATTTTTGAGTGTTCAAGTTGCACCAACTTGATTAAATTTCCGTTTGAAAGTTGTCTTTACCTGTATATTTCTATCATCTTCCGGTAAAGCCTGAATTGTTATTCTAAGTTACTTAATCAAATTTTCGTAGTGCCTTTCTGTCATATCTGTTATATTTTTCTTTGTAAGAATGATTATATAAAAGATTAATATTAGAGCTAAGTCTCTTTAAATACTGAATAAATACTATTTTTGGGTGGTCAAGTTGTACTAACTTGATTTAAATTCGCCTTGAATGTTGTCTTTACCTGTATATTTCTGTCATCTTCCGGTAAAGCCTGAATTGTTATCTTAAGTTGCTTTAGCAAATTTTGGTAGTGCCTTTCTGTTATATCTGTAATATTTTTATTACTAAGAATATATTTTGGTAATACTTCTATTTGTGTCAAAAACAGGTTCTCTTCTATAATTGTTATCTTAAGTTGATTTGTTTTATTTTTATTACTGAGAATGATTATATAAAAGATTAATATTAAAACTTAGTCTCATTAAATTCTAAATGAACACTATTTTTGAGTGTTCAAGTTGCACCAACTTGATTAAATTTCCCCTCGAAAGTTGTCTTTTCCTGTATATTTCTGTCATCTTCCGGAAAAGCCTGAATTGTTATCCTAAGTTACTTAATCAAATTTTCGTAGTGCCTTTCTGTCATATCTGTTATATTTTTCTTTGTAAGAATGATTATATAAAAGATTAATATTAGAGCTAAGTCTCTTTAAATACTGAATAAATACTATTTTTGGGTGGTCAAGTTGTACTAACTTGATTTAAATTAGCCTTGAATGTTGTCTTTACCTGTATATTTCTGTCATCTTCCGGTAAAGCCTGAATTGTTATCTTAAGTTGCTTTAGCAAATTTTGGTAGTGCCTTTCTGTTATATCTGTAATATTTTTATTACTAAGAATATATTTTGGTAATACTTCTATTTGTGTCAAAAACAGGTTCTCTTCTATAATTGTTATCTTAAGTTGATTTTTTTTATTTTTATTACTGAGATTGATTATATAAAAGATTAATATTAAAACATAGTCACATTAAATACTAAATGAACACTATTTTTGAGTGTTCAAGTTGCACCAACTTGATTAAATTTCCGTTTGAAAGTTGTCTTTACCTGTATATTTCTATCATCTTCCGGTAAAGCCTTAATTGTTATTCTAAGTTAGTTAATCAAATTTTCGTAGTGCCTTTCTGTCATATCTGTTATATTTTTCTTTGTAAGAATGATTGTATAAAAGATTAATATTAGAGCTAAGTCTCTTTAAATACTAAATAAATACTATTTTTGGGTGGTCAAGTTGTACTAACTTGATTTAAATTCGCCTTGAATGTTGTCTTTACCTGTATATTTCTGTCATCTTCCGGTAAAGCCTGAATTGTTATCTTAAGTTGCTTTAGCAAATTTTGGTAGTGCGTTTCTTTTAGATCTGTAATATTTTTATTACAAAGAATATATTTTGGTAATACTTGTATTTGTGTCAAAAACAGGTTCTCTTCTATAATTGTTATCTTAAGTTGATTTGTTTTATTTTTATTACTGAGAATGATTACGTTAAAGATTAATATTAAAACTTAGTCTCATTAAATTCTAAATAAACACTATTTTTGGGTGTTCAAGTTGCACCAACTTGATTAAATTTCCGCTTGAAAGTTGTCTTTACGTGTATATTTCTATCATTCATCGGTAAAGCCTTAACTGTTATCCTAAGTTGCTTAATCAAATTTTCGTAGTGCCTTTCTGTCATATCTGTTATATTTGTCTTTGTAAGAATGATTGTATAAAAGATTAATTTTAGAGCTAAGTCTCTTTAAATACTGAATAAATACTATTTTTGGGTGGTCAAGTTGTACTAACTTGATTTAAATTCGCCTTGAATGTTGTCTTTACCTGTATATTTCTGTCATCTTCCGGTAAAGCCTGAATTGTTATCTTAAGTTGCTTTAGCAAATTTTGGTAGTGCCTTTCTGTTATATCTGTAATATTTTTATTACTAAGAATATATTTTGGTAATACTTCTATTTGTGTCAAAAACAGGTTTTCTTCTATAATTGTTATCTTAAGTTTATTTTTTTTTATTTTTATTACTGAGAATGATTATATAAAAGATTAATATTAAAACATAGTCACATTAAATACTAAATGAACACTATTTTTGAGTGTTCAAGTTGCACCAACTTGATTAAATTTCCGTTTGAAAGTTGTCTTTACCTGTATATTTCTATCATCTTCCGGTAAAGCCTGAATTGTTATTCTAAGTTACTTAATCAAATTTTCGTAGTGCCTTTCTGTCATATCTGTTATATTTTTCTTTGTAAGAATGATTATATAAAAGATTAATATTAGAGCTAAGTCTCTTTAAATACTGAATAAATACTATTTTTGGGTGGTCAAGTTGTACTAACTTGATTTAAATTCGCCTTGAATGTTGTCTTTACCTGTATATTTCTGTCATCTTCCGGTAAAGCCTGAATTGTTATCTTAAGTTGCTTTAGCAAATTTTGTTAGTGCCTTTCTGTTATATCTGTAATATTTTTATTACTAAGAATATATTTTGGTAATACTTCTATTTGTGTCAAAAACAGGTTCTCTTCTATAATTGTTATCTTAAGTTGATTTTTTTTATTTATATTACTGAGAATGATTATATAAAAGATTAATATTAAAACATAGTCACATTAAATACTAAATGAACACTATTTTTGAGTGTTCAAGTTGCACCAACTTGATTAAATTTCCGTTTGAAAGTTGTCTTTACCTGTATATTTCTATCATCTTCCGGTAAATCCCGAATTGTTATTCTAAGTTACTTAATCAAATTTTCGTAGTGCCTTTCTGTCATATCTGTTATATTTTTCTTTGTAAGAATGATTATATAAAAGATTAATATTAGAGCTAAGTCTCTTTAAATACTGAATAAATACTATTTTTGGGTGGTCAAGTTGTACTAACTTGATTTAAATTCGCCTTGAATGTTGTCTTTACCTGTATATTTCTGTCATCTTCCGGTAAAGCCTGAATTGTTATCTTAAGTTGCTTTAGCAAGTTTTGGTAGTGCCTTTCTGTTATATCTGTAATATTTTTATTACAAAGAATATATTTTGGTAATACATGTATTTGTGTCAAAAACAGGTTCTCTTCTATAATTGTTATCTTAAGTTGATTTGTTTTATTTTTATTACTAAGAATGATTATATAAAAGATTAATATTAAAATATAGTCACATTAAATACTAAATTAACACTATTTTTGAGTGTTCAAGTTGCACCAACTTGATTAAATTTCCGCTTGAAAGTTGTCTTTACCTGTATATTTCTATCATCTTCCGGTAAAGCCTTAATTGTTATTCTAAGTTACTTAATCAAATTTTCGTAGTGCCTTTCTGTCATATCTGTTATATTTTTCTTTATAAGAATGATTGTATAAAAGATTAATTTTAGAGCTAAGTCTCTTTAAATACTGAATGAATCCTATTTTTGGGTGTTCAAGTTGTACTAACTTACTTTAAATTAGCATTGAATGTTGTCTTTACCTGTATATTTCTGTCATCTTCCGGTAAAGCCTGAATTGTTATCTTAAGTTGCTTTAGCAAATTTTGTTAGTGCCTTTCTGTTATATCTGTAATATTTTTATTACAAAGAATATATTTTGGTATTTATTTATATATATATATTTGTGTCAAAAACAGGTTCTCTTCTATAATTGTTATCTTAAGTTGATTTGTTTGATTTTTACTACTGAGAATGATTACGTTAAAGATTAATATTAAAACTTAGTCTCATTAAATTCTAAATAAACACTATTTTTGGGTGTTCAAGTTGCACCAACTTGATTAAATTTCCGCTTGAAAGTTGTCTTTACGTGTATATTTCTATCATTCATCGGTAAAGCCTTAACTGTTATCCTAAGTTGCTTAATCAAATTTTCGTAGTGCCTTTCTGTCATATCTGTTATATTTGTCTTTGTAAGAATGATTGTATAAAAGATTAATATTAAAGCTAAGTCTCCTTAAATACTGAATAAATACTATTTTTGGGTGGTCAAGTTGTACTAACTTGATTTAAATTCGCCTTGAATGTTGTCTTTACCTGTATATTTCTGTCATCTTCCGGTAAAGCCTGAATTGTTATCTTAAGTTGCTTTAGCAAATTTTGGTAGTGCCTTTCTGTTATATCTGTAATATTTTTATTACTAAGAATATATTTTGGTAATACTTCTATTTGTGTCAAAAACAGGTTCTCTTCTATAATTGTTATCTTAAGTTGATTTTTTTTATTTTTTTTTATTATTTTATATTTAGTCACATTAAATACTAAATGAACATTATTTTTGGGTGTTCAAGTTGCACCAACTTGATTAAATTTCCGCTTGAAAGTTGTCCTTACGTGTATATTTCTATCATTCATCGGTAAAGCCTTAACTGTTATCCTAAGTTGCTTAATCAAATTTTCGTAGTGCCTTTCTGTCATATCTGTTATATTTGTCTTTGTAAGAATGATTGTATAAAAGATTAATATTAAAGCTAAGTCTCTTTAAATACTGAATAAATACTATTTTTGGGTGGTCAAGTTGTACTAACTTGATTTAAATTCGCCTTGAATGTTGTCTTTACCTGTATATTTTTGTCATCTTCCGGTAAAGCCTGAATTGTTATCTTAAGTTGCTTTAGCAAATTTTGGTAGTGCCTTTCTGTTAGATCTGTAATATTTTTATTACAAAGAATATATTTTGGTAATACTTGTATTTGTGTCAAAAACAGGTTCTCTTCTATAATTGTTATCTTAAGTTGATTTGTTTTATTTTTATTACTGAGAATGATTACATTAAAGATTAATATTAAAACTTAGTCTCATTAAATTCTAAATGAACACTATTTTTGGGTGTTCAATTGAGGGAGAATTATTTCAACACCCTTCCTCAATGGAAGTAAGTCCACAAATTTATCTTATACTTAACAATTTCGTTAACTCTACATGTTTCTACATGCATCTCATTAGTAGACTTATACTTTAAAATAATCTGGCCATCATTAACTACTTGTCTAACAAAATTATATCTAATGTCCACATGCTTCGTCTTTGAATAGTTTACCGGGTTCTTAGCTAATTGCTGCGCGCTGAGGTTATCGCCATACAAAACGGTAGATGTATCTTCTTCTCCGCAACCAATCTCGATAAGTAATCGACGTAATACAATGGCTTTTTTGCACGCTGTAGATAATGCCATGTACTCTGCCTCGGTACTGCTAAGAGCAACACTCCGCTGCTTCTCCGATTTCCATGATATCGGTTCGCCAGCCAGAAAATATACATATCCTGCATAAGACTTGCGATCAATCTTATCGCCTCCCCAGTCTGCGTCCACGAAACCAGTGAATACCGCTTCCGACTGCTTGTAATGAATCCTGAAGCCAACTGTCGAAGCCAGATATCGTAAAACATGCTTTATGGCTGCAAGGTGTTCATTATGGGGGTCCTTGTTACGTTGCGCCAATTTCGATACTGAGTGGAGTATATCTGGTCTAGTAGCCAAAGCAAGCCACATTAGCTCGCCTATTATTGACTGATAAAGGGTTGCATCAACCCTTTTACACTCAATTTTATCGCAGGATACCTGATATCCTGCTTCCGATTCCTCCTGGCATCCTATAAGAAGATCGTCTACATAGACAAGGATTAGTGATAGACTACCTTTTGCTCGCTGTTTGTATAGACATGGTATTAAATCTTTGCTACTGCTGCCCTTCTCGCTGACCTCTGTATCAGACTCGTCTGTACTGCTTTAGTGATCTGCTGCATCAGCAGATCCCGAATGCTGATCTTCCATGTACGGGAAATCAAATTTGACAATATTAGCATTCGAATCATCATTGCCAAAACGCTCGTCAAACAAAACGTCTTGCTTCTCAACGACTTGCCTGGTTTCGGCGTCATACAACCGATACGCTTTCGCATTTCGAGAATAACCAACCATTCGGTATTCGTTGCCGTTTGGATCAAATTTGCCCTTATGATTTCCTTTGTCCAGTGCCACTGCGATAGACCCAAAAACTTTTACATGACTTATTGATGGTTTCTTACCATTCCATGCTTCCATTGGAGTCATGTTAACCAGGGCTCGAGTTGGTGACCTACTCCGCAGATAAGCAGCTGTATAAGCTGCCTCAGCCCAAAGAGATTAATGTGGACCAGACTGGATAAGCAAGCATCTTGACATCTCCACTAGAGTTCTGTTAACTCTTTCTGCTACACCGTTCTGCTGCGGTGTGTATGGTACCGTGAGCTGCCGCAATATTCCATTGCCCTTAAAAAACTCATCAAACGATTTATTGACGTACTCGCGACCATTCTCGCTCCGAAGGCACTATAGCTTCTTTTCAGTTTGCCGCTCTGGCATGTTTTTAAACTCGACAAACTTTCCAAATACTTCATCCTTTCCCTTCAGGAAATATACAAATATACGACGTGACCTGTCATCGATAAATGTCAAAAAGTATCTGCTTCCTCCAAGGCTTTTTGTAACGGACCGCAAACATCTGAATGCACCAGCTCCAAGATTTCCTTAGCTCTATTTTTGGTCGAATCAGGAAATGGCTGTACTGTGATCTTGCTTACCATGCAGATCTTGTAGGGTTCTAACGACGTTTAGTCCAACTTTCCCATGCCACGAGCCAAATCCTTCCGTGCAATTTCACCAAACTGCCATAGTTGAGATGTCCGTACCTTTTATGCCACAAATCTTCGTAAGACTGTTTGATGATATTAATAACATTCGCTCGGTGCTGTTCCAAAAATATACAAACGGCCAACTTTGTCCACTTTCACAATGCATTCACCCTTTTGGATTACTCGCGCATACTTTGGTCAAAATTCAACGATGCTTTCATGTTCAACTACATTGCTCACCGAAAAGAAATTATCTCTCATTTTGGGTACATACAATACATTCTTTAATGTAAGTATACGTTAATTGGTATTCAGCTTTACCTCGCCTATTCCTTCAGCCTGAAGAAAGTTATTATCAGCCAAAACAATTTCCTCCGAATGTTTCTCAAATTTTGAAAGCGAGTCCCAGACACCAGTTGGATCGTTCAAAACATTTTGCGTCCAACGCGTTCAGCATACTTAACGATAACTGTACTGTCTTTTTCGGGTTCGATGCAACCTTCCGACCGCTTACACTGGGACAATTTACTTTAAAATTGCCTTTGCCACCACATGCAAAACAATTCCAAAATTTTTGCTTTTTCTTCCAAGTGTCTCTCTGCACCGATTGCCTCTTCACCACTGTAAATGCTTTTGCACTCTCGATCAGTTTTTCGCTCTCTTTTTTGCGTTCTCCTTCTTCTCTCAGCTTTATGCATAACATGGCGAACAACGGTAAGCCGTCGCGCGTCTCTATGGCGACAACGAAATTGTCGAATTCGTCTGGAATACTGGAAAGCAAAATAATCGTTGTGAGCTCGTCCAATATTTCAATTCCAACGCCAGCAAGTTTGTCCAAAATTTCCTTGAAATCCGAAAAATAACTCGATATGCTTTGACACTCCTGTATACGTTTACTTAGCAATTTTTTGAAAAGATCTACACATAGGCACGTTGCCTGGGCCCATAACCTATTGTTTTAAGAAATATTAAATAACAGAATGCGTGTGGTTGGTTTTGCAGTTTATTCGCGACTAACTTCTTTCGTCTCTTATCGAGTCGTTGCTCTCTATTACGCATCTCGTGAGAGAGTATACAAAAGTTACATATATCTATACATATGTGTGTGATCATATATGCATTGAGTTGAGCGAGAATTATTTCAACAAGAATGATTAAATAAAATGTTAATCTTAAAACTAAGTCTCATTAATAACTAAATCAACACTATTTTTAAGTGTTCAAGTTGTACCAACTTGATTTAATTTTCCCTTTAATGTTGTCTTTACCTGTATATTTCTATCATCTTCCGGTAAAGCCTGAATTGTTATTCTAAGTTACTTAATCAAATTTTCGTAGTGCCTTTCTGTCATATCTGTTATATTTTTCTTTGTAAGAATGATTATATAAAAGATTAATATTAGAGCTAAGTCTCTTTAAATACTGAATAAATACTATTTTTGGGTGGTCAAGTTGTACTAACTTGATTTAAATTCGCCTTGAATGTTGTCTTTACCTGTATATTTCTGTCATCTTCCGGTAAAGCCTGAATTGTTATCTTAAGTTGCTTTAGCAAATTTTGGTAGTGCCTTTCTGTTATATCTGTAATATTTTTATTATTAAGAATATATTTTGGTAATACTTCTATTTGTGTCAAAAACAGGTTCTCTTCTATAATTGTTATCTTAAGTTGATTTGTTTTATTTTTATTACTGAGAATGATTATATAAAAGATTAATATTAAAACTTAGTCTCATTAAATTCTAAATGAACACTATTTTTGAGTGTTCAAGTTGCACCAACTTGATTAAATTTCCCCTCGAAAGTTGTCTTTTCCTGTATATTTCTGTCATCTTCCGGAAAAGCCTGAATTGTTATCCTAAGTTACTTAATCAAATTTTCGTAGTGCCTTTCTGTCATATCTGTTATATTTTTCTTTGTAAGAATGATTATATAAAAGATTAATATTAGAGCTAAGTCTCTTTAAATACTGAATAAATACTATTTTTGGGTGGTCAAGTTGTACTAACTTAATTTAAATTAGCCTTGAATGTTGTCTTTACCTGTATATTTCTGTCATCTTCCGGTAAAGCCTGAATTGTTATCTTAAGTTGCTTTAGCAAATTTTGGTAGTGCCTTTCTGTTATATCTGTAATATTTTTATTACTAAGAATATATTTTGGTAATACTTCTATTTGTGTCAAAAACAGGTTCTCTTCTATAATTGTTATCTTAAGTTGATTTTTTTTATTTTTATTACTGAGATTGATTATATAAAAGATTAATATTAAAACATAGTCACATTAAATACTAAATGAACACTATTTTTGAGTGTTCAAGTTGCACCAACTTGATTAAATTTCCGTTTGAAAGTTGTCTTTACCTGTATATTTCTATCATCTTCCGGTAAAGCCTTAATTGTTATTCTAAGTTAGTTAATCAAATTTTCGTAGTGCCTTTCTGTCATATATGTTATATTTTTCTTTGTAAGAATGATTGTATAAAAGATTAATATTAGAGCTAAGTCTCTTTAAATACTAAATAAATACTATTTTTGGGTGGTCAAGTTGTACTAACTTGATTTAAATTCGCCTTGAATGTTGTCTTTACCTGTATATTTCTGTCATCTTCCGGTAAAGCCTGAATTGTTATCTTAAGTTGCTTTAGCAAATTTTGGTAGTGCGTTTCTTTTAGATCTGTAATATTTTTATTACAAAGAATATATTTTGGTAATACTTGTATTTGTGTCAAAAACAGGTTCTCTTCTATAATTGTTATCTTAAGTTGATTTGTTTTATTTTTATTACTGAGAATGATTACGTTAAAGATTAATATTAAAACTTAGTCTCATTAAATTCTAAATAAACACTATTTTTGGGTGTTCAAGTTGCACCAACTTGATTAAATTTCCGCTTGAAAGTTGTCTTTACGTGTATATTTCTATCATTCATCGGTAAAGCCTTAACTGTTATCCTAAGTTGCTTAATCAAATTTTCGTAGTGCCTTTCTGTCATATCTGTTATATTTGTCTTTGTAAGAATGATTGTATAAAAGATTAATTTTAGAGCTAAGTCTCTTTAAATACTGAATAAATACTATTTTTGGGTGGTCAAGTTGTACTAACTTGATTTAAATTCGCCTTGAATGTTGTCTTTACCTGTATATTTCTGTCATCTTCCGGTAAAGCCTGAATTGTTATCTTAAGTTGCTTTAGCAAATTTTGGTAGTGCCTTTCTGTTATATCTGTAATATTTTTATTACTAAGAATATATTTTGGTAATACTTCTATTTGTGTCAAAAACAGGTTCTCTTCTATAATTGTTATCTTAAGTTGATTTTTTTTATTTTTATTACTGAGAATGATTATATAAAAGATTAATATTAAAACATAGTCACATTAAATACTAAATGAACACTATTTTTGAGTGTTCAAGTTGCACCAACTTGATTAAATTTCCGTTTGAAAGTTGTCTTTACCTGTATATTTCTATCATCTTCCGGTAAATCCCGAATTGTTATTCTAAGTTACTTAATCAAATTTTCGTAGTGCCTTTCTGTCATATCTGTTATATTTGTCTTTGTAAGAATGATTATATAAAAGATTAATATTAGAGCTAAGTCTCTTTAAATACTGAATAAATACTATTTTTGGGTGGTCAAGTTGTACTAACTTGATTTAAATTCGCCTTGAATGTTGTCTTTACCTGTATATTTCTGTCATCTTCCGGTAAAGCCTGAATTGTTATCTTAAGTTGCTTTAGCAAATTTTGGTAGTGCCTTTCTGTTATATCTGTAATATTTTTATTACTAAGAATATATTTTGGTAATACTTCTATTTGTGTCAAAAACAGGTTCTCTTCTATAATTGTTATCTTAAGTTGATTTTTTTTATTTTTATTACTGAGAATGATTATATAAAAGATTAATATTAAAACATAGTCACATTAAATACTAAATGAACACTATTTTTGAGTGTTCAAGTTGCACCAACTTGATTAAATTTCCGTTTGAAAGTTGTCTTTACCTGTATATTTCTATCATCTTCCGGTAAATCCCGAATTGTTATTCTAAGTTACTTAATCAAATTTTCGTAGTGCCTTTCTGTCATATCTGTTATATTTTTCTTTGTAAGAATGATTATATAAAAGATTAATATTAGAGCTAAGTCTCTTTAAATACTGAATAAATACTATTTTTGGGTGGTCAAGTTGTACTAACTTGATTTAAATTCGCCTTGAATGTTGTCTTTACCTGTATATTTCTGTCATCTTCCGGTAAAGCCTGAATTGTTATCTTAAGTTGCTTTAGCAAGTTTTGGTAGTGCCTTTCTGTTATATCTGTAATATTTTTATTACAAAGAATATATTTTGGTAATACATGTATTTGTGTCAAAAACAGGTTCTCTTCTATAATTGTTATCTTAAGTTGATTTGTTTTATTTTTATTACTAAGAATGATTATATAAAAGATTAATATTAAAATATAGTCACATTAAATACTAAATTAACACTATTTTTGAGTGTTCAAGTTGCACCAACTTGATTAAATTTCCGCTTGAAAGTTGTCTTTACCTGTATATTTCTATCATCTTCCGGTAAAGCCTTAATTGTTATTCTAAGTTACTTAATCAAATTTTCGTAGTGCCTTTCTGTCATATCTGTTATATTTTTCTTTATAAGAATGATTGTATAAAAGATTAATTTTAGAGCTAAGTCTCTTTAAATACTGAATGAATCCTATTTTTGGGTGTTCAAGTTGTACTAACTTACTTTAAATTAGCATTGAATGTTGTCTTTACCTGTATATTTCTGTCATCTTCCGGTAAAGCCTGAATTGTTATCTTAAGTTGCTTTAGCAAATTTTGTTAGTGCCTTTCTGTTATATCTGTAATATTTTTATTACAAAGAATATATTTTGGTATTTATTTATATATATATATTTGTGTCAAAAACAGGTTCTCTTCTATAATTGTTATCTTAAGTTGATTTGTTTGATTTTTACTACTGAGAATGATTACGTTAAAGATTAATATTAAAACTTAGTCTCATTAAATTCTAAATAAACACTATTTTTGGGTGTTCAAGTTGCACCAACTTGATTAAATTTCCGCTTGAAAGTTGTCTTTACGTGTATATTTCTATCATTCATCGGTAAAGCCTTAACTGTTATCCTAAGTTGCTTAATCAAATTTTCGTAGTGCCTTTCTGTCATATCTGTTATATTTGTCTTTGTAAGAATGATTGTATAAAAGATTAATATTAAAGCTAAGTCTCCTTAAATACTGAATAAATACTATTTTTGGGTGGTCAAGTTGTACTAACTTGATTTAAATTCGCCTTGAATGTTGTCTTTACCTGTATATTTCTGTCATCTTCCGGTAAAGCCTGAATTGTTATCTTAAGTTGCTTTAGCAAATTTTGGTAGTGCCTTTCTGTTATATCTGTAATATTTTTATTACTAAGAATATATTTTGGTAATACTTCTATTTGTGTCAAAAACAGGTTCTCTTCTATAATTGTTATCTTAAGTTGATTTTTTTTATTTTTTTTTATTATTTTATATTTAGTCACATTAAATACTAAATGAACATTATTTTTGGGTGTTCAAGTTGCACCAACTTGATTAAATTTCCGCTTGAAAGTTGTCCTTACGTGTATATTTCTATCATTCATCGGTAAAGCCTTAACTGTTATCCTAAGTTGCTTAATCAAATTTTCGTAGTGCCTTTCTGTCATATCTGTTATATTTGTCTTTGTAAGAATGATTGTATAAAAGATTAATATTAAAGCTAAGTCTCTTTAAATACTGAATAAATACTATTTTTGGGTGGTCAAGTTGTACTAACTTGATTTAAATTCGCCTTGAATGTTGTCTTTACCTGTATATTTCTGTCATCTTCCGGTAAAGCCTGAATTGTTATCTTAAGTTGCTTTAGCAAATTTTGGTAGTGCGTTTCTTTTAGATCTGTAATATTTTTATTACAAAGAATATATTTTGGTAATACTTGTATTTGTGTCAAAAACAGGTTCTCTTCTATAATTGTTATCTTAAGTTGATTTGTTTTATTTTTATTACTGAGAATGATTACATTAAAGATTAATATTAAAACTTAGTCTCATTAAATTCTAAATGAACACTATTTTTGGGTGTTCAATTGAGGGAGAATTATTTCAACACCCTTCCTCAATGGAAGTAAGTCCACAAATTTATCTTATACTTAACAATTTCGTTAACTCTACATGTTTCTACATGCATCTCATTAGTAGACTTATACTTTAAAATAATCTGGCCATCATTAACTACTTGTCTAACAAAATTATATCTAATGTCCACATGCTTCGTCTTTGAATAGTTTACCGGGTTCTTAGCTAATTGCTGCGCGCTGAGGTTATCGCCATACAAAACGGTAGATGTATCTTCTTCTCCGCAACCAATCTCGATAAGTAATCGACGTAATACAATGGCTTTTTTGCACGCTGTAGATAATGCCATGTACTCTGCCTCGGTACTGCTAAGAGCAACACTCCGCTGCTTCTCCGATTTCCATGATATCGGTTCGCCAGCCAGAAAATATACATATCCTGCATAAGACTTGCGATCAATCTTATCGCCTCCCCAGTCTGCGTCCACGAAACCAGTGAATACCGCTTCCGACTGCTTGTAATGAATCCTGAAGCCAACTGTCGAAGCCAGATATCGTAAAACATGCTTTATGGCTGCAAGGTGTTCATTATGGGGGTCCTTGTTACGTTGCGCCAATTTCGATACTGAGTGGAGTATATCTGGTCTAGTAGCCAAAGCAAGCCACATTAGCTCGCCTATTATTGACTGATAAAGGGTTGCATCAACCCTTTTACACTCAATTTTATCGCAGGATACCTGATATCCTGCTTCCGATTTCTCCTGGCATCCTATAAGAAGATCGTCTACATAGACAAGGATTAGTGATAGACTACCTTTTGCTCGCTGTTTGTATAGACATGGTATCAAATCTTTGCTACTGCTGCCCTTCTCGCTGACCTCTGTATCAGACTCGTCTGTACTGCTTTAGTGATCTGCTGCATCAGCAGATCCCGAATGCTGATCTTCCATGTACGGGAAATCAAATTTGACAATATTAGCATTCGAATCATCATTGCCAAACGCTCGTCAAACAAAACGTCTTGCTTCTCAACGACTTGCCTGGTTTCGGCGTCATACAACCGATACGCTTTCGCATTTCGAGAATAACCAACCATTCGGTATTCGTTGCCGTTTGGATCAAATTTGCCCTTATGATTTCCTTTGTCCAGTGCCACTGCGATAGACCCAAAAACTTTTACATGACTTATTGATGGTTTCTTACCATTCCATGCTTCCATTGGAGTCATGTTAACCAGGGCTCGAGTTGGTGACCTACTCCGCAGATAAGCAGCTGTATAAGCTGCCTCAGCCCAAAGAGATTAATGTGGACCAGACTGGATAAGCAAGCATCTTGACATCTCCACTAGAGTTCTGTTAACTCTTTCTGCTACACCGTTCTGCTGCGGTGTGTATGGTACCGTGAGCTGCCGCAATATTCCATTGCCCTTAAAAAACTCATCAAACGATTTATTGACGTACTCGCGACCATTCTCGCTCCGAAGGCACTATAGCTTCTTTTCAGTTTGCCGCTCTGGCATGTTTTAAACTCGACAAACTTTCCAAATACTTCATCCTTTCCCTTCAGGAAATATACAAATATACGACGTGACCTGTCATCGATAAATGTCAAAAAGTATCTGCTTCCTCCAAGGCTTTTTGTAACGGACCGCAAACATCTGAATGCACCAGCTCCAAGATTTCCTTAGCTCTATTTTTGGTCGAATCAGGAAATGGCTGTACTGTGATCTTGCTTACCATGCAGATCTTGTAGGGTTCTAACGACGTTTAGTCCAACTTTCCCATGCCACGAGCCAAATCCTTCCGTGCAATTTCACCAAACTGCCATAGTTGAGATGTCCGTACTTTTATGCCACAAATCTTCGTAAGACTGTTTGATGATATTAATAACATTCGCTCGGTGCTGTTCCAAAATATACAAACGGCAACTTTGTCCACTTTCACAATGCATTCACCCTTTTGGATTACTCGCGCATACTTTGGTCAAAATTCAACGATGCTTTCATGTTCAACTACATTGCTCACCGAAAAGAAATTATCTCTCATTTTGGGTACATACAATACATTCTTTAATGTAAGTATACGTTAATTGGTATTCAGCTTTACCTCGCCTATTCCTTCAGCCTGAAGAAAGTTATTATCAGCCAAAACAATTTCCTCCGAATGTTTCTCAAATTTTGAAAGCGAGTCCCAGACACCAGTTGGATCGTTCAAAACATTTTGCGTCCAACGCGTTCAGCATACTTAACGATAACTGTACTGTCTTTTTCGGGTTCGATGCAACCTTCCGACCGCTTACACTGGGACAATTTACTTTAAAATTGCCTTTGCACCACATGCAAAACAATTCCAAAATTTTTGCTTTTTCTTCCAAGTGTCTCTCTGCACCGATTGCCTCTTCACCACTGTAAATGCTTTTGCACTCTCGATCAGTTTTTCGCTCTCTTTTTTGCGTTCTCCTTCTTCTCTCAGCTTTATGCATAACATGGCGAACAACGGTAAGCCGTCGCGCGTCTCTATGGCGACAACGAAATTGTCGAATTCGTCTGGAATACTGGAAAGCAAAATAATCGTTGTGAGCTCGTCCAATATTTCAATTCCAACGCCAGCAAGTTTGTCCAAAATTTCCTTGAAATCCGAAAAATAACTCGATATGCTTTGACACTCCTGTATACGTTTACTTAGCAATTTTTTGAAAAGATCTACTTTCCATACGGGTTCTCTGGGTTGATGAGCTTCCTAAAGCTTCTTCCAAGCCTCATGTACACTTGTACAGTGCTTCACATGTCCCAACTGTGAAGTCTTGACGCTCAAGGTGATCATTGCCAATGCCTTCTGATCCAGCGTCGTCCATTCCGTGTTCTCCTCCGAAGTTGGCCTTGCCAATACGCCTGACGCCACACTCCACAAATCCGCATGCACCAACACACTTTTCATCTAGATGCACCACGAGTCATAATTACTGTCCTCGAATTTATCAATCTGATATAACGCCGACATTATACTCGTTTATATATACTTTGTGAAAACAGTCGTCTAGAACACAACGCGAAAAACTAGTTCCTTCCAGAAATTACCACAACAACCACATAGGCACGTTGCCTGGGCCCATAACCTATTGTTTTAAGAAATATTAAATAACAGAATGCGTGTGGTTGGTTTTGCAGTTTATTCGCGACTAACTTCTTTCGTCTCTTATCGAGTCGTTGCTCTCTATTACGCATCTCGTGAGAGAGTATACAAAAGTTACATATATCTATACATATGTGTGTGATCATATATGCATTGAGTTGAGCGAGAATTATTTCAACAAGAATGATTAAATAAAATGTTAATCTTAAAACTAAGTCTCATTAATAACTAAATCAACACTATTTTTAAGTGTTCAAGTTGTACCAACTTGATTTAATTTTCCCTTTAATGTTGTCTTTACCTGTATATTTTTATCATCTTCCGGCAAAGCCTGAATTGTTAACTTATGTTGCTTTATCAAATTTTCGTAGTGCCTTTCTGATATATCTGTTATATTTTTCTTACTTAGAATGATCATATAAAAGTTTAATATTAAAGATAAGTCTCGTTAAATACTTAATGAACACTATTTTTGGGTGTTCAAGTTGTACTAACTTGATTTAATTTCCCCTTTAATGTTGTCTTCACCTGTATATTTCTATCGTCTTCCGGTAAAGCGTGAATTGTTATCCTAAGTTGCTTAATCAAATTTTCGTAGTGCCTTTCTGTCATATCTGTTATATTTTTCTTTGTAAGAATGATTATATAAAAGATGAATATTAAAGCTGATATTTTAAGAATAAACATGTTAGTTTCTAAGGTTGCGATGTGTATAAATAAATATACTCAAAAATACAGAACACATCGTCAGTAGAAATACATAAATGTTAACACTTGTAACAAAAATAGCATATGCACCACACATCAAGGTACATAAATATAGTCAATAACTAAACATCTAACGACCAACGGATGTCAGGTTAAAAATAATTTCAACCCCCGATTGCTATGACGCGATTTTTTAGCGATCGTGTCAAGCCTTAGAATAAGATCCCCCGACCCGAAGAATGTCACCCATAGAGTTTAAGAAACACTATATAAGCGGAAGAATTTTGTAAATAAATTCAGTTCAATATTTGAATTTACTAAATGAAGATTGGGTTTTTAATTCTTCTACCCGGAATCCCTATTCATTTTTGGTCCTTCGAGAAAGAACTCTGTAGACCCACCAGTGGTAAGAGACTCAGAGATGAATCAGCTCCTTAAAGTCTGAAATATTATTAGCTTAAGGTAGCAAAAATAAAAAACTCTTGCGTTTATGCAAAGTGTACGTTCGACGGTTTGCTAAGGGGCATTCGAGTTTCGCGACACGGTGGAAAATATAAGGCGTATTCGAAGCCTAAATATCGAAAGTGATTCGCATGTAAAGATAGTGTGTGCGGCGTATTCGAAGCCAGAATATCGAAAGTGAATACATCACACCAAAAGTGGCAGGTGCCATAATTAAAAAGAAGGATTTATTAAAACAGCCAACAACAGACAAAGGCTTGGCCAGGACATCTTCAGCGACATCATCGACGACATCTTCGGCGACATCATCCAAGACGTCATCGACGACATCTTCGGCGACATCTTCGGCGACATCATCCAAGACATCAACGACGACAGCTGCGACGACTTCAAAGACAACATCCCAGATAAGAAAACTATTATAATATTACTTTATAATCTAAATTTGAGATAAGCAAGATGTGGTCAGAAGTAACAATAGCATTGTTAGGGAAGCAGTCCATGTTAATGGCTAGATTAAGAGAAATAGAATCCTTAGAAGCTAGTAGAATAACTAGCGCAGTAGCGAAAGAGGTAAACGAAATTAGAACTAAATGGATATTTAATCATAACCAATTACTGAAGGATGGAATAATCAATCACGATTATTTCAATCAAAGGAGGGATGAGAAAGGGTTAGGTGATGAGATTAAATCAAAAGAGCCCTTGGCAGGTGTTAGTAGCCCTGCAGTCGTCGAGACAGAGGCAATTAGGCAACCTGTAAAAACAAAAGCCATGAGTAATGTTGATGCGGTCACGGTGGGTAGCGAGAATGCCAATATTAAGGAGGAGTTTGAGCAGAAAGTAATTCAACTTCGGGAATATTTGGAGAAGGTGATCGCAGAAATAAGTGATTTAAAAAAAGAAATGTGCAAAATGCACAAGAATAGAGTAAATCTTCTGTGGGAAAAGGTAAAAAAAAAGGTAAAAAGAAAATAAGCGAGCTGTACGAAGTTTTTTCGTTCAGTGACGCGCTTGAGGAAGCAGTCGAAGAATTGGAATTCGATGTGCAGAACACCTTAGCAATGCTAGAGGAAAAATTAAACTATAAGGTAGAATACAAATTTGAGACTTTTAATGCCAATCTACCAATTAATTTATCAACGCTGCTTAAAATTCAGGTGCCCACATATTTCGGAGAACCGAAAGAGTGGGACCTGTTCACGGAATTGTTTGTAGAACTTACTGATAAAAGAGAGGATCTAAGTTCTGCTCTTAAATTTAATTATTTAAAAACCGCATTACGGGGAGAGACACGGAGCATGGTTGCTCATTTATTGTCAGACTCTGCCGACAATTACAATGCTGCTTGAAATTTTGCTAACCAAGCGGTACGAAAATAATCGGAGGGTGTTTTTGGAGCAATTAAGTCGGATTGTTGAATTGCCGGTAATCAACAATGAATCCGCAAAGAATTTAAGATTAGTGATGGACATAATTAATGAGTCGATACATTTAGTAAAAATAAAATCAAATTTATCGGATGAAGTTGACGTGGTATTTGCGCAACTCATTAGTAGAAAATTTGATAGAGAGGCTCTACAGTTATATGAGAGTCAAGTCAAAAAGACAAGACAGATACAAAATTTATCTGACGTCATGGAATATTTGGAGCAAAGATATTGCTCACTAAGTTCTGTACGAAAAGAGGAGAAAAAGCCGATACAAAGAGCATTGTATGCGGTAATTAAAGATAGTTGTCCGATTTTCAAGGTTGTCGGGCACAGCACAATGCAGTGCTATAAGTTTAAAGGATTAACACCTATGGAAAGGGTCGATATTATTAAGAAAGTGCAATTATGCACTAGATGTTTAAAGCATTCTAGCACTAAAAAATGCACTAATGAAGTGTTGTGTGCAATATGCAAAAATACTCACCATACTTTCATCCACCTGGGTTAAAGAAAAGAGAGAAGAGTTAATACTTATATAATAGGGCAACCAGCACTGTTGGCCACTGCGTTGATACAAGTTGGAAAAGGATATGGAGAGATTGCAACTTTAAGAGCTTTAATTGATCCTAGTTCACAGAGCACAATTGTATCTGAAGAGGCAGCACAGTTATTAAAGTTAAACAAGTATAAGGAGTTCACAGAAATAAGTGGTATATCTTCGACAAGAACGAGTATGTCAAAATTTAAAGCAGAGATGGCAATTAAAATAAATAAAAAAATTCTTAAGGTTAAAGCAGTCGTATTGCCAAAGTTAATGAAAGCGCTTCCCTTAAGAATGACAAATGTAGATATGTCAAAGTGGCAATCTTACGTATTAGCTGACCCCAATTTTAATAAACCTGGTAGGGTAGATATAATAGTGGGCGCAGATATATACAGCGATATTGTTTAAAACGGAATTACCAGAGTTGATGGTATGTTAGGCCAAAATACTCACTTTGGCTGGATTGTTTCGGGATGCATTAAGTCTAAAGGCAATAAATCTATAGTAGCCACAACACTGGATGTAACGGATTTAGAGCGATTTTGGGAAATGGAAGAAGACGAGAAAGGGGATATTGAAGCCAACACATGTGAGGAAAATTTTATCAATACAACGAGGAAAGATTTCTCTAGTAGATATGTGGTAACGATGACCTTTAAAAAAAAAATGAGAGTTAGGAAACTCTAAGCCTCAAGCAACGGCGCGGTTTCTCAATTTATTGAGAATTCTCAATTTATTCTCAATTTAGAGAAAAAATTTCAGAAAACTCCGAAACTAAAAGATGAATATGCTAAGTTCATTAATAAATATCTGGAATTGGGACATATGGTCGAAACAAATGACGAAGGTTCTTACTATTTACCCCATCAAGCAGTTATTAAAGATTCAAGTCTAACCACTAAACTAAGAGTTGTTTTTGACAATTCTGCAAAGACAACAAAAGATAACAAAAATCGGTCCACGATTACAAAAAGATATTGTTGACATAATTTTAAAATGGCGCAAATGGGAATTTGTAGCATCTGCGGATATTGAAAAGATGTATCGTTAAATTAATATTGATGAAAATTATCAAAAATGTTTGTATATTTTGTGGAGGAATTCACCACAAAAGAAATTAAAATTTTATAAGTTGACCACAGATACGTACGATACTGCGGCAGCCTTTATTTGGCCACAAGGGTTCTTGCAGAAATAGCACACAAATGTCAGGACAAGATAATTAGGGAGGCCATTCGAGATGAATTTTACATGGACGATTTATTGACTGGGGGTGTGACTATAGAAGAATCAAAACAGAAAGTATTACAAGTATCCAAAGAATTGGAAAAAGCAGGAACGAACTTAAGAAAATGGATTTCTAACAGATCAGAGATTGTCGAAAACGTAAGTGATACGTGCGATAATAAAGTTTTAAAAATCGATCAAAATGAATCCGTTTAAACATTGGGGTTACAGTGGGAGCCATTTAAAGATGAATTCAAGTTTAAGCTACACTGTGACAATGACAAAAAAAACAAATAAAAGAGCGGTATTTGTTTGTTTGGCAACCAAAACAATTCACTTAGAAGTGGCTAGTTCTCTAACTACTGATGCCTTTTTAGCGGAATTTCGCAGATTTGTGGCAAGACGGGGAAAATGCGCTAACATGTTTTCAGATAATGGTTAAAATTTTGTAGGAGCGTCAAGAAAACTAGATGAGGACTTCAAGAAAGCAATCCAAGATAACGCCCAAATTGCTCCAGTTCTAGAAAAAGAACATATTCGGTGGCATTTTATTCCCCCGGCAGGACCTCACTTCGGAGGTATTTGGGAGGCTGGTGTTAAATCAGTTAAGTACCACTTAAAAAGAGTCATAGGAGACAGCAACCTCACATATGAGGAAATGGCAATATTGTTGTGTAAAATAGAAGCTGTTTTAAACTCACGACCGCTGTATACAGCAGAAGATGACATTGACAACATTGAGGTTTTAACTCCCGGCCATTTTTTGGTTGGAAGGCCAATGGTAGAGGCTGCCGAATCTATCGCTGAAGAAAAAATTTGAAATCTAGATGGGGTGAAGTTGATTCAGAAAATGAAAAAGGATTTCTAATATTTGTATACTCTCCAGCAACGCAATAAATGGAGACGAACCACAGAAAATGTAGATAAAGGCCAGATCGTGCTGATTAAAGATGAAAATTGTCATCCAGCAAGATGGCCTTTGGGAAAAGTTGAAGAAACACAAAATGGAAAGGATAATAAAGTTAGAGTAGTAAAAATAAGGTTACAGGAAGGTTTAATTACACGGTCTATCCATAAAATTTGTCCATTAAGAGGTATTAAAGCTGGTGAAGACGAAGAAGCAAATCATACTTCCACAAGAAAGGGTAATGTCGTTAAAGGGTTTTCTAAAATCGTTGACATGTTGGTTTTGACATTCCTAATGCTTCTGCGTCAGGTATCAAATGCGGCTACTATGGGGCGAAACTTACAAAAAATAACGTTAAGGAATTGAACTCCACTTCGGCATTGTATTTAGATCCCATGGGAGAAGTAGGAATAATAGCATCCTCATGGGATTTAGTGGTATACTACGATATGTCAGCATATTTTGAAATGCTAAGTAAAGGAACAAAATTAGTGCTTAAGATGGGGGTAGTATGCACAAAACTGCACAGTTTCGAAGATCAGTGTAATTTAGTATTGGATAACATGGTTAAACAAATAAACGAGATTACAGAAAACAATAAGCTATTAATGGTAGATAGTAAATCTCGTTATAGGCGCGCACCGTTAAAATTTATGGGGTCGCTTTACCACATATAATTTGGTATTATGGATGCAGACGATAGAGAGACAATGGAAAACAATATGAGAAATCTGCTGTTAAACCAAAGAAGTCTAAGAGATTTAGAAGAAAAACAAACATCAATTGTAGACTCAACAGCAAACATCCTCAAAAGCACCATCGATGAAATAAATGATAATTTCTTCAACATGAATAGCAGGATTGAAAATATGACAGAAGTTCTGAAGGAAAACTATTATGTATACAAAGAGTCGATAAAGTTTTTTATGATCACGAAACAACTCAGTGCTGTGATTGATGAATGTGAAAAAATACAGGCAGGAATTATAAGTCTTCTGATAGATATCAATCATGGAAGGTTGAATCCAAACATTGTAAAACCTAGCCAGCTAAAAGCTGAAATAGCCCAAATGAAGATAAATTATCTGAATCGTTAGTGCTTCCAAGCCAACGTACGGGGACGGAACTAAAGGACATGTATACATTGTTGACTGCTAAAGGAATTTTTATAGACCATAAATGCAAAAATCCCGTTATTTCGTAGGCATCCGTCGTTTCTATATAGAGTCATCCCATTACCAGTCCGCATAAATGACAACCAAATGGTAATGGTACAGTTAAGTAACCAATATTTAGTATATAATTTTGAAATTGACTCCTATCACCTAATGACCGAATCAACATTGCATAAATGTAAGACGTGGCAATTGAATGAAAGAATGTGTGAAGGAAGTTGGCCTTGGAGTAGCACCAATGATAATGTATGTGAAATCACTCCACCTAAACAAAATAATCCGTCTAATTGCGTCTACAAAACGATTGTTGAGCTACAGTCATATTGGGTCGAGCTAGAGCGTAGTAGCAGTTGGTTGTTTAAGGTACCACCTCATACAAAGGCTAGAATTTAATGCAGCATTGGACCACAGGAGACGGTAGATATTCCGGAACAAGGAATTTTAAGCATTAGATCAGAGTGGACCCTTAGAGCAGAAGACAAAATATTAGTTGCTCACCATAGCATCCATTCAGAGTCTCATCAGTCTATTACTATACCACATATAGGCGATATTAGCGCAGTACCGAGCATAATATGGAATTCAGTAGGAGTTAAAGTGGTTAATCATACAGCAGAAATATCAAAATAAAATAGTGAGTTAAAATCCTTAAAAGAACATCACATCGAGTTTCTAGGGTTAAGCTTTCATCATGTTACTGGTCATGCTTCCCTAATATTAGTAATTATATAAATTATAATCCTTATAATATACGCTATAAGAAAACTGAATGTAACAAGAAGACTACAGACCATAACATTTGCCGCCCTTTTGCAGAATGTTTAAGAATAAAAATGTTAGTTTCTAAGGTTGCGATGTGTATAAATAAATATACTCATCGTCAGTAGAAATACATAAATGTTAACACTTGTAACAAAAATAGCCTATGCACCACACATCAAGGTACATAAGGTACCATCGTGTCAAGCATTAGAATAAGATCCCCCGACCCTAAGAATGTCACCCATAGAGTTTAAGAAACACTATATAAGCAGAAGAATTTTGTAAATAAATTGTTCAATATTCGAATTCACTAAATGAAGATTGGGTTTTTATTTCCTCTCCCCGGAATCCCTATTCAGTATGTCTCGTTAAATACTGAATGAACATTATTTTGGGGTGTTCAAGTTGTACTCACTTGATTTAATTTCCCCTTGAATGTTATTTTTACCTGTATATTTCTGTCATCTTGCGGTAAAGCCTGAATTGTTATCTTAAGTTGCTTTATCAAATTTTTGTAGTCCCTTTCTGTTATATCTGTTATATTTTTCTTTGTAAGAATGTTTATATAAATGATAAATATTAAAGCTTAGTCTCATTGAATTTTGGAAAAACCCTATTTTGGGTGTTCAAGTTGTACCAACTTAATTTAATTTTCCCTTGAATGTTGTCTTTACCTCTACATTTCTATCTTAAGGTGCAAAATCAAATTTTCGTAGTTCCTTTCTGTTAGATTAAATTTGGTTTAAGAATATATTTTGGTAATACTTTTAATTGTGTCAAAAACAAATATTCCGCTATATTGGTTAAATTAATATATAAAACATTAATATAAAATCTTAGTCTCATTAAATACTGAATGAGCATTATTTTTGGCTGTTCAAGTTGTACTAACTTGATTTAATTTCCCCTTGAATGTTGTTTTTACCTGCATATTTCAAATCATTTTCCGGTAAATTAAATATTGAATGAACACTATTTTTGTGTGTTCAAAATGTACCAACTTGATTTAATTTCCCCTTTAATGTTGTCTTTACCTGTATATTTCTGTCATCTTCTGGTAAAGCCTGAGTTGTTATCTTAATTTGCTTAATCAAATTTTCGTAGTGCCTTTCTGTTATATTTATATTACTAAGAATGACTATTTAAAAAATTAATATTAAAGCTAAGTCTCGTTAAATACTGAATTAACACTAATTGTTGGGAATTTAAGTTGTACTAACTTAATTAAATTTCCCCTTGAATGTTGTTTTTACCTGCACATTTCTATCATCTTCCCGTAAAGCCTGAATTGTTATCTTAAGTTGCTAAATAAAATTTTCGTAGTGCCTTTCTGTTAGATCTGTTATATTTTTGTTACTAAGAATATATTTTGGTAATACTCTTATTTGTGTCAAAAGCAGATTTTCCACTTTATTGGTTAAATTTTTATATAAGAGATTAATTTTTAAGCTTTTGTCATTTTCGAGTTTGGTTTTAAATAGTATTAGGAAATTTTGCTTCAGTTTATGAATTACAGATTCTTTTCTTATATCTTTGGTACTTTGAACTATATCGTAGTTCGAAAGTGATTCAAATTTTATATTGTTAAGGTCTATTATTTGGCATTTTTTTGTGGTATTTAAAAATCGGACAAAAGTATTATGGGCTGTTGCGATAGTGTTTGCAACAGAAACACGCGGTTTAATTTCCTGATTTGATATCTTCTTCTATTTTCTGCTGAAGATAGTTCTATTTGGCGTACCACTTGCGATCTTGCTGGCAGAATTGTTGAGTTATTACCAGAATTGAATGTTATTGGTACATAAATTGGGTACTTTCAATTTTGTGGTCCAAGTATAAACCAATCTTTTGAACTATTGTAATCTAATTTGCAATTAAATGTTATTATGAAACCTAATCCTATTATTCCATCGCATGGGATTGCGAAGTCTGAATGAAGCAGATGAAATTCGTATGGAATAATGTATTTGCTTGTTTGTAATACAATTGGGACTAGCCCTATGGAGTTTATTACTCCTTCTCCTATGCCTCGAATGTCTATAATTTTATTTCTTTGGATGTCATGAAAGACTTTAGAATTTTCTTTTAAGATAAAAATATTTGCACCTGTATCTAATAAAAATGTTATATCCTTGTTTGTTGCAACATTCTTAAGAGATACGAAATTATTAAGGCTAAGGCTGATGGTATAGACTTTACGACATAAGTTTGAGTATTTGGAGGACCTCTATTTTGGCCTTGAGGTCTATTATATCTGGCACCGTTATTGTAATTATAAATATTTTGGTAATTGCCTCTTCCTCGGTAATTACCCTGGTTGGCTAGCTCCGGTGTCAATCCATCGTTGATGTAAGCTCCTTCCAGAGACTTAGTCAATTTTTCTACCTCTAGGGTATATTGATTTGCGGTCTTATTCTTTTGTTGCAGGTTTAGGAGTTTGGCACAAATAACATTTACAGACTTTTTACTTTTACCTTTTACTGATTTTTTCAGTTGTGCAATTGTGGCTATAATTGTTTCCTCGTTGCTTATGAGATTGCGAGCATGACCTTTTAGTTTTGTTTTTATAAGGTTTATTGCCACTTGTTCATGAGTTCCTTTCAGAGAATCGAACAGAGTTAATGATTCGATAACGATCTGCAAATTTTCTGTCTTACCATCGAAGTCTGAAATCAGCGATGAGGCTAGTTTTAAGAAACTTTCCACCGTTTGTGCCATGTTTGAAATCGGTTTAATAGACTCTTTATCATCAAAATCCGACTCGATGTCTTGGTCAGTTTTGACTTAAACTGACTTATCGAAACTGCCTGGTGTACTGCGTATGCTTGGGAGAAATAGATGTAAAGTGTGCCTCTCAAATAAGTAACTAAGATTATGTCTTAATCTTAGTAACACGTCAGCTGCTTGTGTGAGATGTAACTGGGTCACTCTCTTTTCGTTTTTTTGTATAATTTCACGAATGCTATTATACACATTGATTAGAATCCGCACATGTTTTATTTTTGTTTTATTTGATATCGGTGCTTTCTTATTAAGACACATAAAATATTTATCAAATTCTTGGCGATTCTCTTTTTTGAAATGCGATATTTCTGAACATTCCATTAATTACAAATTTTTTTTTTATTATTTTAGACTTTGTCTAAATCATAAGCTCTACTTAGGTATCTTTTCCTAAGCGTTCCTTTGTACATTAAGTACGCCTTTCGGACTAGGTTCAGAGCTGTTGAATCGCTATAACCGCTAGTAAATAGTTTTGGACTCCTAACTTTGGATTCTCTGCCTCCCATTTTGGAAACGCAAATTTAATTAATAAATTTTTTTTTATTTATTTATTGGCTGCTGCACAGGTAAACTAGCAGAATGGAGAGTAAAGTGGTCCCTCGCAGTCGTTGGGGCAGGCTATTCTTGGTCTCGGTATTTCCTTAACTGGTTGTGAAGTTATTATTATCTTGGGTTTGGCCAAGTTTTGTATAGCTGTGTAGGGGATCGGTTGGCGGTTGTGGCTTGATTTTTTCTCTATTTTAATTGGTTTTTTATAAATTCAACCTCGGTGTGCAATTTCACCGAGGTGGTCCAATTTATTGAATTTGGGCTGTTTAACAGCTTTAAAAGTTCAGCCTTCCGGGCTTTTAGTTTTTTTACCACACCGCTTTTTTTCCCCATCACACTCTACTTACTTACTCATACTTTTTAATGTATTCATGTTCTAAGTCATAAACTAACAAAACTCTGTTCTATTCCTTATTAAAGAAAGTACCCTATTTCCTATCTTATAGCCGAAAATTTATATATCATAGTTATTCATAATTCATTCATTAAAATTTTTGTTTTATTTAAAAAAGAAATATTTTTTTTTTTGGGCTATATATATTGTCTATATATATATATATAAGTTAACACCATACAGCAGCATCAGAGGCTGCAGCAGCATCAGCCGCAGCGGCATCAACATCAGCAGCAGCAGCAACAGCGCCAGCTGCAGCTGCAGAAGCGGCAGCAGCAGATGCGGCAGCGAGCAGGAGGAGCAGCAGCAGAAGCGGCAGCAAGCAGTAGGAGCAGTAGCGAAATGCATGTGGACAAAACGGGCCAGGAGGGCGAAGCCGGAGGTGGCTGGGTGGAGAACACCCAAGAGAGATGAATAGAGGAAATAAACTATTATAATGTAAGATCGAACCAACGTCTTAATCATTGGGGGGACGAAAATCAAATCCTTGCTACTGCAAGGTGACCTCCTCAAATAAGAGGAAGTTAACTGGCCCGAGCAGGGACCGTCTTCCGTCGCGTCTTTAAATAATAAATTTTTTTTTTTTTTTCCTTGCCCATAAGTGCCTTAAACGAATGTGTTCCCAAAACAAATCGAATAAAAAAAAGTGAATGCAATTAAAAATGAATAAAAAAAGGTCTAATAGTCTTTTTCAAAAGTCAATTTCTTGTAAAAGCCCATCAAAAAATCAAAGTGGATGGTTACACAACAAAAGTACTGGAATCGCTGCCAAGAATTTGAGTATTGGATGATGAAACATTTCTTCGAATCTCAGCAAATACAATTTTTCAGTTGGTCTGCACGTGCCGAACAATTCAATAATTCTAGGTAATCTGCGGCCGCTGCGACTATCCTAAAATTCCTATGAAATAAAAGCAGCGCGAATCAAATAATTCAATTACTTTGCGTGTGCCAGAGTTTCTTGGAACCTTGACAAACGCAATAATTCTAGTTGGTCAGCGACTGCCGCTACGCACCTAAAATTCCTGCGAAACAAAAGCAGCGCAGATCAAATATTTTAATTATAATGCGTGTGTGTGTAGCAAACGCAATAATTCTAGTTAATCTGCGACAGTCGCAAAGCAGATAAAATTCCTTTGATATAAAGAAACGCAGAACAGCCCTTGATTTAATGTACAATTATCGTTTTAAGATCACTCTCTCTAAATCTGTCAAGCAGACAAGTCGTGGTATCACCTTGCCCATGATAAATAAATTCTCTGGCAATACATAAGTTAATTTTTGTTTTGTGTAACTGGGGTTCAAAACCCTGTCGGTGAATGGCATAGGTAAGAAATTGATAAAATAATCAAAAAATTTTTTTTTGTGTTGCCAAGTTAGATATAAAGTGTTGGTTTAAAAAAAAATAAAAATAAAGATTTAATTTTTTGTGTCCGGGGTTCAAATCTCCATCAGTGCATGATATAAATGAAAGAATATCCGCTAAAAATTAAAGTGGTTGGAACTCAAAAAGTTAATTTGAAAGTCGAATTTTGCATCCTCATTGGCGACATAATTGAATAAGGACTATAAAAAAAGAGAATAACATTCGTTGAGCAATTAATGAGCACTCGTGAACGTGGCGGTTGGCGGTCACCTATAAAAAAATTATTTAATGAGTGTCAAATCCACCGCGAGTGGCAAGTTTATGAAGAATAGAAAAAAATAAAAATGTGCAGGTATTGGTCACCAGTGGTGCTTCCCAACCAAGGTATCCTCCCGAGTGAGGGTGTGGAGTCACCTTCACCTAAGTAGGGATAATGGAGATCTCCCTCAACCGACATAGGGGGGCATCACGATAGACACCCTTGCGAAAATTAAAAACGAAAATATTCAAAAATTTAAAACAAAAAGCAAATAAAATTGTCAATTAACAAAATTAAAAAAAAAAAAAAAATTTGAAAAAGAGAAAAACAAACATATAAGAAATTAGATACATTTAACGACAACAATTTGTACATACAAACACTTATTCACATTTTTCATCTTTTCACATAGCACCATCGTTCTTTTATAGAATTTGAAGTCTTTGGAAAACGGAAGAACTGCAAACTACACTGTTATATTTGGAAAAAGAAGAAATACTTACAACATTAACATACGATAATTAAATAACGGGTGAGTGAAGAAGTTGCCTCTTAGAAATTGTACTTCGAATTTATCGTCGGGCGAATAAAAGCCACACATACCCAATTAAAGATAATTTTGATTCAGCAATAAAGAAGGTTTGAAAACAAAATTTAGTGAATAAAACGAAAAATCATACCCAATTTTTTTCTAGAAAAAATAAAATTATACTATTAAAATGAACTGAAAAAATTTATTGTTTTTATTTTTTTTTTAAAATCGAAAAACTGAAAAAATTTCTTTTTTTTTTAAATCAAAAAATAAGTTGGAGAACAGAAAAAAGTACAAACAATGGAAGAAATCAAACAGTCAATTACATGTTTGGTAGAACAAGTGGCAGTGTTGACCGAGAAGCTTAAAAAGCAAAAGAAGAAAGTAACAATCTTAGAAGATAGGCGTGGGGAAACTATGGTCGAAGTGGTTAGCCCACCCACTCGCGCAATAATCGAATATGACCTTATGCAGATATCAACCCTCTCTGATTGCGTAAAGGAGATAGAAATATTTTCAGGCGAAGCCTGTATGTAGGCCTATTCAGCGTACCCTACATAGAATACATTGATGCAGATAGAAAGGTGCGACAGTTTTTAATCGACACTGGCGCAAACAAAAACTTCATTAGTCTAGATCTTTCAGAGGGTGCTATTCAACTACAAAAGCCCTTCTTAGTACAATCAGCAAATGGACCCATAAAATTTCACAATACCTCAATGGACCTTTCTTCGCTCATCTGGGTAATGATAGTCCACTAACCTTTTTTACTCTTCCTAATTTAAAAAGTTTCGATGGCATTATAGGAGATGATACTCTAAAGAAATTGAAAGCGAAAATTGGTAGGGAACATAACGTCTTAATCATAGAACCGGGGGTGATAATACCACTTCTGAACCGGGAATCGATCCAACTTAATTTTGTGCTAGAAGGGCACCCCCAGGAAATCAAATCCATTATTGAGAAGCTAATTAATGAGTTCGCTTCCGTATTCGACCCGGTTACCCCTGGTGGCTTTGTGGAAACCCGAATCAAAGCAACAATTCGGACTAATACCCAAGAGCCCATTTATTCCAAGTTCTACCCCTATCCAGTCAACATGCGGGACGAGGTTGACCGACAAGTCGCCGAACTTCTTCGTGACGGCATGATACGACCCTCAGAAAGTTCCTATAATTCTCCAGCGTGGGTTGTCACTAAAAAACCAACACCAAATGGGGAACAACAGTTTCGTATGGTAATTGATTACAAACGATTAAATGCTGTCACAATACCAGACACCTATCCAAATCCTGACATTACATCTACGTAAGCTAGTTTAGGCAAGGCGAAACTCTTTACGAATCTCGACTTAACTTCGGGGTTCCATCAGATACATATGGATCCTGCGGACATTCCAAAAACCGCATTTTCAACTCTAAATGCAAAATATGAATTTCTCAGACTACCCTTTGGGCTTAAAAACGCTCCAGCCATATTCCAAAGACTGATCGACGATGTTCTTAGAGACTATATAGGAAAAATTTGTTATGTTTACATTGATGACATAATTGTTTTCAGTGCTACTTATGAAGAACATTGGCACAACCTCAGGGCAATATTTTCAAGGCTTCGTGAAGCAACCCTACAAGCAAATTTGGAGAAGACACACTTCCTGAAAACCAGTGTTGAATTCCTGGGCTATGTTGTCACATCTCAAGGGATTAATGTAGATAGGAAAAAAGTAGAGGGAATGTTAAAAATACCGCCTCCCACCATTCTAAAACAGCTCAAACCCTTTTTAGGCATGACATCATATAAGAAGATTCATCAAAGAATATGAGAAAATTGCCAAGCCCCTAACAAATCTCACCAGAGGAAAAAACGCACAAATCAAGGCCTCACAATCCAAGAAAGTTTCCATTGAGCTTGGTCCACTGGAACTAGAAGCGTTTAAAGACCTTAAGACCCTTCTTTCTTCATCGGAGGTTTTAGCTTTTCCAGATTTTACAAAACCTTTTCATCTTACTACCGATGCATCGGACTTTGCTCTCGGCGCCGTGTTGTCCCAAGTTAGCTCAGGAGAAGATCGTCTTATAGCATACATCTCAAGATCGCTTGACAAAACTAAAGCAAATTACGCCACCATTGAAAAGGAGATTTTAGCCATTGTTTGGGCTCTGGACAACCTACGAACGTTTCTATATGGGGCTGGCTGCATAAAAATCTATAGGGACCACCAGCCGCTTACGTATGCTATGAGCAATAGAAACTTCAATGCAAAGAATATAATCATGAGCTGATCTATAAACCGGGCAAGGCAAACGTGGTTGCGGATGCGTTATCGCGTATCCCCCATGCCCCCGACCAGTCGGACACGAATCTATTGGTCCTCCGTGACATGGACTCGTTGGCAACAATGTACAGTGGACAACAAGATGCTTCTGACCTTATTCCCCATATGGAGGTCCCAATAAATGTTTATAGAAACCAGATTATTTTCGAACCATCGCGATCTGTCTATTCTTGTATTAACCCACAACCCGGGTTCAAGCGTCACCTAGTTCCATTGAAAAAATTGACCACTTCAGAGATAACTAGCTTGCTAAAGATTTACATCAATCCATCTGTAATTAATGGAATAAAAATACCTGAAAGCCATTTACAGCTCCTACAAACATGTTACCTAGATTTCTTTGAAGATGTTATTCTCGAAGCAATTGATTACGAACATCGCAGAGCCCATAGAAATCCCGAAGAGGTCAGACGTCAGCTGTTAGAACGATGTTATTTCCCAAAAATGGCAAACAAAATAAAAGCGTTTACGGCAACTTGTCAGATCTGCAAGGCACAGAAATATGACAGACACCCTAATAAGCCCCTTCTACAGCCAACCCCTGTACCGAACTATCCGTGCGAAATTCTACACGTGGACGTCTTTATGTTGTAAAAGCACAAGTTTCTAAGCTGTATAGACAAATTTTCCAAATTCGCCAGGCTTTTCCCTCTAGAATCTAAATCGGCTCTCAAACTACGTGAAAAATTAGCAGAAGTGCTGATGTGATGTGTGAAGTGGTGATGGACAATGAGCGGGGCTTCCTTTGTCCAACAGTTCATAATTACTTAAGATCATTGGAAGTAGAGGTATACCACACCCCAACGCAGCGAAGCGAAGGAAACGGTCAAGTCGAAAAATTTCATTCAACATTCTTAAAAATCTACAGGTGTTTAAAAACAGAGTTTCCGTTACTTAAGGCAACGAAAATCGTGCCTATGTCAGTTGATAGGTATAATAACTCGGTCCACTAAGTGACGAAACGAAAACCGGTTGACATTTTTCTTGACAGGGTTTCCCGAATAAATTATCAAGGGCTAACAAATTTCAAACGCGAAACATTTGAGGACATCAAGGGGCTGATCGAACGTCGACAAGAAAATGCCATTAATAGACAAGTTAAAAACAAAAAACCCATTCAGTAAGCCGAAGGGGAAACAGTCTTTGTTAAAGATAAACAGATCAAAGGTAAGGAAAATAAGTTATACAGTAAAGAAGAAGTGCAGGAAAATATAAAAGTGACAGTTCGTACTAAGTCTGGTAAGCTCATTCACAAGGCACACCTTAAATCTAACTGTAAGCGTTCACATTTGGCACATTTGGCCTTACTACTATTAATTTTTCGTTGTTGCTGTTTTTTTTTACGGTTTTCTTTGGGTATGTCGCGAATAAAAAATTATTCGAAATCACTATCTTTTATCAAAATAATTAATAACTGGCACTCTTCACAAACCTGGTAAATAATAATAAACAATACCATTTAAGAATACTAACCTAACATTATAAGTAATATTTAATGTCTCCACCAACAAAGATGCCCACTCTACAACAGTCTGCTACAGCTCATTTCTTCAGCTCCTATACCACTCCAAAGCTCGCTCCGCTGACCTGCGCCATACCAACTTTACAATTGAAGATGCAAGACAAGGAGCTGCTCTGATTACGGATAACTATGCTGACAGGCCATTAAATGGACTAGGCAAAATGTAGACCGTTGCCTATCTTGCCGACCCAGAACCTATCGAGGGGGAGGAGTTAACACCATACAGCAGCATCAGAGGCTGCAGCAGCATCAGCCGCAGCGGCATCAACATCAGCAGCAGCATCAGCGGTGGCAGCAGCAGCAGCATCAGCGACAGCGGCAGCAGCAGCAGCAACAGCGCCAGCTGCAGCAGCAGAAGGGGCAGCAGAAGTAGCGGCAGCAGGAGGAGCAGCAGCAGAAGCGGCAGCGAGCAGGATGAGCAGTAGCGACAGGCGTGTGGACAAAACGTGCCAGGAGGCCGAAGCCGGACGTGGTTGGGTGGAGAACACCCAAGAGAGATGAACAGAGGAAATAAACTATTATAATGTAAGATCGAACCAACGTCTTGAACATTGGGGGGACGGAAATCAAATCCTTGCTACTGCAAGGTGACCTCCTCAAATATGTATCGGAGAGTTGAGGATTTAAGGGATTCGTGAATCGTTGATTCCATTATTGGCTTCCATTTTCGTCACTATGTTTGTGCAGCGAGTCTCGACGTGCTTTCAGGTTGAATTCCAGAAGGAAAAGAGACTGAATTCTCTCAACCGCACACCGAGCCACACTCGATGACACTGCCATCGCACATATCTAGTGTTAAACAGTTTTACATCAGTCATGATATTCATTACTTAACACTGATCAATTCGCCTTAACAGTAGGCTCAAAATTCAAATTATTAGACAAATTACACATCCTCGTGTAGCAGAAGTATGAACCACCTTTACCGTCTCCGACACATCTTTTTCTATTTGCCTATTTCAACATTCGTTTGTTCATATTTCTTTTACAATTCATTAAACATTACAATGTTTTCAATATTTTCTTATTTTATAACCTCCACATTTTCATTCTTATCAAACAACATTTTCGCTTTTAGTTTTACAAACATTCTCTTTTCTTTATGTTCTCATTTACGTTTCAAGAATCCACGGCAAGGTACCACCACGTAGCATCGACAACAACACTCTTTTCAAAAAGATCATTCCCATAGTGCCTCATTCACTAGTCCATACGGTCTGCTTCACCCGACTCTTTATCACAGTCCTTTCCAACTGTTTCCATACGGTCTGTTTCACCTGTTCCACCACAGTCTCTTCCGATTGGGCCATTACGGTCTGTTTCACTCGTTTCGCCAGATGAATCAAACTCATCTCCGTCGATATCCAGCTCGCTTGGTACCTGCACCTCTGGCATTCTCCGTAAACTATCATGTGGGTACTTATACTGTATTTTACTTGACATGGACTTCAACGTATATCTATCGCCTTTTAATACTTCTATGACCATAAAAGGTCCACGAAACTTAGGGTCCAACTTAGTCTGTTGTCGCTCACTATTTTTGATCAGAACATAATTTCCCTTACTGAATCTGACTACTTTTGCCTTGGTCCAACTTAGTCTGTTGTCGCTCACTATTTTTGATCAGAACATAATTTCCCTTACTGAATCTGACTACTTTTGCCTTGCCTTATCAAATCTAAGTTTGTCATAGCTTGCTGCATTGTCCATATTTCTTGTAGCCTGAGATCTTTGTTCATTTAAGTCTATCGCTGTCTCATCATCATCAATGGGAACTAATCCCAATGGTCGAGCACTCTTACCGATTAATAATTCTAACGGACTCGATTTTGTAACTCGATTAACTGTACAGTTTAATGCTAATTGAACGTCCTCTATAGCATCTTGCCATGAACGCTCACTGGATTCAACGATAGTTAATAGATTTTTAAAGTGCTCATCACTCTTTCGACCTGTCCATTTGCCCGTCTAGTACCTGTCGCTATCAGGTGAAGCTGAATTTTCTGAGAAGCACAGAATTCGACCAATTTCGATCCCGTAAAACCTCTGCCTTGATCAGCCACTAATCGAGCAGGTACTCCAAAAAGCGCAATCGATGACTTTAATGCGTCAATACAACTAACTGCGTCAAGCTTATAAATGTGGCACAAATAAACTTATTTTGTAAAACCATCGATTTGAACCATCACATACTCTTTACGATCGTTCTTCCCACTTTGTTTTCCAGTGATATCTATATGCAACGTGTGCTAATCTTAGGAATCGAATGCAGTTCCACTTGAACTTTTCCGGAAGTTGATTTTGTCGCCCTACAAGTGATGCCATTCTCTACAACCTTTCGAACGTACTTCGCCATTCCCGTAAACCAGTAATGCTCGTACACTTTATCTAGGGTTTTTTCCCAACCTAAGTATAAGATCGATTCACTGTACTTGGTTTATTACAGGCCATCTAAAGGTTCTAGGAATGACTGGCAAACAACGAGTCCTACAATTTCTTTGAATTTTTCTGTAAAGCACATTAGCTCTACATCTTTAGAAAGTTCACCCTCACTCAACTTGTTAATTGTTTGCAAAATATCCTGATCACGTTGTTGTCCGGCTTGAATCCAATTTTCAGAAATTTCCATCAACTGTACATTTTTGCTACAATTTTATTTTAATTCTCTTTTTCTCATCGGCAAAGTATTCCTTGACAGAAAATCTACATGGGCCATACGTTTGCCTTCGCGATATTGAATATCAAAATCGAATGCTAGAAGGAATGCCCACCAGCGATACACTCTAGGTGATAGCTTAATTTTTGTTCTAGAAGCCTTTAACGAATTACAATCAGTAAAAATGACAAACCTATTACCATGTAGATAATGTCTAAAGTGTTTTACTGCATTAACTACCGCGAGTGTTTCTAACTCATAAGACGTGTATTTCGATTCACACACACTAGTAGTTTTACTGAAATATTACCAAGACTGGTTTGCTTGTAAGGATATCAATAATCTGTTTGCGAACCTTCTCATGTTCATTCGTTCAATCAAAATTCATTTTAATAGATGTAAGAGAGTAAAGAGGTTTCAATCGCTGGAGAATCCTGGTATAAATTGACGAAAATACAAAGCCAATCCTATAAATTGCCTCAATGGTGTAATTTACCTGGGTGGTGGCAATGCGCTTAATGCTTAATTTTACGCAAATTTGGACGAATCTCACCCGCCTGAATCAAATGTAATCGGAAAATTCTCACCTCGGTGCAACATAATTGCTTTTGGTTCATCAACAACACATAGGTTAACCCTCTTATGCACACGTGATCCTGCGTCACCATCCGAACTCTTGGGGCATTGAGTAGAGATCTGTCCCGGCTCGTGACATCGATAGCATGTCACGACTTTAGCACGCACTGACGAAGCTCGATGATCTTCTCCAGATGTAGAAGGTTTCTGCACTCTGCATTCCAACTTCCTGTGTCCAAGCTTCCCACACGAGTAACATTTGATTGGCAATGTTTTAGCACGCTTTGCAATTGAATAATCGTCTGAAGAGCTGGACCGCTTATTGTCAAACGAAGGACTTGTAACTCGGACTGTAAGTCTTGTCTGCTGCGAATAGTCCCTGTGTATGCAATTTGTTGTAGTCTGCGGTCATAGTTTGCTAAATGACCAAGAACAACCGATGCAACAATTTGCTCATGGTCCATGCCACGCCATTTTGTTAAAAGTGACGTCATTAGCCGACTCGCACACACGGCACACACAGCAAATTCAAAATAGTTGCGGCCGGTGTCTCTGAGTTTTTGTATCTTTGCTCGAAAAACTGTCTAAATTGTTCCCATGTGATGCCTGGGTAGAAAATCTGCGATACCCACTGCGAAGAGCTTCCTTCCAATGACTTCGTCAAAGCCAAAATTAACGCACTGCAATGGTTGCAATGGTTTTTGTCCACCGTAGCACACCATTGCGTGGCGTTGGCTCCAGCAGCGTCGGAGTTAAATTTCGGTAGATCAATTTCACCATCTTGTCGAGACTCACTAGGCGATGGACGAAAAGTTTTTGCTAGCTCCCAGAAGTTTCGATTTTGTTGTTCTAATAAAATGCGAAACTGCTCCTCATTTATTGTTTCTCTTGAGTTAGATCCCACTTCTGATATCGGCGAGTTAAGGATTTCAGGGATTCCTGAATCGTTGATTCCATTATTGGCTTCCATTATTGTCACTAGGGTTGTGCAGCGAGTCTCGACGTGCTCTCAGGTTAAATTCCAGAAGGAAAAGAGAGAAGATTCATTACTTAACACTGATCAATTCGCCTTAACAATAGGCACAAAATTCAAATTATTAGAAATGCCTAATTCAATCTCCGACATATGTATATATTTTTTTTATGTGTTTTTTTTTTTTTACATTTATTAAATGCAGCACATTAGTGCTTAGGCTATAGGTGAGTGTCTGTGTGTGTGTGTAAGTTGTAATTGTTCATCACATTGAATTATTATTATTATTATTATTTGTATATAAATTTAATTTTTTGTGCAGTTTACAGGTGTCCCTACCTATTTTATGCGTGTGGTTTTTAGGCCACACTCTAATTGAGCAACTTTAATGTCGCACAATTCTACATAAGTTTGTATAATTATATAAAAAAAAATATGCATCGCAATGGAATGGAAAAAAATATGCAACGCAGTGCATAGCTAAAAATAATTTGTTGGGCGTTCTTTGTTACGCTGTCGGTTCACCAGTCCTGGGTCTGACTTGATGCGCTAGACGATGCTGGTGCTGGCTGCACAGGCTTATTTTTTCTCTTTTTTTTGGTGGGGGATCGGTGCTAGTGGCACAGGTGGATTCGGATCACATAGGGCAAACAAGAATTCTCACATGTTTTGCAATTCGCCTAGGCATTTGGCAACAATGTTGCGAAAATCCCCTTCCGAACACTCACAATGCTTGAAAAGTTGAGTCCATATCGATGGCAAACGCTGCGCCAAACCAGCCGGAGTTGTGGATAAAGATGCAAATACTTCCTTCACGAATGTAGCGGCAAATATTGCCGCTTTGGCTGGGCTTTAATTTCTTTTAATTTTAGCGGCAAATAAGTTTGCAAGCTACTAACAGATACGGCACCCAGAGCATGGGATGCAGCTGCCTTCACGTCCTCAGAAGTGGCTCCAAAGCTTTCAATTATGGTTTGAGCTCAGATCAAAGTGTCGCCCAATTTCACCAATTGTTAGATGGCAGAAAAATAATTTGAGTATCGTTGCGCTTCTGAAGCTCAGTTATCAATTTAGTAGCCAGTGGTGTGGCCACCTGGGGACATCGTTGGGCAAGAGTGATCGGCTGCCACGGTCGCCATGTAAGAATAAGTAGTTGCTGTTTATTTGATGGTAAAAACCGAATGTTCTTTTCAATTTATTCAATTAATTCTTAAGGCTAAAACCGCATAGCTGCGCTGCCGGTTTCGCCAGCAGCGGGACGGTTTCGTAAATATGTATATCTTGTAGGGCTCTGCCGCTCAAAGCAGCGGCGGAGCGGGAGCATGTAGCATGGCGTGTGTATGTATGTGTGAAGTATGTATGCTGAAGGCATTGGACTGCGCATGTGAACCTTAGTGCTTTCGCTGCAGATCTCACGCTGTAGGCCAGTCCACATATAAGTGGCTGATCATATTTCGGCATTGGTCTTGGCTGGGTTATGTAAGCGAGTGACAAATTGTCACTTTGTTTATGCGCTCATACTCTATCTTTTAGTTTGGGCATATGACCACTTGTTATATTGTATATTTTACAATACTCTGGGCATATGCATTTCTGTCATACAACATACTACAGATGTTTTTACCTGCATATTTCAATCGTCTTCCGGTAAAGCCTGAATTGTTATCTTAAGTTGCTTAATCAAACTTTCGTAATGCCTTTCTTTTAAATCTGTTATATTTTTATTACTAAGAATATATTTTGGTTAAAATTTTATTTGTGTCATAAACAGACTTTCCGCTTTATTGGTTAAATGTTTATATAAAATTTTTATATTATTGCTAAGTCTCGTTAAATACTAAATGAACATTATTTTTGGGTGTTCAAGTTGTACTATTTTGATCTAATTTCCCCTCTTTACCTGTTTAGTTCTATTACCTTCCGGTAAGGCCTGAATTGTTATCTTAAGTTTTCGTAGTGCCTTTGTTAAAAATTTATAAATGTTCTAGAACAATGCACGCATGTTACATAGTTTGTATCCACACATACATGTATATTATTTCTAAGTAATTTCTGCCATACATGTATATGCACACATGCCTATACTGCCTATTATTTTCTGCCTGCGTTTACGGGTAGCATCCTCAAACCCTCCTAACAGGTTATGGGCCCAGGAGCGGTTATAGGTAGAAAGAATAAAAGACAGTGATCGGTTTTTGTGACAAAGTGTAGTGCACAAATAATTAAAGTTACGAACTTTATGTAAAAGAAAAGAGACTCAGACAAGATGAGTAATTTGTATCATATTGAGAAGTTGGATGAAAAGAACTTTGATTCTTGGAGCATACAAATGCGAAGTGAAATGCGAAATGCGAATGCTTGTTCACTCCGATTTGTGGGATGTGACGTGTAATCCAATGCCCACGGAGGCAGCGGATGCTGCAAATCTGGCAGCAGCAGATCGCAAGGCATTAGCAACAATAACGCTAAGTGTAAAGCCATCGCAACTGGCATATATAAAGAACTGTGAAACAGCAAATGCGGCATGGACAAAACTATGAGATGTTCATCAGCCAAAGGGACCAGTGCGAAAAGTGTCGCTTTACAAGAAACTATTAAGTTTGCGCTTCTTGGATGGTCAAGGTATGCCAAGTTATTTAAATTCATTCTCTGAGATTTTGGATCAGCTTGCAGATGTTGGTATTGAGATGAATGATGAGTTACGAACCATCATTTTGTTATCTAGTTTGCCAGATAAATTTGAAAATTTCGTTGTCGCCATAGAGACGCGCGACAATTTGCCCAGTTTTGATATTCTTTGCATAAAATTGAAGGAAGAAGCAGAGAGAAAAAGTCTTACGGAGCGAAAGAAAATAGGCAAGAGGCATTCATCGTGTCACAGAACAGACACACATACCAACAACCAAACAAAAGTCGAACGCAAATTACTTGCTTCAAATGTGGCAAGCGAGGGCATGTAAAGGCACAATGCAATACAGAGAGAGAAAGCAAAAGAGAGACCCAAAGAGAGACCCAAAGAGAGACCAAATATAAAGAGAGTACAGAGAGCAAGCAATGCAGCTTAATAAATGTCTTGGAGACGGAGAGCATTGCAAAGAGATGGTGCTTAGACTCTGGCGCAACCAGCCATATGTGTTGCGACAAAAATATGTTCTCAGAATTTGAGGCACATAAAGAGAAGATCAGTTTGGCAAATGCGGGTATTTTATATGCAGAAGGCAAAGGAAAAGTTAATTTGCAAACTAACTTGTTCAAATTAACATTAAATAATGTACTCTACGCTGAGTATAACAGCGAGGTGTATTTTGGAAAACACGTAGCTAGAGTCATACAGCACGGCAAATGTATTCTAAATGCTACCAGGGCTGGAAACTTATACGTTTTTGAAGCAAAAGTGGAAAACATCTTCGCAGCTATTGAAGATAATGGAGAGTTGTGGCACAGACGTCTTGGTCACCTCAATTACACAAGTCTGACGCAGATGAAGAATAAAAATTTGGTTCGTGGAATAACTGCAGAAAATATACATACAAACGTTCCTTGCAAAACTTGCATGTTAAGCAAAATACATGTGCAAACATTTCCAAAGGCAGCAGATAATCGAGCCAGTAAGATTTTGGAATTAATTCATAGCGACGTTTGTGGACCGTTTGGAAATAAATCACTTGGTGGTTTAAGATATTTCCTCACATTTATTGATGACAAATCCAGAAGAGTGTTCGTATATTTTCTAAAAGGCAAGGATGAAGTCTTCAGCAAGTTTGTAGATTTTAAAAACTTAGTGGAGCGGCAAACAGGAAAAAAGCTAAAATGCATTCGCAGCGACAATGGTCGGGAATATGTCAATAAGGCGTTTGATGAGTTTTTGAAACTACATGGAATTTCTCGACAGTTAACAATAGCCTACACACCACAGCAAAAAGGCGTTGCAGAGAGAGCTAATCGTACTCGGATGAAATGGTCAGATGTTTGTTGGCGCAGTCAGGATTGTGTGAGGCGTTATGGGCAGAAGCTATATACACGGCTGTATATCTTCGTAATCGATCTCCTAGAGTGCACTGATCAACCAATTACCAATGGAAGCGTGGACCGGTAAGAAACCTTGTATAAGTCATCTTAAAGTTTTTGGTTCCGTTGCAGTGGCATTGTCAAAGGGTAATCATGACAGCAAATTTCAACCAAAAGGAAAAGAGTATCGCGTGGTGGGCTACTCAAGAGAAGCCAAGGGTTACAGACTCTATGATGCAGAGACACGCAAAGTGGTTGAAAAGAGAAATGTACTTTTTGATGAGCGAGATCTCTTGGTGCAAAGTGGCAGTACGACTGTGACATTTGATTTGGCTGGACCTTATGGTCAAGATGAAGTTCCTTTTCTGGATCAGGAGGCGGAAGAAAATGATGCAGACGAACAAGAGGAAGAGTCTACAGAGTCAAGTAGCGGTGATGATTCTTTTCATAGCACAGATGAAAAGGAAGTTCTACATGTGGAAGAAGAACAACGAGTGGGTCCTGGAAGGCCGAAATTAATCAGGACGGGCAGACCTGGTCGCCCAAAGAAGCAGTACAACATCCTTGGATCTATAGTTGCAAGCGATGTGCCGATTCCAGCAACTTACGAAGAAGCGATGAGTGGGTCATATTCATCACAGTGGCGTGAAGCAATGGCTACGGAATATAAGTCTCTGGTCAAAAATGAGACGTGGGAGCTAGTGGAGTTACCAAAAAATCAGCCCTTAGTAGGATGCAAATGGGTTTTTAGCCTTAAAAAGGATGCTCAAGGAGGCTTAGAGCGGTTTAAGGCGCGGTTAGTTGCGAAAGGATGCTCCCAACAATTTGGTGTAAACTACACGGATACTTTTGCACCGGTATGCCGACTTGAGAGTGTGCGATTTGTTTTGGCACTAGCAGCAGAGTTGCAGTTATACTTACATCAGATGGACGTATGCACGGCGTATCTCAACAGCGATCTAAAAGACACGGTCTACATGAAGCAACCCCTGGGATACATCAATGAGAATAATCCAAAGGCAGTATTATTGCTCAAGAAGGCAATATATGGTTTGAAACAATCAGGAAGGGAACGGAATTCCAAGCTGCATGGCGTACTAATGGAAATAGGATTTAATCCATGTAGCAGTGAACCATGCTTATACCAAAAGCGTGGGGCAGGTGATTTGGCATTAATTCTTGTATACGTTGATGATTTACTTATAGCATGTCGATCGAAGCAAATGTTGGACAGCATCAAAGCAGCAATTTCTAATGCGTTTGACTGCACAGACAAGGGCGCAACAGAGCTATTTTTGGGCATGGAAATTCAGCGTGATGGTGATCTTGGGCCAATTACTTTGGGCCATTCTCAATATATCAAGGAGATGTTGAGGCGCTATGGGAATGAACATTGTAGAAGTGCGGCTACTCCTTTAGATGCAGGGCGTCAGGTGGCATGTGACAACATGATGTATTAACTAAGAATTTGCAAAAGAAGAAGCATAATGAATTTATGAATATGCTAAACTTAAAATGATATTGTAACTAATGCTTGCATTGAGGAAGGGTGTTAAAAATTTATGAATGTTCTAGAACAATGCACGTATGTTACATAGTTTGTATCCACACATACATGTATATTATTTATAAGTAATTTCTGTCATACATGTATATGCACACATACCACATTATTACTATGTATGTATTCTGCGCTTGCCTAACCGAATTATTGGCACGCGCTTAGTCTATAATAAACTTCTCAGTTGAACGCACGTCTTCTCTGCCTATTATTTTCTGCCTGCGTTTACGGGTAGCATCCTTAAACCCTCCCAACAGCCTTTCTATTACACCTGCTATATTTTTATTACTAAGAATATATTTTGGTAATACTTTTATTTTTGTCAAAAAAAGACTTTCCGCTATATTGGCTAAATGATTATACAAAAGATTAATATTAAAGCTAAGTCTTATTAAATAACGAATGAACATTATTTTTGGGTGTTCAAGTTCTACTGACTTGATATATTTTCCCCTTGAATGTTGTCTTTACCTGTATATTTCTATCGTCTTCCGGTAAAGCCAGAATTGTTATCATAAGTAGCTTAATCAAATTTTAGTAGGGCCTTTCTGTTAGATCTGTTATACTTTTATTACTAAGAATATATTTTGGTAATACTTTTATTTGTGTCAAAAACAGACATTCCGCTATATTGGGTAAATGATTATGTAAAAGAATAATATTAAAGCTACTCGTTTTGTTAAATACTGAATGAACATTATTTTTGGGTGTTCAAGTTGTACTATTTTGACCTAATTTCCCCTCTTTATATTTATAGTTCTATCACCTTCCGGTAAAGCCTTAATTGTTATCTTAAGTTGCTTAATCAAATTTTCGTAGTGCCTTTCTATTACATCTGTTATATTTTTATTACTAAAAATATATTTTGGTAATAATTTTATTTGTGTCAAAAACAGACTTTCCGCTTTATTGGTTAAATGATTATACAAAAGATTAATATTAAAGCTTAGTCTCATTAAATACTGAATGAACATTATTTTTGGGTGTTCAAGTTGTACTGACTTGATTTATTTTCCCCTTAAATGTTGTCTTTACCTGTATATTTCTATCGTCTTCCGGTAAAGCCTGAATTGTTATCTTAAGTTGCTTTATCAAATTTGCGTAGTACATTTCTATTACATCTGTTATATTTTTATTACTAAGAATATATTTTGGTAATACTTTTATTTTTGTCAAAAACAGACTTTCCGCTTTATTGGTTAAATGATTATACAAAAGATTAATATTAAGGCTTAGTCTCATTAAATACTGAATGAACATTGTTTTTGGGTGTTCAAGTTGTATTGACTTGATTTATTTCCCCTTTTTACCTGTATATTTCTATCATCTTTCGGTAGAGCCTGAATTGTTATCTTAAGTTGCTTAATCAAATTTTCGTAGTGCCTTTCTATTTTATCTGTTATATTTTTATTACTAAAAATATATTTTGGTAATACTTTTATTTGTGTCAAAAACAGACTTTCCGCTTTATTGGTTAAATGATTATACAAAAGATTAATATTAAAGCTAAGTGTCATTAAATACTGAATGAACATTATTTTTGGGTGTTCAAGTTGTACTATTTTGATCTTATTTCTCCTCTTTACCTGTATATTAATAACACCTTCCGGTAAAGCCTGAATTGTTATCTTAAGTTGCTTAATCAAATTTTCGTAGTGCCTTTCTATTACATCTGTTATATTTTTATTACTAAGAATATATTTTGGTAATACTTTTATTTGTGTCAAAAACAGACTTTCCGCTTTATTGGTTAAATGATTAAACAAAAAATTAATATTAAAGCTTAGTCTCATTAAATACTGAATCAACATTATTTTTGGGTGTTCAAGTTGTACTGACTTGATTTATTTCCCCTCTTTACCTGTATATTTCTATCATCTTTCGGTAGAGCCTGAATTGTTATCTTAAGTTGCTTAATCAAATTTTCGTAGTGCCTTTCTATTACATCTGTTATATTTTTATAACTAAGAATATATTTTGGTAATACTTTTATTTGTGTCAAAAACAGACTTTCCGCTTTATTGGTTAAATGATTATACAAATGAATAATATTAAAGCTTAGTCTCATTAAATACTGAATGAACATTATTTTTGGGTGTTCAAGTTGTACTGACTTGATTTAATTTCCCCTTGAATGTTGTCTTTACCTGTATGTTTCTATCGTCTTCCGGTAAAGCCTAAATTGTTATCTTAAGTTGCTAAATCAAATTTTCGTAGTGCCCTTCTGTTAGATCTGTTTTATTTTTATTACTAAGAATATATTTTGGTAATACTTATAATTGTGTCAAACAAAGACTTTCCGATATATCGGTTAAATGTTAAATACTGAATGAACATTATTTTTGGGTGTTTAAGTTGTACCATTTTGATCCTATTTCTCCTCTTTACCTGTATATTTCTATCACCTTCCGGTAAAGCCTCAATTGTTATCTTAAGTTGCTTAATCAAATTTTTGTAGTGCCTTTCTATTACATCAGCTATATTTTTATTACTAAGAATATATTTTGGCAATACTTTTAATTGTGTCAAACAAAGACTTTCCGATATATCGGTTAAATGTTAAATACTGAATGAACATTATTTTTGGGTGTTCAAGTTGTACCATTTTGATCCTATTTCTCCTCTTTACCTGTATATTTCTATCACCTTCCGGTAAAGCCTCAATTGTTATCTTAAGTTGCTTAATCAAATTTTTGTAGTGCCTTTCTATTACATCAGCTATATTTTTATTACTAAGAATATATTTTGGTAATACTTTTATTTGTGTCAAAAACAGACTCTCCGCTTTATTGGTTAAATGATTATACAAAAGATTAATATTGAAGCCTAGTCTCGTTAAATACTAAATGAACATTATTTTTGGGTGTTCAAGTTGTACTATTTTGATCTTATTTCTCCTCTTTACCTGTATATTTTTATCACCTTCCAGTAAAGCCTGAATTGTTATCTTAAGTTGCTTAATCAAATTTTCGTAGTGCCTTTCTTTTAGATCTGTTATATTTTTATTACTAAGAATATATTTTGGAAATACTTTTATTTGTGTCAAAAACAGATTTTCCGCTATATTGGTTAAATGATAATACAAAAGATTAATATTAAAGCTTAGTCTCATTAAATACTGAATGAACATTATTATTGGGTGTTCAAGTTGTACTGACTTGATTTAATTTCCCCTTGAATGTTGTCTTTACCTGTAAATTTCTATCGTCTTCCGGTAAAGCCTGAATTATTGTCTTAAGTTGCTAAATCAAATTTTCGTAGTGCCCTTCTGTTAGATCTGTTATATTTTTATTACTAAGAATATATTTGGGTAATGTTTATAATTGTGTCAAACAAAGACTTTCCGATATATCCGTTAAATGTTTATATAACATATTAATATTAAAGCTAAGTGTCATTAAATATTGAATGAACATTATTTTTGGGTGTTCAAGTTGTACTATTTTGATCTTATTTCTCCTCTTTACCTGTATATTAATAACACCTTCCGGTAAAGCCTGAATTGTTATCTTAAGTTGCTTAATCAAATTTTCGTAGTGCCTTTCTATTACATCTGTTATATTTTTATTACTAAGAATATATTTTGGTAATACTTTAATTTGTGTCAAAAACAGACTTTCCGCTTTATTGGTTAAATGATTATACAAAAGATTCATATTAAAGCTTAGTCTCATTAAATACTGAATGAACATTATTATTGGGTGTTCAAGTTGTACTGACTTGATTTAATTTCCCCTTAAATGTTGTCTTTACCTGTATATTTCTATGGTCTTTCGGTAAAGCCTGATTATCTTAAGTTGCTTTATCAAATTTTCGTAGTGCATTTCTATTACATCTGTTATATTTTTATTATTAAGAATATATTTTGGTAATACTTGTATTTGTGTCAAACAAAGACTTTCCGATATATCGGTTAAATGTTTATATAAAAATAATATAAAAGCTAAGTTTCGTTAAATACTGAATGAACATTATTTTTGGGTGTTCAAGTTGTTTTGGCTTGATTTAATTTACCCTTGAATGTTGTCTTTACCAGTATATTTCTGTCATCTCCAGGAAAGCCTGAACTGCTATCTTAAGTTGCTTAATCAAATTTTGGTAGTGCTTTTCTTTAAGATATGTTATATTTTTATTACTAAAAGTATATTTTGTTAATACTTTTATTTGTGTCAAAAATAGACTTTCCGCTATATTGGTTAAATGATTATACAAAAGATTAATATTAAAGCTTAGTCTCATCAAATACTGAATGAACATTATTATTGGGTGTTCAAGTTGTACTGACTTGATTTAATTTCCCTTGAATGTTGTCTTTACCTGTATATTTCTATCGTCTTCCGGTAAAGCCTGAATTGTTATCTTAAGTTGCTTTATCAAATTTTCGTAGTGCCTTTCTGTTAGATCTGTTATATTTTTATTACTAAGAATATATTTTGGTAATACTAATAATTGTGTCAAACAAAGACTTCCCGATATATCGGTTAAATGTTTATATAAAATATTAATATTAATGCTACGTCTCGTTAAATATTGAATGAACATTATTATTGGGTGTTCAAGTTGTACCATTTTGATCCTATTTCTCCTCTTTACCTGTATATTTCTATCACCTTCCGGTAAAGCCTGAATTATTATCTTAAGTTGCTAAATCAAATTTTCGTAGTGCCCTTCTGTTAGATCTGTTATATTTTTATTACTAAGAATATATTTGGGTAATCCTTATAATTGTGTCAAACAAAGACTTTCCGATATATCGGTTAAATGTTTATATAACATATTAATATTAATGCTACGTCTCGTTAAATATTGAATGAACACTATTTTTGGGTGTTCAAGTTGTACAAACTTGATCTTATTTCCCCTCTTTACCTGTATATTTATATCATCTTTCGGTAGAGCCTGAATTGTTATCTTAAGTTGCTTAATCAAATTTCGTAGTGCCTTTCTATTACATCTGTTATATTTTTATTACTAAGAATATATTTTGGTAATACTTTAATTTGTGTCAAAAACAGACTTTCCGCTTTATTGGTTAAATGATTATACAAAAGATTCATATTAAAGCTTAGTCTCATTAAATACTGAATGAACATTATTATTGGGTGTTCAAGTTGTACTGACTTGATTTAATTTCCCCTTGAATGTTGTCTTTACCTGTAAATTTCTATCGTCTTTCGGTAAAGCCTGATTATCTTAAGTTGCTTTATCAAATTTTCGTAGTGCATTTCTATTACATCTGTTATATTTTTATTATTAAGAATATATTTTGGTAATACTTTTATTTGTGTCAAACAAAGACTTTCCGATATATCGGTTAAATGTTTATATAAAAAATAATATAAAAGCTAAGTTTCGTTAAATACTAAATGAACATTATTTTTGGGTGTTCAAGTTGTACTGGCTTGATTTAATTTACCCTTGAATGTTGTCTTTACCAGTATATTTCTGTCATTTTCCAGGAAAGCCTGAACTGCTATCTTAAGTTGCTTAATCAAATTTTGGTAGTGCTTTTCTTTAAGATATGTTATATTTTTATTACTAAAAGTATATTTTGTTAATACTTTTATTTGTGTCAAAAACAGACTTTCCGCTATATTGGTTAAATGATTATACAAAAGATTAATATTAAAGCTTAGTCTCATTAAATACTGAATGAATATTATTATTGGGTGTTCAAGTTGTACTGACTTGATTTAATTTCCCCTTGAATGTTGTCTTTACCTGTATATTTCTATCGTCTTCCGGTAAAGCCTGAATTGTTATCTTAAGTTGCTTTATCAAATTTTCGTAGTGCCTTTCTGTTAGATCTGTTATATTTTTATTACTAAGAATATATTTTGGTAATACTAATAATTGTGTCAAACAAAGACTTTCCGATATATCGGTTAAATGTTTATATAAAATATTAATATTAATGCTACGTCTCGTTAAATATTGAATGAACATTATTATTGGGTGTTCAAGTTGTACCATTTTGATCCTATTTCTCCTCTTTACCTGTATATTTCTATCACCTTCCGGTAAAGCCTGAATTGTTATCTTAAGTTGCTTTATCAAATTTTCGTAGTGCCTTTCTATTACACCTGTTATAGTTTTATTACTAAGAACATATTTAACTAATTAAACTTTTATTTGTGTCAAAAACAGACTTTCCGCTATATTGTTTAAATGATTATACAAAAGATTAATATTAAAGCTTAGTCTCATTAAATACTGACTGTACATCATTTTTGGATTTGCAAGTTGTACTGACTTGATTTAATTTCCCCTTGAATGTTGTCTTTACCTGTGTATTCCTTTCGTCTTCCGGTAAAGCCTGAATTGATATCTTAAGTTGCTAAATCAAATTTTCGTAGTGCCTGTCTGTTAGATCTGTTATATTCTTATTACTAAGAATATATTTTGGTAATACTTTTAATTGTGTCAAGCACAGCCATTTCGCTATATAGGTTCAGTGTTTATATACAAGATTAATAATAAAGCTACGCCTCGGTAAATACTGAATGAACACTATTTTTGGGTGTTCAAGTTGTACAAACCTGATCTTATTTCCCCTCTTCACCTGTATATTTCTATCATCTTCCGGTAAAGCCTGAATTGTAATCTTAAGTCGCTTAATCAAATTTTCGTAGCGCCTTTCTATTATTTCGGTCATTTTTATACCAAAGAATTTATTTTGGTAATACTTTTATTTGTGTCAAAAACAGACTTTCCGATATATTGGTTAAATGATTATACAAAGTATTAATATTAAAGCTTAGTCTCATTAAATGCTGAATGAACATTATTTTTGGGTGTTCAAGTTGTACTGACTTGATTTAATTTCCCTTGAATGTTGTCTTTACCTGTATATTTCTATCGTCTTCCGATAAGCCTGAATTGTTATCTTAAGTTGCTAAATCAAATTTTCGTAGTGCCTTTCTGATAGATCTTATATTATTATACTAAGAATATATTTTGGTAATACTTTTAATTGTGTCAAACAAAGACTTTCCGATCTATCGGTTAAATGTTTATATAAAATATTAATATTAATGCTACGTCTCGTTAAATATTGAATGAACACTATTTTTGGGTGTTCAAGTTGTACCATTTTGATCTTATTTCCCCTCATTACCTGTATATTTCTATCATCTTTCGGTAGAGCCTGAATTGTTATCTTAAGTTGCTTTATCAAATTTTCGTAGTGCCTTTCTATTACATCTGTTATATTTTTATTACTAAGAATATATTTTGGTAATACTTTAATTTGTGTCAAAAACAGACTTTCCGCTTTATTGGTTAAATGATTATACAAAAGATTAATATTAAAGCTTAGTCTCATTAAATACTGAATGAACATTATTATTGGGTGTTCAAGTTGTACTGACTTGATTTAATTTCCCCTTGAATTTTGTCTTTACCTGTATATTTCTATCGTCTTCCGGTAAAGCCTGAATTGTTATCTTAAGTTGCTTTATCAAATTTTCGTAGTGCATATCTATTACATCTGTTATATTTTTATTACTAAGAATATATTTTGGTAATACTTTTATTTGTGTCAAACAAAGACTTTCCGATATATCGGTTAAATGTTTATATAAAATATTAATATTAATGCTACGTCTCGTTAAATACTGAATGAACATTATTTTTGGGTGTTCAAGTTGTACAAACTTGATCTTATTTCCCCTTTTTACCTGTATATTTCTATCATCTTTCGGTAGAGCCTGAATTGTTATCTTAAGTTGCTTTATCAAATTTTCGTAGTGCCTTTCTATTTTATCTGTTATATTTTTATTACTAAAAATATATTTTGGTAATACTTTTATTTGTGTCAAAAACAGATTTTCCGCTTTATTGGTTAAATGATTATACAAAACATTAATATTAAAGCTAAGTGTCATTAAATACTGAATGAACATTATTTTTGGGTGTTCAAGTTGTACTATTTTGATCTTATTTCTCCTCTTTACCTGTATATTAATAACACCTTCCGGAAAAGCCTGAATTGTTATCTTAAGTTGCTTAATCAAATTTTCGTAGTGCCTTTCTATTACATCTGTTATATTTTTATTACTAAGAATATATTTTGGTAATACTTTTATTTGTGTCAAATACAGACTTTCCGCTTTATTGGTTAAATGATTATACAAAAAATTAATATTAAAGCTTAGTCTCATTAAATATTGAATGAACACTATTTTTGGGTGTTCAAGTTGTACAAACTTGATCTTATTTCCCCTCTTTACCTGTATATTTATATCATCTTTCGGTAGAGCCTGAATTGTTATCTTAAGTTGGTTTGTGAAATTTTCGTAGTGCTATTTTGATCTTATTTCTCCTTTTTACCTGTATATTAATAACACCTTCCGGAAAAGCCTGAATTGTTATCTTAAGTTGCTTAATCAAATTTTCGTAGTGCCTTTCTATTACATCTGTTATATTTTTATAACTAAGAATATATTTTGGTAATACTTTTATTTGTGTCAAAAACAGACTTTCCGCTTTATTGGTTAAATGATTATACAAAAGATTAATATTAAAGCTTAGTCTCATTAAATACTGAATGAACATTATTTTTGGGTGTTCAAGTTGTACTGACTTGATTTAATTTCCCCTTGAATGTTGTCTTTACCTGTATGTTTCTATCGTCTTCCGGTGAAGCCTAAATTGTTATCTTAAGTTGCTAAATCAAATTTTCGTAGTGCCCTTCTGTTAGATCTGTTTTATTTTTATTACTAAGAATATATTTTGGTAATACTTATAATTGTGTCAAACAAAGACTTTCCGATATATCGGTTAAATGTTAAATACTGAAAGATCATTTTTTTGGGTGTTTAAGTTGTACCATTTTGATCCTATTTCTCCTCTTTACCTGTATATTTCTATCACCTTCCGGTAAAGCCTCAATTGTTATCTTAAGTTGCTTAATCAAATTTTTGTAGTGCCTTTCTATTACATCAGCTATATTTTTATTACTAAGAATATATTTTGGTAATACTTTTAATTGTGTCAAACAAAGACTTTCCGATATATCGGTTAAATGTTAAATACTGAATGAACATTATTTTTGGGTGTTCAAGTTGTACCATTTTGATCCTATTTCTCCTCTTTACCTGTATATTTCTATCACCTTCCGGTAAAGCCTCAATTGTTATCTTAAGTTGCTTAATCAAATTTTTGTAGTGCCTTTCTATTACATCAGCTATATTTTTATTACTAAGAATATATTTTGGTAATACTTTTATTTGTGTCAAAAACAGACTCTCCGCTTTATTGGTTAAATGATTATACAAAAGATTAATATTAAAGCCTAGTCTCGTTAAATACTAAATGAACATTATTTTTGGGTGTTCAAGTTGTACTATTTTGATCTTATTTCTCCTCTTTACCTGTATATTTTTATCACCTTCCAGTAAAGCCTGAATTGTTATCTTAAGTTGCTTAATCAAAATTTTCGTAGTGCCTTTCTTTTACATCTGTTATATTTTTATTACTAAGAATATATTTTGGAAATACTTTTATTTGTGTCAAAAACAGATTTCCGCTATATTGGTTAAATGATTATACAAAAGATTAATATTAAAGCTTAGTCTCATTAAATACTGAATGAACATTATTATTGGGTGTTCAAGTTGTACTGACTTGATTTAATTTCCCCTTGAATGTTGTCTTTACCTGTAAATTTCTATCGTCTTCCGGTAAAGCCTGAATTATTATCTTAAGTTGCTAAATCAAATTTTCGTAGTGCCCTTCTGTTAGATCTGTTATATTTTTATTACTAAGAATATATTTGGGTAATGCTTATAATTGTGTCAAACAAAGACTTTCCGATATATCGGTTAAATGTTTATATAACATATTAATATTAAAGCTAATTGTCATTAAATACTGAATGAACATTATTTTTGGGTGTTCAAGTTGTACTATTTTGATCTTATTTCTCCTCTTTACCTGTATATTAATAACACCTTCCGGTAAAGCCTGAATTGTTATCTTAAGTTGCTTAATCAAATTTTCGTAGTGCCTTTCTATTACATCAGCTATATTTTTATTACTAAGAATATATTTTGGTAATACTTTTATTTGTGTCAAAAACAGACTCTCCGCTTTATTGGTTAAATGATTATACAAAAGATTAATATTAAAGCCTAGTCTCGTTAAATACTAAATGAACATTATTTTTGGGTGTTCAAGTTGTACTATTTTGATCTTATTTCTCCTCTTTACCTGTAATTTTTATCACCTTCCAGTAAAGCCTGAATTGTTATCTTAAGTTGCTTAATCAAAATTTTCGTAGTGCCTTTCTTTACATCTGTTATATTTTTATTACTAAGATATATTTTGGAAATACTTTTATTTGTGTCAAAAACAGATTTTCCGCTTTATTGGTTAAATGATTATACAAAAGATTCATATTAAAGCTTAGTCTCATTAAATACTGAATGAACATTATTATTGGGTGTTCAAGTTGTACTGACTTGATTTAATTTCCCCTTGAATGTTGTCTTTACCTGTATATTTCTATCGTCTTTCGGTAAAGCCTGATTATCTTAAGTTGCTTTATCAAATTTTCGTAGTGCATTTCTATTACATCTGTTATATTTTTATTATTAAGAATATATTTTGGTAATACTTTTATTTGTGTCAAACAAAGACTTTCCGATATATCGGTTAAATGTTTATATAAAAAAATAATATAAAAGCTAAGTTTCGTTAAATACTGAATGAACATTATTTTTGGGTGTTCAAGTTGTTTTGGCTTGATTTAATTTACCCTTGAATGTTGTCTTTACCAGTATATTTCTGTCATCTTCCAGGAAAGCCTGAACGGCTATCTTAAGTTGCTTAATCAAATTTTGATAGTGCTTTTCTTTAAGATATGTTATATTTTTATTACTAAAAGTATATTTTGTTAATACTTTTATTTGTGTCAAAAATAGACTTTCCGCTATATTGGTTAAATGATTATACAAAAGATTAATATTAAAGCTTAGTCTCATCAAATACTGAATGAACATTATTATTGGGTGTTCAAGTTGTACTGACTTGATTTAATTTCCCCTTGAATGTTGTCTTTACCTGTAAATTTCTATCGTCTTCCGGTAAAACCTGAATTATTATCTTAAGTTGCTAAATCAAATTTTCGTAGTGCCTTTCTGTTAGATCTGTTATATTTTTATTACTAAGAATATATTTTGGTAATACTAATAATTGTGTCAAACAAAGACTTCCCGATATATCGGTTAAATGTTTATATAAAATATTAATATTAATGCTACGTCTCGTTAAATATTGAATGAACATTATTATTGGGTGTTCAAGTTGTACCATTTTGATCCTATTTCTCCTCTTTACCTGTATATTTCTATCACCTTCCGGTAAAGCCTGAATTATTATCTTAAGTTGCTAAATCAAATTTTCGTAGTGCCCTTCTGTTAGATCTGTTATATTTTTATTACTAAGAATATATTTGGGTAATCCTTATAATTGTGTCAAACAAAGACTTTCCGATATATCGGTTAAATGTTTATATAACATATTAATATTAATGCTACGTCTCGTTAAATATTGAATGAACACTATTTTTGGGTGTTCAAGTTGTACAAACTTGATCTTATTTCCCCTCTTTACCTGTATATTTATATCATCTTTCGGTAGAGCCTGAATTGTTATCTTAAGTTGCTTAATCAAATTTTCGTAGTGCCTTTCTATTACATCTGTTATATTTTTATTACTAAGAATATATTTTGGTAATACTTTAATTTGTGTCAAAAACAGACTTTCCGCTTTATTGGTTAAATGATTATACAAAAGATTCATATTAAAGCTTAGTCTCATTAAATACTGAATGAACATTATTATTGGGTGTTCAAGTTGTACTGACTTGATTTAATTTCCCCTTGAATGTTGTCTTTACCTGTATATTTCTATCGTCTTTCGGTAAAGCCTGATTATCTTAAGTTGCTTTATCAAATTTTCGTAGTGCATTTCTATTACATCTGTTATATTTTTATTATTAAGAATATATTTTGGTAATACTTTTATTTGTGTCAAACAAAGACTTTCCGATATATCGGTTAAATGTTTATATAAAAAAATAATATAAAAGCTAAGTTTCGTTAAATACTGAATGAACATTATTTTTGGGTGTTCAAGTTGTTTTGGCTTGATTTAATTTACCCTTGAATGTTGTCTTTACCAGTATATTTCTGTCATCTTCCAGGAAAGCCTGAACGGCTATCTTAAGTTGCTTAATCAAATTTTGATAGTGCTTTTCTTTAAGATATGATATATTTTTATTACTAAAAGTATATTTTGTTAATACTTTTATTTGTGTCAAAAATAGACTTTCCGCTATATTGGTTAAATGATTATACAAAAGATTAATATTAAAGCTAAGTCTCATCAAATACTGAATGAACATTATTATTGGGTGTTCAAGTTGTACTGACTTGATTTAATTTCCCCTTGAATGTTGTCTTTACCTGTATATTTCTATCGTCTTCCGGTAAAGCCTGAATTGTTATCTTAAGTTGCTTTATCAAATTTTCGTAGTGCCTTTCTGTTAGATCTGTTATATTTTTATTACTAAGAATATATTTTGGTAATACTAATAATTGTGTCAAACAAAGACTTCCCGATATATCGGTTAAATGTTTATATAAAATATTAATATTAATGCTACGTCTCGTTAAATATTGAATGAACATTATTATTGGGTGTTCAAGTTGTACCATTTTGATCCTATTTCTCCTCTTTACCTGTATATTTCTATCACCTTCCGGTAAAGCCTGAATTATTATCTTAAGTTGCTAAATCAAATTTTCGTAGTGCCCTTCTGTTAGATCTGTTATATTTTTATTACTAAGAATATATTTGGGTAATCCTTATAATTGTGTCAAACAAAGACTTTCCGATATATCGGTTAAATGTTTATATAACATATTAATATTAATGCTACGTCTCGTTAAATATTGAATGAACACTATTTTTGGGTGTTCAAGTTGTACAAACTTGATCTTATTTCCCCTCTTTACCTGTATATTTATATCATCTTTCGGTAGAGCCTGAATTGTTATCTTAAGTTGCTTAATCAAATTTTCGTAGTGCCTTTCTATTACATCTGTTATATTTTTATTACTAAGAATATATTTTGGTAATACTTTAATTTGTGTCAAAAACAGACTTTCCGCTTTATTGGTTAAATGATTATACAAAAGATTCATATTAAAGCTTAGTCTCATTAAATACTGAATGAACATTATTATTGGGTGTTCAAGTTGTACTGACTTGATTTAATTTCCCCTTGAATGTTGTCTTTACCTGTAAATTTCTATCGTCTTTCGGTAAAGCCTGATTATCTTAAGTTGCTTTATCAAATTTTCGTAGTGCATTTCTATTACATCTGTTATATTTTTATTATTAAGAATATATTTTGGTAATACTTTTATTTGTGTCAAACAAAGACTTTCCGATATATCGGTTAAATGTTTATATAAAAAAATAATATAAAAGCTAAGTTTCGTCAAATACTAAATGAACATTATTTTTGGGTGTTCAAGTTGTACTGGCTTGATTTAATTTACCCTTGAATGTTGTCTTTACCAGTATATTTCTGTCATCTTCCAGGGAAGCCTGAACTGCTATCTTAAGTTGCTTAATCAAATTTTGGTAGTGCTTTTCTTTAAGATATGTTATATTTTTATTACTAAAAGTATATTTTGTTAATACTTTTATTTGTGTCAAAAACAGACTTTCCGCTATATTGGTTAAATGATTATACAAAAGATTAATATTAAAGCTTAGTCTCATTAAATACTGAATGAATATTATTATTGGGTGTTCAAGTTGTACTGACTTGATTTAATTTCCCCTTGAATGTTGTCTTTACCTGTATATTTCTATCGTCTTCCGGTAAAGCCTGAATTGTTATCTTAAGTTGCTTTATCAAATTTTCGTAGTGCCTTTCTGATAGATCTTATATTATTATACTAAGAATATATTTTGGTAATACTTTTAATTGTGTCAAACAAAGACTTTCCGATCTATCGGTTAAATGTTTATATAAAATATTAATATTAATGATACGTCTCGTTAAATATTGAATGAAAACTATTTTTGGGTGTTCAAGTTGTACAAACTTGATCTTATTTCCCCTCTTTACCTGTATATTTCTATCATCTTTCGGTAGAGCCTGAATTGTTATCTTAAGTTGCTTTATCAAATTTTCGTAGTGCCTTTCTATTACATCTGTTATATTTTTATTACTAAGAATATATTTTGGTAATACTTTAATTTGTGTCAAAAACAGACTTTCCGCTTTATTGGTTAAATGATTATACAAAAGATTAATATTAAAGCTTAGTCTCATTAAATACTGAATGAACATTATTATTGGGTGTTCAAGTTGTACTGACTTGATTTAATTTCCCCTTGAATTTTGTCTTTACCTGTATATTTCTATCGTCTTCCGGTAAAGCCTGAATTGTTATCTTAAGTTGCTTTATCAAATTTTCGTAGTGCATTTCTATTACATCTGTTATATTTTTATTACTAAGAATATATTTTGGTAATACTTTTATTTGTGTCAAACAAAGACTTTCCGATATATCGGTTAAATGTTTATATAAAATATTAATATTAATGCTACGTCTCGTTAAATACTGAATGAACATTATTTTTGGGTGTTCAAGTTGTACAAACTTGATCTTATTTCCCCTTTTTACCTGTATATTTCTATCATCTTTCGGTAGAGCCTGAATTGTTATCTTAAGTTGCTTTATCAAATTTTCGTAGTGCATTTCTATTACATATGTTTTATTTTCATTACTAAAAATATATTTTGGTAATACTTTTATTTGTGTCAAAAACAGATTTTCCGCTATATTGGTTAAAAGATTATATAAAAAAATAATATAAAAGCTAAGTTTTGTTAAATACTGAATGAACATTATTTTTGGGTGTTCAAGTTGTACTGGCTTGATTAAATTTACCCTTGAATGTTGTGTTTACCAGTATATTTCTGTAATCTTCCAGTAAAGCCTGAACTGTTATCTTAAGTTGCTAAATCATATTTTGGTAGTGCTTTTCTTTAAGATATGTTATATTTTTATTACTAAAAGTATATTTTGGTAATATTTTTATTTGTGTCAAAAATAGACTTTCCGCTATATTGGTTAAATGATTATACAAAAGATTAATATTAAAGCTTAGTCTCATTAAATACTGAATGAACATTATTATTGGGTGTTCAAGTTGTACTGACTTGATTTAATTTCCCCTTGAATGTTGTCTTTACCTGTATATTTCTATCGTCTTCCGGTAAAGCCTGAATTGTTATCTTAAGTTGCTTTATCAAATTTTCGTAGTGCCTTTCTGTTAGATCTGTTATATTTTTATTACTAAGAATATATTTTGGTAATACTAATAATTGTGTCAAACAAAGACTTTCCGATATATCGGTTAAATGTTTATATCAAATATTAATATTAATGCTACGTCTCGTTAAATATTGAATGAACATTATTATTGGGTGTTCAAGTTGTACCATTTTGATCCTATTTCTCCTCTTTACCTGTATATTTCTATCACCTTCCGGTAAAGCCTGAATTGTTATCTTAAGTTGCTTTATCAAATTTTCGTAGTGCCTTTCTATTACACCTGTTATAGTTTTATTACTAAGAACATATTTAACTAATTAAACTTTTATTTGTGTCAAAAACAGACTTTCCGCTATATTGTTTAAATGATTATACAAAAGATTAATATTAAAGCTTAGTCTCGTTAAATATTGAATGAACACTATTTTTGGGTGTTCAAGTTGTACAAACTTGATCTTATTTCCCCTCTTTACCTGTATATTTATATCATCTTTCGGTAGAGCCTGAATTGTTATCTTAAGTTGCTTAATCAAATTTTCGTAGTGCCTTTCTATTACATCTGTTATATTTTTATTACTAAGAATATATTTTGGTAATACTTTAATTTGTGTCAAAAACAGACTTTCCGCTTTATTGGTTAAATGATTATACAAAAGATTAATATTAAAGCTTAGTCTCATTAAATACTGAATGAACATTATTATTGGGTGTTCAAGTTGTACTGACTTGATTTAATTTCCCCTTGAATTTTGTCTTTACCTGTATATTTCTATCGTCTTCCGGTAAAGCCTGAATTGTTATCTTAAGTTGCTTTATCAAATTTTCGTAGTGCCTTTCTGTTAGATCTGTTATATTTTTATTACTAAGAATATATTTTGGTAATACTAATAATTGTGTCAAACAAAGACTTTCCGATATATCGGTTAAATGTTTATATCAAATATTAATATTAATGCTACGTCTCGTTAAATATTGAATGAACATTATTATTGTGTGTTCAAGTTGTACCATTTTGATCCTATTTCTCCTCTTTACCTGTATATTTCTATCACCTTCCGGTAAAGCCTGAATTGTTATCTTAAGTTGCTTTATCAAATTTTCGTAGTGCCTTTCTATTACACCTGTTATAGTTTTATTACTAAGAACATATTTATCTAATTAAACTTTTATTTGTGTCAAAAACAGACTTTCCGCTATATTGTTTAAATGATTATACAAAAGATTAATATTAAAGCTTAGTCTCATTAAATACTGACTGTACATCATTTTTGGATTTGCAAGTTGTACTGACTTGATTTAATTTCCCCTTGAATGTTGTCTTTACCTGTGTATTCCTTTCGTCTTCCGGTAAAGCCTGAATTGATATCTTAAGTTGCTAAATCAAATTTTCGTAGTGCCTGTCTGTTAGATCTGTTATATTCTTATTACTAAGAATAATTTAATTGTGTCAAGCACAGCCATTTCGCTATATAGGTTCAGTGTTTATATACAAGATTAATAATAAAGCTACGCCTCGGTAAATACTGAATGAACACTATTTTTGGGTGTTCAAGTTGTACAAACCTGATCTTATTTCCCCTCTTCACCTGTATATTTCTATCATCTTCCGGTAAAGCCTGAATTGTAATCTTAAGTTGCTTAATCAAATTTTCGTAGCGCCTTTCTATTATTTCGGTCATTTTTATTCCAAAGAATTTATTTTGGTAATACTTTTATTTGTGTCAAAAACAGACTTTCCGCTTTATTGGTTAAATGATTATACAAAAGATTAATATTAAAGCTTAGTCTCATTAAATACTGAATGAACATTATTATTGGGTGTTCAAGTTGTACTGACTTGATTTAATTTCCCCTTGAATGTTGTCTTTACCTGTATATTTCTATCGTCTTCCGGATAAGCCTGAATTGTTATCTTAAGTTGCTAAATCAAATTTTCGTAGTGCCTTTCTGATAGTAAGATCTATTATTATACTATATATATATATATATTGGTAATACTTTTAATTGTGTCAAACAAAGACTTTCCGATATATCGGTGAAATGTTTATATAAAATATTAATATTAATGCTACGTCTCGTTAAATACTGAATGAACATTATTTTTGGGTGTTCAAGTTGTACTATTTTGATCTTATTTTTCCTCTTTACCTGCATATTTCTATCATCTTTCGGTAAAGCCTGAATTGTTATCTTAAGTTGCTTAATCAAATTTTCGTAGTGCCTTTCTATTACACCTGTTATAGTTTTATTACTAAGAATATGTTTTGGTAATACTTTTATTTGTGTCAAAAACAGACTTTCCGATATATCGGTGAAATGTTTATGTAAAATATTAATATTAATGCTACGTCGCGTTAAATACTGAATGAACATTATTTTTGGATGTTCAAGTTGTACTATTTTGATCTTATTTTTCCTCTTTACCTGCATATTTCTATCACCTTTCGGTAAAGCCTGAATTGTTATCTTAAGTTGCTCAATCAAATTTTCGTAGTTCCTTTCTATTATACCTGTTATAGTTTTATTACTAAGAATATATTTTGGTAATACTTTTATTTGTGTCAAAAACAGATTTTCCGCTTTATTGGGTAAATGTTTTTGCATTGGCCGAGACCTTTGCACCCTTCTTTCGATCAACTTTTGGCGATAAGTGGCCTTCCTTTTGGTTACGTAGAACCATAGTGCAGAGCTGGAGGCACTGCCGCTGGGTACATCATCTAGTTAAATCTTGGTCTAGGTAAGACCCGCTGAAATTGTGTTTAAGCTCCCGGAGGAGTACAATAAATAAGTTGCTTCCGCCTGAAATTACACCAGAAATTCCGGTGCGCTCTTTGGGGTTATGTAACGAAAAGTTTTTACTTGATGTCTAAAAATATGCAACGATTTTTGTATATATTCCGATTGGCTGGCCAATCACAGCACACTAACGGAACTTGCAAAAGCAAGAACCGAATTTAAGCACGATGGAACAGTTAGTCATTAGTCTTTTCGTTTTGCTATAAAATTCGCAATGGAAAACTTTTAGCAACTTAGAGTAAATTATGGTAATCAACAGTCAACTTAAAACACAGATTTATCTGCGATAGACGTCTGTACACTTCGACAGTCACAATAAGACTGATTTACAAAAGGTAAAAACTATACAAGTACAACAGAACAAGAATAAGCAGCAATTTATTGGGCAATTATACATTTTAGACCTTCTATTTATGGAAAACAATTTACAGTAAAAACAGATCACAGACCCGTAACATATCTTTTTTCTATGAGCACGATATAACAGTTAGTTATTATCTTTTTGTTTTGCTATAAAATTCGCAATAAAAAATTTTTAGCAACTTAGAGTGAATTACGGTTATTAACAGTCAACTTAAAACACAGTTTTTTCATATATGTAGACATTGCGAATGACGAAGTACGAAAAGTATCCCCTTGCGTATAACAGAATCAAAATGCTTATTCAAACATGGAAATAAAGTTATCGCAAGAATTGAAATTAGCGATTTATATATATATATATATTCTAATGAAATTCTCGACTTAGATCAGTTCTTCCAGAGTCTCGAAGAAGAGTCCATTATATTAGAAATCAGCCAACTCAAAAAGGCACCGCGCGAAAAGGTCTTTGAATCAGTTTGAAAATATGACACGTCGGATAAAGGATTACGTACGTAGATGTCAGAAGTGTCAGATGTCTAAAACATCGACACATACACAGACCCTGACTTTCACAGAAACACCGATAAATACTTTCGACACAGTGATAGTAGACATAGTTGGTCCGCTACCTAAATCCGAATACGGATCGTCGCATTATTATGTGATTTAACAAAATATTAAGAAGCCATTCCAATTGCAAACAAAAGTGCAAATAGTGTCGCAAAAGCAATACTCGAAAATTTCATACTCAAGTACGGTCCAACAAAGACGTTCGGACATGGAAACTAAGTATAAGAATCAGGTAATATTAGACTTGTGCAAGTACATGAAGATCAAGAATCTTACTTAATACCATCATCAGACATTAGGTACAATAGAACGATGTCATAGAACGTTCAATGAATACATTCGTTCATATATATCTGCAGACAAAACTAATTGGGATGTTCGAATCCACTATTTCACTTGTTGTCTCATCACGTCTCATCAGCAACCCATGATTATTGTTCATACGCACTCGTATTTAGCAGATTACCCAAACAATTCATAGTTTTTAATAAAATACATAAAGTAGATCATATTGACAATATAGATGATTATTCTAAGGAAATGAAATTTAGATTAGAAAAAGCATTTCAAAAAACTAGACTTAGAGAATTAAGCTTATTAAATAAAGAGAACTGAAAACCCAAAGACGTGCTTTGGCGTAGTTAAAAATCAATACATAAAGTTATCACAGTAGTCGTTTTTCTGGGGCGTTTGAGGATGACTGTTGAAAAAGAGGTGGTGTAAATTTCTATATTTCTATTTCATCGCTCCCGATGAATTTTTTGAGTATTCCGAATAATATAATGTCCTTGATAAAATTAGAATAACGTACAACTTTGTATAACTGTTTTATTTTTATATGCCTCTTCAATTATTTAGAAAATAGAGTACTCTGCATAAATTGCATAAGTCTTATTTGGTTTAAGGGAATCTTTTAGTATTGTCGTTATGTTTGTTTCTGTGAAACTGGTATCTAATATTTCGCTGCGCAACTTATTCCTAAGTGGTGTCTAGATTTTTAATGCTAATGCCAAAAATGAGTTGTATACTAAACTCTCATATTGGTTTTGCGATCATTGAAATGAGTCTTCTCCAAAAGTTAAGACTTTTGGGTGTAGTGTTTACTCAGGTACAAGTGCATTTATCTCAATACTATTCTGCTAAGAGCGTTTGCGATGACATTCTGTGATCGTTTTCTGTATCCGACTTTATAGGCGTACTCCAACTTGCAACTTCCATCTGCCCGGCTAGGCTCTTTGAAGTTCATTAGCCACTTAAGGGGCCTATCATCGGTAACTACGGCGAATTTGTTAATAAAAAAATATGGTCTAGAATGCTAAATCGACCAAATGATAGCAAGCATTTCCTTATCTATCGTTAAATAATTTTCTTTCGTATCAAAAAGTTTTCTACACGCATAGCAGATAGGTTTGTCATTATTTTTGAAATTTAAATCTTAAATCTCTAGTGCTGACTTTTAATCTGCTGTAGGTTGTTGGAGAGATGCAGAATATATTATAATATCGTCTAGATACATATACTAGACAAATGGACCCTACCAATTCCGAGGAGGACATTATCAATAAGACGGGGACGTTTTGCTTAAGCCCAAACGGCATCAATATCTTGTGGGTTCATATCTGTTGGGAACTACTTACCAAGTCTAATGGGGAAAAAAACATCGCTCTGCCTATATTATCGAGGGATCGTTAATATTTAGTATGAAGCATCTGCATTTTGACAATAAGTTTCCTACAATCGATTAGGAAACCACTTCTTCTCGCCATTTGCCCCTCATTTCTTGGGTTTGACCCAGTATGGTCCATACTGTAACGTCTACTAATAAGTTAATTTACGTCTTTTCCCATAGAGTAACCTAACTGACCCACTGTGTTTGATTCCCTTTTTTTTCTTTTCCGATCTTTTAAGTTCCTTGCCTTCCGCTACTGACAAAGAGAAAAAGAGAGAGAAAGAGAGAGTGACAGATTGACATGTGCTTGCAACATTAAATAAGCTTTAACCACATCACCTTTCGATCTTTGTCTATTTTTATGTCTACTTAATTAAACTTAAATAGAATTTAATCTGCCACGCCGTCACAAATAATAAATTTACAAGCCTTCCGAGATTATATCTAAATTCGTCAACTATTTATTTGGTAATTAAGTAAAAGAATTCGAATTTTATAATACAAATTACAATTTCGCGACTAGCACTTCATCTCCAGGCAGGCACTGAGCTAATTAGCGTTTCCGACTAAATGAAGTCGTAATTTCTGGACGGTTTTACATCTAGGGGTTTGATTAAGCAAAATATTTGCTCTGTATCAGATTTATTTGAAACTTCCATGCTACTTAAACCAAATTTCGCGACTAGTCTTCTTCTCCACGCAGGCACTCAGCTAATTAGCGTTTCCGAGTAAATGAAGTCGTCATTACTGGACGGTTTTACATCTAGAGGTTTGATTAAGCAAATTATTTGCTCTGTACCAACAAAAAGACTAATGACTAACTGTTATATCGTGCTCATAGAAAAAAGATATGTTACGGGTCTGTGATCTGTTTTTACTGTAAATTGTTTTCCATAAATAGAAGGTCTAAGGTCGGAGGATTTAATCCGACATTTAAGGTATTTATTTTTGTACTTACATAGAATGTAGTTAAAGAATAACTTACTTTATCTTTTGTAGATAAAAAGACAGATTCACCATCGAATTGGATCATTACTACCTTTCGAAGATACACAGAATAAATTTTTACAAATATATTTCATGGGCAACATGGAAGAACAACTTGATCGATGCCTAGGGATCAATGCAGGAATGAAGCGAGCAATTATTCAAGACTTGCAGTGTCTGCTTCATGAACATCATGCGTTGGTCAGGTTGTTTAAGAGTGCTTTACAGCCCATGCCAAATGATGATTATAAAGTTGTCATCAAAGCAGATAAACGACCATCTGGAACACACGAACGCACATTTAATGCTCCAACAGTATACTAAGTTGCCATCCTGATTGTTGGTGAACAATTGGAAAAACGCGATATTGTGCTTACACGTCGCGATACTGGGCAACTGCAACAAATATCTGAAAGCATTGCAATACCCACTGATGTTTTGGCAATGAGAAGATGGATTGTTCCATATTCGCCACTTCTTTCTAAAACGTTCAAGACACATTGCAACGTTGAGTACTGCCATTCAGTTAAGTCCATTAAATAGATTTGCAAATATGTCACGAAAGGCAGTGATATGGCGGTTTTTGGATTGCAATCCTCAAATACCAACGATGAAATTTCACGCTATCAAGTTGGTCGTTATGTGAACTGTAATGAAGCGATTTGGCGTATATTCGCATTTCCAATTCACGAACGTCATCCTACTGTTATACATTTGGCGATGCATGTGGAGAATGGTCAACGAGTATATTTCACGGCTTCGAATGCTACGCAACGTGCTGAAACACCTCCAGCAACTACATTGACCAGTTTTTTTGCAATCTGCCAAAGCGATCAGTTTGCACGAACTTTGCTTCACTCGGTGATGCCACGTTATTATACTTGGAATGCTTCATCCAAGAATTTTCAAAAATGGAAGCAAGGTGATGCTGTTCCTGGGTATCCAGATGTGTCATTTATTTCACGATTTGGCGCTGGCATTCCTAACCTGATTAATAAATTACCGCACATGAGGTAACACATATCTTCGATCAAGAGTAAAGCACGATTATGTATCTCCTCATTCATCTCAATATCGTGATTTCTGGAACTGACACAACTTTGATGTAAAATATCTTCTGACATACTATCTTTGTATTTGTGTCACAGGTTACATGGGTTTGATGGAAAACATGTCGAAATTATTATAGCGACTAATGTGCGTATCTGACTTGGAGATGCAGAGATAATGGCTTCAGCAATTGTCGTATCCCAATGGGTATCGTTTTCTAATAAGTTCAATTCTTCACATGCAGCACGATTTGTTGGGAATATTACACCATTAACAGTTCGTAGTGTCTCAAATGAAAATGGCCCACGCACATTTACCACCAACAACCGCAAATAGAAAGATTCATCATTCTTTGGATGAACTGTATACATACGACCAAGAGCATCAGTACAACAAAAGGAAGTTTATGATACTCTAAAGAAGGCAATCGCTGATGAAAATGGTGGTTTCTATTTCCTAGATGCCCCTGGTGGAACTGGCAAGACATTCCTTATGTCATTAGTTTTAGCAACTGTTCGGGCGGGATCCAACATAGCGGTTGCAATTGCTTCTTCTGGAATAGCAGTCACATTGTTAGAAGGATGCCGTACGGCTCATTCAGCATTCAAATTATCGTTAAATCTTCAAACTATTGAAGAACCAACGTGTAATATTGCAAAACACTCAGCAATGGCCAAAGTTTTAGCGGCATCGAAAATCATCATCTGGGACGAATGCACAATGGCGCATAAACGTGCATTAGAAGCACTTAACCGAACATTAAAAGATTTACGCAATGACTCGAGATGTTTTGGAGGAGCAATGATTTTACTGTCTGGCGATTTCCGCCAAATATTGCCAGTAATTCCAAGATCTACGGCTGCCGATGAAATAAACGCTTGCCTCAAATCGTCAAATCTATGGCGCTATGTGAAGAAACTGCAGCTGACAACAAACATGAGAGTTACATTGCTTAATGATACATCTACTAAAGATTTCTCGGAACAATTGCGTAAGCGTTTGGTGGTTAGTAAATTGATGATAGGAAAATTTAAAGGTGAGGAAGTTCTCATTCCGAGGAACCCGATGATCCCAACCGATATGCCGTTTGAATTCAAAAGACTTCAATTTCCGATACGTCGTGCATTTGCCATGACCATCAACAAATCACAAGGCCAATCCTTAAAAGTTTTTGGTTTAAATCTAGAACATTAATGTTTTTCCCATGGTCAATTATACGTGGCATGTTCACGCGTCGGAAGACCATCTGCGTTGTTTGTTTTTGCGCCTGATAATAAAACAAAAAATGCCGTGTATCACAAGGTACTTAAGTGAAGAGCAACCTATGTACTAAATACAGAAATAATAATGATCTGCTTATTTATTGTCATTATTGAGGCGGAACAAAGGTCTCCGGGCCTTTAGTTATAATTAAAAGAAACAAAAAAAACAATAACAAAAAATCATTTTTTTTTTTTGAAACTCATAAAAATATTGAAAAAAAAGAAATCTTCATATGAAAACATTATATGTGCATATTTCTTTTATGGAAATATTCTAGCCGATTTCAATGATTTCAACTAATCTATTTATGATTAGTAATTAATATGAAGGCCTTTTACTTGAGTCTACCAATTTTTCCCACTTAGCGAGCACAGCTTGCTTAAGGTGCTCTATTGAGTAAAATTGACGTCCATTTTTGTAAACCTTGGCCGTTAAAACCCCCCAAATGTCTTTAATTGGATTAAGGTCTGGGTTTAAAGCTGGCCACTCAAAAAAACTCTTTTGTAGACTTTGCCGTGTGTGTTGGAGCGATATGTTGAAAAATCATTTCGTCAGGATACAAATTTTCAGATGACTGCAAATTTCGCTGCAGGAAATATCCGTTTTGGCAGCAAGACGCCAAATTTCCTGTTTAAAGCGTTCTTGTATGGTCATCGGTCAGTACGCTTGATTTTACCATAATTGGTGACATGGTGTTATGACGATTCACTCGGGAAGCAATTTCTGCAATTTTTTTTCCACTTTCTTTCATGCCTAGAATCAAGCCACGCTCCTCAGCGCTTGAATGTGTCCCACGTGGAATTCTAAAGACAATTTAACAACAATATAATAATTTCTAGTTGCTCACGTGTTTTTTTGTTTACTTACGTTTTTAATTATACAAAAAATAAAAAGACCTTCCAAACTTTTTTTGTGACCGCAATCGCTGCCAAATACCGACTAATGTCATATTGCACATACATATACATCGAATGGTGGCGAAAGAAGAATTTTGCAAGAACATTCTTGAAGTAGGCCCAAATATAAAAATCGTGCGTTCCAAAAATAATTGTTTGATTAGTTTTAATCATAGCTCGCAAATAACTGTCGACAGATTTTTTTCTTGCGGTCTCGTTGCGAGCACAACCAAAAAAGCTCATACTCTTTCGCTCTTGTTCTGAGCAAGACACTTTTGCTGTCTTCATTTGTGTTTTCTGTTGAGCGCTTTTCGTTGAGCTCTTTGTATTTTGGTCTTTCAAAGAGCAGTGAGTAAAGAGCGAAACGAGAAACGCTCGCACAATGAGACTCAGCAAAAGACAGATTGACCGAAAAACTCAACGCAAACTGTCTTCACACACTCACACGCAAACAACTTCACACACTCACACGCAAACAACTTCACACACTCAATTCACGATCGCACATTTGTTTTCGTTGTTGTGATAACGAAATAATATAATTTTTTTACAGAACAAATTAAATTTATTTTCAAATATTTTTGTTTGTATTTTTTTTATATTTCATTTAAAAAAAAAAGGTTAAACAATTCATATACTTTTTTTTTATTTTTAATATATTAAGTGTTAAGCTTAATAACTAATAAGGCGTTTAGATTGTCTCCACTTATCGAACTTCGTCGTTCACTTAAAATAAAGTGTAGAGCTGAAAATGCTCGTTCGACTAAAACTTGCGTTGCAGGTGTAGCCAGCACAACCTGCGCTAGTGCACTTAAGTGGGGAATCTTAAGTTGCAGGTTATTAAAGAATTCCAATATATTGGAATTTAATGGCAAACGACCATATGTAACATCGAAGTTTTCGATGTCAGCGTAAATGTTGATTAGTTTGGCTGAAACAGGTTCTTTTTTGGTTTCTGACACCGTCTGAATATCGTCCAAAAATGCCGAGAATAGCGACTTCTCTTCAGATGTGGATGCGGTTGACAAAATTGACGAGAATGAGGAGTCAAACATATCTTCACGTACCGGAGTTTCCATCGCTGGAACATTTTGTGTTTGTCCCTTTAAAAATAAAGCGATAATAAGTATAAAATATTTTTTGGGTTTTAGTTTAGTACAAGTATAAGTTTTTGACGAAGACAAGTTTTATTAATAACATTAATTTCTCAAAATTACAACATAAACAAAACAGGACCACAATTTCAAACATTCTACGACATACAGCTTACTTGTTTCAACTCATATAAACGAAAAGCTATTTTTTTTAAATTAAGCTTTGCTAAAGTTTTCTGACAGCTCGTCAACATGCAATTTACACGGGGATCCATGTAAATCGCTGCCAACAATGCTTCATTTTCTAACAATTTGCATTCTCTTATTTTTATTTGTGCTGATATTTTTTTTTTTATCAAATTGTGGCTATTCTCGCATTTTAATTTAAGTTCCATCCATACTACGAAGAACTCACTATAAACTAAATTTTGTTCTTGTAGCCTTAGGGTTGCCTGGTATGTATCATTGAAAGCGTCAATGTACGTCTCCATCCAATCCCAATCGGCATCTACACAAATATATGACTGCGTAGCCAGGAAATCCTTTAAGTCCACTAATTTTTTTATCATTAAATACGTTGAATTCCACCTTGTAACAACGTCGAGCGGAGGTATGTTCCTTTTGTTATCAATTAAGATACGTCTGCACACATTTTATAAATAGTATGTTTATATATATATATAAATATAAATATTAATATAAATATATATTATATATTTATATATATATAACTAATCATGACTTACCTATTTGTCTCTGTGCGCAGCGATTTGCATAGTGTGCGACAGGAACTTATTTTATCGGCGATCTAATTTGTTTTGTTTACATCGAATACAACCAGTTGCAGAGTGTGTGCTGCACATCTTACAAGGTGTATATTGAAAAGTTCAATTGTATCCAGTTCATTCAGAACATTCTCACTTTCTATATCATCTTCAAAAAGGGATTCCTCTGTGGCATCATTTAATACTTGGACGGCTTTTATCATGTTACGCCCATTATCAGATGTAATGCTGTGTGTATAAATATGAAAATTCTTTAAAAAATCACATATATTAAAAATTGTATGTAGTTCAATTCTTACCTGTAGATTTGATCTAGTGACATTCCATAATCATCTAAGACTTCTAGAATTTTGTTCTTCATATAAATTCCAGTGTGAGATTCCCCGAGCTCGATCATGCCTAAAGTTTTTACAATGATCTCGGCTTTAGCCAGGCTTGCGTGGACCATTTGCAAATTTACTCCTAAAATGGCTTTATCCAGTCTGGTGGCAACATCGATTTTCAGCGACACCAGCTTTCCTTTCACGACAGCCCTTATGTTGTCTTTGACAACCTGCTCTTTGTCTGACACAAATTTCATAATATTTCTAGACGTTATAGGGTTCATGCCAAGTGCATTATAAATTGGATCCATTATTTCCTTGAACCCTTCACTGTCTAGAAATATAAATGGTTTTCCGTCTGTGGTTACTATTTTAATCAAAGAAGAAACAATTGCTTCTTCGCTTGTTTTATACGATATTTTTCGTTTTTCTTCAATTTGAGTTAACTTTGATTCTCCACAATTGTTCCACTCATTGAAAATGTCATTATGTTTCGTTGTTAAATGCCGTCTTAAGTTTGTTATATGATTGCCGGTCAATTTAATACCGCAAACACTACAAATTGACTTATTCTCTTCCAAATTAAATTTAAAAAACTGGTGCACTTTTTTATTTAAGTCTCTTCCCATTTTGCACAAATAATATTTCACAACTTTACACACTCAATTCACGATCGCAATTAATACATTTCGTCTGCAAAACAGACGCTTAACGATTTGCTTACCTACATATGCGTGTGAATGTATACCAATACATACGCAAAAGACACTTTGCTTCGCTGAACACGACGAAACTGTCTTGGAACAACCAAAACAAAACAGAATAAAAAAAAACGGTTTCGCTCCGAGCGCGAGCGTGTTAATTCAAGAACCGAAAAATCTGTTGCTCGCGGAGTCTTTTCGTAATGAGTCAGAAAAAGACACTTATTTGTAGACAACGAGAAACGGTCGACAGTTATTTGCGAGCTATGGTTTTAATTAAGATATAAAAAAAAAAACATTGTGCACATATACTTATTTCCATTTTTTTTCAAAATTTATTTATAACCGTTTTAATAAATGCAAATGCAATGCTTTATTTTCCACTAGCGTTTTGATTGTCTTTATTGTGCAAAAGCGAAATCAAAGCTTGAATTTATTTAATTTCTTTTCAGCTAACAATCTACATCTTCTCGCAGTATCTTTTTTGTTGCATGTGTTCGATTTGAAGCTCTTCGCATTCTATCTCGGGTCTGAGTGATGCGTGATTTTGTGCTGTGTTTTTAATATTTTGGGTGGGCCTTTTACTTTTAACTCCTCTCTTAAGTTGTGCAGGTTAGTTAACCCTATTGTATACATACATATCTAGTCAGTGTATTCCATATATATTTTTTTGTTTGTTTTTAATACGTTAAAACCACAAAAAAAAAACATTTTAATATTACAATGGTCTGTCTCGCTACAAACTGAAAAGTGTCCACTGAGACGATCGACTGCCATGAATACCTCCTCTGTGGGCAGTGTGACAATGCAGTTAAGTGTGCGTATTATTAAGGATAGTATCGTCAAAGGTGCTGGCTTAAACTATGGTTGTGAAGCTTACCGGGATGTCAAAAAAGATATGCAGACATTTATGAAGCGAACCAGATAGATACACTAAAAGTTGGATTAAGAAGACTCCAAACGGAGTCAAGGCGCAATTTAGTAGCTTAAAGCTGTTAAATGAGTCGCCTAAACGTAAGAAAATCAATTCCCGGGGTGTATCTTCTGATCCGCTTGCATCTCTTCCTTTCTCTGGCATGTTTCAAGAGTCATCGACTGCTAATATGCACCATTTGATATCGTTCAAGAGCTCGGCAATACAGCCGCCTATTAAAACGATTTCCGTGCAACCTGGTAATAGCCTCATAGCACGTTATCAACTGAAGTGTCCGAAGTGTCCGGGTAAAATTCTATTCCCATGGATATTGCCGATAGTGTCAACTAGGGAGGCCCCGATATTGCGCCGGCTGCCTTAGTCGATACAAGTGTTGAACCTGCGGTCCTAGCCTCCGCTCAGAGTCCTCTTGTTGGTATAGGCTTGATGTCACATCTGATAATGTTAAAGCCTATATTCGAAAGTTAAAGATTTGAATATTGCGGTGGAAGAATTTAAATTTTTCTTATTCCCCCGAAATTTTAAAATAAGTGTTTCCGCTAACATCTTCGATATATGTTATGTTGAACTGATTTTTACTCCATTTATATCATAACAAAGGAATATATTGTAAAGAAAAAAAACGGCAACCGATTAATAAAACTAGCACTGTTTCTGACACATCATCAAATACTCTCGTTTAATTTGCATTTTGTAGCCTTTATAGAAACGTGGTTAGTCAAGAATAAGAGGTTCAACCCAGGAAACCGCGCAGTTAGACGGATCCAATACAAGTATCAGATCTAAACACTTTCCATTAAAGTGACGCACAGGATTAACTTTGAATAAAAACAACTCAAGTAGACCATCAACAAAAATGTGGCATGGAAGGCATCAGAACAGTGGAGCTTTCCAACTGGGACCAAGCTACCGAGGGGAAATTAAAGCCTCCAATAACAATAAAAATATCACTATAAGAAACTAAAGTAGAGAAAGATTGAATTGCCGCTAAATGGTTATTGTAGACCACCAGGCCTGACTGTGGTGGAATATAGGAACAGGTAATAAAGGCTGTAAAAGCTTGAAGTTTAACTCCAACAATGTCAAACTCAATTTCTGATAGGGCAGAATAAACACCATTCGGAACACCTCCACAAACGCGATGAGTCTGATCGCGCCTAAGAACAGAAAATTATGGGGGGATCATGGTAACTTGATACCTCCTACCCGTTGTTTTCGTAAGGCTATCTTTTTGACAAGATTTTTCCTAATACTGATTGATCTTATCTGTACAATTACACCAATATGGACTCTGCAGTTGGTTTCTTTTATAATACTCTTGACTCACTTATCGAAACTTGCGTGAGAGACAGGTGACGTCTATTAGGCCTCCCTGGTTCTCTCGTGAGTTATTTTCCTTGAGAAATGTGAAGTCACGAAGTTAAAAAAATCTCTTCGTTCATCAGATTTTATTCTGTATTCAGTTGCTCGATCCAAATTCGTGGTGCTTAACACACAAAGCTATAAGAATTATCTTCGGCGTTGTTACTTCAGTTTTTGAGTGACCTTATCAGTTAAAAAGGTCTAATTGTATTTTTAGTCTAGTGATCGATGAAAGTTCGCATTCCAGCGAGCTTAATTTAGTCAAACCTGTGTACTTGCCAGGACCTGATGGTAAACCTGGCTGTGTACTGAGGTTTTGTGCAAATGGCTTATGTAAGCCAATTTTAAAACTATTTATATTATTCGTAGAATCTTTCGCTTTTTCATCTATTTGGAAGGCATTTTATATCATTCCTCTCCACAAAACTGGTAAAAAGTCCGAAGCCTCCAACTATTAGGGTATTCCCAAATTGTCTGCTGTTTTATTGGCTCTTAAAAAGATTATTACTTCTCAACTGCAACATTTTTAAAGCTCTGTAATTTCACCATTCCAGCACCGGCTTATGAAACGTAGATCTACTACCACTAACCTTATAAAGTTTACATCTCTTACGATCAATGTATTCAAAAATGCAAAACAAGTCATTTGTACTGACTTCAGTAAGGTTTTTGATTTGGTTAATCATACGCTACGGTTTTTCACATTAAACGACATAGGTTTTCCGCCTCTTTTTCTTTGTTGGGTTTCCGAGCATCTCATAGACAAAATAAAAAAGGTAAACTTTAAGTTTTTCTATTCGGGGGTACCTCAGCATAGCCAGGCTTGGTGCCAGCATAACTTGTTAATCTTAATACTACAAAATGTGAGGTTTTGACTTTTTATCGTATTTCTCCTCAGCTGGTCACCTACTTTCTCAAAGATAGTCCCTTAAAACGTCTGACTGAACTGAACGATTTAGGTGCGCTTATGGACCATTAACTATCTTTCAAGTCTTATATTTTCACGCCTGTCAGTAAAGCTTTTGGAGTTCTTAGGTTCGTTAAAAGATGGTCAACTGTATCAAAATTGTTTTTACCTCACTTGTCCGCCCTATCTTAGAGTATGGATCTTGTATATGGAGAAATGAGTCACACCAAACTCGTCTAAAATTTATACAAAAGCAGTTCCTGTTTTTTGCTCTTTGTGGCTTAAACTGGGATCGCAGCGTCATTTTTCCATTCTTCTCCAGTAGACTTTTTCTCATTAATCTTTTTTTTCTTATTATTCGTCTTGATGCACAAGCTCTTTAATGGGAAAATTACTCGCATGTGCTATTAAATCAAGTTTATCTATCCGTACCATGTTTACCTACTAGAAACTATACTCCATTATCCCTGCATCGCTGTACTACTAACTACGGTTTGCATAAATCCTTTCGAGTATTATACCCTCATTACTTATCGGCTTCACCGTGTGATCAGTATAGAATCTCTCATCCCTTACTACAAAATTCTCTCCTATCCTACCTACCTCGTAATTAGCTGCAATAATTATTTTATATGTTTATGTCTTCGTCCACGCTATAACGTGTCGTGCGTTAGGCGACAGTGCCTCTCATTCGGTTGGGCGGGAGTTAAGCGAAACGCCTGGGATTCACGCGTAAAATAAAATTTTAATCTGAACTATTTTTTTCTAGGTCTATTATGAGTGTGTAGTTTTTATATTTAATAGAAGCAAAATAAGTTCTATTTACGGTCCCTGGTAACGAAACCCATTTTTGGTAGAATAATCTACACACAAAAATTTATAACCAATAGGGATTGCAACTTAGTGTAACGAATAAATCTGGTCGTCAATTCAACGCGATATAGCTGTTGCATCATTATAAATGTAGCTGCTGCATAGCTTTCCGAATTTCTTGAAAACTGCTTGGCAGAATTACTGCGCTTCCAATTTTTAAGTTGTCAGAAGTATTGATTGCTAAGTTTGTATTACATGTGATCTACCAAATCACATGTACACGAACCTTAATCGGTTCAAAGCTGATTTTGATTTTGCATTAAGTAGAACAATCTATTTAGTTGGTTCAAAGCTGATTTTGATTTTGCATTAAGTAGAACAATCTATTTAGTTGGTATAGCTTAATTTCTCATATTACGTGAAATTTACAATATTGCGTAAATCTCTTAATAATAATCATAGTATTATTAATTGTAAATATGAATGGCTTTGCTTTGATTTTCTTTTTTCTGTTATACTATTTTCGTATTATCCTTCTATTTGATCTACTTTCTTGAGTTTACTAACTGTGGTAATATCGTGTCTGGCTAATGTCAGAATAAAGTATAAGGCAATTTTTTATTAACCATATATTTAATGGTATTGTGTTGTTTGCGTCATTTTCTAGACTTAATTGATTTGTAATAAAATAATAATGTTTAATAATATAATATAACACATATCTTCTAATTCGATTAAGAGCTAACGAAGATTTCCTGTGTAATAATGAAATTTCCCACAAGGTTTCTGCGCCTTTAATTAGCTAATAAGAAATGTTTTCAGCTTCGACCAGTTATTTGCAATTTGTGTTAGCCTTTATGCTTCTCTATTGAGTTGCATCTCGACGGCACTGATGTTTTGTTGCCTTATATCAAGAGTTACAAGTAGCATAATAATGTCGATCCTTCTTACTTAACGGAAAATTTGTTTTTGCTGCGATTTGTCCCGTATGTTCTTGATGTCGAATCGGAATTTTTCAGTGATTATCCACTAGTTCCATGTAAACACATGGATAACAATTTTATATGTTGCACGCATAGAATAATTAGTTAATTTAACCGATCCTACCGGCTGCGCCCATTAAATATCTGGTCTTTCCAAATGAAAAAAAAAAAAAATTCTGTTGGAGTAAAATCGGCGACTTCATTTTTTAAAGAAAACTAAAAAAAACTGAAGGCCAAAGAAGTCTTGTGGTAGTTTTTATAGACTAAATTTGTAAGCGCTTTAGGGTCACAATTTTTATTGCAAGTGATCAATTGTCTATGAATAAAAGGGATTTGATTTCAGTCCTTACTGCTTCGCCTTTTCAATTTGTTTTTAATGATTACCCGATTCGTTTTAAACTCCATTTATTTCACCTTCAACATTAGTGCCGCTATTCATCGTTTTAGTTCCAAGTCTCTTTTGCTAATAACTTTCGACTGCTAAAAAGCATACCGCTTGTTTCAATTAATTTCAATTTAAAATTTATTTGGCACCCACAGCTATCGTTACAAAAAACTGGTTGTGATTCAACTCTAAACGTTTACTTTTTAAATTTTCCTCGAAATCCGTTAGGTTTTAAATAAAACCTACACCTACCCATCACACTATATACATAACATCAATACTTTGTGTTACTTTATCATAATCGACATAATTGTACAAATACAAACATATCAGATACTATATTGTATGTGTAGAATTCGGACGCTTTTCTGCATCGCTCCTACAAGTTGTAAAAAATCTCTGTCGAAGTTTCTGCGAAAATAAATAACTGGCGGTGCGGGAGTCTCGCGTGTAGTCATGGCTTACCATCTTGATTACGCAAACGACGCGATGTCTTGCAAGACCTGCGATTTCGCCCAGGTTTTTTCGTTAAGTTTTTAAATCGCACATTCGTGGATGTCGAAGGGACGTAGGGGTGTCGGTTTCCGCCCTTTTTTTTCTAAATCACCTGTGGGTATTACTGAGGTGAACGTGCCACACTCTCCGCGTTTCTTTTGCTTTCTGCACCCCTTTGCGTTACCAACTTTTAAGAGCAAGAGCTTTTTAGGATTGCCAAGCTACACAGCTGCTAGAACTGATAGGCAAGCTGATCCCCAACCTAAGCTTTAAAGCCACCAATCGCTGAACCAACTTTCTTGTATCGCAAACCTCAACCTGCACCTGCAGTGGACGAGAATCTGTCACCGTATAGGCAAGCTCACGCTGCTCCGCACGCCGACGCAGTAATACACTACCACAAGCGGATGGCCCGATGGTGCTGAAAAAGTTTTCACAACGCAACCAGAGGTTCTCTAAGTCCTGAATAAAGCCTGGAGAATCAAAATGCTCCATCAACAAGATCAAAGGCAGGCAGAAGTGTTGTAAAAGAAAGAGCCATGCTAGAATAGAGAAAACCGAAATGTGAAAGGGATAAAGTTTCTAGGCTACAAAGGGCAATTTGCACAGAACCGACCATACTTAGGAAGAAGCATTTCGGCACTCAAACGTCACTCCCAGCCATGAGAGGAGTTGTCGGCGGAACTGGGCAACATGGAACAGCTAAAGCGTCGAGACCAGAGCCAAGGCGCCAACAAGCAACATTAGTAGGAAGAGGTGTCTACAGAAAGACAACACGTGGGACTTTTCAACAAAAGGCGGGATAAAAGGACCCCAAAGAATAAGCAAAATTAAGTAGATAAAAGTAGAAGCAGATGATACCAATTCCATAAAATTGTGTCTAAAAGCCTCAACAATAATGTCAACCGATCGAAATGTTTTTTTAAATGCTATGAATAGATATTTGAGTGGATATGTGCAACAAAATGCTTATTAAGCAGCGAAACTAAGCTCGGAGATACAAAGCACCAGGCCGGTAGCATTCAGCCTGTTTTGATGGGTAAAATGGCCGAATCCAGTCCAAAAAAGATGTTCCTAGAAATACTTAGTCTTTGGAGACTGTTGCTGGGAATATGTGGATGGTGTGCACTAAGGAATATTGCCTAATGGTGACACTGGATATTAAAAACGTGCTCAACTCTGCCATATACAACCGTATTATGGTGCCCCACTTCAGCTGGTCTAGTGTTTCTTTGGCTATTTAGTGGGCAGAAAAACTCGCTAACGGGCGATGGTTAAATGGAACATTCGGCGAGGGAGGCATGGCTTCCTCAGGGGTCTCTTCTCTGGAACTAGAGCTCGGCCTAGGTACCCATTACATTGGCTATGCTGACGACGAGGCCTTGGTTGTGGTGTCCGAAAAAGACGCTACCTTGAGCGTTAGCCGACCGCAGAACTTTACTGAGTGGACCACAAGGTTGAGGTGAGTTGCTGGTGAGTAGAGTAGGCCCCAATCACGGTCGGTAGCTCCACTTTAACATTTTCATGGACAATTAGATACCTCGGAGTTATGCTGGGTACAAGGCTCAGCTTCTAAGAGCATTTGCTTTACGCAATCAAGAAAGCATCTGCCTCAGCTTGGGCGATTTCCGGCCTTTTTTTTAAATACAAGAGGCCCAGTGCAGGGTCGTCGGCTGCTAATCACGAGCGTTTTTAAGTCCACCGCACCGTTGCACCAGCGTGGTTAAAGGGTATGTCGATAAGAAGCTATAGACGCGGACTTAAGAAATCGCTCCGCCAAAGACGAACAGGCGACGGTGGCAACAACTATATTCCCAAACAGTGGCGAACAAAGAGTCTTAGCAGATGGCAACATCTCTAAAATACCTCGACAAAGGTCCTGCAAAACGTTTTGAAGAAGTCAAATTCCTTAGCGGCCTTAGGTCTTTTAGAGCCTTCCTATAGAGGTTCTCGCACGAGAACGCGAAAACTGTGGAATAACATGTGAAACAATGTGGAGATTGTTAAATTTGAAACGTCGCGTCTTTGAGTCGTCCCGTCCTGTATCGCAAAAACTGTGGCATAGCTCCTTAAATAAATGGGAGATTTATAGGTTTGAGACGTCTACTAACCCTGCTGGCCTGCGGCCCTGCATCCGCATTCTTCAGAAAAAACCACCAGGGGCTCCAAATAAGCCAAAATAACAACAAAATTCTTCAGAGCGTCTCTTCCTACATTGAGCGGCTTGCGACTTTCGCCTGAGCCGGCAGTATGACATCCTGGCAGTAGGTTTAAAATGCAAAACCCCTAGATACATGAAATGGCTTAAAAAAAAAACAAAATTACTCTACGTGGTAGCCACAATAAAGGAAGCCAACCCATGATACCAACCACGGCTGGGTTACGAATTCTGGAGGCCCCTAAACCTATTTAAATCAAAACTAATGCGTCGGCGTCACACTTGGTCATTGCAACGGATCAAAAGACTAGCAGCAGCAGAAACCAAAAACAGTGAGTACATCGGAGAAGGCACCCCACTTAGCACCACTTAACATCGCCAAAAAACAGAGTGTGATACTCCAAAGCAAAGCGGAGGCTCGAGTCCTACAAGTGCAGCAACTAAAATGTCAACGAAATCAGCCCAAGCGTTTAAGATTTTAACTTCGTATCCACCTAAGTACATAGTTAAAGGCCAAAAATGAGATCGGCGCAGCAGAATTCGCAGTTATCGACAATGATTTTTCAGCAAGAGGTTTTAAAATGGCCAAACATTTTTTGATTTTTTTACGGCAATGAGTTGCAAATGAGTGAGCAAATGAGTTTTAAAGTCAAAGATGCTTACGAGCAATGGGATTAAGAAAACCCAAAACAAAGGTTTGTAATAAAATATCAGGCACAAGTCCGGAAAGGCCTAACAAAACCACCCGACAGCTACTTAAGCATCCTATCGTACCTTTAAGCACTGTGGCCTGTCGGCTACCAGATGCATAGGACTTTATGAACGATCTCCGGCGGATGAAACTGTTATTTCGTAATAGGCAAGCAAAAGAAATGCTGTTCCTTTGGCGTTTGACTCGACTTTGGACAACACTTTCATTTCGTTGGAGATTGTTCCAGCTAAAGTCGAAAGCAGCAATGGAAATGTCAATAAAACTTTAAGGATATACCAGATCAGTATGCGATCATGAAAAGGCCCTGAGCTCCAATAAAAGATTGTAACATTAGGTCTCTCTGAAGTGACAAGACAACTACGTATACGATGTCTTAGGCTTTATTAAAGATATTTCTGATATCCTACTCGCTCATCCATCCTTCACTATTAAAGCTAAGATAGATTTTTTTTTCAACAAGGGACAAAACCTGTGCTAATGACGCCGTCGCATTCTGTACGCAAAGTTATCGCGTGGACGAAGACAGGTAACAACAAGCGAACTGCGGTAGCTAATTATGCACTTCGTAGAATATTATTAGCTTTGTTAATAAGTCAACAGAGTACTCTGTGCAGATCCCATGGTAAACCCAATTGTAAACAACACACAATACACAAAAGGGTTCATCCAGCCAAATGAAATCAAATCCGATACTACATCAGATCTGTTACTAGAAGTGAGGCTATTGCTAGGATAAACGGCAATCTTTCTAAAACTGGCTTCCATTCCGCTGCAAATTGGGCTTTGAAGGTTCATGAATTGGATTGGTTTTTTATTTTTTGCCAATAGTCAAACATTTTTGCATACAAATGCAAAATTAAATATTAAAAAAGCTAACTTCGGCTATGCCGAAGTCTTTGTCTATTTTTAATTATTTTGTTCAAAATTCTTTTTCTAGCACACATAGAGTCAAAATTCATTTTGTTCTGCGTAGGTATGTATGTGTAACTATTACCTGAAGCCATAACAGCATTTACGCAGTGCAAAGAACGGCTGCAGCACTGCGGAGCAAAGTGGCAGAGCTAAAAACAAATAGGTTTATTTATCCGATTTCGATAAAATATTATGTTCAACTATAAAAATGATCTAAGTACAAAATCTGGTGGAAATACTCCAACAAACAAAAAGAATATTGCAAAAAGTTTCGGACTACAACAACACACATTACGAGCGAGCTTAGCTCGTAAAACTTAAAAAACAAAAAAGTTTTTCCCACTAAGACCGCTTTTTCACCGATCGATTCTATGGGGGCTATATGCTATAGTAGTCCGATCGTTACAAATTTGAAGAAAAGGTGCGGGTAACATTAATACACATTAGTGGTGAGCATGATTCGAAAAACTTAAAAAACAAACCAATTTTTTTCACTAAGATTAGTTTTTCGACCAATCGTTTCTATGGCAGCTATATTATATAGTGTGCCGATCCAGATACCAGAAGAACTTAATCTATCTATGGTAATAGAAAGCTCATATATCTTGTTTCATTTTAATAGCTCATTAGCAAAAGGGTTTTTAGCGTGCTCAAACAGACGGACAGAGGGACGGACGGACAGGCGGACAGACGGATATGGGTATATCGACTCGGCATCTCATGCTGATAAAGAATAAAGATTTGTTGCAGCTTCACCGATATCGTTGATATTTTCCATGACTTTAGCACAGCGAGTTTCGGTTGCACCAAGATTCCAAACAAAATTGAAGCCATTGTCTCTCTAACTTCTTGAGCCTAGCACCGAACCACGATCGGCGACAGCCTCTGTAGCTGTCGCCTTGATAAAACGGGACTTTCCCAAACTCCAAAACAAAAGCGACCAATAGTAACGCATACAAAAGATGATGCAACATCGACAGCATCTTAGAATTATGATTCTTAATCCTTTTGATGTCTTTCCAAAAAAATTAACAAAGCGCAACGCAACTATTCTGTTACGGATCAAAAATGCCTCGCGGTAGTACCGGCCATTAAAAGATTTCGGATGTATATCGAAGGACATGAATTTAAAGCCGTAACCGATCGTTGCGTTGGTTAATGAACCAAAAAGAACTAAGCTGTCGTTTAGCTCCCTAATCGATTAAACTCCTGGGATCTAACTTCCAATAGAACACTGAAAAGGCACCAAAAATTACATAGCCAACGCTTCCCTTAGCTTCCCTAGAAATTGAGATACTCCTTGAAATCGATTTATCATCTCGGATCTTTGAATCCGAAGAATGTAAAACGCATCTTAAGGTCATCGATCAATATATATACCATCGCACGAATTTTACACTTGAAATCGGGTCTCCAGATGATCAGATGGAAACTGCTCGTGCCCGAACAGCTGCGTGATAGCGTCATTAGGGCAGTCCACAACCCCCCCCAATTCATGCAAAATGTGTGATGAATGTCAAACTTGCATGTACCCGTTGGGAGCACTTAAACCATCAATGAGAAATCAAACCGTTAGCCAAAGGCCCTTTGAAAGATTATATCTCGATTTATTGGTCCCTTTCCTCGCACCAACAATGGTAACAATTTTTATTGTACTAGACCACATTAGTAAATATTTAATTCCAAAATAATTATAACTATTTTAGGGTAAGATGTCTTTGATTGGATTGGAGTGCCACAAATCGTAGTCAGTGATAATGGCACGCAGTTTAAAAGCCAGGACTTTGCCACCTTTTTGAACTTTTCGGAGTTGGGCGCAGGTTTACAGCTGCATATTTCTCTAAGGCCAATACCGCCAAATGTGTGAATCATCATGCAGCGTTACGATCTTACCTACTTTAAAATCAACGTCAATGGGATATTTTGCGCAGCAGCATTAGCAGTGCCGTACTAAATCATATCTATAAGTAAAAGTCGATAGGTGTTTTATCAGTGTTTGGTCAGAACATGATAACGCATGGTGACGACTACAAAGTCCTTGCAAAATTGAATCTACTGAACAAAGCAGCAGTTCAGTTAAACAGGCTCGACGACTTCACACGCATTCGTACTGACATGCAAAAACACCTGGATAAAGCATATTGTACAAATCAACGTGCCTATAACTTGCGCAGTAAAATGCTCTAGGGACTTTTCATGCCAAAGATCTTTGGTAATGTGATTGGCAATACTCTAGAGACTTTTCATGCCAAAGATCTTTGGTAATGTGATTGGCACCCTTTGATTTTCTTTAGCTTTAAGGCTTCACTTATAGGACGTGTCGTTCAAATCTGTCATCCAAAAGCTGATAAGCTTAGCCCTTCTACTCAAATTTTTCGGCTTAGGGAGCTTTTATTAGAAATAGATCGAATAGGCTCTTATAACATAAAAAGCTTAAAAGCGGAAATGCAAAGAGGATAAAGAAAAGAACCCGATAACACGAAAACCACGTGTAGTGGAACTCCTAAAATCCTAGGATCTGAATTCCTGTCTTATCTATCTCCGTTTATGGCGTTGGTCAATATGAAGTTCAATTTTGAAATATATATATATCATTGTAGTAAAATATAAAATAAATAACGTACACCTGATATAAGAGTTCTGCAGCATTAGAATGGGTAAAAACTACTTTTCACGGTTTTACATGGCAGGGCATGTAAAGAGAAGCTCATAACATCCAGTCCTTTAAAAAACGCACATATCCTTTGCTAAGAATATACTTCCTAGGTATAGTCCTATATTTCCGATCTCTGCCTTCATTTTTTTGTGTAGTGCATGTTTGGGAGAGCACAAGAACCATCCCATTTTCACTGAGCTCAGCCGAGCAATGTATTATAAAGAAACGGAGTGCTATCCTACTGCCTTCTGTTCGTTACATACCGTCTCTTTCAACTGTTTCATTCAATTCAATTCATTCATTCAATCATTTCATTTAAATCCTCTTCACTACTTTCTAGATTAACTGGTACATACAGTTTGTCAAAAAAGCATTGGCACACTTGAAAAATCAAACTTCTGAGTGCTGCAACTTTTTTTTGAACACTCATATATTATATTTAATCTTAAACAAAAAAAAAAAAATTTCATCTTTGGTTCATTTGCAAAATACAAAAATCTGAATATAGGCGCAAATTTAAATCAAAAAAGTTTTGGCAACTCCTCTGGCAACTTTCTTAAATCTTCGTGAACATACTTATAATTTCTCCGTCTAACAATTCAGCTATTTATAAAGGTCCTCTAAACTTTGGACTTCGTTTGATGCCTTTCTTCATTCTTAAACAACACCAAATCTTCTACTTTTTTATCCAACAAACTCAGCCTTGGTTTTATCTTTGCTATATGCTGCAGCTGATGATATATTTTGTACTGCTCGAGGTCTTGATTCTACCAAAGCAACCGCTGGTGCCATGTCACATGGTGGAAGCAACCCCAACGGACGACCAACCTTTTTAATAATCAATTCCAAAGGACCTGTCTTTGTCACTCGACTCACTGTATAATTTAAGGCTCACTGTACCTTACCAATTGGGCTCTGCCAAGCTCTGGTGCTAGTCTTAACAGCCATTAATAAGTTCTTCAAAGTGCTCATTATGCGTTCTACCTGTCCATTGACCCTACTTGCACAAGTCGCAATTAAATGCAAATTAATTTTTTGTTGAGATCAAAACTCACTAAATTTAAAGCTGGTTTTAATGCGGTTTGGTACTCCAAAAAAAGATACAGACGTTTTCACAGCATCATACAATTGTCAGCATCAATCTTGAGTGTGTGTTAGATACACAAACTTGGTAAAAGCGTCCACTTAGACAATGTCATACTCTTTTTTATCAGACTTGCCACTCAACTTTTCAGTTATGTCTATGTGTATCGTGTGTCAATCGTTGGTATTGGATAAAGTCTAGCCTGAATTTTACTTGATGATTACTTTGACATCTTGCAAGTCATACAGTTTTTAACTAACTTTCTTATGTACTTGATCGAATCAATAATAATTATAGGCCTTCTCTAAAGTTTTCTCTCAACCCAAGTGCTTAATTGACTAATGACCATGACTTATTAAAGACCATCTAAATCAAATGAGAACGATTGTAAGTAAGCCTACTGGGACCCTGAGAGATAGGTCACGTTTTCTTCTTGCGTGTAAGGATAGAAATAACTTTCTGTCCTTTTTGTTCATGTTCTGATTTCCAAATGAAATCATTCTTTTTCGATGTTAACAGATACAAAGGCTTAATGAAACAAGAATCCTTGCATAAATTGCCGAAAATATGACGCAAATTCATTACTTATCGGCTTCACCGTGTGATCAGTATAGAATCTCTCATCCCTTACTACAAAATTCTCTCCTATCCTACCTACCTCGTAATTAGCTGCAATAATTATTTTATATGTTTATGTCTTCGTCCACGCTATAACGTGTCGTGCGTTAGGCGACAGTGCCTCTCATTCGGTTGGGCGGGAGTTAAGCGAAACGCCTGGGATTCACGCGTAAAATAAAATTTTAATCTGAACTATTTTTTTCTAGGTCTATTATGAGTGTGTAGTTTTTATATTTAATAGAAGCAAAATAAGTTCTATTTACGGTCCCTGGTAACGAAACCCATTTTTGGTAGAATAATCTACACACAAAAATTTATAACCAATAGGGATTGCAACTTAGTGTAACGAATAAATCTGGTCGTCAATTCAACGCGATATAGCTGTTGCATCATTATAAATGTAGCTGCTGCATAGCTTTCCGAATTTCTTGAAAACTGCTTGGCAGAATTACTGCGCTTCCAATTTTTAAGTTGTCAGAAGTATTGATTGCTAAGTTTGTATTACATGTGATCTACCAAATCACATGTACACGAACCTTAATCGGTTCAAAGCTGATTTTGATTTTGCATTAAGTAGAACAATCTATTTAGTTGGTATAGCTTAATTTCTCATATTACGTGAAATTTACAATATTGCGTAAATCTCTTAATAATAATCATAGTATTATTAATTGTAAATATGAATGGCTTTGCTTTGATTTTCTTTTTTCTGTTATACTATTTTCGTATTATCCTTCTATTTGATCTACTTTCTTGAGTTTACTAACTGTGGTAATATCGTGTCTGGCTAATGTCAGAATAAAGTATAAGGCAATTTTTTATTAACCATATATTTAATGGTATTGTGTTGTTTGCGTCATTTTCTAGACTTAATTGATTTGTAATAAAATAATAATGTTTAATAATATAATATAACACATATCTTCTAATTCGATTAAGAGCTAACGAAGATTTCCTGTGTAATAATGAAATTTCCCACAAGGTTTCTGCGCCTTTAATTAGCTAATAAGAAATGTTTTCAGCTTCGACCAGTTATTTGCAATTTGTGTTAGCCTTTATGCTTCTCTATTGAGTTGCATCTCGACGGCACTGATGTTTTGTTGCCTTATATCAAGAGTTACAAGTAGCATAATAATGTCGATCCTTCTTACTTAACGGAAAATTTGTTTTTGCTGCGATTTGTCCCGTATGTTCTTGATGTCGAATCGGAATTTTTCAGTGATTATCCACTAGTTCCATGTAAACACATGGATAACAATTTTATATGTTGCACGCATAGAATAATTAGTTAATTTAACCGATCCTACCGGCTGCGCCCATTAAATATCTGGTCTTTCCAAATGAAAAAAAAAAAAAATTCTGTTGGAGTAAAATCGGCGACTTCATTTTTTAAAGAAAACTAAAAAAAACTGAAGGCCAAAGAAGTCTTGTGGTAGTTTTTATAGACTAAATTTGTAAGCGCTTTAGGGTCACAATTTTTATTGCAAGTGATCAATTGTCTATGAATAAAAGGGATTTGATTTCAGTCCTTACTGCTTCGCCTTTTCAATTTGTTTTTAATGATTACCCGATTCGTTTTAAACTCCATTTATTTCACCTTCAACATTAGTGCCGCTATTCATCGTTTTAGTTCCAAGTCTCTTTTGCTAATAACTTTCGACTGCTAAAAAGCATACCGCTTGTTTCAATTAATTTCAATTTAAAATTTATTTGGCACCCACAGCTATCGTTACAAAAAACTGGTTGTGATTCAACTCTAAACGTTTACTTTTTAAATTTTCCTCGAAATCCGTTAGGTTTTAAATAAAACCTACACCTACCCATCACACTATATACATAACATCAATACTTTGTGTTACTTTATCATAATCGACATAATTGTACAAATACAAACATATCAGATACTATATTGTATGTGTAGAATTCGGACGCTTTTCTGCATCGCTCCTACAAGTTGTAAAAAATCTCTGTCGAAGTTTCTGCGAAAATAAATAACTGGCGGTGCGGGAGTCTCGCGTGTAGTCATGGCTTACCATCTTGATTACGCAAACGACGCGATGTCTTGCAAGACCTGCGATTTCGCCCAGGTTTTTTCGTTAAGTTTTTAAATCGCACATTCGTGGATGTCGAAGGGACGTAGGGGTGTCGGTTTCCGCCCTTTTTTTTCTAAATCACCTGTGGGTATTACTGAGGTGAACGTGCCACACTCTCCGCGTTTCTTTTGCTTTCTGCACCCCTTTGCGTTACCAACTTTTAAGAGCAAGAGCTTTTTAGGATTGCCAAGCTACACAGCTGCTAGAACTGATAGGCAAGCTGATCCCCAACCTAAGCTTTAAAGCCACCAATCGCTGAACCAACTTTCTTGTATCGCAAACCTCAACCTGCACCTGCAGTGGACGAGAATCTGTCACCGTATAGGCAAGCTCACGCTGCTCCGCACGCCGACGCAGTAATACACTACCACAAGCGGATGGCCCGATGGTGCTGAAAAAGTTTTCACAACGCAACCAGAGGTTCTCTAAGTCCTGAATAAAGCCTGGAGAATCAAAATGCTCCATCAACAAGATCAAAGGCAGGCAGAAGTGTTGTAAAAGAAAGAGCCATGCTAGAATAGAGAAAACCGAAATGTGAAAGGGATAAAGTTTCTAGGCTACAAAGGGCAATTTGCACAGAACCGACCATACTTAGGAAGAAGCATTTCGGCACTCAAACGTCACTCCCAGCCATGAGAGGAGTTGTCGGCGGAACTGGGCAACATGGAACAGCTAAAGCGTCGAGACCAGAGCCAAGGCGCCAACAAGCAACATTAGTAGGAAGAGGTGTCTACAGAAAGACAACACGTGGGACTTTTCAACAAAAGGCGGGATAAAAGGACCCCAAAGAATAAGCAAAATTAAGTAGATAAAAGTAGAAGCAGATGATACCAATTCCATAAAATTGTGTCTAAAAGCCTCAACAATAATGTCAACCGATCGAAATGTTTTTTTAAATGCTATGAATAGATATTTGAGTGGATATGTGCAACAAAATGCTTATTAAGCAGCGAAACTAAGCTCGGAGATACAAAGCACCAGGCCGGTAGCATTCAGCCTGTTTTGATGGGTAAAATGGCCGAATCCAGTCCAAAAAAGATGTTCCTAGAAATACTTAGTCTTTGGAGACTGTTGCTGGGAATATGTGGATGGTGTGCACTAAGGAATATTGCCTAATGGTGACACTGGATATTAAAAACGTGCTCAACTCTGCCATATACAACCGTATTATGGTGCCCCACTTCAGCTGGTCTAGTGTTTCTTTGGCTATTTAGTGGGCAGAAAAACTCGCTAACGGGCGATGGTTAAATGGAACATTCGGCGAGGGAGGCATGGCTTCCTCAGGGGTCTCTTCTCTGGAACTAGAGCTCGGCCTAGGTACCCATTACATTGGCTATGCTGACGACGAGGCCTTGGTTGTGGTGTCCGAAAAAGACGCTACCTTGAGCGTTAGCCGACCGCAGAACTTTACTGAGTGGACCACAAGGTTGAGGTGAGTTGCTGGTGAGTAGAGTAGGCCCCAATCACGGTCGGTAGCTCCACTTTAACATTTTCATGGACAATTAGATACCTCGGAGTTATGCTGGGTACAAGGCTCAGCTTCTAAGAGCATTTGCTTTACGCAATCAAGAAAGCATCTGCCTCAGCTTGGGCGATTTCCGGCCTTTTTTTTAAATACAAGAGGCCCAGTGCAGGGTCGTCGGCTGCTAATCACGAGCGTTTTTAAGTCCACCGCACCGTTGCACCAGCGTGGTTAAAGGGTATGTCGATAAGAAGCTATAGACGCGGACTTAAGAAATCGCTCCGCCAAAGACGAACAGGCGACGGTGGCAACAACTATATTCCCAAACAGTGGCGAACAAAGAGTCTTAGCAGATGGCAACATCTCTAAAATACCTCGACAAAGGTCCTGCAAAACGTTTTGAAGAAGTCAAATTCCTTAGCGGCCTTAGGTCTTTTAGAGCCTTCCTATAGAGGTTCTCGCACGAGAACGCGAAAACTGTGGAATAACATGTGAAACAATGTGGAGATTGTTAAATTTGAAACGTCGCGTCTTTGAGTCGTCCCGTCCTGTATCGCAAAAACTGTGGCATAGCTCCTTAAATAAATGGGAGATTTATAGGTTTGAGACGTCTACTAACCCTGCTGGCCTGCGGCCCTGCATCCGCATTCTTCAGAAAAAACCACCAGGGGCTCCAAATAAGCCAAAATAACAACAAAATTCTTCAGAGCGTCTCTTCCTACATTGAGCGGCTTGCGACTTTCGCCTGAGCCGGCAGTATGACATCCTGGCAGTAGGTTTAAAATGCAAAACCCCTAGATACATGAAATGGCTTAAAAAAAAAACAAAATTACTCTACGTGGTAGCCACAATAAAGGAAGCCAACCCATGATACCAACCACGGCTGGGTTACGAATTCTGGAGGCCCCTAAACCTATTTAAATCAAAACTAATGCGTCGGCGTCACACTTGGTCATTGCAACGGATCAAAAGACTAGCAGCAGCAGAAACCAAAAACAGTGAGTACATCGGAGAAGGCACCCCACTTAGCACCACTTAACATCGCCAAAAAACAGAGTGTGATACTCCAAAGCAAAGCGGAGGCTCGAGTCCTACAAGTGCAGCAACTAAAATGTCAACGAAATCAGCCCAAGCGTTTAAGATTTTAACTTCGTATCCACCTAAGTACATAGTTAAAGGCCAAAAATGAGATCGGCGCAGCAGAATTCGCAGTTATCGACAATGATTTTTCAGCAAGAGGTTTTAAAATGGCCAAACATTTTTTGATTTTTTTACGGCAATGAGTTGCAAATGAGTGAGCAAATGAGTTTTAAAGTCAAAGATGCTTACGAGCAATGGGATTAAGAAAACCCAAAACAAAGGTTTGTAATAAAATATCAGGCACAAGTCCGGAAAGGCCTAACAAAACCACCCGACAGCTACTTAAGCATCCTATCGTACCTTTAAGCACTGTGGCCTGTCGGCTACCAGATGCATAGGACTTTATGAACGATCTCCGGCGGATGAAACTGTTATTTCGTAATAGGCAAGCAAAAGAAATGCTGTTCCTTTGGCGTTTGACTCGACTTTGGACAACACTTTCATTTCGTTGGAGATTGTTCCAGCTAAAGTCGAAAGCAGCAATGGAAATGTCAATAAAACTTTAAGGATATACCAGATCAGTATGCGATCATGAAAAGGCCCTGAGCTCCAATAAAAGATTGTAACATTAGGTCTCTCTGAAGTGACAAGACAACTACGTATACGATGTCTTAGGCTTTATTAAAGATATTTCTGATATCCTACTCGCTCATCCATCCTTCACTATTAAAGCTAAGATAGATTTTTTTTTCAACAAGGGACAAAACCTGTGCTAATGACGCCGTCGCATTCTGTACGCAAAGTTATCGCGTGGACGAAGACAGGTAACAACAAGCGAACTGCGGTAGCTAATTATGCACTTCGTAGAATATTATTAGCTTTGTTAATAAGTCAACAGAGTACTCTGTGCAGATCCCATGGTAAACCCAATTGTAAACAACACACAATACACAAAAGGGTTCATCCAGCCAAATGAAATCAAATCCGATACTACATCAGATCTGTTACTAGAAGTGAGGCTATTGCTAGGATAAACGGCAATCTTTCTAAAACTGGCTTCCATTCCGCTGCAAATTGGGCTTTGAAGGTTCATGAATTGGATTGGTTTTTTATTTTTTGCCAATAGTCAAACATTTTTGCATACAAATGCAAAATTAAATATTAAAAAAGCTAACTTCGGCTATGCCGAAGTCTTTGTCTATTTTTAATTATTTTGTTCAAAATTCTTTTTCTAGCACACATAGAGTCAAAATTCATTTTGTTCTGCGTAGGTATGTATGTGTAACTATTACCTGAAGCCATAACAGCATTTACGCAGTGCAAAGAACGGCTGCAGCACTGCGGAGCAAAGTGGCAGAGCTAAAAACAAATAGGTTTATTTATCCGATTTCGATAAAATATTATGTTCAACTATAAAAATGATCTAAGTACAAAATCTGGTGGAAATACTCCAACAAACAAAAAGAATATTGCAAAAAGTTTCGGACTACAACAACACACATTACGAGCGAGCTTAGCTCGTAAAACTTAAAAAACAAAAAAGTTTTTCCCACTAAGACCGCTTTTTCACCGATCGATTCTATGGGGGCTATATGCTATAGTAGTCCGATCGTTACAAATTTGAAGAAAAGGTGCGGGTAACATTAATACACATTAGTGGTGAGCATGATTCGAAAAACTTAAAAAACAAACCAATTTTTTTCACTAAGATTAGTTTTTCGACCAATCGTTTCTATGGCAGCTATATTATATAGTGTGCCGATCCAGATACCAGAAGAACTTAATCTAGTTATGGTAATAGAAAGCTCATATATCTTGTTTCATTTTAATAGCTCATTAGCAAAAGGGTTTTTAGCGTGCTCAAACAGACGGACAGAGGGACGGACGGACAGGCGGACAGACGGATATGGGTATATCGACTCGGCATCTCATGCTGATAAAGAATAAAGATTTGTTGCAGCTTCACCGATATCGTTGATATTTTCCATGACTTTAGCACAGCGAGTTTCGGTTGCACCAAGATTCCAAACAAAATTGAAGCCATTGTCTCTCTAACTTCTTGAGCCTAGCACCGAACCACGATCGGCGACAGCCTCTGTAGCTGTCGCCTTGATAAAACGGGACTTTCCCAAACTCCAAAACAAAAGCGACCAATAGTAACGCATACAAAAGATGATGCAACATCGACAGCATCTTAGAATTATGATTCTTAATCCTTTTGATGTCTTTCCAAAAAAATTAACAAAGCGCAACGCAACTATTCTGTTACGGATCAAAAATGCCTCGCGGTAGTACCGGCCATTAAAAGATTTCGGATGTATATCGAAGGACATGAATTTAAAGCCGTAACCGATCGTTGCGTTGGTTAATGAACCAAAAAGAACTAAGCTGTCGTTTAGCTCCCTAATCGATTAAACTCCTGGGATCTAACTTCCAATAGAACACTGAAAAGGCACCAAAAATTACATAGCCAACGCTTCCCTTAGCTTCCCTAGAAATTGAGATACTCCTTGAAATCGATTTATCATCTCGGATCTTTGAATCCGAAGAATGTAAAACGCATCTTAAGGTCATCGATCAATATATATACCATCGCACGAATTTTACACTTGAAATCGGGTCTCCAGATGATCAGATGGAAACTGCTCGTGCCCGAACAGCTGCGTGATAGCGTCATTAGGGCAGTCCACAACCCCCCCCAATTCATGCAAAATGTGTGATGAATGTCAAACTTGCATGTACCCGTTGGGAGCACTTAAACCATCAATGAGAAATCAAACCGTTAGCCAAAGGCCCTTTGAGAGATTATATCTCGATTTATTGGTCCCTTTCCTCGCACCAACAATGGTAACAATTTTTATTGTACTAGACCACATTAGTAAATATTTAATTCCAAAATAATTATAACTATTTTAGGGTAAGATGTCTTTGATTGGATTGGAGTGCCACAAATCGTAGTCAGTGATAATGGCACGCAGTTTAAAAGCCAGGACTTTGCCACCTTTTTGAACTTTTCGGAGTTGGGCGCAGGTTTACAGCTGCATATTTCTCTAAGGCCAATACCGCCAAATGTGTGAATCATCATGCAGCGTTACGATCTTACCTACTTTAAAATCAACGTCAATGGGATATTTTGCGCAGCAGCATTAGCAGTGCCGTACTAAATCATATCTATAAGTAAAAGTCGATAGGTGTTTTATCAGTGTTTGGTCAGAACATGATAACGCATGGTGACGACTACAAAGTCCTTGCAAAATTGAATCTACTGAACAAAGCAGCAGTTCAGTTAAACAGGCTCGACGACTTCACACGCATTCGTACTGACATGCAAAAACACCTGGATAAAGCATATTGTACAAATCAACGTGCCTATAACTTGCGCAGTAAAATGCTCTAGGGACTTTTCATGCCAAAGATCTTTGGTAATGTGATTGGCAATACTCTAGAGACTTTTCATGCCAAAGATCTTTGGTAATGTGATTGGCACCCTTTGATTTTCTTTAGCTTTAAGGCTTCACTTATAGGACGTGTCGTTCAAATCTGTCATCCAAAAGCTGATAAGCTTAGCCCTTCTACTCAAATTTTTCGGCTTAGGGAGCTTTTATTAGAAATAGATCGAATAGGCTCTTATAACATAAAAAGCTTAAAAGCGGAAATGCAAAGAGGATAAAGAAAAGAACCCGATAACACGAAAACCACGTGTAGTGGAACTCCTAAAATCCTAGGATCTGAATTCCTGTCTTATCTATCTCCGTTTATGGCGTTGGTCAATATGAAGTTCAATTTTGAAATATATATATATCATTGTAGTAAAATATGAAATAAATAACGTACACCTGATATAAGAGTTCTGCAGCATTAGAATGGGTAAAAACTACTTTTCACGGTTTTACATGGCAGGGCATGTAAAGAGAAGCTCATAACATCCAGTCCTTTAAAAAACGCACATATCCTTTGCTAAGAATATACTTCCTAGGTATAGTCCTATATTTCCGATCTCTGCCTTCATTTTTTTGTGTAGTGCATGTTTGGGAGAGCACAAGAACCATCCCATTTTCACTGAGCTCAGCCGAGCAATGTATTATAAAGAAACGGAGTGCTATCCTACTGCCTTCTGTTCGTTACATACCGTCTCTTTCAACTGTTTCATTCAATTCAATTCATTCATTCAATCATTTCATTTAAATCCTCTTCACTACTTTCTAGATTAACTGGTACATACAGTTTGTCAAAAAAGCATTGGCACACTTGAAAAATCAAACTTCTGAGTGCTGCAACTTTTTTTTGAACACTCATATATTATATTTAATCTTAAACAAAAAAAAAAAATTTCATCTTTGGTTCATTTGCAAAATACAAAAATCTGAATATAGGCGCAAATTTAAATCAAAAAAGTTTTGGCAACTCCTCTGGCAACTTTCTTAAATCTTCGTGAACATACTTATAATTTCTCCGTCTAACAATTCAGCTATTTATAAAGGTCCTCTAAACTTTGGACTTCGTTTGATGCCTTTCTTCATTCTTAAACAACACCAAATCTTCTACTTTTTTATCCAACAAACTCAGCCTTGGTTTTATCTTTGCTATATGCTGCAGCTGATGATATATTTTGTACTGCTCGAGGTCTTGATTCTACCAAAGCAACCGCTGGTGCCATGTCACATGGTGGAAGCAACCCCAACGGACGACCAACCTTTTTAATAATCAATTCCAAAGGACCTGTCTTTGTCACTCGACTCACTGTATAATTTAAGGCTCACTGTACCTTACCAATTGGGCTCTGCCAAGCTCTGGTGCTAGTCTTAACAGCCATTAATAAGTTCTTCAAAGTGCTCATTATGCGTTCTACCTGTCCATTGACCCTACTTGCACAAGTCGCAATTAAATGCAAATTAATTTTTTGTTGAGATCAAAACTCACTAAATTTAAAGCTGGTTTTAATGCGGTTTGGTACTCCAAAAAAAGATACAGACGTTTTCACAGCATCATACAATTGTCAGCATCAATCTTGAGTGTGTGTTAGATACACAAACTTGGTAAAAGCGTCCACTTAGACAATGTCATACTCTTTTTTATCAGACTTGCCACTCAACTTTTCAGTTATGTCTATGTGTATCGTGTGTCAATCGTTGGTATTGGATAAAGTCTAGCCTGAATTTTACTTGATGATTACTTTGACATCTTGCAAGTCATACAGTTTTTAACTAACTTTCTTATGTACTTGATCGAATCAATAATAATTATAGGCCTTCTCTAAAGTTTTCTCTCAACCCAAGTGCTTAATTGACTAATGACCATGACTTATTAAAGACCATCTAAATCAAATGAGAACGATTGTAAGTAAGCCTACTGGGACCCTGAGAGATAGGTCACGTTTTCTTCTTGCGTGTAAGGATAGAAATAACTTTCTGTCCTTTTTGTTCATGTTCTGATTTCCAAATGAAATCATTCTTTTTCGATGTTAACAGATACAAAGGCTTAATGAAACAAGAATCCTTGCATAAATTGCCGAAAATATGACGCAAATTCAATTAATTGTCTTAAAGCAGAGACTGATTGAGGGGTGGTGGAGTAGTTAATGCTGAAAATTTTTGAACTCAGACAAATTTGCCCTGCGCTCACCTCATATCCCAAATACTGAACTCTCGACTTAAGAAACGAAGACTTTTTAATATTGAACAAAAATTCAGCTTTCGTTAGAATATCAAGAGTAACCTGTAGTATTTCCAAGGACTCACGCTTTGTGGCAGCCACCATCAATACGTCATCCATATAAACAACCACAACTGTATTTGCAAGTTCTCCAAGTGCATGCATCACTGTATGTTGAAAAAAAAAGGTGCATTTTTGAGTCCAAATGGCATTGACAACAACTCGTACTGCCCATCTGGGGTGACAAAAGCCGTACATTCTATTGATTGTTCATGCCTGGGAATTTGGTAATATCCACTTGTTGTATCTAGACATGTAAAATATTTAACTCCATGAAGTCTAGCTATCTGATCTGCTAGAAGGGGTAGAGGATTTACAATCGTAGAGATTTGCAGTTGAAGTTGAAAATATTTTTTGTTGACAGGAAACTCTCCAACTTGTTGGATGATGTGACCAATGCAAAACGAGTAGGTCTAAACGTTAAAAATCGGAATGTGGAATCAAGAACCCAACGACTGAGGAAGATCATCGTCATGTTGGGCCACTAAGGACCAAGATTACTGCAAATTGTTATATGTGAGGAGCCAGGGCACATCGCTTACCATTGCCCAAAGAACGATCATTGGGACGAGAGTACAAAAGCGCATGGAGTTGTACGTCGTAAAGGAGACGGCAGCAGTTATGCTGCATCGCAGTGAGAAGTTTCCAATTTACTTTTGATTGCGGTGCAGAATGGTCTTTGGTCAAGGAGAGCATGAACTAACAGGGGGGAGAACTTCCATAGTTCTCAATGATGTCGTCTCAATGAGTGCTATTGGTAGTGGCAGTTTAGTTTTTACAATTCAGATAATAATTGTTTCGAGGTAATAAAGTATAAAGTTATCAAAATAAACAATTCACCTTATGCTAGCCCAGCACTTTTGGATCAGCAAGACTTTGTGTACATTACCATTAAATAATAGTAACCTTTTATTTTTGATCACATAGCAAAATTGTTTTGTTACCTCAGATGAGCAATTTAAGTTCCTAGCCATGTCGTTTGCTCGACAAGGGATGATAGATTCACATATGGGTCCCATGGCAAATTACGAAAAGTAAAAAGAAGAAGCCGTTTTTGCACAGATTCTAATCCGGTACACAAGTCGGATTCTAAACTGAGGCTGACTAAGGAAGTATACATCGTTTTGTTTTTATATGGGTCTATAAATTCTTTTGAACAACGTTTTAGAGTGCCAAAGACATTTTTAGCTCTGCTTACCGTGGTCATTATGTGTTGCTGAAATTTAAACTTGTGGTCCAACAAAATTTTAAGTCTTTGACAAACAAAGAAATTAAATCAAGTTCCTCTAGAGGTGTATTACAGTTTAAAGATAACATGCTATCTTTACACTACCTCTGAAAAGCGTTTTGTAGGATGCGCCTCGTAGTTTCGAATTTGAAAGAACGGTGGGGAGATCATTTAAGTTTTTTTTTTTTTTTTTTTATTTAAGCGCTGAATCCATACATACAAAAATAGTAATTTAACAACACAATAAAATACAAAATTGGTCCTTGAGTATACCGGCTTAGTCATTAATAGTTCTTTAAGATCAAACTCGTCAGTAATGACTGGGTTCAAAATGCAAGTGGATTTAATAATAGAATAAAGATATTTGTGTCTAGAACTATAACTGAATGAAGAGTAGGCACTTTCATAAAAATCGACAAAAAGATGAACAAAGTTTTTGACCGGAAGTAGTAGTAAGATTATTAAGAAATACGGACGACGGAAGCAAGTCTGACTTTTGCTTTGAGTTAACAAAATTATGAAACTCCTTCGGGGTTTCCGAAAATTTGCAACGCCATAAATAATTACAAACAACAATTAAAGCAAACAACAAAATCCAATCGAGCAACCAGTTATCGAGAAAGATCAGATGATAGTACGGAGAATTTATACTTTTTATACTACTTAGGCTTTTAAATATAGAGACTGCGCAACTTACGCGTAAGCTATGGTAATTTTTGGTATAAAATACAGAAATAACTGAATTCATTTCCGCACAAGCGTAAAAATTTCACCAATCGGTGTTAAAAATGACATAGTTTAGTGCGACAAAATCAGTTTTCCGAAAACAGCGGTAACGCATCGTCGGATCTTTCTGAATATTGGGCTCACAAATAGGAAACTCTACAAACAGCTCTAAGGTTGGATGGTAATTATTTCAGGAAGAGCCATTGGGCACGCTCTAGACATTGAACAATGGCTAGCATCAGAAACAAAAATGAAATCCAAAAATCAGCCGGATGTGTTAAAAATTAAATTCAGCTGGGCCAACGAAAGCTCTAACAAACCATTAAAAAATCGTGAGACCTAGATAACGGGCAGATTAAAATCTCTAAAGACCATTAGCAAGTCGCTGTCAGAAATATATTCGAAGATATATTTAATGGATTCTAAATGTAGTAATTAAGTTGGCCAATCCAACTGAGTCGGAATGTAATGTATACTTTAAAGCAAATGAATTCGATATCAATAAAAAAGGGAACGTTATTAAGCCCGATAAAAGGGCAGAATCATCTGCTATAAGAACTAAGGCATCAAATATATCAGGTTTTAGCCAAGTTTCAGTAAAGACACTTTTGTTAAATTCAAAAGACAGGCTATCTACAAAAAAGTTAGCAAGTTTAGTTTTAAGGCCTCTGGCATCTTAAAAGCCAACAGCCTTGTTAAGCCCCGTGACTTTTTTTTCTGGATATACCTTAACAATGTTCTTCGGCCAGAATTTGGGACAACAAGTAGTATCGAATGATTTTACTGAAACACTGATTTTAAAAGATGAGATTTCTCTAAGAGGTAAAAATTAAAATTTCCACCATCATTAGAGGCATTATATTATAAAAGATTGAATGTGGGCTATGACTTCCTCAGATGCAGCATCAGATGCAGTCTCAAAACAAAACATGTTTTCTCGGTGGCACAATTATCAATTTCTTTGGCGCACCCGGTACTGCATCAGATACCGCATTAGATACAGTTACTAACAAGAACGGTGGTACCCCCACAATCCTACTATTAGAAATATCGGCAATATCCATAGGAATCGCTTCTTGCTGTCACATGTATAAAATTGGAATATGAAAACCTAAAGTGTACCTTTTGTATTTTGTCTATCAGATGCTCGGAAGCCCACCAGAGAAAAAGAGGCGTACAACAGTATCGTATGATTAACAGAAACAAAAACTTTACTGAAGTCAGTATAAATGATTTGTTTTGATTTTTGAATACATTGATCGTAAGAGATGTAAATTTTATAAGGTTAGTGGTAGTAGTTCATAAAACCATGTTGGCATGGTGAAATGATAGAACTACAGAAAAATTGCAGTTGAGACGTTATAATTTTCTCAAAGGCTTTAGGAATGGCGGACAACTTAGATATACCCTCATAGTTGGAGGCTTCAGACTTCTTACCAGTTTTGTGGAGAGGAATGATATAAGATGAAAAAGCGAAAGATAATATAAATAGTTTTAAAATTGGCGTACATAAGCCATTTGCACAAAACCTCAGTTCACAGCCTGGTTCACCATCAGGTCCTGGCAAGTACACAGGTTTGACTAAATTAAGCTCGCCGGAAAGCGAACTTTTATCGATCACTGGACAAAAAATACAATTAGACCTTTTTAACTAATAAGGAAACGTGATGGTTGCTTAATGTTCCGTTGAAGAATAAGTTGTACTGAAAAAATCGCCAACAAATTGGCAATGGCCTGATGACAAGATGCATTTTTATTTTCAAGGACAGAAAAGTTAAATGCACAGATGTCTCACGTTTACAATTGACAAAATTATAAAGCTGCTTGGGGTCACTAGAAAACTAAAGTTACAACGCCGAAGATAATCCTTATAGCATTGTGTGTTAAGCACCACGAATTTGAATCGAGCAACTGAATACAGAATAAAATTTGATGAATGAAGAGATATATAACTTCTTGACTTCACATTTCTCAAGGTGAATAACTCACGAGAGAACCAGGGAGTCCTAATAGACGTCACCTGTCTCTCACTCAAGTTTCGATTAGTGAGTCAAGAGTATTATAAAATAAACCAACTGCAGAGTCCATGTTGGTGTAAATGTACAGATAAGACCAATCAGTATTAAGAAAAATCTTGTCAAAAAAAAAGCCTTACGAAAGCAACGGATACGAGGTTTCAGATTACCATAAAGTAGAGGAGACCGAATTGGCCGGTAAATAGTTAAATCCAAAGTTTAATGAAATATGTCTTCCAGCATTGCTAATGCCTCTGTCCACAAAATTTTCTGTTTTTAGAGGCGATCAGACTCATCGCGTTTGTGGAGGTGTTCTGATTGCTGTTTATTCTGCCCTATCAGGAAATTGGGTTTGGCGTTGTTAGAGTCAAACTTCAAGCTTTTTCAGCCTTTATTACCTGTTCCTATATTCCACCACAGTCAGGCCTGGTGGTCTACGATAACCATTTAGCGGCAATTCAATCTTTCTCTACTTTAGTTTCTTATAGTGATATTTTTATTGTTATTGGAGACTTTAATTTCCCCTCGGTAGCTTGGTCCCAGTTGGAAAGCTCCACTGTTCTGATGCCTTCCATGCCACATTTTGGTTGATGGTCTACTTGAGTTGTTTTTATTCAAAGTTAATCCTGTGCATCACTTTAATGGAAAGTGTTTAGATCTGATACTTGTATTGGATCCGTCTAACTGCGCTGTTTCCTAGATTGAATCTTTTGTCTGACCACTTTCAATAACATTAGCAGATGTGACATCAAGCCTATACCAACAAGAGGACTCTGAGTGGAGGCTAGGACCGCAGGTTCAACACTTGTATCGACTAAGGCAGCCGGCGCAATATCGGAGCCTCCCTAGTTGACACTATCGGCAATATCCATGGGAATAGAATTGATAACGTGTTGTGAGGCTATTACCAGGTTGCACGGAAATCACTTTAATAGGCGGCTGTATTGCCGGGCTCTTGAACGATATCAAATGCTACTTATTAGGAGTCGATGGCTCTTGAAACCTGCCAAAGAAAAGAAGATATGCAAGCGGATCAGAAGATACACCCCGGGAATTGATTTTTTACGTTTAGGCGACTGATTGAACAGCTTTAAGCTACTAAACTGCGCCTTGACCCCGTTTGGAGTCTACTTAAACCAACTTTTAGTGTATCGAAACTCTCTCTGGTCTGCTTCACAAATGTCTGCACATCTTTTTTAACATCCCGGTAAGCTTCACAACCATAGTTTAAGCCTCTACCTTTGACAATACTATCCTTAATCTTCGCTGTGTAATACGCACACTTAACGTGAGCTGGACTATCGCACTGCCAACAGAGGAGGTATTCATGACAGTCAATCGTCTCAGTGGTTTGTTTTGTTTTCAGTTTGTAGCGGAACAGACAACCATTATAATATTAAATATATATATTTTTTATAGGTTTAACGTATTAAGAAAAAAAGAAAATATATAAGCAATATACTGACTAGATATACATAAGGGTTAACTAACCTGCACAACTTAAGAGAGGAGTGAAAAGTAAAGAGGTCACTCAAAATATTAAAAACATAGCACAATAGCACGTCTCGCTCAGACCCGAGAAAGAAAACGGTCGCGAATAAAAGGAATAAGTAAAAAAAAGCGTCATATTAAACACATGCAGCAACAATTTGTACGCATAGGCGCGAGTTACCCGCCAGTCACAGTACGACACATATACAAGTGTACACTTACTCATACATATTTACAAGTACACAGTCATGATTCGCTCGGTAAACAACGACAACTCATACACATACATACTCACTGGTGCTTGTCGGCCACACGAAGACAAGATCTCAATAAATAAAGATCATTCTGTTGTTAATTGTCATAAAATTTTTATTATTTTTTTAAAAAATCAATCATATTAATTCGGATTGATAACTGGCGCAGCCTAACGACTTTGGGGACAAGAAGAAGTGCCCCGAGGGAACTTACTTTTATCAAATATTACAAATCATAAGTATATTTTAATAATTACTTAATTATAAATGAAAGAAAATAAATATATAAATAAATATAAATATACAAAATAAATAGATATAAAAAAAAAACAAATAAAATTGTTTTCCAATCGTGCTAATGATTATTAAGTGCAGTGCATTTAATGATCGAACAGAGCGAATGAGACAATAAAACACATTATATTAAATACATACATTGCACTATGGTCCAGATTTAGTTTTTTTTGGCATAAAGTCGATTTTTCGATGTATATATATCGTTGCTTTTTTGTTTTTATATTGAACTAAATTCATTATACATTATAAAAATTATAATAAAAATGAGTGCTACTGAGTTACTTTGCGGGGCGACAGCGACTATCATTTCACTTCTGAATCGCGTTGCGTGTAGACCTCGCTGCTCATTAGCAAATAAAAATTACAAGTTGCGAAATTATTCAAATTTACCAAAGTGAACTGATCCAAAATAAAACATTACCATTATTGGAAAGTGAAAAGCAGTAAAAAACTTGATTTCTGGACAAGATCACTACATCGAGCAAGGATCTTGCCCTACTTTAATTGCCTCATTAAATACAAAATAAAAAATGAGGAATCTGAATCTAAAGGTGAATTAAAGTATAAAAAAAAAGAAAAACAAATTTAAGTAAAAATTAAACAAATTTTAATTCCCAGCAGTATAAAACATGATTTCTGGACAGGATCACTGCATCGAGCAAGAATCTTGGCCTACTTTAATTGCCTCATTATATAAGTACAAAATAAAAAAAACAGAGGAATCTGAATATAAATTCAAAACACCGCCTAGTACCGCATAGTAAGTAGAACAAAATATGTGTACATATATCCACATATTATACAAACAGCATGTATTTACATACATACATGTATGTACATACGTATAAAGCATGACTGATGTCTGTCCGCCCTTTGGCAGGATTACTGCACCGCGCAAGAATCCAACCTAGCTTCAGCACAGTTATGAAACAATACAAAAATAAATTTCATAATAATTATGTGAAACACATTATAACAATAGTGTACAAAACAATTACTAATAATAATAATATTCTTCACAGAACGAGGAAAACAAAAGGAAGAATTTAAAATACGGAAACACTTCAACTGCGTATTAGTTTACATTCACTGTCACATTACAACTGGATTTTAGCATACAAATGCCATATATGCCGTACCTTCAATACTCCACCTTGCCACCAACACTGAAAGCAAATTAAGTAAAATCTTATTTAATGTAAGAAATACAAAGTCCACATATCTACATATTTCAATATACACATAACATCTACACAATTGCCATGACACACTAAATATGTACATACATACACACACACATATACAATACATACAAATAATGTCAAAAACAACAACAAGAAGTGCAAAACGCACTGCTAACATAGTAGACAGGGAAGAATCTCCAATTTTCAATGAATCATTAGATGAGCACATACCACCGGCTCAAAAAGCCAATACAAACAAGCAAAATATAACAGGTAGCTTTAAAATCTCTGATGTAATTAAAGCCTAATTATGAAGGAAATTCAAAAAAAATTTGGAGAATTCGTTACAAATTTGGAAGAAATACTTTCGTTTATAAAAGGCTCAGAACAAACTCCAACAGGATTATTTATTTTAAGAGCAATAAGAAATAAAATTGAAGGGAAAGCCCACGTAATATTGTATCAAACAAGAGTAAAATTAAATTGGTACGATATAAAAAAACACTTGTAAGACACTTTTCGGACAAAAGGACAGAATCTGACTTAATTGCTGAACTGGGTATTTTAACAACACAAAGTCACCCTGTAGAAATTCTTTACGAAAAAGTTACTAGCCTACAGAGAACCTTAATAAACATTGTTAACGAAAAGGAAAATATTCCAACAGTGCACTATGGGTAAAAAGGCCGAATTTTTGGCATTAATTGTCCCTAAAGAGATAGAAGCCTGAGTTTTTAGTAATTTCGGATTTTGAAATTGGCCACGCCCACACGCTCGCCCTTTTTTAAAAATTTATTTTAATATTAAAATTAATATTTTTGCTTACATATTCGTTGTGTATATGCTATGTTAATTATATTATAACCTATATATATTATATATATATTTTATTAAACATTTAATATATTTATGTACTTAGATGTCTACATTAATGCTAGTTTTGATTCATTTAGATTGCTAGAAAAAACAAAATAGATTAGCATAGGTCAATCAAATATTTTTCAATTGGCTTTTCTTACCTGGGCAAATGCTTCAACTTATTCATCATCTTCTTCTTCTGATTCTTCTTCTTCCAACTCAATACAATTAACTTCAGTGTCTTCATCACAATCTTCATCATCCTGGGAATCATATTCCTCTTCTTGGCTTTCTGTTGAACCAGCATTCTTTCCAAGTCTTTTAGAAGATTCGTAAGAATGTTCCTCTAAAAGTTCAAGAACTTCTGCGGGTATTTTCTTCTTCCTATTTGCTTTAGCTCGTGCTTTTAAATTAAGGCTTGAAATAAGTGGGTCAGATGAGTCAAGTGCTCTGTTGAATACATCACTTATATTTTCCAACCGGCTGCACTTTCTAGCATGTGATTTTCGATCGTTTTTATAAATTTTATTTCGAGCTTCAGAAGCGTTTTCTCCCAAAACTCCAACCGGAAGTATACAGGTGTCCATTATTTGATGACCATGCACCAAAATTTTGTGTATAGTTGGAGGCATTGGATACCAAAAATATTTGCCTAAATACATGTTAAATGTCTTCTCACATAGATCCTTAAACTTTCTGGAGTTCACTTTATACTCGCAAGAGATAGCAATTAATATTATATAACAGTTTTTAAGAATTTCCTTATCAAATCTTAAAATGCTTGAGAAAGTATTAACATTTTTAAAAGCTCTTCGTGCTGTATTGCCACTTCCATTTTGTTTGGCACCGTCCACATTAAGACCCATTTCATTCCAAAGCCTTTTTTGAATGTACTGTTTTCGTTGACTTATTTCTTCCTTTTCAGATCCCTTAACACGCCATTTTTTTATTTCTAGTCTGTATGATATTTTCAATACAAACTCCAGAAATCTAATCCATGCATGTAGAGGGCTAACTCCATATTGCATACTTTTGAAATTAACAGCAAATATTCCTGATGCGGCATGTATTAAAAAAGGAGTCGAGTTGTCGTTCTGTGAAGCAAGTTCAGATGCTAATTTCCGTTTTAAACGAGGACCTGCATCGTTATAGTTTAAATGCTTTCGACCTGCTCTTTCAAGTGTTCTATCACTCGAAGTAACTTTGATACTTGACTCCAGCCAACGTGTGTGCTTTGTTTAAAAGCGTGCCACCATCCGATTGCATTTTGGCAAATTAAATTTGATGAATTTGACGAATTGTTTCACTTTAAGCTTAATTACATTTTGTTGATCCACCGATAGATTTTCCTGACCTATTTGCTGCACAATATAGTTTTGAACAGCGTTTTCTACGCGACTGTTGCTGTTCCACACTTCCAACAAAATGGAATGGCAGAACTCGTGTGTAACTGCAACATGTCGATTATTTCGAAAAGGGGCAAATATGAGCAAGAAGTCTTTTCAGTATTGGATTATTCGAAGATTAGTGTACAACCTGTTATTTATACATTTTCTAACCCTTTCTCGCTTCAAAAGTTAGGCCTGACGAAACACACAAACAAGTTTTAGTTTTGATCTACAAATACACATAGCAACACATTGGACAATTGGACAATAAATAACAAAAACTACAAAATCTACACAAACATCTCATTTTACATACCTTCGTGGATTTCTTCCATGATAAAACTTTTTCACAAATGCAAATACTTTTGTTTTGTTTACTTTGAAAGTCAAAGAAGCTTTCCCGCGTTTATTTCGATAAACAATGCAACCCTAAAACAGCTGACTTTGAATAAGCGTTAAACATTAATGGCACGCCCTAAAAATTTTTAAAAATTATTTTTACACTTATTGGAATGTTTTTATTTAGAAACAAATAAAAAAAATCAGATTTTCCAAAAAAAATTTTTCAATTTATGCCAAAATTTTGGGAATTTTACCCAATGTGCAGTGCAGGAAACAAAAAAAAGGATTTTTTTATAAAGCAATGCTTAGGCACATTTCTAAGAGGGTTACGTGGACCATTAGGACCCCGAGGAAGAGACCCAAAGAATATTATCACAGCCCATGTGTTAGCATTAGCTGAAAAAGAAATTTTCAAAAATCAAAGACAAGCCAGATCCTGGAGTCAAACAAATCAAAATTCAAATAAATTTAACAATAGTTTTAAGGGTCAAGAGCAAAATAGGGCACGGAATTAACAAATTGAAGAGAAAAATAGTTACAATAAAAAACCGTATAGTCGGGATAACACTAACAAAGAGCAACTAAGCGGTCAGTTCAAACGTAATATAGTGGACAAACAAGACGAAGTCAAAAAAAATAATAATCAGGGAGAAATACATAATATTAACGACAACGAAAATTTTTCAATTAGCAGCCTCAACAACCAACCAGGATACATAACAAGACACAGGCATGAAACTGAACTACCATATGTCGTATGTAATAGAATCCGTATGTGATACACAATTGAAATTTCTTGTTGATACGGGATATCTACAGTATCCTTCCTATCTTATCCTTCCTTTATTTGTGCCACCAGAACATCATATAAGACTAAATGAACCAAAAGTACTAAAAACAATAATTAACACACACACATTAGATTAAGTCTGCACATTAAAAATATTTGATGAATTCCAACAACAGGGAATATTTATATTTGTATTTTAGTTTTAGAAACGCAATTGGTTATACACACAAAAGAAAATATAACAGGCGAAAAACAGGTGATTGAAGAGGCAACACGACATATGATTCAAATACCTGTATGTTTAAAGGAAACTTTGTTTAGAATTTGCTGAAATATTTTACGATAATAAGAACGAAGTAACATTCATAAATAGTGTTAAACATAAAATTTATGCGATCGACAATATTCCTATAACTTCTTCTTAACAAAAAAATCATTAGACATAGTCATTCTCCCTGGAGTGCAGCCGTATGCATTCTCAGCAAAAGGAGGACATTACGAGTTTGTTAGAATGCCATTCGGTCTTACTAATGCCCCGGCAATCTTTTAAAAGGTAATGGACTCTTTGTTGGGAGATATGCTTGGTATATATTGCCTAATATATTTAGACGATATTATTATATTTTCATCATCATCATCACTAGCATATTCAAAGTTTAAAAAATGTTTTTAAAAAAGTAAGAGCAGCAAACTTAAAGCTACAAATAGATAAGTCTGAATTTTTGAGAAAAGAAATTGACTATTTAGGACATGTTGTAAGTTCAGATGGTGGAAAACCAAACCCATCCAAGATGAAAATAATTAAGAAATTTCCTTTACCTAGGACCCAAAAACAAATCAAAGCCTTCTTGGGGTTAATGGGTTATTACCGAAAATTTGCTAAAATAACTAAACCGCTAACTCAACAATTAAAAGGAAAAGCTAAAGCTATTATAGATGAAGAGATTCAATCAACGTTTGAAGTTTGCAAGTCCCTTTTATGCAACGACCCCATACTGATTTATCCTGATTTTACTAAACCGTTCATATTAAAAACGGATGCTAGTGATTTCGCGTTGGGGGCAGTATTATCTCAAGGAGCTCTGGGATCAGACAAACCCGTTTCATTTGCTAGCAGAACTTTATCAAACTACGCCACGGTTGAAAAAGAGATGCTTGCCATAATTTAGGCAATAAAACATTTTCGACCTTACCTTTTTGGCCAAAAGTTTAAAATTATAACAGATCACAAACCTCTAACATGTCTAATGAGTTTTAAGAAACCAAATTCAAAATTAGTAAGGTGGAAATTAAGATTGTTGCAATATGATTATGAGATTATATATAATTGAGTAGAACAAAAATAGATGTAAATGTAGGTGAGAGTAAGTCAATTGATGCAACTTGTCCAGAAACCATACACTCTGCACAAGAAAATTTAGAACAAGGTATATTTATTTCTGAAAAATCAATGACTTTAACATTCAAATTATTTTTTAAGATTCCGCTCATTCAAATATTAAAGTAGAAATGCCTTTCAATAAGGCGCATAATTTTTGAGCCCAATTTTAACGAAGAAGTAATGACAAAACTGTTTAAATCCGTTTTAAAACCGAATATAACTTGCGCAATACTAACAACAGACACAATATTAAAAATAGTACAGCAGGTTTATTCTAAATATTTTGCCCATAGTCAACTTTACAAGATTTTAAGGTGCACGAAATATTTAAGAGAAGTTATAACTCCCGACGATCAGCAAACTGAAATATCACTTTAAATATTTGAATTGTTATACCTATGAATGTTGCAAAAGTTAAAAAAAAAAACAAAATTAAAAACCTGTGAAATCATATAAATAAGATAAAATAAGATACGAATTTAAGTTAACACAAAATTGCCTTTTCGTGGAACCGAAAAAGCTGTAAAGGAACGTCAATGGTAGATACTTCAAATCTTTTAGCTCTCATTCAGACCATATCTTCGTTCTGACCATCACTTCAATCTAGGAAGGGAGGAGTTACCCGCCAGTCACAGTACGACACATATACACTCCTCATCACTTGAATGAGACACCTTCAACGTATGTATTCCATAACACACTGCTAAGTGTACAAGTGTACACTTACACATACATATTTACATGTACACAGTCATGATTCGCTCGGTAAACAACGACAACTCATACACATACAAACTCACTGGTGCTTGTCGGCCACACGAAGACAAGATCTCAATAAATAAAGATCATTCTGTTGTTAATTGTCATAAAAGCAAGACGTGTTTAAATTATATTTGTTGAAAATCAATGATATTAATTCGGACTGATAACTCGCGTGACAAAAAACTTCAAAATGCTAGTAAAAAATAAAGCAATTAAATAAATAATTGTTGCGAATTTATTAATAAAGTAGACATAGAAATAAAAAATTCTGCAGCGAAGGAAACACGTCCGTCTTAGTCAACGAGTGAAATGTATCTTTGCACAATATTTTTCAAACTATATTTATACATGATCATGATATACTTCATGAGCATGATATATGTCTTGATCAGCATCAACAGCCGAATCGATCTAGCCATGTCCGTCTGCCCGTTCGTCCGTCCGTTCGTATGTCCAGACCTCGAAGACTATAAGAGCTAGAGTTACCGAATCTAGTATGTAGACTTGTAGAGCAGTGGTCGGCACAAAGAAAGTCAACAAAATTATCAATGTATTTGTGCGCTTAAATGTAAATTTCATTTGCTTTGCACTGCGTAAAATTAAAAGTGAAGAAATTATACCGTAACTGAAACAGCGAGCGCAGCCAACGATTAAATGCAAGAGAAAGATAGAGAAAAAAAGCAAGAATAATTTTTTTCTCGTGTAGTAGTTTGCTGTGGCAAACTAAACGCTCTGAAAATGTTTGTGTAAGGTCTTCGGCAAGCGTTCGGCTGACACGAACTGCCAAAACGATTTATTTAACGAAAAGTAAGTACCACCAAATTGTGTCGTTAGATTTATTGGTGCTGAAATACCCAAATAAGGGGACGATTCTAAATTATGGCATAAATTAATAAAATATATGTCCCATAGACCACATACCAATTTACCATTTCGATGTATTCAATAGTTTATTGAACATGCAGATATGACCAGTCCTGTCACACATAACACAGAAAGAAAGATGAAATAAATATGTATGCATTGACAACTGTTTCTACAAATCATACCCGTTAATAAATTTTGATTTTCTTTAAAATGTTGTTTCAGTTATGAGAATCAGATAAATCTACAGGTCCATCCCTAAAGGTTATGGACGTTCTGTATGCTCTCTAAACAAATGCTCAAAACTCGAAAACGAAAGGTCAAAATAACGGTATTTTTTCCATATTATCTATTTGCAAAATTTCAATGAAATTTTTGTACCACTTGAATAGAACATGCGTTTTATTTGTTCGGCATCGTTAGTACGGGCGCACAAAAGCTTTGATTATGTGAGTCGCAGGAAATAGAACTATTTTTCCCAATCGCAAATCGATTTAACTACATGATAATGCCCCGATACATACGACCCGAATTGTTTAATCGTAAGTGAGCCAAAACGTCGAGTTTATTAACTGGCCTTCACCGGAATTGAATATCATTGAGAATGTATGCGGATGGCTAACACATCATGTATGGATCAGGTCAGCACTACTCAAGCGCCTCACCAAAGGATGTAAGGAGATTTCATTTGAGGTCGTTAGTTGGAAAAATTGTTGCTCATATGTGTTTTGCAGATCTGAAGTACATGGACTGAGTCAGATGGGAAGAATTTCAACAGGGCTTTCACGCCATGGGACTTAAAAAATCAGACGAAAAAAGTTTTTACTAAAATACAAATTCCATTCTCGGCCTGTCTCATGAGACGTTGTTTTGCATTGATGGACCTGGCGGAACCGGAAAGACTTTTTGTAGACTGTACCCATAGGGTAAAAGGGTATATTAAAGTCGCCACAATGTACATATCTAACAAGCAAAAGGATCGTTTTCGACCCTATAAAAATATATACTCTTGATCAGCATCAACAGCCAAGTCGATATAGCCATGTCCGTTTGTCCGACGTTCCGTCCGTATGAACACCTAGATCTCGGAGACTATAAGGGCTAGGATCACCAAAGTTGGTATGCAGACTTGTATAGTGTGTACGTTGATCAAGTTTGTTTCAAATTTTTCCCACGCCACCTCATGCCCCTGCAATTGGGATGCAAGTGATTTTCTCCCGGAATATTTAAAATATCGTAATGAATGGTAAACATGTATTCGCTAAAAATATGTATCGGCTCACTTAATTTCAAAAAAATCTGATGAAAAATAACCAACTTTTTACTGGCAATGTCGGGGGGGGGGGGGGGCGGCAGCCGGGTGAGTGAGTAAGATGGCATGTGATTGGTATTTGCTTGGTCTTTGCATGCGACAGGGAAAAAGAGATAAGGCTAGACATCTAACGAAACATAACAAAGAGTGAAAAAACGGCGCATTGGTGCAAGGTATATCCGAGTCAGTGAGGCGACTTTATTATATAAAACTTTTGTTGATTGCTGCAGGGCCTTACAACAAAATGTTTCAACGATTGCTTGAACTGGAATTGCAGGAAGACTTTTACCTATCGGCTAAACGGCACATAAGAAATTTAATTTACTGCTAACTATTTCAGGCGACAGAGAAATGTTGAATTGGCGAAAATTGAAACGTCCTTTAAGTGAACTTAAGAATATTATTTAAGATAAAGCTTCGATGAAATCCCAAAAGACACAATTTTTCCACTTGGTTTATTATCTCTGCCCTCTGGCCCCTGACAGTTTTCAGAAGTTTGATAATAAGAAATACTGTGTGTAAAAGAAAGCGAAAGACCCAAAAAAAAAAAAAACGAAAGCAACGAACGGTCAAGAGATATACATACATAAGCGGCAAGGTGGAAAAGGACAACAAAAAAATTACGTTTAAGCAATGCAGCATAAGTGTAGACAAGCTGGATTGTCAACGTCGGGATCAAATCGAGAACAATTGCAAAAAAAATTAGCCGCAAATTGTAGTGACGACATGCATGCAAGTATGTCAGTATGTATGTAAGAGCAAAAAACCAATCCAAGATAAAAAAGATTAACGAACTAAAGATAACGGTAAAAGGACTACAAAAACGTGAGTGCAGTTTGGAAAAGTTCAGGAAAAGTTAATGACGACATCAAAAGTGTCGCAGCAAGTTGCCTTGCGATTAAACGAGTTGTATGAGCAATGATCTGAAAAAGAAAATATTAAACAACTATGCCTCATGCAAAGATCAAAGATCTGATATACATGCCTATTCTTTACATAACGAAATCAAACATGCGCCATTCAATTTTCAACATAAACGTGAATCTAATGCCAACAATCAAAAGACAAGTCAGCCAATAGGCAAACGTCCATTTAACGAGAATACTACATTTTTAGTCGAATGTTTTAATTTCCAAAAGGAGGACATTATTTTTCAAGATGTCCTGAACCACAGCGTAAACCTCGATGCAATCAATGCAAGCATACTACTCACGATTCTGCCAATTGTCCAGAAAAACTTAAAACAAGGTTCAGAGTAAACAAAATCAATACTCACGTTGCTTCAGATATTTGCAAAAATGTCTTACTTAACAAAAATGTAACTAATGCGTTTGTAGATCCGGAAGGTCATTTGCCGAAAAAGTAAACTGATTCGGCGGTGGTAAATCAAAAACTCGATGCCAAGATAATTATCGATGACATATGTAGTATTTGAAGTTGAAGCTTGCTACGTAGAAACTAACCTGATATCTGAAAACGTATTATTGGGTAAAGATATTCTCTGTCGGAAGAATAATTAGTTGATTACACAAGCAACTCAAAACATAACGAATAAAAAAAAAGAGCAAATAGAGAAAGTGGTGATTATACTGCATGCTTTTTAACGACAACTAATAAGTTAGGATAATGTTAATAAGCGAGAAAGGAAATCGTTTTGAAGACATGTATTCCTTGTCTTACAAAGCCATATCGAACTCCGTTTACGCCTACATCTATAGTTGCGATTATTATATCGGAGCTAGTCGAAAGTAGAATTATTCGTCCCTCAGAGTCGCCATACACCTCGGGAATCGTCATCGTAGACAAAAAGATAGAGAACATCGTTTTTGCGCGGACTACCGTCGTCTTAACAGTATTACGGTAAGAACACCTTTCCCACACCTAGGTGGGAACACACATTTTACTCAACTTGATCTACGTAAGGGCTACCACCAAAACGAATTAATTGAATATTACAAACAATACACATCGTTTGTTCCATCCGATGATCATTACAAATACAACGGAATGCCATTTGGTTTTCGTTAGTATTTCAAGCTATGCAGAACCACGTAAAGAAGGTCGCATATTTAGATGACGTCTCAATCCCAAGCAAATCTTTTAAAGACGGCATCCAACAAATAAAAAAGTTTTTCTCGATTCTGCAAAAAAAGAAAGTAGATTAACCCTACATTCTTTACTTTAACTGAAACGTTAGAGAGGTCAGCCGATTGGTAGGTCTCATGGGTTTCCTTCGTAAATTTGTCGAAAATTATTTGCTAATATGAAGACCATGGAGACTTTTGCGTAAAACGGAGGAAAATACTTTTGTATAAGCTAATGAGCAAAAATGGACTTTTAACGAACTCTTTGGCAAATTATGTAGCGGTCCAATTCTCACGTTTTACGATTTTGAGGACTATCATGGAGTAGCACCCCGAAATCACACGGTCTTGGTCTTGGATTATGAACTTAAAAATAACTAGCGTATGATTAACAACATTCAGTATAAATGACATCAGTGGATTCTGCATTTTTAAATCGCATTTTTTTTGGCATTTTTATGTAAAAGAAGTATAACTGGTTCTCTCCAATGTTGTGCTGGTTTAATTAGTCAAAAACGTTAAGAAGCGAACTTTCTTTTATAACAGTGTAAAAAACACAAAAAAGACTTTTGTAATTGATAAGAATACGGAAAATTTGCTCAAAACTTCGTATAAGAATAAATGGTCTTATAAAATGTAGTGAAACTATCGTCAATGGCTCGATCAGTGTATTAATGTCTTACGTATTGTTTTAAAATTGCAAAGGATCACGAGACAACTAAAGTTTACAGCCCTAAAAAAAAAATTTTGCATTACGTATTAAGCACCATAAAGTTCGTTTTAGAGTTTTTACTCTCATAATTCCTAAAACTTACATTTTTACGGTATTAAACAATACCGGCCTTCTGCGCAAAACGAAAGTTTTCAAAGGTAACTCCAGAGTACCGTAAAAGACAACAATTGCAGAGTCCATAATTGAACAAGGGCACAGGTGCGACCAATTAGTAGTAAGAATAAGTCCTACTAAAACAGTGAACAATAATTATTTAGTTGGCATCAAAATTACGCGCACTGAGAAAGCGGTCAATGATTAAGACCAGAATAGAATGAAATGTGTCTTCTGATCCTGGATATTTGTCTGTCAATTTGTATTGGGCACAGGATTTTTTCCGACAAGGACAACTCGAGACCATCAATAAAACAATGTGGCATCAAAGGGTGCTTGAAGGCCGACTCAATTGAGTCCTTGCTATATTTGGCAAATTAAAATTTCCTAGTACTATGAGCATATCTTCGTCAGCAACAAATAAAGCGATTGATTAAATAAATTTTAGCTGACTCATATAGACCTTCATGCCAGACTGCGGCGGAATATATGAGCAAGTGATGTAAATAAAGAAGGCTCGGCAATCCATTATAACACATGCAATTTTAATCTCCTAGTTATTTGGAAGCTGAATCAATTCAAATGTCAGACAAGAATTGAAGTTAACCACCTACATTCTTTTATTAAAAGACGATCTGTCCAAAATGGTTTATTGCAAACTTACTTAAACTTAAAACGCCTGTCTTAAAGGTAAAGTCTAGAAACAAATATATGTTTCTTAGGTGGAACACCAATTAGAGGCCTAGTCAATGTCAACGTATGCCTTAATTTAACTGCAACATTAGCAGCGGCAATTAAGTGGACCTTTTTGTGTATTATCATTAAGAAATTTGGCAATACTTTGTTTTTTTTTTGAAGATAAACTGACTCGACGAGAATTAAATGCAGTCTCAACTACAGCACCCCGTTCCTGAACTAAAGGGAGACTTAATTGAAAATCGGCAGATCCAAATTTTGAACAGCTAAGTAATGACAAAATATTACTAAAGAAGAAACTTACCCAGTAAATATATATTTAAAACTTTGGTGAAACTTGTAGAGAAATGTTAATGTATGCCATTTATATCGTTCTGATTTACTTTGATATAGGTCATCCCTGATTTGTTTGTGCATGCATGACATCTATGTCCTTCCCTAATTATTTATTTTTGTACCGCTTTCTTATAAAACGTTATCGTGAGCGCAACATATAATTCGCAATGCAATACTATTGCCTTTGGATGCACCCATCGCTCGGTTTTCCGAATGGCGACGTAAACATTTTGGGCACTGTGGTTTATACACATTTGGTGTGCCACACCATTAGCATAAAATTGAACGCTCTGACTTACAATCTTCCCACATGTGGCCTTTTGCATTACAATTCCAACAAGTTTTCTCTACACATGAGCCATTGCATTTATTGCTTTGTGGCGAAATACAAGAATCATGCCACTTTCTTGAAAATACTTAAAAATACAATAGTTGTTTCCAAATGACATCATTTGGGGCAGACATTTTCGAAGACGGAGGATTTAATCTGACATTTAAGGTATTTATTTTTGTACTTACATAGAATGTAGTCAAAGAATAACTTACTTTATCTTTTGTAAATAAAAGGACAGATTCACCATCGAATTGGATCATTACTACCTTTGGAAGATACACAGAATAAATTTTTACAAATATATTTCATGGGCAACATGGAAGAACAACTTGATCGACGCCTAGGGATCAATGCAGGAATGAAGCGAGCAATTATTCAAGACTTGCAGTGTCTGCTTCATGAACATCATGCGTTGGTCAGTTTGTTTAAGAGTGCTTTTTAATGCTCCATTAATAGACGAAGTTGCCATCCTGGTTGTTGGTGAACAATTGGAAAAATGCGATATTGTGCTTACACGTCGCGATACTGGGCAACTGCAACAAATATATGAAACTCATCGATCATATGACGCATTGCAATACCCACTGATGTTTTGGCAAGGAGAAGATGGATTGTTCCATATTCGCCACTTATTTCTAAAACGTTCAAGACACATTGTTGAATACTGCAATTCAGTTAAGTCCATAAAATATATTTGCAAATATGTCACGAAAGGCAGTGATATGGCGGTTTTTGGATTGCAATCCTCAAATACCAACGATGAAATTTCACGCTATCAAGTTGGTCGTTATGTGAACTGTAATGAAGCGATTTGGCGTATATTCGCATTTCCAATTCACGAACGTCATCCTACTGTTATACATTTGGCGATGCATGTGGAGAATGGTCAACGAGTATATTTCACGGCTTCGAATGCTACGCAACGTGCTGAAACACCTCCAGCAACTACATTGACCAGTTTTTTTTGCAATCTGCCAAAGCGATCAGTTTGCGCGAACTTTGCTTTACTCGGAGGTGCCACGTTATTATACTTGGAATGCTTCATCCAAGAATTTTCAAAGACGGAAGCAAGGTGATGCGGTTCCTGGGTATCCAGATGTGCGTTCTACTGATGCTCTTGGTCGTATGTATACAGTTCATCCAAAGAATGATGAATGTTTCTATTTGCGGTTGTTGCTGGTAAATGTGCGTGGGCCAACTTCATTTGAGACACTACGAACTGTTAATGGTGTAATATTCCCAACATATCGTGCTGCATGTGAAGAATTGAACTTATTAGAAAACGATACCCATTGGGATGCGACAATCGCTGAACCATTATCTCTGCATCTCCAAGTCAGATACGCACATTATTCGCTATAATAATTTCGACATGTTTTGCATCAAACCCATGTAACCTGTGGCATAAACACAAGGATAGTATGTCAAAAGATATTTTACATCAAAGTTGTGTCAGTTACAGAAATCACGATATTGAGATGAATGAGGAGACACATAATCATGCTTTACTCTTGATCGAAGATATGTGTTACCTCATGTGCGGTAATTTATTAATCAGGTTAGGAATGCCAGCGCCAAATCGTGAAATGAATGACGCATTTAATCGAGAATAGGAACGGGAACGTGAATATGATCACAAGGAATTAGATTTAGTAGTTCAAAGGAATGTACCCCTGTTGAATTACCAACAAAAGGAAGTTTATGATACTTTAATGAAGGCAATCGCTGATGAAAATGGTGGTTTATATTTCCTTGATGCCCCTGGTGGAACTGGCAAGACATTCCTTATGTCATTAGTTTTAGCAACTGTTCGGGCGAGATCCAACATAGCGGTTGCAGTTGCTTCTTCTGGAATAGCAGCCACATTGTTAGAAGGATGCCGTACGGCTCATTCAGTATTCAAATTACCGTTAAATCTTCAAACTTATTGAAGAACCAACGTGTAATATTGCAAAACACTCAGCAATGGCCAAAGTTTTAGCGGCATCAAAAATCATCATCTGGGACGAATGCACAATGGCGCATAAACGTGCATTAGAAGCACTTAACCGAACATTAAAAGATTTACGCAATGACTCGAAATGTTTAGGAGGAGCAATGATTTTACTGTTTGGCGATTTCCGCCAAATATTGCCAGTAATTCCAATATCTACGGCTGCCGATGAAATAAACGCTTGCCTCAAATCGGCAAATCTATGCCGCTATGTGAAGAAACTGCAGCTGACAACTAACATGAGAGTTACATTGCTTAATGATACATCTGCTAAAGATTTCTCGGAGCAATTGCTGACTATCGGTAATGGTCAAGTACCTGTCGATGAATCGAGCGGATTATTATCATTTCCAAATAATTTCTGTAATATTGTCTCATCAAAAGACGAACTTATCAATAATGTATTTCCAAATATTATTTTTAATTACTAAAATTATAAATGGTTGAGTGAACGAGCAATTTTAGCGGCTAAGAATAAAGATGTAGATGACCTGAACTACATATTTCAAAATAAGATCATTTGAACAATGCAGTCATTCAAATCTATTGACTGCGTCACAAATGAAGATAAAGCCACCAACTATCCAATTGAATTTTTAAACCCTTTGGACGTGCCTGGCTTACCACCGCACAATTTGCGCCTAAAGGTTGGCTCCGTAGTAATCATGCTTCGAAACATAAACCAATTAAAACTGAACAATGTAATTTACGCTACGATAATGTTAGGAAAAATCAAAGGTGAGGAAGTTCTCATTCCGAGGATCCCGATGATCCCAACCGATATGCCGTTTGAATTTAAAAGACTTCTATACTTCTATTTCTGATACGTTTTGCATTTGCCATGACCATCAACAAATCATAAGGCCAATTCTTAAAAGTTTGTGGTTTAAATCTAGAACATTCATGTTTTTCCCATGGTCAATTATACGTGGCATGTTCACGGGTCGGAAGACCATCTGCGTTGTTTGTTTTTGGGCCTGATAATAAAACAAAAAATGTCGTGTGTCACAAGTTACTTAAGTGAAGAGCAATTTATGTACTAAATACAGAAATAATAATGAATGATTAATGTAGTTATTTAATTTTTTTTTGTATTTTTTCCAAAAAAAAAAAAACAAAAACACAATCTGCTTATTTATTGTCATTACTAAGGCGGAACAAAGTTCGCCGGGTCTCAAGTAAACAATAAAGAAAGAGAATTAGTGGCATATTGATATTAGATTATTTTTTACTTTTACTTTTTGGCTATTAGAGGTTTAGTTTGATAATATATTTTATATGAGATGGTTTTTTTTTATTATTATAGTAGGGTTTTAAATACTTGAATTTGGATTAATTTTTAAACATATGGAAATGGAAATCAAAGTAAAAATTTACCGCTACGCTTTGTCAGCTGTTAAATGACGGCCCACCTGCTGGAACAGATTTACTGTTTTATATAGGAATGACAGTGGCGTAGCATTTTAACTGCTTCAACAGCTACAAAAAAATCGTTTCACCGTTTTGGCAATGTATAGTCTGAAACTGATTTTGATGCACTAATAGGTGCATCAAAGCTACTTTGCCTTAAAGCTCTGATTGGCACCGCGAGGGGTACTATACATCACCTACAGGTAGGGACTTCCAAGCTCGCTCGTTGATTAACATGCCATCCGAGTCGACATTCATTTCACAACAAATGTTTCATAGAATAAATCTTCCAGCGCACAGGGTATCCACGAAAAAACCGAAACAAGTCCGCCTCTTTCAGACTGCTCCAAATAAAGAGTCTCCTCCAACCGCATCGGTAGCCTGGATTTTTTTAGTTGTGGCATATGTCAGGGGACACACGCGCTTCGCCAGTGACAACGTTTTCTATGTTTACGGCCAGAAAGAGGTTACAGGCAGCTTTCAGAAATAAATACTGCCCCAACTGTCTGGCCCATCAACATTCCACAGGATCCTGCCTTGCCCCTTTTTTGTGCAAAAACAAAATCAAAGCTTAAGATTATCTATATTCTTTTCAGCTTACAACGCTGTTCGAAAGGAAGTGTCAAATTTTCTCATAGGCTACTGATTCCGTTATTTTTTTTCTGCTAACTGTCTGACAACGCAATTCATGTAAAATTTACGGGTTATACAGATAGAGTTAAAGACATTGCCAAAAAAAACATTGTCTAAAGTGGGGGTGTGATTCTACCCGAAGAGCTAAAATAGTTTTGATGGTCTGAGGGCTGGTTTTTGTAAGCTCCAACCGATGTTTACCGCGATGAAGGCTTACCTTAGTAACATAAAGTTGAAAGATGGGTCTCCAAAACGAAAAAGACAAACCCTTGAGTTTCATTACCGCCAGCGTCTTTTCTCGTTCCTGTCGTGTCTTAGATCCCATCTACACCTAATATTTAGCAGCTGATCTCATTTAAAAACCCAGTCGTAGTCTGGTCACCGAGGACATTCCCATGTCTCCTAGTAATGACTTCACAATGCTATAGGAATTACAATCGTGAACAAATGTATTTTGAATAACTGTATCCTTTAAATTTTAATAGAGAGATGGGATCAAAGCTTATAAGAAACCAAAAGCTTGCAGTGATAATGGTAAAAATGAAACTTCTGCACTTATTTGAGTTAAAGATTCTGTTTATGTGAATGGACAAAAGTATTTTGACATTTCAATATTGCTTAACAGAAAGTGAGATAAAGTATCTTTTGGTGAAAAATAGGTGTATATTAATAAAAAGTAAAACCCTTCGTTGGCATCAATGACCTTTTGTAAGTCAAATACTTTTGTCCACGATTTTATCATCGGTGTTATAACTTCAGTTTACAAAAGATTCTATACAATATAAAATTTGTCGGTATATTCTAAGTGTAAGATAACCTTGCATTTATCTTCTCTATCTATTTTTTTGTCTTTGGCAAGATTATATATTTTAAATCTTGTAAATTGTTTGGTGTCTGTCCCTTGAAAATAAAAATTCGAACAGTGCTTAACCCATTGACGATTTGTTTGCCGATCTTGTGTGCTCGCCAGGACCTGAAACGTGGCTGTACTGAGGTTTCGTGCGAAGGTTTATGTAAGCCAATTTTAAAACTATTCATATCATCCGTTCCACAATGTTTTTTCACCGTCCCGCAGATCTACTACCTTTTAGAATTAACTGATTTAACGATCAATGGATTTAAGAATAAAAAACGAATTGACGTAATTTTTACCGACTTCAGTAAGGCTTTTGATTCTGTTAATCCATTCATTCGTTACTGCCTTTTAAGCTGAACGACACAGGTTTTCCGCCTCTTTTCCTCTGTTGGATTCGTAGGTATATGAAAGACAGAATTCAAAACATACATTTTAAGTCTCCATATTCTAATTCTATTCATATGATTTTGGGGATATCTCAGCGTAGTCATCTGGTCCCACTACTCTTTACACTCTTTAATATTGATATTCTTATTTGCTTATGTATGCAGATGATATCAAGCTTTGTCTTAGCTATAAAGACGTAAATTCACCTAGTTAAGCAGCAGTTCCTGTTTTTTGCTCCTCGTGGCTGGGATCGCAGCATCAATTCTCCATTGTTCTTATACATCGTACAGCAGAAATCTTCCGATTAGTCTCCCTCCTTTTATTAACCATAGGACTGGTGTAGTCTATATCTACTAGCTACTACTAGCTTTAGCTAAATGGTGAAATAGACTCGCATGAGCTATCGAATTAAGTTAATTTATTTGTGCCATGTAGATTACTCATTGTATTAACAATTTTGAGTATTATGCATTGATAAAAATCGGCTTCATCGTGTGATCAGTTCAGAATTCTTTCTTCCCTCGTTAAAAACGTCTATTCTATCCTACTTAGCTGTAGTAATTATTTAACATGTTTTTGTTTTTGTCTTGTCTGAAGCAAACATAAAAATAAATGAGTGCTGATTTTGGACATTCCGTTTTTATGACAAACAAACACTTGGCAGAGGCCAAAGATTTAAATTATAATAACGCAAGAAAACATAAGAAATGTAAGTTAAGTTGTAGAAAGAATAGAAAAAATTTTGTTTTCGGTTTAAACAGCTATAAATAAAGCGGAAATAACAAAACAAACGTGGTGTCTGGAGAATGGGGCAACTTTTCACATATGTTGTGTCAAAAGATTGTTGTCAATAATAATTAATTCACCTGGAAGGGGCAGGGTCAAAATAAAATCCAGCAGGCTATGGCTAGAATTTTACTAACACGATATGGGGCCGTTTGTAATTTCTCTCTTGGTATCTACCTGACCTACCCTCGGATAATCACTGATACCAGATTGGCAATGTAACACTTCAAATCGAAATTTAGGAAACGCTCTCATCCTGGAATGATTTCAATGTAGCACGTTGAATCCAACTTTACAATTCTGCCCTTTAAGAAAATTCTTCTTTATTGTTTCATTATCACTCTTATTCGTTTCCTTCTTTCTCTGCTTTTGAACCATAACCAAGACACGTTCACTAAGATGCATAGATCAAAGTCAGTGAAATATGGTGGAAATTCCCTATGGGTGATACGTGCACTTATTAAATCCACGTACTTTAACACGTTGGATGAATGATTGCGACACGAATGGGGGTATTGAAAATTTTGGAAATTTGTTTAACTTTTGAGAAACTTTATGCACTAATTAATCCCTTTTACCAGGATAACAAATTTCTTCTATCTTTATATCCTTACTTTAATCCATTTTCTTAAGACTCCTTTCTTTTTGTGCCACTCGTCCAGAGCGTTGACAAAATCTGCGCGTAGGTAATTTTCCATTACCGTCTTATTTCTATTACGCATTATTTTTTTTGTCTCTCTAGAATGTTCTTACCGTTGAAATTAGTCGCGGCAGTGAAACGGTAAAATATATAGATTGATTTGCCCTGGTTGGCTGAACGACCGCGTGACGTTATCAGCGATCGCACTATTCATTAATTAGGGAGAAGTGGAGCGGCGTGCTTCTAGTTGACGAGCAATCGATATAGAACAAAAGATCAGACTATTAAAAAGTTCCAGATATACAAATAACTGGTTGAGTGCCAATCACAGAATAGAATAAAAACCATTCGAAGCGTTAATGACGGTAAATTTGTCAACACTTAATTTTATCAATATTTTCGGGAATGTGGAATTAAAAGGTATTTGACTGTGTCTACACCACAGCAAGACAAAGTGGCTGAAAGGGCTAAGTTTGGAGCGGTAAAAATCCTTCGGCAGCTCACCTTCCTGTTTGGGTCACCTGTATTTGCATTGGACAAGATGCATAAAAACAAAAAAGGAATACGTGTACTGTTCGATAAAGTGTTAAATTTGTTGAAAATCGAAGATAATGTAATCCACAGTAATTTCTTAAAATCTTTTTATATCATAGAGCTTTCTCCAAAATCAAATGCAGCCGTAACATCCCAAAGTCGACATATGTACCTTACCTACAGAAGAAGGAAACACCGAAGCAGCAGCATCAGAAAAAGAATTTGTAGCACAAGGAGAATTTGATGAAGCAGAAGCATCAGAGAGTGAATGCTTGGAAGAAGCAGCCTTAGACAAAGTCAACGCAGAATTATCCGAGTGATTATTTGAAGTAAATGCATCTAAGGAAATTCATGTAAATGAAATGGCAGAGTACGATCTGTTCCAAAGTTTAACCGAGTCAGACACCAACGGCTTGTCTGTGTCAAGCAGCGCTGATGAAGTCGGTTGTCATGACAAAAATAATACGTGCTGGACAACGAGGTAGGGAGATAAAGCGTCAAGTCGAGCGAGTTACTTTTTTTGTGTGTCAACAACAATACATCAAATGTCTGCTCGATAAATATAACATGAACGTAAGTCGTTCTGTTTATACACCTTTGGATTCAAGGTTTTAAATTTGTTGTAAAACCGATAAATGCAAGATGGTTGACGCAACACGTCCTGATACCATAAATTCAATAAAAGAGTTAGCTCAACGAAACTCCGATCCTCATGTCGATCATGAATCGCACGCCAAACACTTATGACGATATTTGTCGAGGGCGATCGACTTTCAGCTTCAAAAACGGAAGACTGGACACGTGTGTTACGCAGAGTAGGCAAGCGACGCTCTGCGAATCTTAGAAACAAGGAAACAAGAAACAAGTGGCACTAAACAACACTAAGGCCAAATACATATATTGCTGCACCAAAGAAAGCAATTAAACTACTACGGCTGCTAGAAAAAATCGAGTTTCATCTATCTAAAGAGCCCATAGAAATCAACACTGATAATTTAGGTGTACAACAAATTGCTGTTAATCCTGTACATTATGAAGAAAACAAGCACAGAGATATATGTAAAATATCCGCATATATGTGAAGTCGTAGATGTTTTCACAAAGAATATTCAGAAAGAAAAGCATAATGATAATAAAGCTAATGTTTTCACAAAGAATTTACAGGTGCAAAAGCATATAAAAATTTATAAAATTGCTTGGCTTTATTTTATTTTTCACAGATAACAAATATTTTTGATCTTCGTTTTATTAATCATAAATAAAAAATGTTTTTGGTTTATTAAAAAAGTCAAAAAAAATAAAAATCACAAAATAGCTGTTACTTTTTTAGTCGGGAAATCAATAATGAGAGTCGAACTTAACACATGTCATGATAAATAAAATAAAAGTAAAAATAATTGTTATTTGTGATAAGAAAAAAAATAAAATCAAAAGTTATTGTTTTACTAACTAAAATAAAGATTAAAAAATGTTTGTTTCTAAACAAAAATCCAAACTATTTGTTATTTCATTTACACATTTTGACATTCAATCACCGTGACATTGATAAAAAATGGCTTTTTCGGCCAAATGTATTAAAGTACGAAGCATGCGACATTTAAAAAATGTTTTTACGAACACAAGTGTCGATAAAGAAGAATTGTGATGGTTAAGGGTTGTGTCTTTTCTTTTTATTTAATTTTCGTCACACTTACCTGATGGTTATGTTCTTAGGCTAATAATTTTAGAATTGGTATACACTTATACCAATACATTATGGAAAGGGAAACTTAATACCTTTCGATTTATGTAACAAACGTATTGGTGGTTAGCACCGTTTTGGGTTCTGAAAAAAAAACTCAGACAGACAGACAAATGCATATACATAAATGTGGCAAATATAATTATTTGAAGCGAGTGTCAAAATTTAGCAGAAGCAAAACAAATATAGCAGGCGCAGTAACAGCAATCTTTCTCTTTCAAACTTTGGTATAATTTTTCGCCTGTCGCAGCTCTTACTCAAAATTTTGCTTTGTATTTTTTACGACTTTTTGTTTTGATTTAAGTCGGATATTTTGCTCTCCTTTACTTAAGATCATTCTTTTGCTGCTTAATGGAACGACCTTGTCAGTGTCAACTCTCTCTCTCCCTCATAATACGAAATTTATTTATTTATTAATTAAATTAAATTGTTAATATATCGTTATATGTATATTTGCCGCATACGTATGCATTTGCCTGATTTCAGGGATTAGTATTTGTAAAAGAACCATTATTACAAAACGTCAAAACTTTTTTCGTTGCTGGAGCTGGAGAAAATATACTTTTTATGAAGAATAGGAGAAAAAGGAGCAAGAGGGGGTAAGGAAATGGGAGACCATCAACAAAAAGAAACGTAAGGAAAAGAGGTTCATGCACTATACTTGCGTCTCGCTGCTGGTAGACGTCCATGATTCCTGATTCTCCACCCTTCCTATTTTTGGAAACCTCTCAACAAATCGGTTTTACATTTGAAAAATCTCTGGGCATTTAAAAAAATATTAATAAAAATTAATCCATCTTTAATAATTCACACTCATTTTAAAATCAATGCACAAGTCGAACTAAATTTCGTAGGACAGTCACACCTCATTCTCCACAGAGATGAAACGTGTCACAGCAACCAAACCTACGAAAAAAAAAAAAACAACAACAAAATTCAAACTCGACAAACGAATCATTCTCCACGGAGATGAAACGTGTCACAGCAACCAAACCTAAAAAAAAACACCAAAATTCAAACTCGACAAACGAAGTAAGCGTACAAAGCAAAACAATTAACAAAAACAAAAAGCCCGTTAGGTCGGGCTTAAGCCCACAACACCAACAATGCAAAAACCATCGGACATAAGCATATTCAACCACCAATATAACAACAAACATTTGAATGAACCAAAATACATAATATTAAAACGAATTGATAACTACGCATTTGAAAAAGTGTCACCGTTTATAATTAAACAAACAATTAACTACACTTGAGGAGACAAAGTCGAATCTTACAAAAAAATTTCGAACAAAAACAAAAAATAAACTACATGCATTAAATCTATTAAAACTAACAAAAATGGTAGATATCAGTATTTCAGGATCAGAAGATGATGTTGACGTTGAACTTCACAAAAGAAGTTATCTATTGCAACGAACTACGAGGCACAGATGAAAACGATATCCTACAAGAACTAAAACTACAAAATGTAACAGAAGTTAAAAAAATATTAAAAAAACAAAAAAAAAACAACACAACAAACAAACAACAATTATAACAACAATTTCATACTTGCTGAAACCGGACTCATTATACTAACATTCGCCATCAAAATCGGATACGAAACCGTACGCATCCGTCCATATATCCCTCTTCCACTCAGATGCAAAAAGTGCCTTCGCTTCGGACATCCTACATCTGTTTACAATAGCACGGAGTCATGCAAAAAAAATACCGCACACAACTAATACCCGAACTCCAATCAACACACTACCCAGGAATCCTAACACACACTCACAAAGCAGCACGCAAAAACAACCCACATCAACCTCCAGACACAACCTTCTAACCAACTCAACAAAAGTAACAGAGTCACCAATATTACAACAAACCCACCCTACACCAGAGGACATGGAAACCGACGGTTACCCATCAAATATTCATTACAACAAACTATTGATTTAAAAATAAGAATTTTTGCTAAAGACCCGAAAACTAACCCCCCTGCTACCAGTTTTAAACCCACAAAAACAAAACATAAACCAAAATCCCAATCAAAAACCAATAACCAATAACAGCTGCAGCCTATATTAAACAATAAGTACATTAAACTAAGCCCTACTTAGCCTAAAAAAATATGATTAAAATAATACAATGGAACATAAAAGGGTACACTAATAACTATAACAGTCTCCTAACCATTGTAAGAAAATAATCACCACAAATAATATGCCTTCAAGAAACACACTATTATAACACACACATACCTATACCCATCTCAATTAATTACCAAATTTTTACCAATACAGCTTTCAACAGATTTGGCGGCATATATACATATATTAGTCTACAAATCCATCCAAAACACCCAAATAAACCAATCCGACCATTTTGACTATCTTAGTCTAAAGATAGAATCTAAATTAAGAATCCAAGTTACGTCAATTTACATATTCCCTAACACGACTTTCTCCCTTAAATCCTTGAACATTAGGGGACATTAACAGCTGGCACAACAGCTGGGGTCCACCACATCCATACAAAAGAGAAAAAACCCTTCACAAATCCCTACAAAACGCAAACATCCTTAACGACGGCTCGCCAACACACTTCTCAACTCACAACACATTCACACACAACACATTCACACTCCCCACTCATTGGGAAATTATCGAGGACCTTCACGGAAGCGACCACTTTCCAATCCTTAACACCCTATTCTCTCAATCAAAATCGAACAACAACTTCTTTCGTCCCTTTTTTAGAATAAAAGAAGCTAACTGGCCAACGTTCACCCAAATAATACACAATAAGTGAGCAAATACAAATTAGCCTAAACATAAACAAAGAAACTGCAAACATTTACAAAATTATTACTCCATCTGCACACCATAATATACCACAATCCTCACCAAACCGTTTCAATAAAAATACACCGTGGTGAAATAAAACTTTCACCGAACTTAGAGCCAAAAAACAATACACATGGAAAACTTTCAAACGTAACAATAACACTTAATCAGCTACAAAAAAGCCAACGCTTTCTTTCGGAGGGAACTCAAAATATCTAATACTAAAGCAACAACTGAATTCACTTCCACAATAGAATAGAACACCCCTTCCCACAAAATCTGAGCCAATATCCAACGCTTTTGCGGACTTAACCCAATCAAACACATCCACTGCATTAAAAACTTATTTATTTGCCCAACACTGGTCAGACCAATCTAAAGATATAAACTTTAATCAAACCTTTATTGCAAACAAACACTTAAGTAAACCAATACTCTATATACCCCACCCCTCAAGCCTACCTCCAACAAAACATAAAATAACCAACTACAGAACAATCTCCTTAAACTGCTGCCTATCAAAAACCCTCGAAAAAATAATAACCAAACGCCTTTGGTGGTTTGTCACCAAAAACAACCTAATCCACCTTAATCAATCTGGATTCAAACATGGCAAGTCGATTTCAGACTGCACTGTGCTGTCATTGCTCTTGATTTCCTAAAGCCTTTTGACGGAGTCGGAGTGCACTCGATAATCGACCAACTAATAGAATGGAAATTGGGTCTCAAAATTATTAACATCATTAAAAACTTTATGTCCAACAGGAAAATAAAAACAAAAATTAATACCACAATCAGTTCCCCCTTCCCACTCCTACATATAAATATCAGTTATCCTCTTCCTAATCGCCTTCAACAAACTTGCAAATATAATCAGCCTACAAGAGGAAATACAATTCAGTGCCTATGCAGATGATTATTTCCTTATAGTCCCAATGAATAGTGAAAAAACCCAATCCTTCAATCTAGACTCCCTTTTTGCAAAAAACCAAGGATGTTGCTCATACTCTGAAGCATCACTATCCCTCAACAAATGTCAACACCTGCACATTTCCAGGAATCAAAATTGCAATTGTATCCTATCCTCTAACAATATTTCATAATAAATAAATACACTAAATACAATAAACAATAAATACAGATGGGACTCGCACATAACACACATCCTACCATCCCTTAACAACAAACTGAACATAATAAAATGTTAAGCTAGCCCTAAGTTCAACTGCAACACTCACCCACTTGTTAACTTTGGCGCTCTTCCATCAACTTTCATTCCCAACCTACCTACCATAGATCAAAAAATAGATCTAATGACAGTCAAAGCATCCAAAACAATCCCTCATAGTGCCAAATCACCAATCCACAAATTCACCAATCAAATAAAACACCAAAATAATAAGAAACTAAAATCCCCATTAAAAAAAAAAAACATATCCTTTTGCAAAGAACTACACATCCCCTACCCTCCACCACCCAACAAACAAACAACCACATGGCTCTTCCAACCTTCCACCATCAACTACTCTCTTTACAACTTTAGTAAACCCATCACATCACCAGAAATATACCAAAAAATGTTCCTAGAACATAAAGACAAACACCAACAACATAAATGTATATTCACCGACGGCTCCCTACAACATAAAACTGCCACATCCGCCATAACCACCGATACTATAGTCCTAAAAACAGGCATCCTACCACACTACTCCTCCATCCTCTCCGCAAAAACGATAGCCATTGTTGAAGCAATCAAGCTAACAAGAAGCAAAAAAGGGAGCTTCATAATATGCTCCGACTCCCTATTAACTATCAAAATCAACCTCTACCCCACATTAATAAGATCAATCCTAACAAAAACCAACACCAAAACAAAACTTCCCTAGATCCCCAGCCACTGTGGCATAAAAGCAATGAACTTACCGACCAAACCGCATGACATAAATAAATACCTTATCTAAAAAGGCAGGTTATAATCGAGACTACAAGTCTTCTAATTAGTATGATTCCAGTACCTTTCTCGTTAGAAATTTCGTAATAATTTGTTTTAAACTACTTCTAAACAAAGCCTTTAACGAATTTCAGATCTAGTTTTCCGAGCGTAACCCTTGTAGTTGACTTTAAGCAAATTGTTTTTTTTATTATTATTAGTACTTTTAGCAAATTGTTTTTTCGAGCATTCTAATCATACATTTTATTTTCCCTCGATTTTTCCCTAGTGTTCATTTAGGGATAAAGATTTAAGTCACAACAGGTATGGTCTTGGCCAATATATGCTCGTATCGTTGGTAACACGCTTTGATTTAATCTCTCACTAGCATTAACTTGGGGTGAATAGATTTCTGTGCAAATATGCTGAATAGAAAATTTGTTCAAGAATGCTTGAAAATAACCAGAACGAAACTGGGAACCGTTCTCCGCCAATACGGATTCTGGCACTCCAAACGTATAAAAGTATTGGGATTTCAAGTAATCACAGATTTTTGGTGAAGAAAACCGTTTAAGGGACACAAGAAAATAAATTTTGTTTGGTGGTCAACAATTATCAGAAGAACTATATGGCCGCCTTCTGCTTTGGGATATTGACCTAGCAAGTTCATGTGCAACTTTTGAAACGGACTATCCGTTACCATGGTGGTTTTTAAACGACATTAATTTTGCTCATGCGAAGAACTAAGTGCGTCACGTGTTTGTTTTAGAACATCCGGAATGAACCCAAAGTTTCCAATCTTCCTGCGAGCTATCTGAGGATTCTGGTTCAGTTCTCTTACATATGTACCCATCCTCCATCTTGAGATCAGGCAATTTACTTTGATTTTCTTTTATGCCTAAATAATGTGTCTGCAACTACATTTTAAGTACCCTTCCAATGCTCTATTTCGAAAATAAATTCCTATAACTAAAGTGACCAACGAGCTAATCTTCCTGACAAATCCTTTTGTTTTGTTAGCCACTGCAGAAATAAAATTTTTTAATGCTTTTTATTACAGCTAAGCACTATTATTTAAATAATTTGGGCTTTAGTAAGTTTTACGGACATGAAAGCGTTTGCTAATTCAATCTCTTTATCATGCATGGGTGCTAACACCCATCCGAGACCATGCAAACTGGCATCAAAAAGCAAAAAAATTGTTTCGTGACATGAGATATGACTAAGATCGGAGCCGATGTAAGCGAATGCTTTAATTGGACAAACGATTCGTTTGCAGAATCTATCTATTCGAAAATATTCTGTTTCTCAAGTAAATCCGTAAGCAAGAAGCTAAAAGTTGCGTAAATGGATATAAATCTCTTTAATTCCTTAACGGATTTGGGTTGGAAATTCATTGATAGTTCGGATCTTAGCCAAAGCAGTCATAAGTTGACCTTTGCCAATAATGAATCCTAAATATTTACTCTCGCTTATACAAATTTGGAAATGCTTATATTAATAATCATATTCGCTTTTCTTAAATGCAATACTATTTCTTGCAGAAGATTCAATCCTAAGACAAAACTAATAAATTGCAAAGTAAACGAAAACTCTATTTCGATTAACCGACATAGGGTCTGAGGTGTGTTGCAGAGACCCAATGGCATAACCTTATATTGATAAAGCGGCCTTTTTTGGGAATAGTCAAAGCTATATATTGTCTTGAATTCTTGTCGAATAGTATTTGCCAAAAAGGATTTTTTAAATCTAGAGCTGTTATAAACTTTTCTGGTAGTAATGTGGTAACCGATATGCGTCCTTAAGCGTATATTTATTTATCTCGCGCGCATCAAGGCATACTCGACTTTTCTTTCCTTTCTTTACTAAAATACAGTTACTGCTTCATGGACTATCTGATGGATCAAATATATCTTGCGCTAGCATTTTATTTACCTCTTCAAATATAACCTTTTCGACAGCCAAAAAAAACTGGTCAATGCATTTGTTTCACCAGTCTTTGTTGCTTTACTTCTATATAATGAGCAGCTACACTTGTTCTTTTACACGATGGGAACAAGCCGACAATTCTGTTTGACTATTTCTGTTGGTTTAGAGTAAGAATATAAACGTTCGGAAGCTCGTCTGTTGGTTCTTCCTCTAACTGTATATCCGAAATAGTAGGGTAGTAGTAGGGGTGTATCTGATCCTAGATACACATCTTGCTTTAAATTTGGTACTAAGCTGATTTTTAGATTGCTGCTAATATTATTATACATCCATATTTATACGGATGTAATAAACCGCCCAGTAACGAAGCATTTGGATTCATTTGCTATATCAATACGCCCTAAGCTTTTCTGATTTGGCACTGCCTTGAAGAAAATCTTCGCGGCCACATTTCCAATAAAACTTACATTGGCACCAGAATCTAAAAATTCTTTATACGTCCTATCACCAATTGATACCACTGTGTACAATCCATGTTCATCTCTAAGGAAATTGGAGGACACAAATTTCGTTCGCGTTTTGCGTATGTTGCGCCAATATCCTAAATCCTCAGCCGTATAGAAGATCTTTATTTAATCTATTTTGATTTAATTTTTGCCCGCTTTTGTTTATTTGCTATGTGTGTCTCAACAAATAGAGTCACTCATTTCTTTATTACTGTTTTGGATGCGACAGGAAGTTGATGTTCCGCACATCTCTGTGAGATTCAAATGGGTTCCACGTGCTGCATTGCGGCTTGATTACCTTCTTGGCTCCGCATCCATAACAAAAAATGGTACGTTGCTCTAAACAATCTTGGAATCCTTGGTCAGGCTGATCACAGTTGCAACAAGACATTTTCTTACGCGTTATTGCCAAATTTCCTTAAGGTCTGAAGGTCCGAGTTATCACGTCAAACCCCATATCACCGCCAAAACCTCATCGGTCGTTGTCCTTAGTGAGTGGACGATTTTATTATTAAGCAACTAATCCTCAAAATCTACATTGGCCCTATGTGAGCGATCAAACCACAACCAAAAGCATCTTTGTTTACAATAACCATACATACATATATACATACATAAGACGGCGGAAACGAGAAGCTTGAGCATCAAACGAATTAAATAAACATTTTTAATTTGCAAAACAAACTTATAACATATATCACTTTTTTGTGCATTTTTCCATTTTAAACATTAAAATCAATATGCATTGCAATATTGCCATAAGCCCAGTAAAAGCATTGTACGGTTAAACTTTGAATATTATTTTATAAAAATGAATTTAACACTAATAGACATTACACATAACAATTTAATACAACAAGCACAGGAATTTAATGACATAATCCATATTCAATACTTAACAGAAAAACTAAGTAGGGAAATATCGATCACGCCACTAATGGGCTCACAAATGTAGCCTATAAATATTACAGTACATTTGTAATATTTATATGAATTTTAAGTTTTTATTCAAAGAATAAAATCCCCGCATTTTACTTAAATAAATATTTTTTTTCCCCTTTGGATAGCCCAGATATTTAATTCTATGTATAATTTGGGGGTGGGAAACTTTTCCTTCCTAATCCAGGAGCGCGGTATGAACTGCAAATAATTTTGACGAAGTTTACTTATTCTGGCAATCGCTGACTAATTAATCGTTTGTCTGGGTATCATCACGGTAACGTCATACATATGTACATACATAAAAAAAAAATAATTATATTATATGTCGCCGTCTATATTACGTCATGCTTTTATTAAACGATATAAATAATAAACAACTTAATCAATAAAGGAAATAATAATAATAGGAAATAAAGAAAGATGCAAGATAAAGAAATATTGTTGGAAAGATTTAACAATATTTTGGAAAATATACATATAACACCAATGCCATGTAACATTTGTAAAATGAATACAAGAATCGAAAAATACACGGATAATGTTAATTAAAACAAAGAGATATATGTATATACATAACTGTGTTAACTGTAATTTTAGTTTATTCACTTTTAAGTTGAAGCACATTTAAAATGCAGCTTGAAAATTACTATTATGCTTTTACTAATACATATATATGATTGGAGTTTCATTTGTATAAATTGCGAGCCGATGATATGAACTAGCTTTCTACCCTGGGCGCTAGGTATTTCACTCAGCAGCATAAAAAACAATTTGGTGATGATTTAAGTCAATCAAAAGGCTATCTGGCTAATGTGCTCAACAATGTCAAAATTGTAGTCGACTACACAGATGACATTTCATTACTGTGTTACTCATACAGTTGTAACGGTTTTATTGACTATATGTAACATATAACAAGCCAATAAAGAACCCATACAAAAATTTTTTTAGGCTACAAACACAGTGCATGGCGAAGACGAAGATGAAGACGAAGCTGAAGACGAAAAACAGTGCAGAACAAATCGTATGAATTCGCTCGCTCGTACGCATAGTGCGCGCTGTGACGAAACGAAGATAAAGACGAAACGCAAGCAATCAGCTTCAAACGCTGCTGTACTGAATTTGAAGAAGAATCACTCGCTAGTTACCGTTGTTTATGTTTGTTCTGTCTATGCTTTGGCACGTGTTCAAATTTAGTTGTAATTTGTGATTTGATGTACGCACATGTTTTGTGACAATGTCTGCAATTAACGAGGAATTATTTGCAGCAATATTTAAAACACCCTGTTTATGGGACCAGCTCTACTCTACCACAATAGGCAAATAATTGACCGAAATTGGAAAGAAATTTCAAACGAATTGAATTTTTATGGTAAGTAATTTAAATAATTTCAGTCAAAATTTAATAATAATAGAATGGAAAATTTAAATACTATCAGCGTTTCTATGGCTGCAAACATAACTACGGAACGGGTCTCTGATTATTCGACCTCTGTTCTTTGAACTTTCCAATATATTTTTTGGTTTGTTGCTTATAAACTTTTCTCCCTCTGCCATGTGCGAGTCCAGATCATCTAAATCTAGCATTAACAATAATTTCTGCGTTAAATGGCGTCGTTTCAATTGGCTTCCATAATATTCACCATTTCGAGTTAATTATGCCAAATGCACATTCCACACTCCTACGCGCTCTGGACAAAGGACTATTAAAATATTCATGTTCCAATGGTCGAAGAACCCAGTCCAAAGCGGATAAGCCTCACCTGCAAGCCACACGTATGGCATGGGTATTGTGGTATTGGGCAAATAGGAATCCTTTGGAAAATTTAAGTCCCAAATTTTTTTATTGTGTAAATCGCTGAGAAAGCAAAAGTTTCACCATCACTCTGAAAAAAAGCTGATTTTTATATATTGAATTTTTCATTCAAGAATATTTTATTTATCCAATAAGACTAGATTTTCAATATCTTCCTTATCGCTCGCATAATATTCTCTCTGTTCTATTTTATTTAGACAGCGGGGCGGTAGCTGGTAATCAAAAAAGCATTTGTTTTCTCGGTGCAGTCCATACCTAAAATTTTAGATAAGTTAATTTCTTATTTAAAAATATATATAAATATAAACCTTATGCTTAATATAGCGTTTAACGTATCAACGCTCATCCTATTTCGGATTTTGGATTTAACCAAATTCACTTGCTGCTGTCATTAAATGATTGCGTTATGCTGTGCAACGAATAGGCAAAGCGCTGCCTCCTGCTCAATTGTTTTTGTTGCCTTTTGACTAAATTGTATTTTGTTTTTCTGCACAAAGCCGCTCATCGAACTAATGTTCTTTTTTTCTAGCACCATGTGCACGCAAATCACATAATTTTGCAGTTATGCTGCACTTACAGTAGCTACCATACGCCCGTGTTAAGTCTGTGGAATCCTTCCTCAGCCACTCGCACATCTCGCACTTTTTGCTTATAAATTTCTTTCGGCATCGCTAACTTTTATGTTATGTGGCAAACGAATTTCACAATTTTAGCGATGGAAAACGCACAAATTTACATAGGTGGCAATTTTTTCGATAGAAGTAAATATCGATTATTTACTAATAGACTTACATTTTTAGCATTTCAATCGTCAAATGTGATACAAACAACTCAACAAATTGAGAAAAAGTAAAATTAAAAAAAATATATATTTCAATTTGCTAAAAAAGCTAGAATTCCCGCCGCCCGCTGTTTAAAAAAAATTTTCCCGCAATCTCATTTCAAACACAGCCAGGTCTGGCTGAAAAAAAGCTGAAATGACATCAGTGACTACCAACTTCGATAGTAATAAATTTACATTTTGCGTCAGCGACTGCGACTATTGAAAAAAATTTTTTATAAATTTAAAACATTGATCCTGAATTCGTTGGGCATTTTAGACGTATGTGGTTTCATTCAATAGAGCCAACACAATTTGGGAGTTCCCAAAGATTACAATACTGGTCCGCAACTTTCTTTGAATTGTGTTCTGTGGGCACAGCCATATGTATAGGCTACAAAACCGTCCACAAAGCTTCACATGTCTCTATAACAATGGAACTAACCGTTGAAGCCATTTGAAAGTTAAAAAAGATTGATCTGAATGAAGTTCCATCAGCAAGATATCTAAAATAACAAAACAATTTAAAACAATGTTATGCAACAAATGAAATTCGAATATGTATTTTTTAGCTATGGTTTTCAAAAAAAAAAAAAAAAATGAAAACAATTGGGGGACACGTTTGGAGCTGAATTAAGGAAATGTCCACCGGACCGTTCTGGCGACGCTGTACTTCATTAATATTGGCGAAGATGTTAATAGTGTAGATATGAAAACGTCCACCCCACGTTATCCTCCTAGAAATCTAAAACGCCGTCGTAATAACAAAGAAAATTAAATGCTCAACATCGAAAAAAAGAAGTCGGAGCTGTTAGAACAGAAAACAAAAAAAAAAAAGATTTCAGCCGACGATGAAGACATGTTTTTTTTTTGAGAGCCTATTCCCACACGATATAAAGATGGATCCACAAACGAAACTTTTCTTCAGAATGGATATGTAAAAATCGGTCTATCCTAAAAAAAAAAAATAAATAAAATCACCACAAGTATTTCATTCAGACGAAGTAAATATTAGAAAAGAAAGCAAGAGAAACAAATTAACACCTTGATTTTCAAGACAGCAGGTAGTAATGGACAAGGGTACTATAATAATTACAAACCAAAAATATATCAGCGGCCTACAGGCAAGTACGCAATTCATTTCAATCAACCCCCTAAACGGAACTTTGCCCATAGCCAGAACTAGTTTGGGTGAATTTTAAAAACTTATAAAACAATAAACCTCATTATAGATGTCGACGAATATAGAAATTGCACAGTCAAAATAGAACAGGCAATCAGAAACTTAAAATCAAACAAAATGTTTAAACCGTCATTAGGATTTTTAGATAAGAAAATGAAAGAACTTCAGAGAAAGAAATTAACCCTCCTGCTCCACAAGCGAACGAAACGAGTTAGGTAGTGTAATAAAAGCTATTACAGGAAACATAAACGGGTCCTCAAAACAAATTCACGAACAAATTAGACAAACAAAAGAAAAAGTTGAGTTCTTTTCAAGCTGAGTAAATAATCAAATTAATTTTAACAATGAAGTACTGATCCGTTTAAAGAATATAACAAATCATATAAACAAAGAACAAGCATTGATCAATGATTTCCAAAGCATGTCACAAAATGGCATTTCAAAAAACAGGAAAAGAAAGATTATCAAAAGTTTGATATCAATAAGATAAACTGTAACAAAGATGTGTTATCAGAGCACTTTAAAAATATTGCAAAATGTTTTATCTTTGCGGATAAATAATTTCAAAATTCGTAATTAATATTTAGAAAATTCAATATATGAAAAGAATCTTTCAGAAACAGAAGTAAACTTCTAGATCTTGTTTTATTTTATGACATATTTTTAGTTTTCTAGAGCCTAACACTCTTTGCATCAAAAACAAACTAATTTTTAGCCTCAAAATTTTCATTTTTGAAGAAACACATTATAACCTTGAAAGAATCGCATCCCTATTCTAATTCATTGCTCGAAATAACAAAACCATACTATATTTAAGAAATAAATGTATTAAGAAAGATGATAAGTCATTCTGCGAATAAAATAGTAACATCGAACCCAACAATGACTGCTCTAAAGATATAGTTAATGGCAACACTTCTACATAACAGCCAAAAAGTAAAACAACATATGGTCACCTTATATACGCTTTTGGGATGGCAACTAGTAGTCATCCTTCTAGTCTTGAAGCTACGCAAAAAAAAACATTTCTCACTAACCACAACTACACTTGCCGTCACCTGCCTTCACTCCAGGCACTCCACCGTTATTCCAGTTGCTCCAATTTGGGGTGGAAGGAGTTACTACATCATACCCCTCACCCCCTCCAAAACCACTCGGTCGTTGCCCTTAGTGAATGAACAATTCAATTATTGAGCAAGTAATCTTAAGAATCTACATTCGACCGTTCTACATAGCTAAGACATCCGACTGCAGCCTCAACACAAAAACGGCAAAAGTTGGTATTGGCAAATGCATAAGATCGTACCGTAAGGAGGCTTTACAATTTGCGATCATGGACCTGGTGGGCGTCCAGGCCTCCTAATTCGAAACCCTCCCTACATTTGAACAATCCTGGGGAGAAAGTTGTGGTTGTCTCCTGCACAAATCTGTTTCTCCCTTCATTATTCTTTGAGCATTTTAAAAATTATTTATTAAACCTAATCCGTTTTCAATAATTCATACTAATTATGACTCAAGAAAATAAACTAAAAAATAAAAAATCCAAAGGACCAAAGAAGTTCAAAGCTTGCTAAATGTATAATTCCTTGAGATTCAAATTAGATAAACGAATAATACCCAACAGCAAAATAAATATATAAAATAAATTACAAAATGAATATGTATATATCTTTCGCAATAGAGACTATCGCTATATCATCAGGGAAGCCTACGAATCTTGTATTCTGCGGCATCTCAAGCTTCAGTATCGCGTCGTACATGGTATTCCATAATGTTGGTAAAAGAACGGATCCTTGTGGCAACGTTGTCCACCTGCGGTGTCATACAGCAGGATGCAATTTTCGAAGTAACTGCATATGAGGCTGACGAGGTATTCTGAACATTCCAATGCCTTCAGCATATATACTTTACACATACATACGCCATGCTACATGCTCCCGCTCTGCCGCTGCTTTGAGCGGCAGAGCCCTACAAGAAGCCGCTCCGCTACTGGCGTAATCGGCAGCGCAGCTATGCAGTTTTAGCCTTAAGAATTAATTGAATAAAGTTGACAGAACATTTAAAAAGAAACATGGCGACCGTGACAAAGTGACAACCGTGCTAATTGGCAGTGATGCTTCTTCAACATCACCCACTGAAAAACTACAGTTGCATAAACGGCCAAGTGCATTGCGGCGCTTACCCAACAATGTCCCCAGGTGGCCACGCCACTGGCTACTAAATTGATAACTGACCTTCAGAACCTCAAATAATTTTCTGCCTTCTAACAATTGGTGAAATTGGGCGACACTTTGATCTGAGCTCCATACAGGTTTTGCCTCAAACTATAATCAAATGCTTTGGAGCCACCTCTGAGCACGTGAAGGCAGCTGCATCCCATGCTCTGGGTGCCGTATCTATTGGTAGCTTGCAAACTTATTTGCCGCTCATATTGAAAGATTGTTGAAGCTCAGCTTTCGCAGCTTTTGCCATCGGTGCCATCGATATAGACTCAACATTTCAAGCATTGTGAGTGTTCGGAAGAGGGTTCTCGCTAAGTTGTTGCCAAATGCCTGTGCAGCCAGTACCGGCATCGTCTGGCGCATCAAGCCAGACCAAGGACTGGAGGACCGACAGCGTTACAAAGAACGCCCAACGGAACATTTTTTTTAATTGCACTGCGATGCATATGGTGTTTTGTTACAAATATATAATTATGTAAAATTGTGTGACATTAAAGTTGTTCAATAAGAGTGTGGCCTGAAAACCACACGCATCAAATAGGTAGGGATACCTGCAAATTGCGAAAAAAAAAATTAAATATATATATATGAAAAAAAAAACGTAAATGAATGAATATATTGTCATATATCCAACCACAATACCTAATAACATATAAATTTTTCGCCCCCTAAAATTTATAACTTTAAAGTAAACATCCGTTTTTTTATAAACACTTGGACACTTGAAATAATAATTGTCCCCCTAAGAATCAAAGCGTGTGTACGCTAACTCATAATTAAAACACAGGCCACTCAAATCCGTTTTTTTTTTACAAACAATTGACCACTTGAAATAATAATTGCCCCCTAAAAATCAAAAGCATTAGAACGCTAATTCAACATTAAAATTCGGGCCAATTAAATCGCAATAATATCGATTACGCCACTAAAGGGCTCACAAGACTAGCGTATAAATATTACTTTAAGACATTTTGTACTTCAGTTATAAGTTTTCATTCCTCGAATAAAGACCCCGTTTTTAACTCGAACAAATATCTTGTTTAAATAAATGAATAAATATACCTGAAAATTAGGTAAAAAAAATTTAATTACATATAAATGAAAAAAAGTTAATAAATGAATATATAGTTATGAAATATAAATTTTTGGCTATGAAATATGAAATAGGGTACTTTCTTTATTTAGGAATAGAACAGAGCTAATGATAGTGTATGACTTAGAACATGAATACATTGAAAAATATGAGTTAGATTTCCCCCCGCTTTTCCATTGTACTAGGACCCAGAACGGGACAGCATTGACTACTATTAAAAATTTTAGGGAATTCTCGGAAATAGACAGGCACCTCAATTAGGTTAAATTAATGTCATAAAAATTATGTACAAGCCCTAAACATAATATTATTTTTACATAATACCGAAAATCCAATAAATACGTATATAAAAAAAATTTTAATTAAATTTGAGTTTCCAAAATGGGAGTCATAGAGCTTGTGGATCCAACACCGCACCTAGGAGTCCAAAACTATTCACTAGCGATTATAGCGATTTTAACAGCTCTGAACCCATTCCTAAAGGCGTACTTAATGTACAAAAGAGCGCAATCGATAGAGTAAAAATCATAATGGAGGCAGGCACATTCAATAACATGAATGATGCTATATCCAAATTTGTAAACAGCTGTACAAAAGCAACAGGACAGTCAAATACTGTACTGTACTCCCAACAGCGACAAAATGATTTTACTCATGGCAACCGGGGTAATGACCGAGGTAGAGGCAATCACCAAAATAATTACAATTGCAATAACGGTGCCAAAATAGAGGTAACCCTAGAGGCTGTAGAAATTTCAATAGAGGAAATAACCACCAAAATGGAGGTTATTACCGAAATAATAACAATGTTAGGATTGTCCAAGATTCTTCGGAAAACGGACAGAATCCTCCAAATACTCAAATTATGTCGTAAAGTCTATACCATCAGCCTTAGCCTTAATAATTTCGTATCCCTTAAGAATGTTGCAACAAACAAGAATATAACATTTTTAATAGATACAGGTTCAGATATTTCTATCTTAAAAGAAAATTCTAAAATCTTTCATGACATCCAAACAAATAAAATTATAGACATTCAAGGCATAGGAGAAGGAGTAATAAACTCCAAAGGACTAGTCTCAATTGAATTACAAACAGGCATATACATTATTCCATACAAATTTCATCTGCTTCATTCAGATTTCGCAATCCCATGCGATGGAATAATAGGATTAGATTTCATAAAAACATTTAATTGCAATTTAGATTACAATAGTTCAGAAGATTGGTTTATACTTAGACCATTTTAACGTACCCAATTTCCGTTCCAATGACATTTAGTTCTGGTAATAACTCAACAATTCTACCATCAAGATCCCAAGTGGTACGCCAAATAGAACTATCTTCAGCAGAAGATAACATTTTAATTCCAAATCAGGAAATTATACCGGGTGTTTGTTGCAAACACTATCGCAACAGCCCAAAATACTTTTGTCCGATTCTTAAATACCACAAATGAATGCCAAATGGTAGGCATTAATAACATAAAATTTGAATCACTTTCGAACTACGATGTAGTTCAAAATCCAAACGATATTAGATAAGAGTCTGTAATTCATAAATTAAAAAAAAAAACTCCCATTTTGTTTAAAATCAAACATGAAGAAATATGCACCGAGTATAGCGATGTGTTCGGACTTGATACCGAACCAATCACAACGAACAATTTTTACAAACAAAAATTAAGGCTTACGGATGATGAACCGGTATATGTAAAAAATTACCGGAGCCCGCATAACCAAACTGAAGAAATCCAGCGTCAGGTTGGAAAATTAATTGAACAGGGTATTGTTGAATCATCTGTATCGCCCTATAATAGCCCACTCCTATTAGTCCCAAAGAAAGCTCTTTTGGAATCTACAGAGAAAAAATAGCGACTAGTTATTGACTATCGCCAGATATACAACAATTTGCTGTCAGATAAGTTTCCACTCCCCAGAATAGATGATATTCTTGATCAATTGGGTAGGGCTAAATATTTTTCTTGCCTTGACTTAATGCCAGGTTTCCATCAAATTGAACTTGAAGAAAAATCAAGAGATATAACGTCTTTTTTAACGAGCAATGGCTCATATCGTTTCACGCGATTACCTTTTGGTTTAAAAATAGCGCCTAATGCATTTCAAAGAATGATGAAAATAGCATTTTCGGGCCTTGAGCCTAGCCAAGCTTTCCTTTTTATGGATGATTTAATCGATATTAGTTGTTCTGAACAACATATGATTAAATTCATTCCAGTACCTAAAAAATAAGCTTGTTCAACATAATCTATTACAGTACCCAGATTTTAGCAAAGAATTTTGTATAATCACAGATGCAAGCATACAAGCATGTGCGGCAGTTTTAACTCAAAACTATAATGGACTCCAACTTCCAGATGCATATGCATCAAGAGCATTCACTAAAGGCGAAAGCAATAAGAGTACTATCAAACAAGAACTAGCAGCTATACATTGGGCAATAACATATTTTCGACCATATATATATGGCAAACATTTCACCGTGCGAACAGATCACAGACCATTAACATATTTATTCTCCATGGTTAACCTCAGTTCAAAGTTAACACGTATTTGGCTAAAATTAGAAGAGTATGAATTTACAGTAGAGTATTTGAGAGGCAAGGACAACTTCGTGGCTTACGCCTTATCACGGATATCAATATCCGAATTAAAAGACATGAACACAAAAGTCCTGTAAGTCACTACCAGGCAACAAAGTAGACAGAAAAACTTCACAGTTGATAAAGAAGAACTTTTGCCAAGACAAAAGACTCAAAATCCTTCAAGGCCCAACGTATACGAAGTCATCAAGAATGACGAGGTACGGAGAGTAGTGACCTTGCGAATAACAGAATCTAAATGTTCATTGAATAATGGAAAGGAAGTTATAGCAAGAATCGATGTTAGAGACTTGTACACAAATGGCATTCTCGACTTATTTCAGTCCTTCCAAAGGCTTGAAATGCAAGCCGGTATACTCGAAATCAGCCAACTCTGTCAAAAGAATCAATTTCAATAGATACTTTTTAAAATATGGGCAATAAAATATTGAAATCATTAAGAATAGCGCTACTCAAGCCGGTGACCCTCATCCAAGATGAGAAAGAAAAAGAAGCAATACTGTCTACCTACCATGATCCAATTCAAGGAGGTCATACTGGCATCACAAAAACGCTAGCGAAAATAAAAAGACACTACGATTGGAAAAATATGACTCGTCATATCAAAGATTACATACGTAGATGTTATAAAAATGGTGTCAAAAACCACGACACATACAAAAACCACAATGACCATAACAGAAACACCACAATATGCTTTTGACAGAGTGAAAGAAATTGGTCCACTACCACGCTCAGAATATGGAAATGAATACGTAATCACTTTAATATGTGATTTGATAAAGTATTTAGTAGCAATTTCAGTTGCGAAAAAAATGCAACAACTATAGCCAAAGCAATATTTGAATCTTTTATTCTGAAGTACGGTCCAATGAAAACATTCATTACGGACTCAATCCCAACTCAATCATAACAGACTTGTGCAGATACTACTCTACTGCACACCATCACCAGACATTAGGTACAGTAGTTGTTATTCTTACAATATGGTTTTAGGCTCCATCGGACTTATCTTGTTGGTCTTGGAGACGTTAATTTACCCTGGAAATTCAACTTAACGAAAATATCAGGGTAGGAAAGCACCGCCCGATGGCTATGGCAAAATTAAAACGACTCCCGGTCACTCTTGACAGTGTGACCGCACTCGCCTACTGAGGAAAACCCTCCTCACACTCCTCGCTGGTCACCCTTTGGCGTGAACTTGCCGTCCCCCTTACAACAAGTTGCAGTTGCCCTGTTTGGCATCGAGATGGATGGTTGAGTCGGAAAGGAGGACTGAAGCAAATCCGTTGGAATCCGTTAGCCCGGGTGGGGTAGTAACCTACGAGGGTCCACCCCGATGTGTAGAAGGGTGTGGTGCATTTTGCCAAATCGGCGATAACCTGAAGTACTGCGGCAGGATCCTGTGCAACGTTAATGAGCAAAATAGTTGGGGCAGTATTTATTTCTGGAGGCTGCCTGTTTCCTCTCTTCTGGCCGTAAACTAAAAAAACGTCGGCACCGGCGAAGCACGTTTGTCCCCTGACAAATGAGACAACTAAAGAAATATAGGCTGCGAGTGCGGTTGGAGAAGACTCCTCTATCGGAGAAGTCTGAAAAAGGCGGAGTTGTTTCGGTTTTGTCGTACAGCAGGTGTGGTGACGTATTGGTTTCTCCTGAAATCACAGAGTACCCAGTCGAACATCGGCTTGACCCCGACAAACTTACCACCGACGTTTTTTATAAGTCGCTCCGCAAGGATAATGCGGATAATAGGAGAACATTGGTAAAATCGGACAACTTTAAGTCCAGTGATTGTTTGTTAACTTTATTTGGAACCGAACGGGGTGGAAGCGATCCCGTTATTCTCAGTAGCACAACGGCCACTGCCTAAAATTGTTGCAGGGTGTCGCCAGGGGCGGAAAACGTTATCCGGCAGAGTTCTTCAGGGCTGCCAGCATCGAATTGACCGAAACCGCTAACCTTTGTAGATACCCTGCGCGCTGGAAGATTTATTCTATAAAACATTTCTTGTAAAATGAATGTCGATTCGGGTGCTATGTCATTTAACATGCGAGATTGGAGCTCCCTGCCTAGGTGATGTATAGTCAACCTTGCCGTGCCTAGCAGAGCTTTGCCGCCTGTGGAAGTGAAGTAATTTGAACAGTTCATGCGGGAGGTCTGGATGCCGGGCGTTTATTATAGTCGATCGCTTGGTTGATCTGGACATGTAAGGGGCACGCTAGAGGTGTCATTGGAGCGAGAGATTTTAGGGAGGCGGACGGAAATGTCTACATTCTGGGACTCGGGTTCTGGATTTCGGTGGCCTCAATCACACGATAGCGGTCGGTGAGAAATCGATTTAAATCGTCCCACGATGAAAGGGCTGTTTTATTAGGAACGGATTATTCCCGCAGGAGAATGGTGGACTTTGGAAGTTTGCTCGTACAGATCGTGATGATAAGGATATTCCAGCTTTCGGTGCTGATTCCATATCGCTCGAAAGTCGAAAGGCACCCTTGGAAAGCCGTTTGCCGCTCTCGTAAAGCCGTAGCTGTTTTCTGGCAACGGCTGGAACATGATCATTTTCATAATGCGCAGTAAGGTTATCCCACGCGGATTGGAATCCCTCATTCGTCAAGGGAGATTTGGAAACTATTGCCTTGGCCTCCTTATGAGTTTTGGAATTAAAGTGGTAGAACTTTTCCACTTCAGCAAGGCAAGGGTTGCTTATGTAAATGGCCGTGAAAAGGTCTTGAATGGTTGGCCAAGCGAGGCTATTGCCATCGAAAATTTTTACCTCACAAGGCGGCACTATATGGCTTTGGGAAGCCTCGATGGCTTTGAAGTATTTTGAGTGGACAACTGATCGATGAGCCTCCATATAGCAGTACTCGTGCTTCGCCTTCACGGTGGTGAGCGTGATTTGGCTGTCCTCATCTGCTCTGGCCAAAAATGCGTTGTGGCAGCTCTCATTCTCTAATACCACCTTTGCCCAGAGAGACTCAAGCTTCTTCAGATGCATCTTGACGGAATAAAGTCAGTCAGGGCCTTACTTTCCTGGGATTTAAACTGGATCAGGGCGTCACACGCCGCGATTAAGTCGTTGAGAGACATGTACTAACGCTCTTCTAAATTTCTTGAAGTGGATTGTGTGATTACGTGTGAAGTAGGAGTAGTTACAACGGCAGACGGAAAGGTCAAGGTGGTTTTACGACAAACGGATTTGGAAGAGTGAGACATCGGAGGACCTCTGCCAGAACGTGATGAAGACGGCAAGCCGGTGTGTGAGTTGCGCTTGACGGTAGACGTATAGCTAAGAGCCTTGGATTTTTGCGATGGTACGGAAGGAGAAAGACAACGGCCAGGAACTTTGAGGCACGCGGACTTCTGTGTAGTCTTAGACGGGTCGATTGGTATTGTCGAACCGAGACGAACAAATAAGAGAAAGGATATTCTCATCACGGGCGGATATAAAGGAACTGCGTAGAAGTGGACTGAATTCCTTAAAGTTTGCTTGAATTGTAAACATGTAGAATTAGTAAAAGTGATAATACGGGAGCAATTACTACTCCGAATTCATTATGAATTGATCGTAAAATAACGCAAGAAAATAAAAATAAAGAAAGCAAGTCGTCTCACAGCCTCGGATATACCCTGTACTAATGCGCCCTTTATTCACTCTTCGTTATATTTGTTTGATGACTAGCCCTATATCTTTCTCTCTTTCGCATGCGAACTCCAAACACATACCAATCGTATGCCATCTTACTCACCAACCCGGCTGCCGCCCCCTTGACATTCTAAAAAATGTATGCTTATAACTTGGCTAGCTTACATTCGATTTGCACGAAATTTGGTTGGAAATAAACTTTATCGGCGTACCCAGTATACGAGCTACGGTGACTTTAGCTCTTGGCTCATGGCTATATCGACTCGGCTGTTGATGGTGATCAAGAACATATATACTTTATGTGGTCGGAAATACTTCCTTCTGCCTGTTGCATACATTGTGGCGACTTTTATATACCATTTTACCCTAAGCGTACAGGGGGAGGAGGTGGAGGAACTAATGGATTTGCTGGAATGAAATTAGCAGGATCTCCTAGTAAATAAGGATTAATTAAAATAAGTGAAATTAAGAAAGCAAATATATATAAACAATAAATCCTACAATATCCTTAAATGTAAAATAAGGATAAAATGGAATTTTATCAATATTTGAATTTAATCAAATTGGATTATTAGAACCTGTTTGGTGAAGAATGATAGGTAAATTATTACTAAAGCTAAAACAATAAATGGAAGAATAAAATGAAAAATAAAAAATTGTGTTAAAGTTCCATTATCAACAGCAATTCCTCCTCATACTCATTGTACTAAATCTAATCCTAAATAAGAAATTGCTAATAATAAATTTGTAATAACTGTTGCTCCTCAAAAAGATATTTGACCTCATGGTAAAACATATTTTATGAAAGCTGTTCCTATTACTGCAAATAAAATAATTACTCCAATTATATAATAAATAAGAACCGTAATATATTTCTCGACCTAAAATTATGCTCCATTAGCGTGTAAAGTTCGTAATAATCATTATAAAAACAAATACAATTGTAAATGAGGAAAAAGTTAATGAAGTTACATAATAAATAAAACTAATATTCCTCCTAAAAAAATTAAAAATAATATATAAGAATATCAAAATCTTTTCGTTATTGATCCTGAAATTAAACAAATTAATACTGTTTGAATTAATATTGTTAAACCTATAGCTTATTTATGGAATATGTTAATAAATAATGATGTTATATAAATTAAAGAATATAAAATTAATTGAAGAATATTCAAGAGGTACTTTAAATATTAATTTTGGGAATTAATGAAATAGAAATTTCTTTTCTCTTTAATTTTTAAAAGAAAAATTGTTGTTTTGGATTTACAAACCAATGTTTTTTTTATTAAATTATTAAAACTAATGATTATATTTTGTTATTGAATTTTACCAATAATTTTATTAACTTTAGAATCATTTTTTTTGTATCAAATCGAAAACATTTACTTTCCATATTGTCTGTAGGAGGGCGGAAAACCTCTTTTAACCTATCAACAACATAGGTTATTGTGCCAAGTGGTATACTATGAGAGTAAGTCTGTTGAACTAGGTGAAATAAAATGCGCGAGTGCTTCGTATAACCTAGTCTATATTTATTCACAGAATTGATATGAAGGCACTGATGGTGCATTAACATGGAAATTAAAGTTAACGAAAATAAATGAAAAAACTGCTGGTCACTCCTGACAGTGTGACCGCACTCGCCTACCGAAGATATCGCCTGGCAGCGAAATGGATGGGAGTCATTGCGTTCTGGATGGCCAAGATACGGAAAAAACAGGATGCGCCACAGCAGAAGAGACAAGCCAGGCATGCATCCCGTCTGGATGACCTTTAGAGGGTCGTCGGAAAGAAGGACTGATGGAATCGGTGTTGGAATCGATTAGCCTGGTTGAGGTAGTATCTTAAGGTGTTTGGACCCTCGATGTGTAGAAGCCTGTGGTGCATTTTACCACATCGGCGACACCTTGTGGTGCTGCGGCAGGATCCTGTGAAATGTTGATGGGCCAGACAGTTGGGGCAGTATTTATTTCCGAAAGCTGCCTGTAACCTCTTTCTGGCCGTAACTAAAGAAATCCAGGCTACGGATGCGGTTGGAGGAGATCATGTCAATCAACGCGCGAGCTTGGAACTCCCTGCCTGTAGGTGATGTATAGTACACGTCGCGGTGCGAATCGGAGCTTTGCCGCCAACTAAGGCGAAGTAGCTTTAAACAGCATCACATAGTTCATCAAGTGTTTTAACACACCTATTAATGCATCAAAATCAGTTTAAGACTATACATTGCCAAAACGGTGAAACGATTTTTTTGTAGCTGTTGAAGCAGTTGAGATGCTACGCCACTGTCATTCCTACATTATACAGTAAATCTGCTTTAGCAGGTGGGCCGTCATTTAACAGCTGACAAAGCGTAGCGGTAAATTTTTGCTTTGATTTTCATCTCCATATGTTTAAAAATTAATCCAAGTTCAAGTATTTAAATCCTTACTATAATAATAAAAAAACACCATCTCATCTATAATACATAATCAAACTAAACCTCTTATAGCCATCAATTCAGCTCATCATCGTTGGAAGGCCTTTTACCGCTGCTGCATTCTGTAGATCATTCTGTTTATTTGCTACTGTGCTTAGAGAATTAATCAGCTGGATAATTTTGTTTTGATTTTGATTTGTTTTGATTTAATAGTCCAAGTCCATCCAGATGATTATGCACTCCCTTTAAGAGCACTCTTAAAAAAAATATGATTGTTGTGATCGGTTGTTCTCTCTCGACTTAGTTATTTTTTGCTCTTGGTTTCTACTTTGCTGTCACTCAATCAGCTGTAATGAGAGTACAGCTTTTTATCAAATAAGAGTTGTTTGATGACAAGCCCTATCTCTTTTTCTCTTTCGCATGCAAAGACCAGACACAAACCAATTGTATGCCATCTCACACACGGCTGCCGGCTTTGGTATTGCCTGTATAAATTTTGTGCGTATAACATGGCTATTCTTCATCCGATTTTCATGAAATTTGGTTACCCGATACCTATTATTAGCAAATATATTTGTATCAAATTCAATACTTTTACCCTATGGGTAAAGGGTATAAAAAAGTAAAAAATAACCTTATATCAATATTTTCTTTATTTGCAATAGTTATATTCTACTCTGTGAGATACATGAATCATGTATAGCATGAGTTACTCCATTTTGAAATTATACTGTAGTGTATGCACATACGAGTTCTTATTACTCAACATAAATATTGAGCGGCAACACTTTGTTAGCCGAATATGCATAGGGCATTGCTTTTGTCACTCAGCGACAACGTGCCAAGTGCCCGCACACATTTCAAGTGCAAATATGATATGCACTCATTGCATTCATCGCTTAGAGCCGAGTCAGCAAGTTTTCCATACTGACCGCTAATATACACATGTGCATGCATAACTCACATTCTCTGCTCGTCTTACATATTGTTACTTTACTTATATATAATGTATATATAAAACGGTTGCTCTGCCGCTGCGCCGATAGCTAGCAAGCCTTTAGCTAAGAGAACCAAAGGCTTCAATAAAAGACATTTGTAAAGAACACATGCTTATTTTATGACTGGATAATATTATGGAACATAATACAACAATACATATAACACATATAATACATGGCGACCGTGACTAGAGTCCCAACTATACAAGGAGGATATACAAAAAAAAACAACGTCTGAGTGAGTAGAGTGTGCGTGATGGTACGTGGAGGTCAGAAAAATAAATTTAACAAAAGAATAGCACACATAAAGTGGCTGCTATTTGCTCAATCAACACCGCCCGCATGGACGACGGCGCGAAAACTTTATAATGAGCTTGAATTTTTAAAAAACTCACTCAGCACATCAGATAAAAGTTATAAATCAAAAAATCTTAACAAAACCGAATATTCCCAAACCACTGCCGAAACGACCAGAAGTCTGCCCGACCGACTGTCCCAGGCGTCTCAACTCTGCGGCATGCAATTCCGCATGCATGAAGCCGAAGACCTGTGCGAAGACCGGCACCGGCCCCGCCTGAGCCCATAGGCCAAGGACAACAGCACCAGATCAACAGCGAGAGGGGCAAACCGCCACTTTCGTCTGCGAAGGAGCGTCAGTGCAGCCAACCGGCGACGACCAGCTGACGCAGAGGATGAGACCAGGAGGAGGAGGAGACCATAATGGGTCTAGTAGACGTTAAATCAGTGGATTCCACTGCTAACGTGATAAATAAAGTTGAACTAAATAACATTGAATTGGAATATGTAACCATAATGCTTCTAATAATTGTTATTATAATGTGTGCGAATTGCTTTTATAAACTGTACAAACTGCACAATAAATGTTTGAGAAAAAAAAATATATGAGCCAAGCAAACGACTTGGACAAGATTTAAAAAAAAGCGCACAAACAACAAACGATGCAAAACATAATTTAATGTTATTAAATAAATGAAATAAATAAAGGAAAAAATTAAAACAATATATATATATGCATATTCAAGTATGGATACCCAAAGAGCCACAAGAAAAACATATGAAAGGGACCAATATTTCAGTAGAAGAGTTCAGCAGTTAGACATATTTAACTGTTAATACTAATATATACTAATATATGAACACAAAGATAAACTTACAATTTGACAACTATTAGAGAAAAATTCGACCTCGATATATCAATACCTAATATTCTCAATACCTCAGTAACAATTGAAACTGGTGAAGAACCAGAATCAAAAGAAGTTATTAATATCGACCAAAAGGATCTGGAAGAAGAAGAAATAGATAATCTCACTATCCCCGCTATATTAATGTCTGATTTGGACGATTCTACAGATTCAGACACTAGCTCGAGTGTAGTTGAAGAAAAATTGATTACAATGGCTCAGTCAAATACTGATTTTATCAACACTGCATCAAAGCTTATACCAGTTTTTGATGGTAAAGCAGAAAACCTAACAAGTTTAACGTAACAAGTTTCAATGCATTGGAAATTATAGAATCAATAAAAGGCGAACACGAACAATTAGCTATTTCAATAATAAAAACAAAGCTAAAAGGTGTCGCCAGAAACCTAGTCGGAAATGAGACAACTATATCAGAAGTCATCTCCGGACTAAGAAGCAATGTCAAAGGCGAAACTATAGAAGTATTATCATCTAAGCTGATGAATCTACAGCAATGCAACAAAACTGCTAACCAATATACTTTAGAGGTTGAGCAGATGACAAAAGCTCTAGAACGTGCGTACATAACGGACGGACTACCCCTTGCGTTAGCTAGAAGTTATTGTACACAGTTTGCAGTTAAGGCAATGACGGAGAATTGGGCAATTGATAAGGTAAAACTTATCATGCAAGCTGGCACCTTCAACACCATGAATGATGCCATATCCAAATTCGTAAACAGTTGCACGGAAGCAACTGGACAACCAAATACTGTCCTTTATTAGAGAAATTATCCTCAGCGTGATGGAAACCGCGGTCGTGGAAGGTTCAGAGGTAACTATCGTGGTCGTAATAATAATCACAACAACTACAATGGTACCAACTATAATAATAATGGAAGAGGTCAATACAGAGGAAATAATCGAGGACGTGGTAACTCAAATGCATCGGGAAACTCTCAAGACCCTTTAAGTACACAACAGTAGAAAATGTAGAAAATGGTTCATGCAATTAATCTCAGTCAGAATATATTTGTCATTTTTGCTAACGCATCCACAGGAAAAGAACTGGTTTTTCTAGTAGACACAGGTGCAGACCTTTCAATAGTCAAAGAAAATTCAGATGTCTATCATGACATAAACGTTAACTATATAATAGACATAAAAGGAATAAGTCAGGAGGTAACAAAATCAAAAGGTTTAACCTCTATTGCGATACAGACAACTAAATATATAATCCAACACGACTTTAATATCGTGGATTTACATTTCGCTATTCCATGCGATGGCATATTAGGAATCGACTTCATGAAGAAATGCAACTGTCAATTAGACTTCAAGTCGTCTGAAGATTGGTTTATAGTCAGACCCGATAACCTTAAATATCCAATTTATGTACCAATAACATACAGTTCTGGCAACAACTCAATACTTTTGCCAGCAAGATCCCAAGTTATTAGAAAAATTCAATTAAATTCCCAAGACGACAGTGTATTGATTCCTAACCAGGAAATTAAATATGGTATTTACATAGCTAGTACAAAAGCAACAACAAAAAATGCATTCATAAGACCACTTAATACTACAGATAGAGATCAAGTAGTCAATACAAATAACTTGGCATATGAATCACTTTCGAACTACGAAGTAGTGAAAACTAATATTAAAACTAGAGAAAAGTCTGTATTATCTCAACTACCAAAGAACTTTCCTTCACAATTTAAGTCACAGCTCTCAAGCTTATGCACCAAATACAGCGATATATTCGGATTGAAAACAGAACCAATCACTACAAATAATTTCTACAAACAGAAACTGAGATTAAAGGATGATGAACCAGTATATGTCAAAAATTATAGAAGCCCACACAGTCAGGTGAACGAGATACAGAAGCAAGTCGGAAAATTGATCACCGATGGAATAGTCGAACCTTCTGTGTCTGAATATAAAAGCCCATTATTACTTGTACCCAAAAAATCATCTCCGACTTCAGATTCAAAGAAATGGCGATTAGTGATTGACTATCGTCAAATAAACAAAAAATTATTGTCCGATAAATTTTCACTCCCTAGAATTTATGACATTTTAGATCAACTAGGGCGAGCAAAATATATTTCGTGTCTTGACCTTATGTCAGGATTCCACCAAATTGAACTAGAAAAAAGTTCAAGAGATATAACGTCGTTTTCAACGAGCAACGGCTCGTATCGTTTCCAGCGATTACCTTTCGGTTTAGAAATAGCGCCTAACTCATTTCAAAGGATGATGACCATTGCGTTCTCTAGATTAGAACCTTCACAAGCATTCCTTTGGACAAGCATTGGATGACTTAATATTTATAGGTTGTTCCGAAAAACACATGCTTAAAAACTTAACAGATGTTTTTGACAAATGCAGGAAAACAACCTAAAGCTACATCCAGAAAAATGTTCATTTTTTATGCATGAGGTGACTTTTCTTGGTCATAAATGCACAGATAAAGGAATAATTCCAGATGACAAGAAATATGACGTCATCATGAATTACCAAGTCCCGCACAATGCGGATAGCTCTAGACGTTTTGTAGCCTTTTGCAATTATTATAGACGATTCATTAAAAACTTCGCCGACTTCGCCGAAACCCCGACTTTAATAAAGAATTCTGTATACTTACGGATGCAAGCAAACAAGCATGTGGAGTGGTTTTAACTCAAAACCGAGATGGACTCCAACTCCCCATTGCTTATGCATCTAGATCTTTCACTAAAGGAGAAAGTAATAAGTGTACTATTGAGCAGGAATTAGCTGCAATACACTGGGCAATATTACACTTTAGACCATATATATATGGAAAACATTTCTTAATAAAAACAGACCATAGACCTTTAATATACCTTTTCTCAATGATCAATCCCATTTCTAAACTGACACGTATGAGGCTCGAATTAGAAGAATATGATTTCACAGTCGAATACTTAAAGGGAAAAGACAACTATGTAGCTGATGCGTTATCAAGAATAACCATCAAAGACCTACAAAATATAACTGGCAATATCAATAAAGTCACTACAAGATATCAGAATAGAAAAAAAATCCGCGCGGAAAATAAAGAACAAGAATTGCCTACGCAATCTTCAAATACAGCTTCTAAGCCCAACGTATATGAAGTCATAAGCAATGACGAAGTACGCAAAGTAGTGACATTGCATGTAAAAGATATGTTTATTTAAGCATGGCAAAAAAATTACTGGAAGATATGATGTTAGCGTTTTATATACCAATGGAATCCTAGACTTAGGTCCATTTTTCCAAAGGCTTGAACTGCAAGCCGGTATAAATAAAATCAGCCAACTCAAAATGGCACCGTGGGAAAGTATCTTTTAAAATACTTCAATAGATAATTTCAATTTAAGGGGCAATAAAATATTAAAAACATTAAGAGTAGCGCTACTCAACCCGTTGACCCTAACAGATAAACAAAAAGATAAAGAAGCTATTTTGTCTAACTTCCATGACGATCCCATACAAGGAGGTCATAGTGGCATTTCAAAAACTTTAGCAAAAATCAAAAGACATTATTTTTGGAAGAATATGACTCATGATATCACTGAGTACATACGAAAATGTCAAAAATGCCAGAAAGCTAAAATAACGAAACATAGTAAGACCCCACTAACAATAACAGACACACCCATTAATGTTTTCGACAGAGTGATAGTGGACACTATTGGTCCACTACCAAAATCAAAAAATGGAAACGAGTATGCAGTCACTTTAATGTGTGATTTATCTAAGTATTTAGTTGCCATACTTGTTCCGAATAAGAATGCTAATACTGTGGCTAAAGCAATATTTGAATCTTTTATCCTGAAGTACGGTCCAATGAAAATATTTAGATATTAAAAATATTACATCGACAGCACACCACCACCACAGTTGGAACAATAGAAAGAAGTCCTAGAACTTTTATGAATACATAGGATCCTACATATTGGTTGATAAACTGATTGGGAAGTATGGCTTCAATATTTTGTCTTTTGTTTCAACACGACCATACTTAATGTCCATATGAGCTAGTATTTGGTAAAACAAGTAATTTACCAAAACAATTTAATAGCATAGATAGCGTAGAAGCAATATATAATATAGATGATTATGCTAAAGAAAGCAAATATAGATTAGAAGTAGCATATAAAAGAGCTAGGGTAATGCTAGAAGAGCATAAGAATAAAAATAAGGTACTATATAATCAGAAAGTAAACAATATAGATATATCATTAGGAGATAAAGTATTACTAAGAAATGGAACAGGTCATAAGTTAGATTATAAATATACTGGTCCGTATAAAGTAACGGAAATGGGAGATAGGAATAATGTTATAATAGTTAATGACAATAACAAAAAACAGATAGTTCATAAAGATAGATTAAAACTTTTTCATAATAACATACATAGGTAATAACATATATATAAATATTTTTGATATATGAATATTTTTGATCATTTATTTTCTTTATCGTTTTCGTTATCGTCATTATTTATTAAAAAAAAATAAATAAATAAAATTTCTTAAATTTATAGATAATAAGAATTAAAATAACTTCATGAAATTACGTTGTTTTTCAAAAGGAGGGAGATGTAGTGTATGCACATACGAGTTCTTATTACTCAACATAAATATTGAGCGGTAACACTTTGTTAGCCGAATATGCATAGGGCATTGCCTTTGTCACTCAGCGACAGCGTGCCAAGTGCCCGCACACATTTCAAGTGCAAACGTAATATGATATGCACTCATTGCATTCATCGCTTAGAGCCGAGTCAGCAAGTTTTCCATACTGACCGCTAATATACACATGTGCATGCATAACTCACATTCTCTGCTCGTCTTACATATTGTTACTTTACTTATATATAATGTATATATAAAACGGCTGCTCTGCCGCTGCGCCGATAACTAGCAAGCCTTTAGCTAAGAGAACCAAAGGCTTAAATAAAAGACATTTGTAAAGAACACATGCTTATTTTAAGACTGGATAATATAATTGAACATAATACAACAATACATATAATACAATACTAGATTAAAGATTAATATGTGTTGCTAATTTATTTGAGTCCTGGTGATGTAGCAATGTTAATTCAGGTGATTTAATAGGGGATTTTCGAATCTATTTTCCCAATGATAGGTAGAGTTGGGTACACAGTGTTCGGTTCTATTTTCATCTATGATGATCCGCTTGATTCACTTCATTTAATATGAAAAACAATTCAAATGTTATACTATTTAGTTCAGAACTACGAAAAAAGATCGTTTTCATAATATATCAATTTTTCAAGAACCTTAAAAGGTAGCGTGTATTAAAAAATGGAGTAATGTCTATCATGATCAATTATGCTTTATTAATTAAATGCAATAGCCCTGTTTTATAGTTTCAGGTTTTAGTTTAGTTTAAGTTCACCTATTTTACATTGCCTCAAAACATCACATTTAAGGACATAACATATATATATATATATAGAATGATAACAACATGCTATTAAAATATAGCCCACATGAGTCATCAGCACTTACTTTAAATTAGTGGATCAGTTTAAGGTCACCTATTTTACATTGCATCAAAACATCACATTTAAGGACATAATATAAATAATAAGATTGTTTACAAAATTGGTTATTGTCGCTTTCAGAATACCCAAATTGCACTCAGCGATTGGATGATGAAAATTTGAGATTTGTATTCGTTAATGGTTCGGCATCTCCACAACCCATTCAGGATTCAGTCCCAACAGCAATTAAAAATATTACCAGATCGGCGACCAGGTACCTTGCCAAAACCATGAGCCAAGCCCCTGCCCCAATTAATGACGAGACTGCAGCTATGAATAACAGTGTTCAGCTGCAATTACTTGATCATAGCCCCAGCGATAAATACGAATCGGCAAAGAAGAGGCCGTCCCATTCGCGCTCCTGGAGCTACGGCAAACACCATTGATTATGCAGCCGTTAAAAAAATGATAGAGCAAACTATTACAAGATTGTTTTCCTTAGACATTCAACCACCAGTATGCCAACAGGAAGTACCAGTTCACGGTCCTCAAATTATAGAAATATTTCACCAAATTTATCCAATATCCACCCAAGCAGCATATATGCCAAATATAGATAAAATTTTCTCCAGGCTAATTAGACTTGAAGGATGCATATTGGCAATTTGCATTGTATAAGGGGTCAAAGAACTTTACAGCCTTTACAGTGCCTGCTGCGATTGATGGATGTTATTGTTCCACCGGAATTATGTCATTGTGTTTTGGATAGTTGGATGATCTTATTATAATATCTGAAAATTTTTCATCCCACTTTGTAATGCTTGTTCGTTTATCTGAACAAAGATTTATTAAGAACTTTGCCGAGCTTACATATCCGATAACCGAAGTGTTGTCAACAAAAGGAAAGTTTAATTGGACTTCGGAAGCAGAAAAAGCCATGCACGAATTAAAAATTTATTTAACAATATCTCCAGTATTAAAAATAAAGATTTTGATTTCCCCACCATCCTAATACAAAAACCTGGGAAACCTGCAGCCGATCTCGATTTCATATCGTCCGATAAGCTTTTTGGCGGTTCTCTCCAAAGTAGTCGAAAGACTACTTCTGCGTAGAGTCCGACCAATAATGGAGGAGGCCGCTTTTGGTCCCTGATCACCAGCTTGGCTTCAGAGAATGCCATGGCAAGCCCGAACAATGTCATAGGATCTCGTAGAGAATTCTGAAGGCTTTTGAGGAGAAGAAATATTGTACTGGAGTATTTAAAGATGTGAAACAAGCATTCGACAAGGTCTGGCATACCGGCCTTCTAAGCAAAATCAAATCTGTCCTTCCTGCCCTATTCTACATGCTGCTAAAATCATATCTAGAAAACAGAAGCTTCTATGTGAGATGCGGTGATGAAAACTCTGTCATCAAAGACGTCAGAACCGGAGTCCCCCAGGCAAGCGTTCTAGGTCCAGTGCTCTACACCCTCTACACAGCTGACATACCGACTCTCAACGATCCCAAACTCTTAACTGCAACATCACAGATGACACTGCCTTCATGGAAACCAACGAAGTGCCACAGGAGGCTAGTAACCTTCTACAAATGCAGCTAGACATTACAAGCATTTGGCTCAAAAGATGGAACATGGCGGTCAACCCAGACAAATGCGTTCAAACAACATTTACATTAAGGAGAGGCTACTGTCCAACTATCCTACTCAACGGAACCCCCATCCCCATCTATGACTCAGCCAAATATCTGGGCCTGACTATGGACAGAAGGCTAACATGGAAGCAGCATCTGAAGAACAAAAGAGGCCAGCTTGACGCAAGGCTGAAAAAGTAGCTGTGGCTTATCGGGAGAAGGTCTACCCTTCGGATAAACATAAAGCTTCTAATCTACAAAGTCATAATGAAGCCAATGTGGACATATTGAATACCAATCTGGCGCACCGCCTGCCGATCCAACCGTGACCTAATTCAAAAATTCCAAAGCAAGGTGCTAAGGATCATCTCAAATGCCCACTTCCTAACGACAAACACGGAAATACATACTGAACTGGATATCCCATGGGTCAACGATGAGATTGCCAGACTGACCGCAGCGTATCTGGAGCGCCTCGACAGGCATGTGAACCCGAACGCCATCAATATGGTGGACAACAGCACGACCACCAGGCGCCTAAGAAGACCCCACGCGCTGGACCTGCCTCTTCATAGAGAATAATATTTCTTTTTGAATTGCAATCTCTCTCTCTTCCTCCAATTTTTTTGGCATTTAAGCCATGAGAGCATCTTCACTGAGGGCATTATATATCGTGACTTAAAATTGGAAAATCTTTTGCTGAACAAACCCGGTCACATTAAAGTTGCCGATTTTGGTTTATGCAAACAGGATATTACTTATAGCCGTATATCGAAGACATTTTACGGTACACCAGAATATTTAACGCCGGTAGGTTAAGACGATAATGATTATAAACAGGTTGTAAATTGGTGGGGCACAGGTGTTGCAAATTGGACAAATATAGTGCGGAAGAAGATACCGCCGTCTTTTAAGCCTCAGGTTGCATCAGATACGGATACACGCTATTTGGTTATTAGTTTACGGGCGAGAATGTCAAACTGACTCCACCAGCTCCTACTTGGCCGTTGAACCGCTATTTCCACAGTTCAGTTATCAGGCAGACATAGCCTTGACGTTGGCCACCTCATCGCACATTAGTACTTATACAAGCCTCACATCGATGCAATAGAAAGAGAAGAATAATAATAATTTTTTATTTTGTTTAATTTACTTTTTCCCCGTTTTTCTTTACCACATATACATCAAGTACATGGAAGCCAACCAGATGCAATCTATAACCACGTGGTCGCAGCCAGCGGCTCGTCTGGTCAGGGAAGAGCAGCGAACACTAAAAATTACCTAGCCCGTGTCGACGTCAACCATTGGAATGTTTTATCCCTTGCCAAACATGGACGGCGGATGGACAGCTTATTACAAGAGCACAATTTAGCGAAAATTGTTCCGTTCGCTACTTGTATAAGTAACTTACAGTCCACCAATAGAGACCAGCATTTGGCCATCCCCACTCTGATAAAGAATTGATCTCGAAATTGACACTCGACAGGGACTGGACTGGCCCTTTTGTGTACTACCATAAAAGGCAAGGATGCTACGCAATTTGTAAATGAAAACCAATCCTGTCCAATATGTCATGATTTAGATGATATCGCCAAATGTGAAGAATTTAACCATGCACCTTGGGCATGCGGCCCAGCCTTCAAGCGAGGAACAAATGCCACAGCAACGGATGTCAAGGAGCACATCATAGCCTTTTAAACGAGTTCGTGCTGAGTTACAGGCAGAAGCAAAAAGCAAGCAACGATAATAAGCAGTAGTCATCCGAACCGATGGGCCAAAGGTCAACACCACAGATGAACCTGATTTGCGTCGACTCTTACACCACACAAGTATCTTTCCGTGTAGTGCAAGTACGCTATTTGATCTTAATCGCCAACTAGACGCGAATGTCTTGCTCGACGAAGCGTCGTCGGTAACCATGATTGCTGAAGCGCTTCTTAAGTCTCTAACAGTCCTAACTATCAAATGATAAATTTCCAATCGAGAACCATACGTGTCCGCCACCAAGCTAGGATGGGATGTTTCCGGACCAAAATCTGAGAAATCCACGCCAAATCCAGACAAGCTCCATACAATGGTTAATGAGTACTTTGAATTGGAGAATCTTGGCGTCAAACCGGCTCAGCAGGATTCTTTACAACACGACGGTAAAGTAGTGACGTCCACGTCACCAGACAGGGTTCTGATGGAAACACAATACCGTGAAATTACCCTTAAATTACCCTTAAATGTATATTGGCAATGAGGAACTTTATGTCCCGTCAATGATCCATGATTTCGTCGGAGCAGACAAAGAAGCCAGACGATTAACCGATGTCTCCAAGATAGAGAATTTGAATGGATCTTTAACTGCCCCTCAATCCTGCTGAAGGAGGGGTCTCGGTAAATATGGGGAAAGTTGTACAACTAAGCGGATGGTTTACATCCAAGCAGCTATACGAGTGGCCGATAGAGATCGAGTTCATAGAGTCATTCGTTCCGTTTCCAAATTATCTGTTTTGGATGTGGGGTAGCATGTCGCGGTACGTTATCTGATCACAGATTAATCTATAATTGTCGAGATCGAGTATTTTTCTTAATTATGTATTTTGGCCCTCAATGAATAGCGGCATATTGTAAAAAATCAAATTTAAGTTTAAGTCTAAACTTCTTTTACAGATCACTTAGATTCACAGAGAAAAGTATTCGAGAAGCTGAAGAAGGCAAACTTAAATCTGTTCTTGGTCACAACACTAGCCCAGAGGGCAGTCGACCAAACAAAACTAAAATAAAAGTCCAAAACAAATTAAATAATTAGGACTTTGCTGATAAAGAAATTAAAGAAATAAAACATTGATCATAAATGACACATTTTTAACATATCCCGACTTTTCCAAAAATTTGTAAGTTGCCACAGGCGTAAGTAATTTGGCGAGATAAATTATTATAAGAAAAAAAAAAACATAGAGTTTTGCTAACAAAACTTTTGACGTTCATTTAGCTAAGTAAAGGAAAGTTAAACCATGCCGCGGACGCATTAGCACGCATTGAAATGGAGGGAATTCTGCTAGGTGATGATGAAATTCATAGAATTATGGTTAGTGCTATTAAAGATAAGTTAGATTATATTCCTACGCTCGAAAAAAAACAGCTAGACTTTCTTGTAAACCATTTTTTTAAAAACAGTGTTAATATTTGCATGAAACTACCAAAACTTTTTAATTTTCATTAAATTTTAGGAATTTATATTTATTTGTTTAATATCTGAATTGTATTGTATAGATCTATAGCGATTGAACTATTTAATAGGCCTTAAGCATAGTCTACTAAAAATTATATTTTCCGATGGCACTATGGTGAATATGAGATAGAGGAAAAGATATAAATAAATATATTTTGGTGATGTACTGTAGACACTCCTAGGTTTGACTTTGACCCGTCTTATATCTTATATATGATGCTAGACTGGGTAATGCAGAGAGAGGTCTAAAATTTCTCAGCAAAGTACCATGAATGTTTTTTTTTTTTTATTTTTTGGTCTTGACGGATTAAACACGGTTTAACCGTTATCTTCACAGACTAAATTCTCAGAAGTCTCTTTGCTTTATTCATTTTCTTTACAATTTCTTGGAGAGATGTTTTCGCTACTACCACCAAAGATTTGTGCATTATCGCAGCTGAGAGTTTGATTCTCGATTATTAATAGGGGTTGAACGGAATGCTTCGAATGTTTATTCCAGTTTATTACTAGATTTTGGAGGCAGTTTTCATAAAAATTAAGACAGTCATATAGTTTTGACATCATGAACGCTTTGATAATGTAGATAAGTGAACCTGCATTGTGATGCCAGTGACTTTCGTTTGCAACAATTCAAATTCACAATATTACATCGCAAAGGACGCAAACCCACTGTCTTTGCGAGGAGGAATTTTCGGAGCTTTAAATAGGGCCAGTAGTGAATTTTGATTCTGATGCTATTCTACACAAGGATTATGTGAACTTAAAGCTGAAATTACAAGGAAAATCCACCAAATTTACTTTTCGTCAGCGTCACTATATAGATATTTTAGGACCATATCCTAGAAGTAAAAAAAGGTTATATTAGCTATATAAATTTAAATGGCTACACTCACCAAAAAATTCCCGTCTGCAGCCATTTCTGACTTTCTTTTAACTAATATCAATTATTTCTTTTAACTAATATTTAATCGGAGTCCCTAAAACTATCGATAGTGATAATAGAGTACAAAGCTATTGAATTTAATACCACAGAGCTAGGAATTACTCACATGTATGCAGCTTTTTATTCACCGCAAAGTAATGCAGCAGTTAATCGATCGAAAAGGAGATCAGACGGAATGGGACAAATATCCTTCGAGTATATCACGTGCATTACGTTCTAGTTTACACCAATCACTAGGTTGATCTCCTTATCGAGCTCTCTTCGGAACGCTTATTAAAAAGTCTGTCACACAGATCGGACAAGATAAGATTCCAAGATAACATACGCACGACCTATGAAAGAAATATTACACAGTTTGATCCGAGCCAGTATCTTTTTAAGAAGGAGATGAAGTGTTTCCTTGCTAAGTTGGGTCGACAGTTTCTTAAACTCGGGACAAAATTGGGCAATTCCTTCTACATATTGGAAGAGTTTAACGGAAAGGAGATCAGAACTTTTAATGCAAAGGACATCAGACGATAATGACCGCTAATATTCTATTTAATGGTGTCATATTATCGGGGTGTGTAATGGTCGCTTAGTGTTATTGTTTTTTTAAATAAATGCAAACATTTTTAGCATGCTACTTTTGATTGTGGCTGTTTGGCGAGACCTTTAATTTTATCGCATGCGATATAGTTATCGCACTACGTAAAATATAGTGCTACAGTGCAGTCTGCGCTGCCAGATAAAAACGGCTCACTTCAGAGAAGCGAAAAGCAAAAGCTTATACCAATTCACGGGTGTCGGTGTTTGTATTCGGAAAACCAAGGTTATAAAAAGGCATGTCATCGGTAGTACAGCCTCTTTAAACATAAACAAAAAAAAAAAGAAATCGTCAAAAACGTTGTTTACAGTGGTTGTTATAATTTGCTACAAAACATGTGTTTTATTACGTTTTATTATAATTTGCATGTTGCAATCTAAAATTTTCAAGAAGAAGAGGCACAAAGCATAGTTAAAAATAAATTGAGTTTCAAGAGAAGCTAAGCTTTACCTTTTCATAAAGAGCGCTAATTGCGCTATGATTGGTCCTTTGCATTTTCGTCGCCTTAAGAAGTACCGTTTTAGCGAGACGACAGCGCTACAACGCTGTCGTCGCGTGTGGTTCGGAGCTATGCTGAGGAGTAACACTGGCGTTGTCAGGCAGTTTTTAAAGAAACGTGAAAACGTAAGCACCGAAACTCACTTCGCTAAGTACGCGACTATGGACCAAATCGATGAAGTTTCAACATCAGAAGTGGGATCGGCGCCACCGCCTATATTTACTGAAAAACAGTGGCAAGTAATTTTGCAAATGCAAAATCAAAATAAGTTGGAGTTTGTAAAGACAATGCAAGCTTCAACATCAGAACAACAACAAAAGCGTGAGGTCACATTGCCGAAATTTTTTGCCAACGCCGCAGGCGTAGACGCTTTAAAGTGGTGTGCGACTGCAGATATCATTTTAACTGAACAGCCGCTAGAAGGAAGCAAGCTTATTATGGCATTAAGTAATGCGAAGGAGGGCTGTGCAAAGAATTGGTCCTTCATCGTTACGAAATCGATGAAACACCAGCAGCGATGTTTTTGCATTTGTTAAGTAGTCGTTCGGCTAATGAAGAGTGCTTGGCAGTATATGCTAGCCGCTTGGTCTCATCGCTACCTACGGCCTGGAAGGACAAAAACATAGAGTAGATCGCCGTTTCTGTTGCGCTTGCACATATGGCAAATATGGACTGCCGTTTACAACGAATTGTATTTACTTCAAGGGTGCAAACAAGAAAAGCTCTGCAATCGGAGTTGAAGGCTTACAACTTTCAAAAGCATCGCGATACCGGCCGTGATAACAGCCCTGGACCTGACAATAAAAGGCGAAAAATGTCAACCATGCTGTGCCATATGTGCGGACAAGTCGGACACAAAATAGCAGAATGCAGAATAAAAGCGCGACGAGAGGCCGAGGCAAAAACCCAACGAGAGAAGACCCGTGTTACCTGCTTCAAGTGTGGCCAACCCGAGCATTTTGTGAACCGATGCTCTGGAAGTGACGTACCAACAAAAAAGAAGAATGTAAACCAGTGCTTTGTGTCTGAGCTAACAGGAGTCATGTTACATCGAGGTGAAAGCTACCCAATTTGCTTCGACTCTGGTGCCGAATGTTCCTTGATAAGAGAAAAGATAAGTGTCAGATTGTCCGGAAAGCGCATGAATAATATAGTAATGCTAAAAGGTATCGGCGATGCCGGTATTTATAGTACTATGGAAATTCTCAGTCAGGTTACCATTAATGAAAACATGATAAAAATATTAGTTTATGTTGTTCGATATGAGGACTTGAAGAAATTGTAAAATCAAAATCTGTAAATATTTGTGCCGCTACTGATTCTCCAATTAATCTTGACGAAATTGTTACTGAATTGGCCGGTGCTGATAAAAGCAAATTAATAAATTTAATTAAAAATTATACCTCAGCATTTTCCAAAGGGATCCCAAACACACGAGTTAATACAGGTGAAATGAGAATTCGACTAATATACCCAAACAAAACTGTGCAACGTCGGCCGTTAAGAGGTTAAGAGAGTTACTTAGATGTAACATTATCCGCCAAAGTTGTTCTCCGTATGCAAGTCCTATGTTGCTTGCAAAAAAGAAAAACGGGTCCGATCGTTTATGTATTGACTACAGAGAATTAAACTCAAATACCCCTTGCCGCTCATTAGTGATCAGATTGATAGGTTTCGTGGTTCGTATTACTTTACTTGTTTAGATATGGCTAGTGGTTTTCACCAAATTCCGATTCACCCCGATTCCGTTGAATATACTGCATTTGTGACTCCGGAAGGCCAATACGAATTTCTTACAATGCCTTTCGGACTCAAAAATGCGCCTTCCGTTTTTCAAAAGACAGTTATGTAAGCTTGCATAACAATCTTGCATATTCACATGTAATTGTCTATATGGACGACATTATGATCGTGTCACCAACAATTAAGTTAGGGTTGGAAAGATTAAGGACAGTATTGAACGTTCTGACAAGGGCTGAATTCATCTTCAATATCTCGCAATGTTCTTTTCTGAAAACAATGGAAAATATTTGGGGTTCGAAGTGAAAGCAGACGAGATTAGAAACTCACAGAAGACTACTACATTAAGTTTATTACCAGTTTATTGGTCTGGCTTCCGACTTTCGCAAGTTTGTACCCGACTTTGCCAAAATAATGAAGCCACTCTATTCTCTTACGTCAGAAAAAGGAAGTATTGTCTGGGATGTTGAACTCGAGAATATTCGAAAAAAAATAGTAACTGTCCTTATAAACGAATTTGTTTTGGTAATTTTTGAGTCACAGTACCCCATTGAGTTACACACTGACGCCAGTTCCTGTGGATATGATGCAATACTCCTACACCGTATTAATGGTAGTCCTCATGTGGTGGAATATTTTAGCAAAACAACTTCGCCCTCTGAGGCTAGATATCACTCATACGAGTTGGAAACATTGGCTGTGGTTGCTTCTGTAAAACACTGTCGTCATTATCTGCTTGGGCGAAAGTTTGTGGTATATACCGATTGTAATTCGCTTAAGGCTTCACGGACAAAGATAGACTTAACACTAAGAGTTCATCGCTGGTGGGCCTATCTGCAATCATTCAATTTTGATATCCAATATAGAGAGGGAAACCGCATGGCTCATGCAGACTTCTTTTCCAGAAATCTAGTTCCTTCAAAGCCACAACTCGTGTTAGAAAAAATCACTGAGAAGCCAGTAAACTTATCTGAGGTTTCAAGTGAGTGGCTTCTTACGGAACAAAAATTAAACCCAAAGATTGCAGAAATAGTTCGTAAGCTGAATTCCAACGAGCAACAAGCAGATTTAATTAAATCCTATGATTTAAGGAAAAAGAAACAGAAGGACATGTTGTCTACCGGTGGTGCCACGAACATTTAGATGGTCCGTGGTAAATCAAGAGTCAGTTATGCACCTTGGTTGGCAGAAAACTCTTAACAAGGCTTACCATTATTATTGGTTTCATAACATGAATAAATATTTTCGCAAGTTTGTAAACAATTGCATAACTTGTAGGACTTTCAAGTCACCTTCTGGGAAAATACAAGCAATACAAGCTCCATCCAATCGCGAAGGTGAACATCCCTTGGCACACTGTTCACATAGACATTTCCGGAAAGTTGAGCGGTAAAAGCGACCTAAAAGAATATGTCATCGTTCAAATTGATGGCTTCACGAAATTTTTACATCTTTATCACACCCTTAAAATAGACATAGAAAGCTGCGTTAACGCCTTAAAAGCCTCAATTTCCCTATTCGGGATACCAAATCGTATCGTATCGTATCGTATCGTATACCAGGGAAGGTGCTTTTCAAGTTCTCGATTCTTTGAATTTTGTTCCTCACAAAATATAAAACTTCAACTAATTGCAACTGGGGCAAGTCGTGCAAACGGTCAAGTTGAGCGTTTTATGAGTTCGTTCAAAAATTTGCTAACTGCGGTCAAATCGAGCCAAAGATCCTGGCAGGATGCACTTGGCGAGGTTCAGCTTGCATTAAATTGCACAGTTAATCGTGCAACTGAAGCGAGCCCGTTGGAAATGTTGATAGGAAAAGAGGCTCGACCGATAGGGTTAACTCTACCAGTGGACAAAGAAATCGGAATTGATTTGAACAGTGTTCGGACTCATGCCAAAGATAAGATGAAGAGTTTGGCTGATTATGATAAACAACGTTTTGACAAAACCAAGGCTGCTAAGAAACGAGGAGAGACACCAAACGAAATTAGACCAGAAATTTAAGATATATGTTAAAGTCGTTAACAAATAAACGACTTTACAAATACTGTCACGAAGACATTAGAAGAATTCCAGATGGTAAAATTTCTGATGAATTGGATATTGATAACGAAAATCACAAATCACTGAGAGTGTTCCGTCCAAGTGAGACGATGAATTTAATTTACAATTTTGTTTTATTTGTAATTTTTAAATATTGGACATTCATTTTCTGGCACACGTTCACTTGAACGTTAAGCAAATACTTTGTTGTTTTGTTGAAGTCACACAGTGCAAGCGCAATAATAAATTGTTTTGTTAAAATTTAAGTGAATTAATTAATTTTGTTAAAAAAAAAAAGAAGAATATACTCTGTATGTTATGGTTAAGAATAAAAGCTTAAGTTCAGTTTATGTTATGAAACACAAAAGGTGTCCTTGATATTTGGTCATGTGTGAATGTCAGAATGGTTATCCGTCTATGAGAGACGATGGCTATCCATCTATGAGAGGCGTTGGTTATCCGTCTATGAGAGACGATGGTTATCCGACCATGAGAGACGATGATTATCCGTCTATGAGAGATGATGGTTATCCGCCTAAGACAGACGATGAATTCAGTTTAGAATCTTTTGTTACGTAAGAAATTTGAATCTAAAATTGGGAGTACTACACGAGGACGTGTCAAGGTCAGGATGGCCGTGTTGGTTCCAAAGGGTGCCGCCCCTGCTATGACAACTTGATTCAGGAAAAAGAAGGAAAACTAGAATATACCCTCTAATCGATCATTGGGTTGTGTTGAATTTGTTTGAGTTCAACAATTATTCATACGTGGGTACAGTGATGTTCAGTGCCAGCGAATTTTCCGCTCTTTTTTTTTCTTTTATTCTATTCGACAATTGCATCACAGTTGCTCAGACCTCTTTGCTTTCCTCCCTCTTCATAAAGCGTTTCAATTAATATATAGTTTTAACCTATCCTTATGTACTTTCTGCTTTTTACGTTTACTATTTCTAATAAAGATTTTACCATTATTTTCTATTTTTTCTACTGGGTATGGCCCTAAATATACTGGGTCTAATTTACGCCCTGCTTCGTTTTTTATAAGTTCTTTATCTCCTACATTCAATTTTAACTTTATAAATTTTTATCATATGCTAATTTTCTGTAAGCCTTAGCTTTTTCTAACATAAGCCTAGTTCTTTTATATGCTACTGGAGACCCGGCGAACTTTGTTCCGCCTTAATAATGACAATAAATAGCAGATTGTGTTTTTTTTTTTTTTTGGAAAAAATACAAAAAAAAATTAAATAATTACATTAATCATTCATTATTATTTCTGTATTTAGTACATAGGTTGCTCTTCACTTAAGTAACTTGTGATACACGACATTTTATGTTTTATCATCAGGCGCAAAAACAAACAACGCAGATGGTCTTCCGACCCGTGAACATGCCACGTATAATTGACCATGGGAAAAACATGAATGTTCTAGATTTAAACCACAAACTTTTAAGAATTGGCCTTATGATTTGTTGATGGTTATGGCAAATGCAAGACGTATCAGAAATTGAAGTCTTTTAAATTCAAACGGCATAGCGGTTGGGATCATCGGGATTCTCGGAATGAGAACTTCCTCACCTTTGAATTTTCCTAACATTATCGTAGCGTAAATTACATTGTTCAGTTTTAATTGGTTTATGTTTCGAAGCATGATTACTACAGAGCCAACCTTTAGGCGCAAATTGTGCGGTGGTAAGCCAGGCACGTCCAAAGAGTTTAAAAATTCAATTGGATAGTTGGTGGCTTCATCTTCATTTGTGACGCAGTCAATAGATTTGAATGACTGCATTGTTCAAACGATCTTATTTTGAATTATGTAGTTCAGGTCATCTACATCTTTATTCTTAGCCGCTAAAATTGCTCGCTCACTCAACCATTTATAATTTTTGTAATTAAAAATAATATTTGGAAATACATTATTGATAAGTTCGTCTTTTGATGAGACAATATTACAGAAATTATTTGGAAATAATAATAATCCGCTCGATTCATCGACAGGTACTTGACCATTACCGATAGTCAGCAATTGCTTCGAGAAATCTTTAGCAGATGTATCATTAAGCAATGTAACTCTCATGTTAGTTGTCAGCTGCAGTTTCTTCACATAGCGGCATAGATTTGACGATTTGAGGCAAGCGTTTATTTCATCGGCAGCCGTAGATCTTGGAATTACTGGCAGTATTTGGCGGAAATCGCCAGACAGTAAAATCATTGCTCCTCCTAAACATCTCGAGTCATTGCGTAAATCTTTTAATGTTCGGTTAAGTGCTTCTAATGCACGTTTATGCGCCATTGTGCATTCGTCCCAGATGATGATTTTTGATGCCGCTAAAACTTTGGCCATTGCTGAGTGTTTTGCAATATTACACGTTGGTTCTTCAATAAGTTTGAAGATTTAACGGTAATTTGAATGCTGAATGAGCCGTACGGCATCCTTCTAACAATGTGGCTGCTATTCCAGAAGAAGCAACTGCAACCGCTATGTTGGATCTCGCCCGAACAGTTGCTAAAACTAATGACATAAGGAATGTCTTGCCAGTTCCACCAGGGGCATCAAGGAAATATAAACCACCATTTGCATCAGCGATTGCCTTCATTAAAGTATCATAAACTTTCTTTTGTTGGTAATTCAACAGGGGTACATTCCTTTGAACTACTAAATCTAATTCCTTGTGATCATATTCACGTTCCCGTTTCTATTCTCGATTAAATGCGTCATTCATTTCACGATTTGGCGCTGGCATTCCTAACCTGATTAATAAATTACCGCACATGAGGTAACACATATCTTCGATCAAGAGTAAAGCATGATTATGTGTCTCCTCATTCATCTCAATATCGTGATTTCTGGAACTGACACAACTTTGATGTAAAATATCTTCTGACATACTATCCTTGTGTTTATGCCACAGGTTACATGGGTTTGATGCAAAACATGTCGAAATTATTATAGCGAATAATGTGCGTATCTGACTTGGAGATGCAGAGATAATGGTTCAGCGATTGTCGCATCCCAATGGGTATCGTTTTCTAATAAGTTCAATTCTTCACATGCAGCATGATATGTTGGGAATATTACACCATTAACAGTTCGTAGTGTCTCAAATGAAGTTGGCCCACGCACATTTACCAGCAACAACCGCAAATAGAAACATTCATCATTCTTTGGATGAACTGTATACATACGACCAAGAGCATCAGTAGAATACCCAGGAACCGCATCACCTTGCTTCCGTCTTTGAAAATTCTTGGATGAAGCATTCCAAGTATAATAACGTGGCATCTCCGAGTAAAGCAAAGTTCGTGCAAACTGATCGCTTTGGCAGATTGCAAAAAAAACTGGTCAATGTAATTGCTGGAGGTGTTTCAGCACATTGCGTAGCATTCGAAGCCGTGAAATATACTCGTTGACCATTCTCCAGATGCACCGCCGAATGTATAACAGTAGGATGACGTTCGTGAATCGGAAATGCGAATATACGCCAAATCGCTTCATTACAGTTCACATAACGACCAACTTGATAGCGTGAAATTTCATCGTTGGTATTTGAGGATTGCAATCCAAAGACCGCCATATCACTGCCTTTCGTGACATTTTTGCAAATATATTTTATGGACTTAAGTGAATTGCAGTATTCAACGTTGCAATGCTTCTTGAACGTTTTAGAAATAAGTGGCGAATATGGAACAATCCATGTTCTCATTGCCAAAATATTAGTGGGTATTGCAATGCTTTCAGATATTTGTTGCAGTTGCCCAGTATCGCGACGTGTAAGCACAATATCGCGATTTTCCAATTGTTCACCAACAATCAGGATGGCAACTTCGTCTACTGTTGGAGCATTCCAGATGGTCGTTTATCTGCTTTGATAAAAACTTTATAGTCATCATTTGGTATGCGCTCTAAAGCACTCTTTAACAACCTGACCAACGCATGATGTTCATGAAGCAGACACTGCAAGTCTTGAATAATTGCTCGCTTCATTCCTGCATTGATCCCCAGGCGTCGATCAAGTTGTTCTTCCATGTTGCCCATGAAATATATTTGTAAAAATTTATTCTGTGTATCTTCGAAAGGTAGTAATGATCCAATTCGATGGTGAATCTGTCTTTTTATCTACAAAAGATAAAGTAAGTTATTCTTTAACTACAAAAATGTAAGTACAAAAATAAATACCTTAAATGTCGGATTAAATCCTCCGTCTTTGATAATGACTGCCCCAAATGACGTCATTTGGAAACAACTATTGTATTTTCGAGTATTTGCAAGAAAGTGGCGTGATTCTTGTGTTTCGCCACAAAGCAATGAATACAATGGCTCATGTGGCGGAGTCAACACTGGCAATTTCACTTTACCATTAAGGCAGCATAATCCAGGCGTTTCTCCGGAAAACTTTAATGCACCACAATACTCGCAAACAACGTCCATTTGCCCAATGCAAACGCTAGGATGCAAGCTGTAATCATTGCTGCAATCGTTTCGAAACGCTGCTCGATTCAAATCAGCTAAATATCTTTTTCTGCGTCGCAAATTATCTATTTGTTGCCATCTGTTATTCGCTCGACGATTCTGCATTGCCAACCGAGCTGTTTCACGGGCTGCTTCACTTTGCTCTCGTGATTGAGAAGCACGAATTCGAGCCATACTATCGCGGCGCTGTTCACGTGCAATTTCTTGTTCTTCAGTCCTTTAGTTTGCAGTATTTTGTATTCTTCTTGCATTACGGCTTTGTCGGGAAAGATTCGATCGTCTTGGTCGCGGCATTATTAATTAAACTTCACTTCACTTCAATCCACTTGTTAATTATTTATTTAATAGAAATAGTTTTAATATTGATTTCTTACAAATATCAAATTGTCATCGCCAGACAGTAAAATCATTGCTCATTGCTGAGTGTTTTGCAATATTACACGTTGGTTCTTCAATAATTTGAAGATTAAGATGTCGAACGGGATAAAAAGTATGCTATGTCCATCTCCTGGCTCTAAGCCAGCTCCCTGCCAATTTTCAGCCAAATCTGTTCTGCCGTTCTTGAGTTATAAGTGGTGTAACTAACACGACTTTCTTTTATATATATAGATTTCTCTTCTAAATTTTATTTCCTTAGAATAATCATCTATATTATAATGAGATCTACCTCGTTACGAGTTCGTATGGACGATAATCGTGCGTTGCTGATGGTGCCGTGTTGAAACAATAAGTGAAATATTGGATCCAAACTTCCCAACCAGCTTTGTCCACAGATATACATATATGAAAAAATGTATTCATTGAATGTTCTATGACTACGATCTAATGTTTCTAATGTCTGTTGATGGTATGCAGTAGAAGTAAGCTTCTTGATCTTCATCTTGCGCAATTCTGATATTACCTGGTTCTTATACTCAGTTCGCATGTCCGAAATGGACGTCTTCATTGGACCGTACTTGAGTATCAAATTTTCGAATATTGCTTTTGCGACACTATTTGCACTTTTGTTTGCAGTTGGAATGGCTACTACTACGAAGTTATAGGGTCAGAAACGCTTTCTTCTGTCTGTTACATACATTTCTGCGAATTTAATATACCCTTTTACCCTATGGGTAGGGTATAACTAATCGCCACCTTTTATTTTCAGACCCAGGGGTATTATCTTTCAATCTTAGTTTTTGTTTATAGAAATTTTTTGTGGATATCGATTCGGTTTCAATCCGATTATGTCTGTGTACTGTGTGTATAGAATATTGAATGTTATTTTAAATTGTGGTGGAAACTTTTAAGTTAGTTTTTTCATGACATCTATATCATAGTCATTTAGCATTTCAGTTTTTATTTAATCGATTTTTAGAATTTTGGTTAAAGTTGTTGTATTCAACACTCGGACAAATTGTCGTCTTCATTTCATTTCCAATGAGTTTTATGATTCGGTATCAGAAAAGCATGTTCTGCTGATGTTAATTTAATCTGTTGGACTACTTTAGCGTGAGCTGGGAGTATTGTGGCATTATTATCACACGTATGTATGATCGATATGTTTATTGGGAATATGTATACAATCTAATTGACAATAGAATTTTTTAATGAAATTTTTATCTATAATGCCATCACTGGAGATTTGAAAGCTTTGTTTGACTAGATGGTAGTCGTGTGAGATTTTTTACTTTCCTGTAGACAATTCTACAAATGGTAAACCCTTAAATAAAATTCCTGATATTTTAGTCAATATGTTAGAATTGTAATGTCTGAACCAGTATCGATTAACAAGGGCAATAGATTACCTGTTTTGATGTTTTTCAAATTTACAAATATTCCTGAACAAAAATTGACATCGTATACTTTTGATTATTTCAAGAGACTTTTTGGTTTTTCGTACTGCTTTCTATAGTTCGAACATTTGTATTATGATTTGTATTGGGGCCTCTTTTCGAGTCGCCATGGCATTTAGATGTACCTCTGGTATTAATTGTTTTGGTAATTGTTGTGGTTTCGAACGCGGGTATTATTGTACTTACCTCTACCTCGGTAGTGACCACAGTCGCCTCTGTATAACAGAGATTTTGTTTAAAAAAATCAATAAAGTACTATGTTTAAATGGCCAGTTGCTGCAGTGCAAATCTTAACAAATTTTGTCATTGCATCATTCAGGTTATTAAATGTGCCAGCCTACATGACAAGTTTTACTTTTTCGATACCGCAGTTCTGTGTCATTTTTGTGGCTGGCAGTTTTGATTTTTGTTGAAAATAAAGAAAAAAAGTCGCCTCACCGACTCGGATATACCCTGTACCAATGCACCATTTATTCACTCTTCGTTATGTTTGTTTGATGACTAGCCCTATCCCTTTCTCATTTTCGCATGCGAAAACCAAACTCAAATCAATCGTATGCCATCTCACTCACTCAACCGGCTGCCGCACCCTTGACATTGCCTGACAAAGTTTGTGCGTATAACTTGACTATTTTTCATCCGAACTTCATGAAATTTGGTGAGCCGAAACATATTATTAGTAATTATATGTGTACCGTTCATTACGATATTTTTTATATTGCGGGAAAAAATCATTTTTAAGTGAATTGCAGGGGCGGGAGTGGGCGTGGCGAAAATTGAAATATCGACTCGGCTGTTGATGCTGATCAAGAACATATATACTTTACAGGATCGGAAACTCTTCCTTCTGTCTGTTGTATCGACTTTAATATACGCTTTTACCCTATGGGTAAAGTAATTTGCAGAAATCGTTTTAACTGATTCTCCTTTAACTTTAAAAACAAGAGGTCGTAATATTTATTCTGAATAATTTTGGGTATTGTCTTTTAAAGAATATTTTTCTTTTTGGAACTCAACTTTAAATTTTGAAGATACTTTTGATATTGTGATTAACTTATAACTTAGAGAAAAAAAATTGTTGTTCACAATTATTTTTGGTTTGCGGCTGAGATTGGTCCTCAGCGCCAGAAACATGGAAAGATTTTTAGTAAATTTAATGTTCTAAAAGTACAGTGCTGAAATTCGCATAAGTGTTGTATATCTCGGATTCAGAAGAATCGGACCACTATATCATATAGCTTTTATAGGAACAATTGGTCGAAAAAGATTTTCGTTGTTTTCTATGGGATATTATAAAAAATGTACATGTCTCAGTATGTTTTATATCCAAACGACCATGTCAAATTTCATTAAGATCGGACAGTAGTCCGATGTGATACAGTAGTATCATATAGCTCCCGATCGTTCCGGTCAAAAATACAGTTTTAGAACAATAATTTCCTACTCTTTCAGGTGATTGTCATAAAAACTTATATTTGTTAGTATAATATTTTTATTAATATCAATGCCAAATTTGATGAAGATCGGGCGACTATAAATTAATGGTCCCCTAGAAATGATCGACATCAGAAATGATTTTGGTCGGAAAAATAGCCAATTTAATTGTTGATTTTTATACGTTATGTGTTACTTGGCCACTTGAGGTGCAAAGTCTCTGTTAAAGAGAAGTGAGACAACAGATAGTTCATTAATCTATCTAAGTGGATTAAACAACGCAGGGATGTGGAGGAATATTTGCTTTTTGGGTAGGAATGCAGTGAGGTAACTGAAAGTGCCGGTCTTAACCGCAGCTGCAGTGGGAGACGCAGCGAATGCTGAAGCAGACAGAACTTTACTAGTCCCTCTTGTGATTATTTTATTGGCAATATTCCGGACGAATTCATATTATTGTGTGGGACACCGTTACCTGGAAAAATGGGAACGGAGTCCACAACCGAAGTGCTTCTGGACGATATCAGTTGCTGTGGGCTTGGTTAGCAATCAAGAACCGCAATCGGTAACAATAAAATGCGGCATGGTCTTCTTCCACTTTGGAGATTCATTCAAATATTTATAACTTTTTAGTTGAATCTCTATCGCTAATAGCTGCTCTTAAGGGTTTCGAATATTAGCCGAAAGGATTTGAAAAGCCTTCCCTGTCCGTAACAAAAACTTGCATATTTTGAGTTTCTTGCCTTGGCCGGAATGATAACACCATTTAAGGGCTCGACCCTGTCTAATATACCAAAGTTTTATTTTGAATCAAATTCTACCGGGGAGAAGAAGATTAGCAATAAAAAGAACTTACTTGTATTATGGGAGAAAAGTCCAATAAAAAAGTGTCGTAAGCGCAAAGTTACTGTACATTGGTGTGAGCAAACAAGAGTTTTTGAGAAAAAAGAGAGCAGAACACCACATAAATAATAAATATAATTGGATCCCACTAAGTCGTTCGGACATCTTAGCCAGCAAAAATTTTATACAGAGGGTGACCGTCAAAAATAACTGTTTTTATGTCGTAATGATCTTCCTTTGGGGCTTTTTGCAATCTTTTATTGTGAAATATTTTGCACAATGCATCCTACGCTTGTTCGTTATTTATTTATTTTTTTTTTTGTCAGGATCGATTGATCGGGATCAGGATCGACTTTGACTTTGATGTGTTAAATGAGTGCATACTGTTTTTGAGAAACAATGAGGTCCATGATCTAACAATACCTATTGTTACAATATTTGAACCCACTAAATTATGAATGTAAGCAGTTCGCTTGTCGGTAACAAAGTTGGGAGAATATACAGAAAACAGAAACTAACGGTTGATAGAAATTCAATATTTTTCTGAATCCTCAACTCAACTTGACTTGCGAAAGTTCAATAAATTATGACCTCGTTCGGCTTTCCAAAGCTACAGTACTTGGTTTTGTAAGCCGATTCCACAGAATGGTGGAGAACATCGAACAACGAGAGAAAATCTTCAAATGTTCAAATAACTTAATCAAATGAAAAACCAAATTACCAAGGAGAGTTAACTTCTTATTGTAAGTATTCTTAGTTACTTGCGGTATCGACTGTACATATCAGTGCTGCAGGTGAAAATCTCTATTCCTAAATCATACAGGAAATAACATAGAGTGGTTGCTCAGGGTATGATTAATCAATACCTACTCATTTTCCGACGCGAAGAAATAAAAATATAAAAAAAAAAACGGATTATAATTGAGGTTTTCCTTATTTATCTCGATGGAAATCATATGCTATATTATTGCGTCTTCCTGTTTGTGTATTCAAAACCATTTGCACAATGTCTTCTGGAGCTAATTTTCGTCGACTTAGCTGTCGAATTCAAAATTCGTATCACTGCGCTAGCTTGAAGTTTATGTACACTTTGTTACCACTGCTTTACTGGGGCAGACGTCGACATCAAGCTTATCTAAATTTACGGTTGAAAATATGAAAGTTTAAAGTATATTTAGTACAATGTTTTACACGTGCAGCCATCAAATGATGATAGTAGAAATTTTAAATAAATTTTTAAAGACACATTAACACATATGTCTTTCACAGAGTGTTACACGTTATCCATATTGCTTTGCCAGTCTTCACTACGGTGTACTCCCATGTCGTTGTCAATTACAGGTTAGAATTAGATTAGAATCTTCCCAAACATTGTTTTGGAGTATGCATGTTTTTGCATGCGTACACATTCCACGACTTCTTTTTCTTCTTCATTCCTAGAACCGGTATATTAACTTTGCGTGCCAGATTGTCGGTTTTTTTTGAAATGGGGATATGTGCATTCTGCTAATATTGAAGCACAATAGCGTAGCGTGCGTAGTCAAACGTTCAAGTTTATACAAAACAATTTTTTTTCTACTGAGTAAATTTGAATATTATTGTATTTGAGGTCAACAATATTGTTTTTAATTGTTTTTTAATGATATTACGTTGAAATGCTCAAGGTCAGATCGTAGAATTGGCTGAAGCAGGAAAAAAATAACATATATTGCTTCCAGAGTTAATACGCATAGAAATACAGCGTCCAATTTCCTCAGAAATCGAGAAAAGTGCGAAAAAGAGGGCCGGCTAACCTACCCACATTGATAAACAGTGTAGGAGGCAAATTCGTCGGCTGGCCGTGGAAGACAGCATTTCATGTACTGATTCAAACGTCAACTACAGCTGAATGTGTCAAGTAGACGAGTAAACCAGATTTTCCGTTAAAACGACCCAGTAAAATATGCTTCCCTTTAGGCTACTCCCAGGTTATTGAAACGTCATGTAACCGAGCTTGGCGATAAATACAAATATGTGTTAGAAGAAAAATTATAAATTTTGACCAGCTAAGCTAAACGCGGATGTTTTGTCCTTATTAAAGACTCCTTAGAATTTAGTTTTTTGACGGCGGTAATATGAACAATAAAATTGATTGCTTTGTACTCAGCCGATCCGTTTTACCAGGGACCCTTTTAAGATGGTTGGCATTTCTTTTAAACGTTTTGCCCCCCTTATTTTTTCAAGACTTTATATTCAGTAACGTCAATATTTAATGTTAGTTTGTGGGGAAAACTACATTTGAGAACTACCATTGATATTTTACTCCTCTCCATTAGTAAGCAATTTCCGTTCCTTTTGTTTACTGATGCTGTCATTATTCCTTTCCGCTGAGTCTGTAAACTCTCTGACTGAATCTTTTATTCCGTTATACATTAGCTCTGTGCCTGTGGTCCCATAAGAGGTTACATAATACATCAGTGTGAAAGCTTGAACTTCTTTCTTGTTTTGGTGACTTATCTTCAACCGCTTCACTAAAGCCTTGTTAACATTCTCGACCCCACCGTAAGCTTTAGGCCAATAACGAGGTGTTGTTGTTTGCTCGATGCCGAGCGATTTATAATAATTCCCGAACTCAACGCATGGTCATTGTAGGCCAATATCGGTCCGTAACTCTTTTGGAAAACCTAGCCTACTGAAAGTTTCCACACACGCCTCAAATAGTAATTCTGATATGATAGAGCGAATGTACCAGCACCAATACTGTTTTAATGTTGACGGACTAACAATCGAAACTCCTCTTAGTATAATTGTTTCAATAGCTAGCAGCGCATGTCGGAATGGTTATAGTTTATTTGACATTGACGAGTCCCACGAACCCTGTTGAAGACACATCATTGAATCTATTATTTCCCCATCTTGTGTGCTGTTTTCAGCAATATCAGATATCGATATTGATATTGGTATAACGTTTTCAACAATTTGCAATGTGCTGTGCTCACCCTTGATGTCGTAACAACTGGTTGGCGTTTGCTCACACCAAAGGGACAAACTATTTGTAAATTACTTTAAACTTAAACGCCTGAAGACGAAAAAGCTATCTTTCGATACGCGCTGGAGGCTTTGATGTTGGCTTCAAAATAACTTCTAGTGGCTTAGTGACTGACCGTCACTAATTTAAACTCTAGTCCCATCAGATAGAAATAGTGTTTGTCTACCGCCCAGACCAAGGGAGTACCGCTTTTCTACTTGTGTTAAGCTCCTACTAGCAAATGGAATTATATTAGTTTCGCCCTCATTGTTAAATTGCAACAGTAGCGCACCTAGAACAACCGGACTAGTATCAGCCATTAATCGCGTTTTGTTTTTGGTGTTGAAATATGAGAGATTCGGAACCTTAATTGAAGCTGACTTTAGCTTCTGAAACTAATTTTCTTCAAATTGTCTCCAAATAAACTTCCAAACTTTTTTTAACAGCGCACACAAATGCCCTGTTTAGTCTGTATTTGTCAACAAAGGTTGCCAATACTAGAAAATTTCGAGTCTCATCCTTATTTTTGGGTGGCCGCAATAATTTAATAGATTAGATTTTATCAGGATCTACTTCAATTCCTTTGTCTGTCAAAATATGTCCCAAAAATTTAATTCTGATTGTCTCCTAACTGCATTTCTCATTGCTTAGAATCACATTATTATTTTGAAATTTATTTATTATTACAATCCAGACGTGAAAATATTCTAATTTAGTCATAAAAGATTCAAATTTTGTCATAGGGTAGTTATTACGAAGAATCGCACGGTTAGCTTGTCTCATCTCCAAACATATTTGAATCTCACTCTTCCTCTAACTTAGCATTGACTTTCTCTTCGAGAGCAACAGGTATACGCCTCATTGGTTGTTTCATAAGATCAACGTAGGAGTCTATCGTTGGTTTTACACCAATACCTTTCCAATTGGAAAATAGCGTCACAATTTTAATGTTGTTAACCGGTAATCCAACTCGCAGAACAATAAACTTATACTAGCGAAATGTCTCCTTAATTTTTCATCAGCAGACTGCCACTGACCACTGTCAGATAAAATCGGAACTGTTTAGTAAACATTTGTTTAATATCTTATCGGCATTGCGCCTTTGTCCGATAACTCTTTTTATTAAACACTTGTTTAATATTTAATTATCATATCGCCTCTGACATTTGTCAGATTTATTTTCACTTTCTCATCTATTTTTCCGATTATAGGCGAACAACGCATTTAACATGGTTTTAAACATGTCCATGTGCACATGTATACATATATATATGTGTACAGACATATTTTATGCCTACTGTGATTACACCGTTTTATACTTAGTTTCTTTTAAAAATATTTTTTTTCTCTCTTTGAACTCAAAGAAAAAAGAAAACTTACGAATCCTAGCAAAACTTCGAATTTCGCACCCACACAGCCACGCTGACTTTATATTGCTTTTGTTTCTTTTGTCTCTTTTGTTTAATATTTAACTATATTAAAAGCTAGTTTGTTATATTGTTTTTAATTAGAAAGAAAATCCGGGAAAATCCATGTAAAGATTAAACATTTTGCTTGAAATTTTTGTTTGTAGTATTTGTTGTAGTATTTCTTTTTTTATTTTTAGCCTTTCTTAACAGAGCTAAATCACCGCTGGGTACCAAACAACCCGGCAACACTGCAGACCACTACCGGCCTATGTGGGACATCATGCAAAATATCCACCGGTTAAGCCTCATCTAAACTAGTGGTCTGGATGCGTCAGCAGCCAACTAGATGTCAATATCTGAGCGCAGTCTTCTGTGACATGTTATTATAAAAGGAAGCCTTTCCAACCATACCAATTATTCAGATTTTGAATTAGCATGACGGGACGAGTTCATAAGGCCATGTTCGTCCGTCTGTCCGGCTGTCTGTCTGCCCGTCTGACTGTTAGTCTGGATCAGCGCAAACTTCTCCTAGACTACTAGAGCAACAGTGCTGAGTTTTTGCTTAGAAGACCACAAGCTGATATACTGAAGGCATTGTATATTTTAGATTTAGACGAATCTTAGTATTATCTCATGGCAAACAACAAAGTTATTGATCGAACACTTTATTCTCGACCGATCGTTTCTTAGTTAGCTGTATGACAAGGTGGTCCGACCCGGCTGAATGCGAGATATACACTACTGTGGCTCCACCGGTCTAGAAGGAGTTTGGGTCGATCTAGATGGACAGACAGACTCACAAGGCTATATGTCTGAATTCGTCTCGTCGTGCTGGTAAAGAGTACTCGTATATGTACTTTATGTGGTCAAAAACGCTTTTATTTATGTGTCACACACTTTTGACGAAAATTACTACACCCTTTTTGCAAGGGAGTAAAAACAGTAAAAGTGTTCATCGAACTGCGATGAAGTAAAAGAATGAATGAAGAGCAACAACCTGGCTGATCGTAACAACTTTTTATTTTCCTATTTATAAAGCTAAAACAAAAAATTGAAAAGCCATTATTTTGTTTTTGGAACTTTTAAATTTTATTATTGAATTTCAAAAATTTTGTGCGAAAACCAAATTTTTGTTCGACCAAAATTTTTTCACCTCGCCTACTTTAATACGCTGCTTAAAACTTCTTTAAAGAATTAAGAATATAGTATGTTATTTGCAAGCTCTGGTATGTATGTATTATTAAAATTTCAAAGTAAAATCTGGACACTTACCAACCTCCATTTTTGAGTTATTTACTGAATTTGTAAAAATAAAAAATTTAAGCCCATTTCTTTGTAGTTAAATAACTTAAAGATACATTTGCATTACTTTTATGTATTTTTTTTTAAATATTTGTTAAGGCCCAAAAATTTTTTTTTTTCAAAGAAAATAATTTTCAGTTTCGCTAATCAATTAAACAATAGTAGTTTTAATTACATACAAATTTCAAAGCGAACAATCGCACAAAACAAGTTGAACGCCAAGAATAGGAGAGAAAACAGAATTCAAAGCATTACTAGAGACAAGACACAGTTGCCGAGCGTTACCGAGCGAAACTGAGTGTTTCCGAAGAAGAAAAAACGACAGCACCAAGTTAACGCAACAATATGGCAAAAAAAAAGCACTACAGCAGTTAGGCATGAACTCATCTAATCGTCCAATGCATGATTTATTTGATCGAGAAATGCAACGCAAACAGCATTTCCAATGTAATGAATTGCGTACGCTTGTGCAAACACACATTTCACAATTAAATATTCAGCAAAAGAATTCATACGATAAAATTATGCAAGCTGTCAATAACAACAATAATGGATGATATTTTGTTGACGCTCTTAGTGGCACTGGACAATTCTCGTTCCATTAATCTAATTGACAGTTAGATCCGAATTTGAAATTGCATTCGCACTTGCTTCTTCTGGTATTGCAGCTTCATTATTAGATGAAAGCCGAACTGCATTGCCATTACACATGCCAACAATTAGAAATCCAACGTGTAATATTTCAAAAAATTCTGGAATGGTTAAATTCTTGTAACAAGCAGCAATTATTTAATGAGATGAACGTCCGATGGCCCATAAAAAATCTTTTCAAGCACTGAATCAAACATTACAGGATCTACGTGGAAATCATCAAAATTATTTGGAGGTGCATTAAGATTGCTAACTGATGATTTTAGACAACCGTTGCCCGCCATTCCCTAATGAAATTATTGCATGCACCACAAAGTCAAACTAAAAATATTTTATGTATATACAATTTTATTGAACTGATTTACTTTTTTTCCATTATTTTCAACTATAATTATATATTGTTTATAAAAAATCAATGTATTTGTAATATTGATGCGAAGCAAAGCAAAAAAAATTTTTTAAAAATAACGAAAAAGAAATGGTAACTTAAAGTTTGAAAATGTCCACACTAAATACACTAATAACGCATACAAATGTGTATCAAGGGACAAGCATGTATGTATGTATGTATGTGTCTATTCTCCCCTGGAAGCCCACGAGTACTTCAGTACAGTAAGTGTTACTAAAAAGTGAACTGCCATTGTAGATAATAATTAATTTGCTTAATTATTGTGAAGACATGCAAAGTAATAGCTAGCATTTTTTCCGCCCTACAGGTTTCAAATATGACTTGTACGAATGCTTCCCTCAAGTACTGACTCAACAAGCATAATGACTAATACTCATTTTACAGACGAATTTAACCTAAGAATTCGAAGAAACACAGCTAATTTAACGCCGGCTATCAAACATGGTGTTGATCCAGTCATTGCTCTTTAGCTATCTACTAAGCAGTGAAGAACACAATTTACTAATCTTATAAAACATCTATCATTTTAAATAAGAAATAGTGCTAATAAAAATGTCTTTGCATTGTTAAAAAACAACAAATAAAAATACTTTTAATAAACATTAAAAAAACTAATGCCAAAGATATTTCATTTTTTTAAAGTAAGACAGTATATATTCAATCAATTGTTTTTGAAAACAAAAAAAAAAAAAAAAAACAAAGCGGAGAAAATACCAAACCATTTCGTTAGATGCAGAAATTAACCAACTTCCAACTGTGATTTACTTTTTCTGTTTCGGTACGATTTTTATTTACACTAACTGTGTACATATGTGTGTAAGCGCAACAGTATGCGTTCTTATATTTTGTTTACTTAACATACATACATACATGAATATGTAGTTATAAATATGTCTTTATGCATGTATTTGATTTTGACTCCCAAGTAGTCAAGAAGAAGTGAAATAATATCAGTTTAGCTAACAAACGCAGCGTGTGCGGTTGTACATGTGATAAGATCATTTCTTTGATTAGATAAGATATAACGTCATATTCCTTTTTATTGAATACATTGAATATTTTTATTCCTTCTGATTCTTAGACATATACAAATATGTACATATTTTAATAAGCATATACGTATGTTGAATGCATTAAATAACTATTGAGGACTGTAATCATTTTGGCAATAAAAGTTACAACAAATTACAAGTGAAATGATTGCCCAAATTGTGCTATGTTTTTTGGTTATAATTTGTATCACTAAAACTTTGGGAATCGGACTATGTTGTAGCTCAGGATCAATTTTTCTCAAAACCCTTGCTAGTGACTTAGACTCTTTAAAATGTGCTGCACCGGAGAATCTTGATATTGTTTTTAAAAACGGAATTCCAGATTCCGGATTGCAATATTTGAATGAATCGGCTAATTGTACTTCTTTTACCTTTTTAAATTTTTCAAAGTTACCTGAAGTACCAATAAGATATGGAAAAAATGTTTGCTTGACTGTAATAAACAATAAACTTATTCTATGCAATAGAAGCTTAAATAATTCGAGACCACTACAGCATATCGGATACATTAACAAATGCTGTCCACATGGATATGCCTACAGCACAAAACTTAAAAAGTGCTTTGAAGTAGAATCCGATTTTCAAGCATTCTCTACGATTTTGGATGGACCAACGGTTTTTATAGATAATACATTTAATTGCCCAATGAACAAGGCCTTGGTGGAGTATACAGCAAAAGCTGATGCAATAACCTTTAAAAATAATATTTTAACCTGGATTGACGGTACTAAAAGGATGAAAACAGATGAGTTTTGCATGGACGCTGTGGATGGTTTGCCTAGAAACACAATAATTGCAATAAAAAAAGCACAAATGTTTTTAGTCCGCGCATGTCAAGACTACAAAATATGTAATTCCTTTCCATGTATTCGAAAGTGTTGTTCCGATGGCGAGATATATGTGAAAGGCAATATTACAACATACTGTGAAAAAGATCAAAGTGATGTAAAATTTCATAGTCTTTTAAGTTTAAAAATAAATGGAAACTTTTCAAAGCCACTAGGTAAGTATAAAATAAAAATATACATTTATCTAAAAAAAGAGGAATTTTGTATACTGTTTTCTAATAACTTCTAAAATCTATTCGAATCCCCCTTATGTTTTTAACGTTCGTGTAGCCTGTTAAGCATTGATGCTACCAAATTTAAATAAGTTAATAGCTCGATTTCGCCATAATTCAACCGTTGCATTTTTTGCTCCTTTAATAAGTTTATGCTATTGCTTTGTACATGCACAGTATAGCGAACAGGATTCCCAAAATTTAGAACCAAACAAAGATAATTTTGTGGGGAATTTTCAATGCTCTTCATAAGACTCCTCTTCAAATGGAGTTAGCATGTTATCTTTTAACTCAATATAGTCATATATCGCCCCCTAAAATTTATAACTGCAAAGTAATCATCCGTTTTTTCAAAACGGGTGAACGCAAACTCATGACTAAAACACAGGCCAATCAAATCCGTTTTATTCATAAACAATTTAACACTTGCAATAATAATTTTCTACCTTAAAATCAAAAGCGTGTGAACGCTAATTCAACATTAAAATTCAACCCAATCCAATCGCGTCAATATCGACCACGCCACTGAAGGGCTCAAAAATTTAGCCTATAAATATTACTATAAAACATTTTTGTACTTCAGTTTTAAGTTTTCATTCCAAGAATTAAGTCCCCGCTTTTAACTCAAATAAATAATATCTTTGTTTTCACTTTGGAAAAACCAGATACATAATTAAATATCCTTGTCACCCACGAATATTTAAAGAAATTCAGCACCCTTAAACTTTTTTTTTATAAAACGACATACATTAAAACATATAACTTTTTGTAAAGCGTCTTATTGACTTTATTTTGGTACGTGATGTATATTGTCAAAATTTTAATCACACTTTGCTGCAGCCTTTTATTTTTGGTTTTTTAATGCCAGTTTCCTTTGAACAATTTTCTTTCCGATTAGATGATTACTTCCGAAACCAACATATGTAGCTTTACGAAAATTATCGAAAACTTTTTTGCACTTAAAGCTAGTTTTGGTGGGTATAAATACATTTCTGCACATGTATAAAGCTACAATTAATGTAGCCTTGCCCGGAAATAAAGGCAGCACTGCGATACAACTTACTTACAGAAACAGGAGTTGTACGTATCTGGTCTTGATGAAATTCCTTAATATGATGTTACCATATAAAATAAAGACAGCAAGTCGCCTTACCGACTCGTATATATGTACCCAGTACCAGCCCTTTATTCACTCGTCGTTATGTTTGTTTAATGACTAGCCCTATCTCTTTCTCTTTTTCGCATGCGAACCCCAAACACAAACCATTCGTAAGCTATCTCACTCATTCACCCGGCTGCCGCCCCTTGACATTGAATGTAAAAGCTTGTGCGTATAACTTGGCTAGCCAATACATATTATGAGCAAATATATGTGTACCAAACTTCAATTTCAATTTTAGTTTCCAATTTTAAACATAGCGAATGAAAATCAGTTTTTTCCGAATTGCAGGAGCGGGAGGGGCGTGGAAAATATTAGAAATTACTCTAGCCCTAATAGTCTCCGAGATCTATTTTAAATATTTCGGGAGAAAATCGCTTTTTGCTTAATTTCAGGGGCTGGATTGAGCGTGGCAAAAACTTGAAATAAACTTGATTTGCGTACACATTATGCGAGTCTGCTGACTCTGGTGATATTAGCTCTTATAGTCTCCGAGATTTAGGTATTCATACAGACGGACGGACGAACAGACAGACGGACATGGCTATATCGACTCGGTTGTTGATGCTGATTAAGAATATATAAAAGTATGTATATTATATATATTCTAGGGTCGGAAGCGCTTCCTTCTATCTGTTACATACATTTCGGCGACTTTAATATACCCTTTTACCCTATGGCTGCAGGATATAAAAAGTCGTCTCACTGACTCCAATATACCCTGTACCAGTTAAAAATGCTCACTTTTAACTTTTTCGCGATCGTTGATCAGGCTCAATATCCTTAATCAAGGGTTTATGGGTAGTTCGAATTTTCAAAAAAATTGATTTTTCTTTGGCATTTTCTTAAAGTGTAATATTTTAATATTGTGAAAATTTAAAGTGAATCCGATCAATACTTTTCGAGTTATTAAACAATTAACAAAAGGCGCTTGGAGGGTAGGAGAGCCGATAATAAAACTTTAAATGTTTTCTGGTGAACACTGTAATTAAAAACCGCTCGTCAGATTCTGATCAAATTTATACTGCTTTTGAAAAACGATTTTGTTAACAATTTACTGTCGTTTTTTTCTCAAAAATCGAAAAAAAAAATTCCTGAGGCCGCCATTTTCTCAATTTTGAAAAAAAGCTTTAATGATTAATCAAATTATTTTTCTTGTCTTATTCATTTCAAATGAATCTCCAAGAACTTGCGATGTTTACCGCAAAGGAATTTTAAAAACGATAATTTTTAAAACTATAATTTTTTTTTTTTATTTTTTGTCTATTCCTATCTGTTACTCTTACACATTGACATTGCCTATATAAAGTTTATACGTTTAAGTTATTTATCATTCCAGTCAAAAGGACTGGTTTTACTTTTTATTTCATGAATATTTACAATTTAAAAAGCTAATTTCATTTTGTCTTCATAGGAAAAAAATGTGTTTTGTTTTCGGCACCGTAACCAACCATTTCGACTGGATATTTAGTTGAAATGCAAATTTTATACTTTTGGGAAATTCTCCTGTTTGGAACATCACTGTTGTGATTGTTTGTTTGTTTGCCTATCCCTGATAAATTAGTATATCAGGCTCAACAAATGTAACATCATATATTTCGGAAATATCCCTATTTTCACAAGAATATTTTTATATCAGGAATTTGGTTGGAAACTGTTATGAGACACCATTTATTCATTTAGTTCAGTTCTGTTCAGTGAAAATTGTATTCCTATCTTTGCTAAGTTTCTTAAAATGGCAAAACGAAATCCTTTTAAATTGGAAGAAATACAAGATATACTTGCGGATCTTTCAGACGTTGATGCTGGTGATAGCAAATATGAGTTGTTAGGAACGGAAGGTGTTGATGACAATCAAAGTGTTCATACTGAGACCAATCAAAGCGAAAAATTTGATTAAATTAATGGAGACGAATCGAGTGATAAAGAAGACAACATTGTTTCGCATAATATGCAAAAACGAAGTTTGTGTAGGTTTTCTCGGATTCTGAAGAGGAAGACACACAAAAGATGCATGTGGAAATGGCTGCTGATAGAACTATTTGGAAAAAAAAAATGGAAGAAGCAGGTGTCGTCGGAAGGAAACCAAGTCGTTGGATATTCACAAATTCATCTGGGCCTACACCACATGGTTAATGAAATTAACCATTATTATGGAAGAAAACATAAGCAGTGCCTTCTTACTATTGATTGATCATCGTAGATTAGACCACATCAGAAATTGCACTGAAATAAATCGACATTTGTCCACATCTCTCAGTGAATATATTGTATAAAGACTACTAGAACCTTATATCATAAAAGGAAGGTATGTGACCAATTTTTATACCAGCCTACCCCTGGCTTTAAAACTGCAGACGGACATGGCTATATCGACTCGGTTGTTGATGCTGATCTAGAATATACATATATACTTTATATGGGCGGAAACGCTTCCTTCTGCCTGTTACATACATTGTGGCGACTTTAAAATACCCTTTTACCCTATGGGTACAGGGTATAAAAACTAGATCTGCGTGTTAGATATCTTTGACTTACAACATTAAACATTTCGACATGCTGCTGACTCTTCTAGCTTAAACGATTGCGCTCTTGCAATATTTACCAACGATACGGCAATAAGAACCTCACTGTTGTTCTTAACGTAATATAATCAATAATAAGAGTTGCTGAGGAATAAGAAACCACAGTGTTTAAATGTATATCCCCATCCCCATCAACAATGGTGTATAGTTTACTAAGCTTTGGTTGGCAATAATTGTTTTCGCAAAAGAACCTGTCATTGGATCATTTTTAAATGGATTTTTGATTATCTTTGAATTGATAAAAGGAACTTAAGCAACTAATTCGCTGGCATGCATCGAGAAGCACAATCTTCTGAGTTTTCTTCTAAGATGTCTCCAAGCATTGTGAGGTATTGTTTAGAGAATTTCTACGTTGCGTTTGGCGACAAACGATTTTAGCTCACTGCGTTGATGGAAAAGCGTTGAGAGCATGATAAAAGAATCGCACCATGCGCGTTTTTGTACATTTTTCTGGTGCAGACCAGACTTCACTGGTTGAAATAGACGGGATAACATAGTTCCAACGATTTTTGCTTCAATGAGTAATACTCCAATACTACCACCAGGACTTGTAACTCTGTCACAGAGGTCACAGGTTTCTCGTGGCCTCCAACTAAATGGCGTATGACACAGAAGGTCCACCCTAAGAGCTGGGAAGTCTGGTCAATTGGGCGGCTGCCGATGAGCAGCCCTAAATCATCAAGACAGATGCCATCTCGCTTCATAGCCTCTCGATATGACCGGCCAACAACGAAATGGGCGTCACTTGTTGATTTTATCTTTATAGCTAACACTAGATAGCTAACGAGGCGTATGAGCTTACCTATGTTGAGCCCAGTGCCTCCAGCGTGCTTGATGTAACACATACCACGAGTAGAGCATACGTATTTAAGGGAGTTTGAGAGATTGCCTTTTTTCGATCACCAGTAGATTTGTTTCGCAATTGATTTTAAACAGGACATCAATGTCAAAACTCGCAGGAATCCCGAAAACACGCACTGGGACCATTTAAAAAAATTAAGTTCTCAATATGCTGAAAAGCCCTGACAATATAACAGCTAAGTGAAACGTAAAGAGAGCACTCTCAACGCTGACTCAATGGTTGACAGAAAGAGAAAGAGAAACAAGCCGGATTGGTGGAATCCGGAACTACAAACAACCCGGAAAAAAACTGCAAGAAATGGTACAATCGACCAAACGAGCCGAAATTAAAATCGTTTGGCAAGAATACAGGCCATTTCTAAGTCTCTATGAGAGACGCTCAGAAAAACGGAACTCTTGGCGGTCATTCTACTTAAGCTTAGACGATATATTTAAGACAGCTACATTCAGGTGGCTAATGGCCAGTCAACCGACTGTCCAATGTCCGCGCATAACAGAAAAGGAAAAGTGGACATCGAGCACCAGCAAAGCCTTGCAGGAGTTGCTCCGGGTAAACTTTCCAGCATCAGCCTGAAAGGATGCACTACGCTAGAGAAGTTTACACATTCTTTTCCTACTGATAACGGAGAGGAAGATAGAATGGGCGGTTTATTTTTTTTTCACATACAAATCGCCTGACTTAGGTGGAACCTTGCCGTCCATGTTGCACGAGGCATAGAGTTCAGTCATTCCCCTGTTAAAAGTGATTTTTAAGCCAGTCTGAAATTGAGAAGTGTAGTGTAGTGGGTTGTGCCTTTTCCCAAATGGGGCAAAGCCAGTCCTTTGCTACCGACTACAGACCAAACCTCGTTTTTGCTGAAAACATTAAAAAAAACCCTCGTTCTGCAGATAAGGAGGACGCGGGCTATCACCTACATGAAAATCAGCACGCTTTCACAAGAGGAAAGTCGGTTGTAATTGCACTTCACATGGTGGTACCAACCGCGGAGAAAGTACTTCATCACCGGGAATATGCGCTGGGACCATTCGTTGATATCTCTGGCGCATTGAAAAATGTATCAAAAAAGACCATCATAAGCGGTCCAAAAGCCGTTGAAGCTCATTAATGCCTCAAATATTGGATCTCAAACCTACTGCAATGTAGGCAGGTACGCACTAAGCGGGGACCAACTTCCACTCTAAAAACTTACATGGTGGAACCCCGCAAGGAGAAGTTTTATTACCCCTTACTTTGGATCTCAAACCTACTGCAATGTAGGCAGGTACGCACTAAACGGGAACCAACTTCCACTCTAAAAACGTGCATGGTGAAACCCCGCAAGGAGAAGTGTTATTACCCCTTACTTTGAAACATACTGGTCAACAGCATACAACAAAAAATATAACAAGACATCCTCTAGGATCACTACATGCTTATAACGGGGAGATGCATTTGACATCAAGTTTGTTATTTCTACGAGCACAGAAAGCCAAGAGATACAAAGTTCCGCAAAGGATCAATCCCAAAATAGAAGTAGAACCTTGAGACAAAAAAAAAAAACAAGAAAGGTACCTTGGACTAATAAAAGATAGCGAACTGTCGTGGAGAGCCAATGCACAGTGGTCGCCCCCATAGGCCAAAAATAAAAAAAAGGTAAAATTATTACTTAAATGGTGGCAACGCTGTTTTATAATAGCTCAAACTTTTTAAATCAGCTGTTCTTTTTGTTTTGTTTGACTGGGTTTGAAACGCATGCAACTTGCAAATGAGATTACAAGTAAAGTAATTAAATCAATTTAAATTGAGCTCGATCTTTAATATTTTAAATAAAGGTATTAACTACTATATTTTATTATTGTTATCAACCCAGTATTTTATGTTTATTTTTAATAATTAATTTAATATAGGTTTAATTTCATTTACAATTTATATGGTAAATTAAATTTTACTTAGACCTTTAATTGTGAAGTTAATCGAAATTAACAATCAAAGTTATAGTGAAATATTAACTTGTATTTACAGATTATTTTAAGCGAATTTCAGCTGCCAGTTTTTGCTAGCCGCTGCGTAACCTTAAAAAAACCAAAGCAGTCTTGCCGTTTTCTCGTTCCTTTTTTTCGTTTGTGTAACTGTGATTTGTGATGTGTATTGCAATTATCGTCTTTGTCTTCGGCTTTGTCTCTGTTTTCGTTTTTGTGCGTTTTGTTGTGTTGTTTTGTGATTGTCATTTTTATTTATTTGTTCATTTTTTTTTACTTATTTATACATATTATTAATTTCAATTTATGTATATTATAACTTATTACTATATTTGTATAGGACCTTCATACGAATGCGAATTTAACCATATATATATATTTAATAAGTGGTGTTCCGAGACAGGTGCAAATGCAATCAAGGTTCAAAGCATCTTCCAATCGTTGATATTAAGAACAGAGAATGATGGCTATATCGTCGGAGCTGAATGTTTGGACCACTTAGAAAAACGCATTGATTACTGCTGCAAGAGAATTGCTATATTTTGGCGTGACTGCAAGCGAAATAAAGCATTCGTTTTGGAACAGCTTTCGAATTGGTCTTCGACAAATGAACAGTTTTCATTTAAATCCGCCGAAATAACAAGCCTAAATGAAGACCTTATTGAAGGGTGTGCAACAATATTGCAAGCACTTTCTTCAGGAAACAAAATTAATGTGGAAAAAGTAACACATTTGCACTCCAAACAGCGACTGCTCTTACAAGGACATATTCATGATATTATCTTCCGCCAACTGTTTATAAAATTTTTATTCATGGACCATGCTGAGTCGAGAAATAGGGACATTAAGAAATTTCGTCTAAATCATACGAGACAAATTTTTCGAGTGGGAACAAATAAAGATCTACTCAATCGATTACTTCTTTCTTCGGATCCATTCATAACGGGACAACGAAAGTTACACATTAAAAAAAAGTCTGTTTTTAATAAAAATGTTTTTCATCTTTTAAAATAATATATTAAATAATAGCGAACCATATGTGAAAAAATTACAAAAAAAAAAAAATCATTATTTTTTATTTTTCGATAGGAAGCAGAGTGTATAACTTTAGTAGGGGGCTGAATTTTTATTACATTTTAGAAAGAGTTTCAGATTTTAATATCACTAGAAGTATTTTTGGCTGCTCGCTCCAGAAGCCCGACCACTGTGCAATGTGGAGGAAGAAGGCAACTAGTGCCGTATTCCCAGCTCAACGACAGTTTAACTACATATGGGCCCTCTTACCCAGACTGTCGAACTGGATTTTCGTTTTAGTAGAGTTAAATATTCTGGATACTGGAAAGTTGGGCAAACAACCGAAGATCGGATCTGAGATGGGGCCATCGGTGTTCTGTCTATATGCACTACTGTAGCATTTTCCAGACGAAAATCTTTTCAATAAGACGGCAGAGCTAGTGCAACAGTATCAAGGAATAATAAATTTCTTCAGCCAGTCCTGTCGAGCCGTAGTGCCGTAAATGAGCTTAGCACCAGCAAAAACATGTGCGAACGACCGGTCTATGAAGGGCAAGATGTGTACCGGCTTAGCTTTACTTAACCTTAGCCACCCTAAATCTCTGTTTTGGGTGTCATGCTGCTGATGCTTTGATGAGCATAATTTTTTCGATCGACATGTTCGGTAATTTGGTTCATTTTGGGCGCTGATGTAACGATGTCAAACATTCTTGGTGACTACGCCCGTGGCCCAGTCTATTAGTTGGTAGCTCGAAGTAATTTCCATCTGCTCAATGGTAAGCAACGTGCTCCCAATAACTTGTCTCAAATGTAGTGAGACAGTGCGCACTGCTGACTCCCACTTGCCACCCTGCAAAACTGCACTGTTCTGCAAAAGTTTTTAAACAACTTCATTATGTTCGACTAAAGTGAGAAGTTGCAGCGTTTCATGCGCTTAAAGCTAACAAAGTCACAACCGATATCGCTACAACTCGGAGTATTTCTACGAGCGATAAACCGTAACAATGCAACTAGAAATGTGTCTAAGCTCAAGTCAATGGCCAAGCCAGGCTAAAGCTACAAAAAGCGTGCATACAAATAAATGATGTTGACTCTTTGTTTCCTTTTCTGTAAACACTTTGGTGTAGTTTAATCTGATGTTCGTTTATGAATGGCTATTCAAATAGACGATAAAGTTTCGGTAGAACATACGGATGCTGAGCATATGGCCGACGCACAGTGAGCTTTTTTTTTATTTGGGAATGCAAAAATCATATCCTGTAAACTAATAAACCGATTTGAAAAATTAAAAAAGCAATGAATAGAAAATTCTTGAAGGTTTAAACGAATGTTTGTCATAATCCTTTGCAAAGATTGACCACGAGCCTTCAATACACTCGTTGTTTTTACTTTATTTTAAATATGTGCTATGGATGGCTGGTTTTCTTCCAACTCTTTTCGTGATCGCACCTATTTCAGTGAGCCTATAAGTGCGTCCAATAAGGCTGCTACCACGTTGAAAATGTCTGCATTTTGTTTAACACGAGAAATTTTACATGTATTGGTGTATGTAAGTCTTTTGTAGTCCTTGTTTTTATATTTCTGTTGTTCTTCGAACAGCTTTCCATTGCTAATGCCATCCTCGTCAACAATGGAAGATATGTTACTTTTGCAAAAGTAACTGGCGATTTTCATCCAATTGTTATTATTATTATTTCTTTTGTTTGCCCCATTTTGGCAGAGTTTTCTTGCGCTAGTGTTTTCATTGAACGTCAGAGGCCCCGAATAGGTGGAGCTTCTCTCCCGAAACAGTCGGATTCAAGATGATGCAGCATTGAGTAGTACATTCAACGGGGAGTCCTTAAGCTTCTCAAAAACAGTTGTTAGGACATTGGCCTTCATGTTGGGATCTCCCAACCACTGCACTGTGGACGGAAAGCCCGATTTTTTGGCATAAAGTCCAATATTGAAGATAGAAAGTTGAAACTTGGTACAGGTGACACTAATACTATACATAGTAAGCCTTTAAAATTTAAAACGGATCCGACCACGCCAACTCAGACCGCCCATATAAGTAATCTAGTGAATGAGCTATTTTTTAATTTTAATTATGTGCTTCTCTTAGTATTCTAAACAATTTATTTAAAAAAACATATTAATAATAAAAGAACATAAACAATATTATTAAAATATATTCATTATTTAAATCTTAAGCATTTAAATATATGGATTATAGTCTGACTCGAACCGTTAACCGTGATTTTGAACCGTCAATGGTTTCACTACAATTAAATGAGGGTTTTTCTAACAGGATAATAACTGCTGGAGGTAACATTTTTGTTTTGTTGTTTTGCGATCTTTTGTTCAAAAATATGCTTTTTTAAAAACGTCCATCAAATTATTTCTTCGAATATTCTGCCGAGCATAGCAGCAGTCACTTCAGCTTTAATTTCCGTCAATGATATTTCTTTGGGCCTACATTGCAATTTTGCATTCTGCACGATTTCGTAAGAAGAATATATCACAAAAGTGGTTTTTTCTTATACTATTGTACTGTTTTTTAGTAAAAGAATTTTCTAGTAAAAATGCTAGAGCCTCCTGTAGTGTTAGCGGAACTGGATCTGACATGAGAATCTTCTTCTTTATAATGCTGCTGTCGTTCGTACACTCTTTCAATACATATGAAGTGTCTTTTTCATTGGACTTCTTTGTTGAAACTGCTGCGGCTTGTAGAATTATATTAGAGATTCCTATTGATTGAAGATGTTATTAATAGCCAATCGAAATTTTTTTTTTTTTAAGATTGCCGCACTGCCGTGACATTTCGGTCAATGTTTTCGAATGAAATCGTAAATAGTAGCAGCTTTTTTAATTATTAAATCTTTCTGTTGATTATCTATATTTTTGCTGCCGATATGATCAACAATCCAATCATGCATTGCTTCTTTTTTGTGGCTGTAGCATGTGTTATATGCAAAAAGGGATGCAAGAAGACGCAAATAAGATTATTACCTCGAACAATTATGTACTTTTATTTATGACTTCACATATTTTCTTTTTCGCCGGGAGGGCCCCATTTTAGTTCTACTCCATAATTCACGTGGACTCGGGTCTAGTTTTCCGGTTACAGTGCACTGCTTGAAAAGGACGAGATAATGATGAATGAGCACAATGGAAAATTGTGCAAAAGCAGGACATGCTTTTGTACAGATTCTGCACGAGTTTGGTGTGACTTATACTGAAGAGTCATGCAAGATTCATACTTCTATTAGGGCGAACAAGAGAGGTAAAAAGAATTTAATTTGTGTAAGATAGTCAAATTTCTTTCATTGTCTCTTAACGAACCCAAGAACACCTATGGTTAAAATATAAGAGTTCAATATAAATATATTATCCAAAAGTATACCTATCGTTAAGAAAGTAGGTCACTAGTTGAGTAGAAAAACGAGGAAAAGCAATAATCTTAAAAATTATGCCGACCAAGTATGCAACTTATTTATATCAGCTTGTAACTGACAAACTGTATAGAAAAGTCAAAGCTTTTTATTGTCTGATGAAAAATCATTAATGAAAAAAGTAAAGAATTATAAGACCACAGTGAAATAATAGGGATACAAAAATTTTCCAATCGGGAAGTCATCACTTTTGTGGAATGAATAATATAAGATATATGGGAAAAGCTTTACAATTGGCATACATAAATCATTTGCACAAAACTTAAGGACACAGCCAAGTATACCGTCATGTTCTGGCGAGTATACGGGTTTGACTTAAGGTCGCTGAGAAACAAACTTTCATTGAGATTTCTCGACATTCCGTTGAAGAATATAAGTAGTCCAAAAAAAATCGACAAGCAAATCAGCAATAGTGTTATTACTGTTGGCATTTTCATTCAAAGGATAGAGTATAATCTAGATAGAATAACTGGATACAGAATAAAATCAGATGAACGACGGTAATTTTAAAATTTTTTATAACATAGTGACTTCACATTTCTCAAGTTGGATAACTTATGAAAGAACCGATGGCGCCTATTAGAATACACCTGTGGCACTCAAGTAGAAAAAGTGAATTAAAAAGTAAATCAAGAATGTTATAAAAGAAACCAATTGCAGTCTCCATGTCAGAGCAATTTGACAGATAAAAACCAATCAGTATTTGAATAATCTTATTAAGAATTAAAGTGGTGGACTTACAAAGGCAACGGGTACTTTATTACCATTAAGTAGCGGAGACAGATAGGCAAGTCGATAGTTATATCAAAAGTTAGATGAAATTTGTCTTCTGGGAGATTTAGTTGTTAAATCCAGGAAACCGCACAGTAAGAAAAATCCAATACAAGTGTGATATCTAAAGATTTTCCATTTAAGTGACGCACAGGATTAACTTAAAATAAGGACAACTCAAGTAGACCATCGATATCATGTGGCAACCACCATGTCTGACTGTGGTGGAAAAGACATACAGGTAATAAAGGCTAATGGTCTTGACAAACTTAATTTCTTGATTACAAGAAAAAGAAATTAATTCAGCTGATAAGGCAAAATCAACACCAATATGAATAACACAAAAAGTATAGTGGAGGCCATCTACATAGACACAGGAAAGCTTGGATTTCAGCTTTCTTACATTCTGATACACCAGAGCAACCAAACCAGACAAACCAGACATACCAGAAGATGCGGACGTGCCGACAACAGAAAGGTTCTGTAAGTATTATTAATTGTAGGTGGCATGCAACTCAAATGTCTAGTTTTTTTTCATTATACTCCTTTATTATGATCTGTTCGGGTCTTTAACTATCGACTCGATACAAGCTATTACATCATCAGACAGCTTTAATATACTAAACTGTGCCTCCACAGCCATACACTCCGCTAAGAGTTTTCTAAATCCAGCACTTAGAGTACTAAAACTTTCTCTAGTACGCTGTATGTCGGCAAGCTTCACAACAATACTTCAAGATTTCACCTTTGATAGTACTGTCATTAATGTTCGCTGTATACCCCGTACACTGATCGTGAACTGCGTTGTCAAACAGCCAACAGAGATATATTCCAGGCAGTCGATAGTCTCGGTGAAGACCTTGCAGTTTCTTGCATAACAGACAACCATTATGAAGTTATGTACATATATGTATATATATATATACATAAAGATATGTATTTTTTTATGCCCTGGAGAAGATTGAGAAATAATAATTGTATAACAAACATAGCTCGCAAATAACTGTCGAGAGTTTTTGTTCTTGCGCTCTCGTTGCAAACACAACAAAAATACTAACCAGATATAACACAAGCGTTAACTAGCCTTCACATATTAAGAGAAGTGATGGAAGTAAGAAAAAGCAGAAACACACAAAATATTAAAAACACAGCACATAAGCACATAAGAGTGTCAAATTAAGCACATGCAAAAACAACCGTATGCGAACACGTAGGCACGATACAAAAAAGGTTCGGCCTTTTTTTCTTATCGATATCCGACATATGTCCCAATGTCAGATAATCTTACATAAAATAAATACTTTTTCTGTAAGTCCTTATTTTTTAACAATCTTTGTTCGAGCGACTAAAACCACCGAATGGCAACTTCAGTCAAAATACCAAGTGCCTACGGATTTCATTTAAATTAAAGTTTCACCTGAAAACGACAGGATGGCAAAACTTGTAACCAAATAAGATGGAAATGGAATTTTAATGGGGGATATATTTTCGATAGTCCAAAGTTTCTGCATGAACTTGTTAATTGAGCATAAATCTAATTTCAGAAGAGTCCTGCCCACCCATTGAAAGAATGTCGCCTAAAGGGTTTTTATTGTCTACTTTTCTTTTTAGTCACAACACTTAGCTTTGGGCTTTGATACTTAAAATGTATGGACGCTACGAAATGGCACATCTTTTTATTCGCATTAGAAACAATTCAGAAAAAGTGCATGTTAATGTCGCTAACATGATAAGTGGCTTAGAGCTCCAAAGTGCTTTAAGATTTGAATATCATAATGATAGCGCAACATGTAGAAGGAAAATTAATATGGATACCAAATATCGGTTTAACATTTCCTCCAATGCCCTAAATCAGGATTTTAATCCCTTTAAAAGACCATGAAATTGTTCTAGAACATAATAAAAAAAAACTTGGAAAGCTATTTCAAGAGCTGTAGGAGAACAAGATTAATCTTTCAAATGATCAACAATTGGATTCAAATAGTTTTAATTATTTTCTAAGTCATCTAGTCATTGACTATGAAGCCTCAAATATTTCTCATAAAGAAAGTCACATATATTTTGTTGAATGCATAGAGCAACTATGATTACAATTAATATTTCGATCCAAAAGACGAAGAGATAGGTCACTTAAGGAAAACTACAGCATCTTGGTAGCAAGTTTATAAGCGGAATAGAAATATCAGCTCAAGAAGTTGTACTATACTTCACATTCTGATCAAGTCGAAGATGAAATTGCAACGTAAAAAACGTGGCATGGCAGAAAATAGTGTAATAGAAGGCGATGAAAGTAATGAAGAGTGAAATCCTGCAGAAGAAAACATGGAGCATGATACTGATATAAGTGAAGCACTTAACGAATACTACCAAAATACTGCAAAAGAGAGGAAAAGAAAGAGGTAGGATTTCGCAAAAATATATTCAGAGAAGTGATTACGCTACTCCTTCCATAGCGCAACAAAGGAAGGTATATTATTAATGAGGATAGTGAAGCCACATACAATAATAGTAATTTTGTAACTAAGGTTAACAGGAAAAATACGATATCATAAATGAAGAATTACTAAAACGAATTTTGCAAGGCGTTTATGAAGAAAATAACGAAAATAAATTTCATCAGAACTCTTGGATTAGACTTTTGCAAATCCAGATGCACCCAGAGACCAGGGTGTATTCCAGAAACACGAGTCAAGTCATAATTGCCCCGATGATTTCAGAACACGACTTACATGTATAATAGAATAAAGAACGCAAGTCGCCTCACCGACTCGGATATATTTTGTACCACTGCGCCCTTTATTCAATCTTCGTTATGTTTGTTTGATGACTAGCCCTGTCTCTTTCTCTCCTTTGCATGCAAAGACCAAACACATACCACCCGGCTGCCGCTCCCTTGACATTGCCAGTAAAAAGTTTGTGCGAATAACTTGGTTATTTTCCATCCGATTTTCATGAAATGGTGAGCTGATACATATTATGAGCAAATATATGTGTACCAAATTTCATTACGATATTTTAAATATTGCGGGAGAAAATCACCTTTTTCCGAATTTCAGGGTCGGGAGAGAGCAAAAATTTTAAATAAACTTGATCTGCGTACACACTATTCGAGTCTGCATGCCAACTTTGGTGACTCTAGTTCTTATAGTCTCCGAGATCTAGGTGATCATACGGACGGACGTACTGACGGACAGACGGACATGGCTATATCGACTCGGCTGTTGATGCAGATCAAGAATACACATATATACTTTATAGGGTCGGAAACGCTTTCTTCTGCCTGTTACACACATTGTGGCGGCTTTAATATACCCTTTTACCCTATGGGTACAGGGTATAAAAAGAAGGTAAATGCAAGCAAATACGACAATTGATTAATTACAAGTCAACAACTCAAGACCACTTTTTTGTGCATTTTTCCATTTTAAACATTAAAATCAACATGCATGTAACTCATTGCCATAAGCCCAGTGAAAGCATTGTACGGTTACAAAATATTTAAGACAGAAACAATGGACTTACCGACAAACTTTGAATATTATTTTATAAAAATGAATTTAACACTAATAGACATTACACATAACAATTTAATACAACAAACACAGGAATTTAATGACATAATCCATATTCAATACTTAACAGTAAACTAAGTAGGGAAATATCGATCACGCCACTAATGGACTCACAAATGTAGCCTATAAATATTACTAATGTACTTGAATTTTAAGTTTTCATTCAAAGAACAAAATCCTCACATTTTACTTAAATACATAAATAATTTATTCCCCTTTGTATAATTTGGGGTTGGGAAACTTTTCCTTTCTAATCCATAGGAGGTCGGTATGAATTGCAAATAATTTTGGCTTTGACGAAGTTTGCTTATTCTGGCAATCGCTGACTAATTAATCGTTTTTCTGGGTATCATTACGGTAACGTTATACATATGTATGTCGGCGCGGGCAGTTCGTGCTGTGTGAGAGTGTGAGGCATTTCTCAGGAATGTTATTTCATCATAATGTGAAAATTGCATTAGCCTTTAATTGAGTTGCGATTGGCTGATGGCATTTTGTAGTACCGTTTTAGCGCGGCGACAGCGCCACGACGCTGTCGCCGAGCGTGGTTCGACGGTAGGCACAAAAGAATAAGTGTGCGACACAAGTCAGTTCTATGCTAGACTTCGGCCACCGAAACTCGCTGCGCGACTAGAAAATGGAACAGTTTAATGACGCGTTTATATGTACATAAAAAAAAATAATTCTATTATATGTCGCCGTTTATATTACGTCATGCTTTTGTTAAAGGTGATAAAAATTAAACAACTTAATAAATAAAGAAAATAATAATAATAGGAAATAAAGAAAGATGCAAGATAAAGAAATATTGTTGGAAAGATTTAACAATATTTTGCAAAATGTATAACACCAATGCCATGTAACATTTGTAAAATGAATACAAGAATCGAAAAATACACGGATAACGTTAATTAAAACAAAGAGATATATATTTACATAACTGTGTTAACTGTAATTTTAGTTTATTCACTTTTAAGTTGAAGCACATTTAAAATGCAGCTTGAAAATTACTATTATGCTTTTACTAATACATATACATATATGATTGGAGTTTCATTTGTATAAATTGCGAGCCGATGATATGAACTAGCTTTCTACCCTGGGCGCTAGGTATTTCACTCAGCAGCATAAAAAACAATTTGGTGACGATTTAAGTCAATCAAAAGGCTATACGGCTAATGTGCTTAACAATGTCAAAATTGTAGTCGACTACACATATGACATTAAATTACTGTGTTACTCATACTTACAGTTGTAACGGTTTTATTGAGCCAATAAAGAACCTATGTAGATACAACAAATTTTTCTTAGGCTGCAAACACAATGCACGCTGAGACGAAGACGAACATGAAGACGAAGCTGAAGACGAAAAACAGTGCAGAACAAATCGTGTGAATTCGCTCGTTCGTACGCATAGTGCGCGCTATGACGAAGACGAAGATGAAGACGAAACGCAAGCAATCAGCTTCAAACGCTGCTGTACTGAATTTGAAGAAGAATCGCTTGCTAGTTACCGTTGTTTTTGTTTGTTCTGTCTATGCTTTGGCACGTGTTCAAATTTAGTTGTAATTTGTGATTTGACGTACGCACATGTTTTGTGAAAATGTCTGCAATTAACGAGGAATTATTTGCAGCAATATTTAAAACACCCTGTTTATGGGACCAGCAAAACTCTACTCTACCACAATAGGCAAATAATTGACCGAAATTGGAAAGAAATTTCAAACGAATTAAATGTTGATGGTAAGTAATTTAATTAATTTTAGTCAAAATTAAATAATAATAGAATGGAAAATTTAAATACTATCAGCGTTTCTATGGCTGCAAACATAACTACGGAACGTGTCTCTAATTATTCGACCTCTATTCTTTGAACTTTCCAATATATTTTTTGGTTTGTTGCTTATAAACTTTTCTCCCTCTGCCATGTGCGTGTCCAGATCTTCTAAATCGAGCATTGTATTATGCAATATACAAATTGCTTTAACAATAATTTCTGCGTTAGATGGGGTCGTTTCAATTGGCTTCCATAGAATTCTCCATTTCGAGTTTGTTATGCCAAATGGACATTCCACAAACGACAATTAAAATATTCATTTTCCAATGTTAAATTTCTTCTATCATATGATCGAAGAACCCAGTCAAAAGCGGATAAGCTTCATCTGCAAGCTACACGTATGGCATTGATATTGTGGTATTAGGCAAATAGGAATCCTTTGGAAAATTTAAGTCCCAAAATTTTTCATTGTGTAAATCGCTGAGGAAGCAAAAGTTCCACCATCACTCTATTGTCCGTAACCACCAACTTCGATAGTAATAAATTTACATTTTGCGTCAGCGACTGCGACTATTGAGAAAATTTTTTTATAATTATAAAACATTGATCCTGAATTTGTTGGGCATTTTGGACGTATGTGGTTTCCATCAATAGAGCCAACACAATTTGGGAGTTCCCAAAGATTACAATACTGGTCCGCAACTTTCTTTGAATTGTGTTCTGTGGGCACAGCCATATGTATAGGCTACAAAACTGTCCACAAAGCTTCACATGTCTCTATAACAATGGAACTAACCGTTGAAGCCATTTGAAAGTTAAAAAAGATTGATCTGAATGAAGTTCCATCAGCAAGATATCTAAAATAACAAAACAATTTAAAACAATGTTATGCAACAAATGAAATTCGAATATGTATTTTTTAGCTATGGTTTTCAAAAAAAAAAAAAAATGGAAACAATTGGGGGACACGTTTGGAGCTGAATTAAGGAAATGTCCACCGGACCGTTCTGGCGACGCTGTACTTCATTAATATTGGCGAAGATGTTAATAGTGTAGATATGAAAACGTCCACCCCACGTTATCCTCCTAGAAATCTAAAACGCCGTCGTAATAACAAAGAAAATTAAATGCTCAACATCGAAAAAAAGAAGTTGGAGCTGTTAGAACAGAAAACAAAAAAAAAAAGATTTCAGTCGACGATGAAGACATGTTTTTTTTTTGAGAGCCTATTCCCACACGATATAAAGATGGATCCACAAACGAAACTTTTCTTCAGAATGGATATGTAAAAATCAGACCGATAGATAGACCATCCCCATATAAAATAAAATATTGAGAACCAAGCTTCTTATGTATCTGTACCATCACTGACTCTACTTGAATCTTCATCAAATCAATATTTCGATAATGATTTATCGTTTAATGGTTTATCCCCACAGGAACCGAGCACTTTTGTTACATCAGGAAATATTATTACATTTTCAAATTAAGTTAAGACAGTCGATATACAAGTAATTAAATGAGAAGTAATAATCAATAAAAGTCATAAAACTAAAAATATTTTAAATTATTTTTTACCTTAACGTCACAATTAGCCTTTCAGCACATATAATTGGCGTTTTATTATTATAAGTCAAATTTTTAATAATAACTAGCTCAATTTTAATTAATATATAATCAAGTGTACTAATTGTCATTCTGGTATATTCCACAAATTTCTTTTCATCGTGGTGCAGCTCATCACACAAATGATGAAATTCACCAACTGCTTCTCTTCCCAAATTTCTAGAGTATACTTTTTTATTTTCATTTTTTTACGTTTCAATTCAAAATTGCAGCCTTATATATATGCGCTAACATGGCTGAAATAAAATAAATCAAATGTACTCCGATAATCCAAGTGTGCGCCGACAACATAAAGTGTTGATATCAGTACATGAACTGGAGATTGAATATGTTGGAACATAAAACTTAGTCATGAGTCCACTCATTCGTTACTCGTTAATAGAGAAATAAAGATTCTTATCAACTTTACTTTATGTAAAGGTAAAAATTGTTAGTGAAGAACATCCCACATTTGGGGCACCCATTATAGTTTTAGTATGCTTTCACAGAAAAATACATTTCGAAAATTTCATTTAAATTTTTTCATAAAATAAACTTATAGAATATGGTGCTATTACGCGACAAATAGATGCGTTTCGTTATACGCTTAAGAAATCCTCTAAATGCATTTATACAAATGCAGTTATAACCAAAAAGCCGTGCTAACCTTGGCTATGCCGAATAATGCTATCCACACCTAAATAAAATCACCACAAGTATTTTATTCAGACGAAGTAAATATTAGAAAACAACAGGTACTAATGGACAAGGGTACTATAATAATTAGCAAAAACCAAGAATTACATAAAGCTAAACTTACGGTAAAAGCCAAAAAAACAATATTACAGCGGCCTACGGGCAAGTACGCAATTCATTTTAACCAACCCCCTAAACGGAACATTGCCCATTGCCAGAATTAGTTTGGGTGAATTTTAAAAACTTATAACACAATAAACCTCATTATAGATGTCGACGAATACAGAAATCGCACAGTCAAAATAGAACAGGCAATCAGAAACTTAAAATCAAATGAAATGTTTAAACCGTCATTAGGGTCTTTAGATAAGAAATTAAAAGAACTTCTGAGAAAGATATCAACCCTCCTGCTCCACAACCGAACGAAACGAGTTAGGTAGTGTGATAAAAGCTATCACAGGAAACATAAACGGGTCCTCAAAACAAATTCACGAACAAATTAGACAAACAAAAGAAAAAGTTGAGTTCTTTTCAAGCTGAGTAAATAATCAAATTAATTTTAACAATGAAGTACTGATCCGTTTAAAGAATATAACAAATCATATAAACAAAGAACAAGCATTGATCAATGATTTCCAAAGCATGTCACAAAATGGCATTTCAAAAAACAGGAAAAGAAAGATTATCAAAAGTTTGATATCAATAAGATAAACTGTAACAAAGATGTGTTATCAGAGCACTTTAAAAATATTGCAGAAAGTTTTATCTTTGCGGATAAATAATTCCAAAATTCGTTATTAGGAAAATTTAATATATGAAAAGAATCTTTCAGAAACAGAAGTCAACTTCTAGGTCTTGTTTTATTTTATGACACATTTTTAGTTTTCTAATTTTTAGCCTCAAAATCTTCATTTTTGAAGAAACACATTATAACCTTGAAAGAATCGTACCTATATTCTAATTCATTACTCAAAATAACAAAACCATACTATATTTAAGAAATAAATGTATTAAGAAAGATGATAAAATATTCTGCGAACAAATTAATAACATCGAACCGAACAATGACTGCTTTAAAGATATAGTTAATGGCAACACACCTAATACAAACAAGAAATTCGACTAGCATTTTCGAGCCCGAAAGTGGGTGGATCTTCGCTTTCAATACACAAACCCTCTTCAAGTGGAAACTCTACCACCATTTCGGAAACTCAAATAATTATGTATGTTTATTGTCTTATAATCATGAATAATACCCAATACAATAACACAAAACCTGGATATCCTACTTCTCCCCATCCAGAGGATCATTCAAAATAGAACAATTGAGTTACTTAGCTGATAAAAAAATCTCCCCTAGATGCGATCCAGACGAACAATCAACTTCTACATAACAGCCAAAAAGTAAAACAACGTATGGTCACCTTATATACGGTTTTGGGATGGCAACTAGTAGTCATCCTTCTAGTCTTGAAGCTACGCAAAAAAAAACATTTCTTACTAACCACAACTACACTTGCCGTCACCTGCCTTCACTCCAGGCACTCCACCGTTATTCCAGTCGCTCCAGTTTGGGGAGGAAGGAGTTACTACATCATACCCCTAACCCCCTCCAAAACCACTCGGTCGTTGCCCTTTGTGAATGAACAATTCAATTATTGAGCAAGTAATCCTAAGAATCTGCATTCGACCGTTCTGCATAGCTAAGACATCCGACTGCAGCCTCAACACAAAAACTGCGAAAGTTGGTATTGGCAAATGCATAAGCTCGTACCGTAAGGAGGCTTTACAATTTGCGATCATGGACCTGGTGGGCGTCCATGCCTCCTAATTCGAAACCCTCCCTACATATGAACAATCCTGGGGAGAAAGTTGTGGTTGTCTCCTAAACAAATCTGTTTCTCCCTTCATTATTCTTTGAGCATTTTAAAAATTATTTATTAAACCTAATCCGTTTTCAATAATTCATACTAATTATGACTCAAGAAAATAAAATAAAAAAAAAAATCCAAAGGCCTAAAGAAGTTGAAAGCTTACTAAATGTATAATTCCTTGAGATTCAAATTAGATAAACGAATAATACCCAACAGCAAAATAAATATATAAAATAAATTACAAAATGAATATGTATATATCTTTCGCAATAGAAACTATCGCTATATCATCAGCGAAGCCTATGAGTCTTGTATTCTGCGGCATCTCAAGCATCAGTACTGCGTCGTACATGGTATTCCATAATGTTGGCCCAAGAACGGATCCTTGTGGCGGCGTTGTCCACCTGCGGTGTCGTACAGCAGGATGCGATTCTCGAAGTAACTGCATATGCGGCTGACGAGGTACTCTGTACATCTGTACTTGCTTCTGCCAAAAATATGACTAAAGACCTATATATGGACACCAAAGCCCCAAAGCTGGAACTTTTTCATTAGTTCCAAATGGAGTATGGCGTGATCGGTATTATCCGACTTCCTTAATTAAATGAGTTACATCTAGTGCAGGCGCGATCGGCTCATTCAAGCTCACAGTCTAACTCAAAGCATGAGCTTCACTGCTTGTGCCCATGCGCTGCTTGACCATTGTGTCGCGCGCCTTTAAAAAGAATAACCTTTTTCTGTAAGCTTTCAAATGAAAACGTAGCCGAACATAACAGGGCAGGTAATGCCACTGCTACCAAAAGGGGTCATTATCTAACAAGGCAGGTTATAAACGAGACTGCAAATCTTTTAATTAGTATAGTTCCAGTACCTTTCTCGTTAGAAATTTCGTAATAATTTGGACTAAACTATTTCTGAACAATGAATTTCAGATCTAGTTTTCAGCTAAAACGTTTGCTTGCGTTGCTTTGGGAAAAATTCCGAGCGTAACCCTTGTGGTTGACTTTAAGCAAATTGTTTTTTTTTAATATTACTATTTTTAGCAAATTGTTTTTTCGAGCATTCTGATCATACATTTTATGGTTATTTTCTTTCGCTTTTTCCCTAGTGTTCATTTGGCCAAACGAATGCTCGATTTTTTTGTGCCGTTTATCCCATAAAGATTTAAGTCACAACCTGTATGGTCTTGGCCAATGTATGCTCGTATCATTGCTAACACGCTTTGATTTAATCTCTCACTAGCATAAACTTGAGGTAAATAGATTTCTGTGCAAATATGCTGAATAGAAAATTTGTTCAAGAATGCTTGAAAGTAACCAGAACGAAACTGGGAACCGTTCTCCATCAATACAGATTCTGGCACTCCAAACGTATAAAAGTATTGGGATTTCAAGTAATCACAGATTTTTGGTGAAGTAAATCGTTTAAGGGACACAAGAAATTAAATTTTGTTTGGTGGTCAACAATTATCAGAAGACCTATATGGCCGCCTTCTGCTCTGGGATATTGACCTAACAAGTCCATGTACAACTTTTGAAACGGACTATTCGTTACCATGGTGTTTCTTAAACGACATTAGAATTTTTCGTTTACATACATATCTTACATTTGGAAATCTATTCCAGAATTCGACATACAATTCGTGGCCAATATAAGTATATCGTAAGTTTTTAGAAGGTTTTGCTCATGCGAAGAACTAAGTGCGTCACGTGTTTGTTTTAGAACATCCGGAATGAGATCTATTGGAACCCAAAGTTTCCAAGCTTCCTGCGAGCTATCTGAAGATTCTGGTTCAGTTCTCTTACATATGTACCCATCCTCCATCTTGAGATCAGGCAATTTACTTTGATTCTCTTTTATGCCTAGATAATGTGACTGCATCTACATTTTAAGTACCCCTCCAATGCTCTATTTTGAAAATAAGTTCCTGTAATTGAATTAACCAACGAGCTAATCTTCCTGACAAATCCTTTTGGTTTGTTAGCCACTGCAGAAATAACATTTTTTAATGCTTTTTATTATAGCTAAGCACTATTGTTTGAATAATTTGGGCTTTAGTAAGTTTTACGGACATAAAGGCGATTGGTAATTTAATTCCCTTATCATGCATGGGTGCTAACACCCATCCGAGACCATGCAAACTGGCATCAAAAAGCAAAAATCAAAAATTGGACAAACGATTTGTTTGCAGAATTTATCTATTCGAAAATATTCTGTTTCTCAAGTAAATCCGTAAGCAAGAAGCTAACAGTTGCGTAAATGGACATAAATCTCTTTAATTCCTTAACGGATTTGGGTTGGAAATTCATTGATCGTTCGGATCTTAGCTAGAGCAGTCATAAGTTGACCTTTGCCAATAATGAATCCTAAATATTTACTCTCGCTTATACAAAATTTGGAAATGCTTATATTAATAATCATATTCGCTTTTCTTAAATGCAATACTATTTCTTGCAGAAGATTCAATCCTAAGACAAAACTAATAAATTGCAAAGTAAACGAAAACTCTATTTCGATTAACCGACATAGGGTCTGAGGTGTGTTGCAGAGACCCAATGGCATAACCTTATATTGATAAAGCGGCCTTTTTTGGGAATAGTCAAAGCTATATATTGTCTTGAATCCTTGTCTAATAGTATTTTCCAAAAAGTATTTTTAAAATCTAGAGCTGTTATAAACCTTTCTGGTAGTAATGTGGTAACCGATATGCGTCCTTAAGCGTATATTTATTTATCTCGCGCGCATCAAGGCATAATCGACTTGTCTTTCCTTTCTTTACTAAAATACAGTTACTGCTTCATGGACTATCTGATGGATCAAATATATCTTGCGCTAGCATTTTATTTACCTCTTCAAATATAACCTTTTCTACAGCCAGAGAAACTGGCCAATACATCTTTTTCACCAGTCTTTGTTGCTCTACTTCTATATAATGAGCAGCTACACTTGTTCATTTACAAGATGGGAACAAGCCGACAATTCTGTTTGACTATTTCTGTTGGTTTAGAGTAAGAATTTGAACGTTCGGAAGCTCGTTTGATGGTTCTTCCTCTAAATGTATCTCCGAAATAATAGGGTAGTAGTAGGGGTGTATGTGATCCATTGGCACCAGAATCTAAAAAATCTTTATACTTGCTATCACTAATTGATACCACTGTGTACAACCTATGTTCATCTCTAAGGAAATTTTATCCGCGTTTTGCGTATGTTGCACCAATATCCTAAATCCTCAGCCGTATAGAAGATCTTTATTTAATCTATTTTGATTTAATTTTTGCTCTGTTTTTGGTTATTTGCCATGTGTGTTTAACAAATAGAGTCACTCATTTCTTTATTACTGTTTTGGATGCGACAGGCAGTTGATGTTCTGTTCAGGCAATGGGTGTCACTTGCCTATTTGTCAACCGATTATTTTGAAAGCCGATGCATATTGCTAGCAAAAATAAGTCTAACAAATTTCATTACGATATTTTCAATATTGCGGGAGAAAATCAGGTCAGGGGGCGTGACAAAAATTGAAATAAACTTGATCTGTATACACACTATACGAGTCTCCATACCAACTTAGGTGATCCTAGCTCTTATAATCTCCGTAATCTAGCTGTTCATACGGACGGACAGACGGACATGGCTAGATCGACTCGCCTGTTAATACTGATCAAGAATATATATGCTTCCTAGGGTCGGAAACACTTCCTTCTGCCTGTTACACACATTTTTGCGACTTTAATACCCTCTTTTTCGCTATGGGTACAGGGTACAAAAAGAGTGCAAAATTTAAAACACCACATCACCAATAAAAGAAAATAAATTCCCAAGTAAACATGCATAGACATATTAATATATATATACATATACACATTCGTGCGTAGCTGATCACCACGTCAAAAATGCACATACGCGGCATACAAAAAAAGTAATGAAAACAAGTCTCCTCACCGACTTGGATATACTCTGTACCAATTCGCCCTTTATTTACTCTTTGTTATGTTGTTTGATGACAAGCCCTCTTAGCTGTTAGCTCTCTTTCGCATGCGAAGCCCAAACACAAACCAATCGTATGCCATCTCATTCACCCACCCGGCTGCCGCCCCTTGACATTGAAATTTGGCGAGCCGATACATATTAAGAGCAAAAATATGTGTACCAAATTTCATTACGATATTTTAAATATTGCGGGAGAAATGAAAAAAATTTGAAATTAAGTTGATCTGCACCTACACTATACGTGTCTGCATGCCAACTTTGGTGACTCTAGCTCTTATAGTCTCCGAGATATAGGTTTTCATACGGACGGACGGACAGACGGACATGGCTATATCGACTCGGCTGTTGATGCAGATCAAGAATACACATATATACTTTATAGGGTCGGAAACGCTTTCTTCTGCCTGTTACACACATTGTGGCGGCTTTAATATACCCTTTTACCCTATGGGTACAGGGTATAAAAAGAAGGTAAATGCAAGCAAATACGACAATTGATTAATTACAAGTCAACAACTCAAGACCACTTTTTTGTGCATTTTTCCATTTTAAACATTAAAATCAACATGCATGTAACTCATTGCCATAAGCCCAGTGAAAGCATTGTACGGTTACAAAATATTTAAGACAGAAACAATGGACTTACCGACAAACTTTGAATATCACTTTTTAAAAATGAATTTAACACTAATAGACATTACACATAACAATTTAATACAACAAACACAGGAATTTAATGACATAATCCATATTCAATACTTAACAGTAAACTAAGTAGGGAAATATCGATCACGCCACTAATGGACTCACAAATGTAGCCTATAAATATTACTAATGTACTTGAATTTTAAGTTTTCATTCAAAGAACAAAATCCTCACATTTTACTTAAATACATAAATAATTTATTCCCCTTTGTATGATTTGGGGTTGTGAAACTTTTCCTTTCTAATCCATAGGAGGTCGGTATGAATTGCAAATAATTTTGGCTTTGACGAAGTTTGTTTATTCTGGCAATCGCCGACTAATTAATCGTTTTTCTGGGTATCATTACGGTAACGTCATACATATGTACATAAAAAAAAAATTATATTACGTCATGCTTTTATTAAAGGTGATAAATAGAAAACAACTTAATAAATAAAGAAAATAAAACAAATAGGAAATAAAGAAAGATGCAAGATAAAGAAATATTGTTGAAAAGATTTAACATTATTTTATAAAATATATAAAACCAATGCCATGTCAATGCAGTTGTGAATGCCAAACGTATCGGACGTGTTGCGGATGGTTTCAAGTGCGTTAATATTATATGTATGTATAACGGTGATCGGAGTAACAAACGAAAACAAAGTGAAGAACATCAAAATCAACCAACTGTATTATCTGCCGACTATTAGCAGATTTCACAGTTACTCATCTCTGCCAATCAAATAAGATTCATAAACTGTTGCACCCTTTTGGGGGCAATTTTCCTAAAAAGTGTTGCATACTTGCGGGCTGCAAGAGTTAAGCAAAAGTGACACATACTTGTCTGCGGCTCCGGCGCAACAGGCACTAATATGTCCAAGCCAAAATGGTCAATAAAGCCAACAACTGATCTAGCTCCTACAGCTAAACAGGCCAAGGCAATCAAAAGGTCGACCAAAACCAACAATGAATCTGACGGAAACACTAGTTCCTCCACGGAGTGGGAGGGGACATCCTACCGGAAGTCCATGACATTAAGAATCTACTAAGGGATGTTGCATCTGTAATCGGCGGCAACAACTTTGATTACAAAGCGGGTAGGGACGAACAAATCAAAGTTAACCTACAGGACAAGGAGAGCTTTTCAACATTGAAAAACTACCTCAATGTAAATGACATTCCATATCAGACATTCCAACCAAAAGATGAGCGCGCATACAGAGTAGTAGTCAAAGGTCTACACCATACCACCAATTCCCATGGACAATAAAGAAGCCCTGGCTGCCCACGGGCACAACGTTAGAGGCCAAGACATTAAAAACGCAATCAGCCGCAGCACGAAGAAACCACTGGCCATGTTCTTTGTCAATCTAGAGCCGGCAAGCAACAACAAGGACGTTTTTGGAATCAAACGCCTTTGCAGATGCGTAGTCACCATCGAGCCGCCGCGTAAATCCACTGACGAACTCCAGTGTTATAGATGCCAAGGTTTTTGACATACACAAAAGAACTGTAACCTGCAGTTCATCTGTGTGCAGTGCGGTGGCACTCACAATTACTCAGACTGCTGCAAACCAAGGGCCGACCCTCCCCGCTGTGCCTACTGCAAGGGCAACCATACCGCCTTTTACAAAGGCTGTAAAGTATATCTAAAGGCAAAGGAGTAGCACCTGCCCAAGACAAGGTCAATCCCACCAATCATACCATCTGCCTACTGGCAAACCTTCGCGAGCAAGCCAGACATCACTTTCGCCAATATCTTAAAGAGCAATCAGCCACCTCCTCAGCAGGCAGAAGCCCCTCCTGCCAATCCGCCTCAAACGAACCAAAGACTGGATTGTCTAGAAGCACTAATGGAGAAGATGATGGACCAATTTGCTGCCATGACTCAACTCCTAACGTCAATCATGGCCCAAAAATGCAAGTAAATCTCCATATCGTCTTATGGAATGCGTACGGCCTGTGTAGGAGCAGACCAGAAGCTGAACACTTCATAAAAACCCAACATGTTGACATCCTTCTTATATCGGAAACACACTTCACGGAACGGTCATACTTTAATATCAACGGGTACGACATCATCTTCACCAACCATCCCAATGGTACAGCCCGAGGAGGCGCAGCCATCATCATCAAGACCAACATTAACTACATCGAGCTACCAGAATTTCAAGAGCCATGGGATCAGTGCTCCAGGATCAGAGTCATCAGCCTTACAGGAGATATAACGTTCGCCGCTGTCTACTGCCCACCTAGGCATATTGTAAGTGACTTAATGTTCCACAGCCTACTGGACAGTCTGGGTACTCGCTTTATAGCTGGAGGAGACTACAATGCCAAACATATCTGCTGGGGATCACGAATCACCAGTCCCAAAGGAAGAGCGCTATATAGATGCATCACCGACAACGGCATGTCCTACCAATCATCTGGGGAGCCCACTTACTGGCCCACTGATCCCCCAACCAAATTTCTGACGTCTTAAACATCTTAGTCTCAAAAGGAATTCCAAGCCACAAAATTGCCACCCGTAATGTGCTTGAACTATGCTCTGACCACTGTGCTGTTAGGCTTCTCCTTAACCTACCAGCCAGTACCAAATCGAAAAGAAGCAGGCTGATTAAAAGCACCAACATCGAGCGCTACCAGTACTGGTTGGAAAATCATCTGGACTTGACGACCACCGGTGAAGACCTGGATAATGCTGTCGAACACCTCAATGCGAGTATCCACCAGGCTGTCGCCTATGCCACACTTCCCACTAGGAGCTCCACGAACAACAGCGTCCCTCACAGAGATAACCATCTTTGGTCACCCGATGTAGCCGCATTGGTAGCTGAGAAGAGACGTCTCCGTCGCAAGTGGCACAACTCAAGGAGCCCAATAGACAAGACCCTGTTCAATAGAGCTGCAAAAACTTTCGAAGAGCTACTGAACTGTCTTCGTGGGAAGTCACTTGAATCTTTTCTAGAGAACATCGAGCCAGGAGACCCCCAACACAACCTATGGAGGCTGACCAAAGGCATCAAAAAGCCTGTCATAAGAAAGGAGCCCATTAAAGACGACAATGGATCCTGGTGCCGTTCTAACAATGAAAAGGTCGCAGCTTTTGCAAACCATCTTTACGAAACTTTCACCCCCTTCAATAGATGCTCCCAACAGAAGGCCCAAGAGACGGAAGAGTTTTTGTACGTGCCCTACCAAATGGCCCTCCCCATCCAAGAGGTTGAAACAGACGAGCTAGTTTCAGAAATCGCCAAATCCGGGCAAGTCGCCTGGATACGACGGAATCGATGCGCCAGCCATCAAAGCCCTGCCTCCGAGTGGTATACAGCTGCTCCTCAAAATTACAAATAAAAGCTTTCTATTAGGACATTTCCCCACCCAGTGGAAATGCGCCGAAACCATCCTAATACAAAAACCTGGGAAACCTGCAGCCAATCTTGCCTCATATCGTCCGATAAGCTTATTGGCGGTTCTCTCCAAAGTAATCGAAAGATTATTTCTGCGTAGAGTCCGACCAATAATGGAGGAGGCCGGTTTGATCCCTGATCACCAATTTGGCCTCAGAGAATGCCATGGCACACCCGAATAATGCCATAGGATCTCGTAGAGAATTCTGGAGGCTTTTGAGGAGAAAAAATATTGTACTGGAGTATATCTAGGTGTGAAACAAGCATTCGACAAGGTCTGGCACACCGGCCTACTAAGCAAAATCAAATCTGTCCTTCCTGCCCCATTCTACATGCTGCTAAAATCATATCTAGAAAACAGAAGCTTCTATGTGAGATGCGGTGATGAAAACTCTGTCATCAAAGACGTCAGAACCGGAGTCCCCCAGGCAAGCGTTCTAGGTCCAGTGCTCTACACCCTCTACACAGCTGACATACCGACTCTCAACGATCCCAAACTCTTAACTGCAACATCACAGATGACACTGCCTTCATGGAAACCAACGAAGTACCACAGGAGGCTAGTAACCTTCTACAAATGCAGCTAGACATCACAAGCTTTTGGCTCAAAAGATGGAACATGGCGCTCAACCCAGACAAATGCATTCAAACAACATTTACATTGAGGAGAGGCTACTGTCCAACTATCCTACTCGACGGAACCCCCATCCCCATCTATGACTCAGCCAAATATCTGGGCCTGACAGCTTGACGCAAGGCTGAAAAGTACCTGTGGCTCATCGGGAGAAGGTCTACCCTTCGGCTAAACATAAAGCTTCTAATCTACAAAGTGATAATGAAGCCAATGTGGACATATGAAATACCAATCTGGGGCACCGCCAGCCGATCCAACCGTGACCTAATTCAAAAATTCCAAAGCAAGGCGCTAAGGATCATCTCAAATGCTCACTTCCTAGCGACAAACAGGGAAATACATACTGAACTGGATATCCCATGGGTCGACGATGAGATTGCCAGACTGACCGCAGCGTATCTGGAGCGCCTCGACAGGCATGTGAACCCGTACGCCATCAATATGCTGGACAACAGCACCACCACCAGGCGCCTAAGAAGTCCCCACACGCTGAACCTGCCTCTTCATCGAGAATAATATTTCTTTTTGAATTGCATTCCCTCTCTCTTCTTCCTTCCCCCCCCCCCCTCCACCCATCCGAATACTGTTTCAAAAAAAACTTGCTGATTGTCCCCGGACAGATTGCAAATTCGCCACAACGCAAAAAAAAAAGAAAAAAAACCAATGCCATGTACCATTTGTAAGCTGAATACAAGAATCAAAAAATACACGGATGATGTTAATTAAAACAAAGAGATATATACCTAACTGTGCTAACTGTAATTTAAGGTTATTCACTTTTAAGTTGAAGCATATTTAAAATGCAGCTTGAAAATAACTAACAACTATTACGCTTTTACTAATATATATGATTGAAGTTTTATTTGTATAAATTGCGAGCCCATGATATGAACTAGCTTTCTACACTGGGCGCTGGGTATTTCACTCAGCAGCAAAAAAAAACAATTTTCGAGCTTATAAATTTTGTTTTTTAACAGAAATAAGAAAAAATTCGGAACTTTTACATCAAAGAATTTTTACTTCTCACTTGGTTTGGTGACGATTTAAGTCAATAAAAAGGCAATACTGCTGATGTGCTCAACAATGTCAAAATTGTAGTCGACTACACAGATGACATTCAATTACTGTGGATCCTGTTACACATACTTACAGTTGTAACAAAAAATTGTTTTTATATATATTTGGTAACATGGCTGAAATAAAATAAATCAAATGTACGCCGATAATCCAAGTGTGCGCCGACAACATAAAGTGTTGATATCAGTACATGAACTGGAGATTGAATATATTGGAACATAAAACTTAGTCATGAGTCCACTCATTCGTTACTCGTTAATAGAGAAATAAAGATTCTTATCAACCTTACTTTATGTAAAGGTAAAAATTGTTAGTGAAGAACATCCCACATTTGGGGCACCCATTATAGTTTTAGTATGCTTTCACAGAAAAATACATTTCGAAAATTTCATTTAAATTTTTTCATAAAATAAACTTATAGAATATGGTGCTATTACGCGATAAATAGATGCGTTTCGTTATACGCTTAAGAAATCCTCTAAATGCATTTATACAAATGCAGTTATAACCAGAAAGCCGTGCTAACCTTGGCTATGCCGAATAATGCTATCCACACCTAAATAAAATCACCACAAGTATTTTATTCAGACGAAGTAAATATTAGAAAACAACAGGTACTAATGGACAAGGGTACTATAATAATTAGCAAAAACCAAGAATTACATAAAGCTAAACTTACAGTAAAAGCCAAAAAAACAATATTACAGCGGCCTACGGGCAAGTACGCAATTCATTTTAACCAACCCCCTAAACGGAACATTGCCCATTGCCAGAATTAGTTTGGGTGAATTTTAATAACTTATAAAACAATAAACCTCATTATAGATGTCGACGAATACAGAAATCGCACAGTCAAAATAGAACAGGCAATCAGAAACTTAAAATCAAATGAAATGTTTAAACCGTCATTAGGGTCTTTAGATAAGAAATTAAAAGAACTTCTGAGAAAGATATCAACCCTCCTGCTCCACAACCGAACGAAACGAGTTAGGTAGTGTGATAAAAGCTATCACAGGAAACATAAACGGGTCCTCAAAACAAATTCACGAACAAATTAGACAAACAAAAGAAAAAGTTGAGTTCTTTTCAAGCTGAGTAAAAATTCAAATTAATTTTAACAATGAAGTACTGATCCGTTTAAAGAATATAACAAATCATATAAACAAAGAACAAGCATTGATCAATGATTTCCAAAGCATGTCACAAAATGGCATTTCAAAAAACAGGAAAAGAAAGATTATCAAAAGTTTGATATCAATAAGATAAACTGTAACAAAGATGTGTTATCAGAGCACTTTAAAAATATTGCAGAAAGTTTTATCTTTGCGGATAAATAATTCCAAAATTCGTTATTATAATTAGGAAAATTTAATATATGAAAAGAATCTTTCAGAAACAGAAGTCAACTTCTAGGTCTTGTTTTATTTTATGACACATTTTTAGTTTTCTAATTTTTAGCCTCAAAATCTTCATTTTTGAAGAAACACATTACAACCTTGAAAGAATCGTACCTATATTCTAATTCATTACTCAAAATAACAAAACCATACTATATTTAAGAAATAAATGTATTAAGAAAGATGATAAAATATTCTGCGAACAAATTAATAACATCGAACCGAACAATGACTGCTTTAAAGATATAGTTAATGGCAACACACCTAATACAAACAAGAAATTCGACTAGCATTTTCGAGCCCGAAAGTAGGTGGATCTTTGCTTTCAATACACAAACCCTCTTCAAGTGGAAACTCTACCACTATTTCGGAAACTCAAATAATTATGTATGTTTATTGTCTTATAATCATGAATAGTACCCAATACAATAACACAAAACCTGGATATCCTACTTCTCCCCATCCAGAGGATCATTCAAAATAGAACAATTGAGTTACTTAGCTGATAAAAAAATCTCCCCTAGATGCGATCCAGACGAACAATCAACTTCTACATAACAGCCAAAAAGTAAAACAACGTATGGTCACCTTATATACGGTTTTGGGATGGCAACTAGTAGTCATCCTTCTAGTCTTGAAGCTACGCAAAAAAAAACATTTCTTACTAACCACAACTACACTTGCCGTCACCTGCCTTCACTCCAGGCACTCCACCGTTATTCCAGTCGCTCCAGTTTGGGGAGGAAGGAGTTACTACATCATACCCCTAACCCCCTCCAAAACCACTCGGTCGTTGCCCTTTGTGAATGAACAATTCAATTATTGAGCAAGTAATCCTAAGAATCTGCATTCGACCGTTCTGCATAGCTAAGACATCCGACTGCAGCCTCAACACAAAAACTGCGAAAGTTGGTATTGGCAAATGCATAAGCTCGTACCGTAAGGAGGCTTTACAATTTGCGATCATGGACCTGGTGGGCGTCCATGCCTCCTAATTCGAAACCCTCCCTACATATGAACAATCCTGGGGAGAAAGTTGTGGTTGTCTTCTAAACAAATCTGTTTCTCCCTTCATTATTCTTTGAGCATTTTAAAAATTATTTATTAAACCTAATCCGTTTTCAATAATTCATACTAATTATGACTCAAGAAAATAAAATAAAAAAAAAAATCCAAAGGCCTAAAGAAGTTGAAAGCTTGCTAAATGTATAATTCCTTGAGATTCAAATTAGATAAACGAATAATACCCAACAGCAAAATAAATATATAAAATAAATTACAAAATGAATATGTATATATCTTTCGCAATAGAAACTATCGCTATATCATCAGCGAAGCCTATGAGTCTTGTATTCTGCGGCATCTCAAGCATCAGTACTGCGTCGTACATGGTATTCCATAATGTTGGCCCAAGAACGGATCCTTGTGGCGGCGTTGTCCACCTGCGGTGTCGTACAGCAGGATGCGATTCTCGAAGTAACTGCATATGCGGCTGACGAGGTACTCTGTACATCTGTACTTGCTTCTGCCAAAAATATGACTAAAGACCTATATATGGACACCAAAGCCCCAAAGCTGGAACTTTTTTATTAGTTCCAAATGGAGTATGGCGTGATCGGTATTATCCGACTTCCTTAATTAAATGAGTTACATCTAGTGCAGGCGCGATCGGCTCATTCAAGCTCACAGTCTAACTCAAAGCATGAGCTTCACTGCTTGTGCCCATGCGCTGCTTGACCATTGTGTCGCGCGTCTTTAAAAAGAATAACCTTTTTCTGTAAGCTTTCAAATGTAAACGTAGCCGAACATTACAGGGCAGGTAATGCCAATGCTACCAAAAGGGGTCACTATCTAACAAGGCAGGTTATAAACGAGACTGCAAATCTTTTAATTCGTATAGTTCCAGTACCTTTCTCGTTAGAAATTTCGTAATAATTTGGACTAAACTATTTCTGAACAATGAATTTCAGATCTAGTTTTCAGCTAAAACGTTTGCTTGCGTTGCTTTGGGAAAAATTCCGAGCGTAACCCTTGTAGTTGACTTTAAGCAAATTGTTTTTTTTTTAATATTACTATTTTTAGCAAATTGTTTTTTCGAGCATTCTGATCATACATTTTATGGTTATTTTCTTTCGCTTTTTCCCTAGTGTTCATTTGGCCAAACGAATGCTCGATTTTTTTGTGCCGTTTATCCCATAAAGATTTAAGTCACAACCTGTATGGTCTTGGCCAATGTATGCTCGTATCATTGCTAACACGCTTTGATTTAATCTCTCACTAGCATAAACTTGAGGTAAATAGATTTCTGTGCAAATATGCTGAATAGAAAATTTGTTCAAGAATGCTTGAAAGTAACCAGAACGAAACTGGGAACCGTTCTCCATCAATACAGATTCTGGCACTCCAAACTTATAAAAGTATTGGGATTTCAAGTAATCACAGATTTTTGGTGAAGTAAATCGTTTAAGGGACACAAGAAATTAAATTTTGTTTGGTGGTCAACAATTATCAGAAGACCTATATGGCCGCCTTCTGCTCTGGGATATTGGCCTAACAAGTCCATGTACAACTTTTGAAATGGACTATTCGTTACTATGGTGTTTCTTAAACGACATTAGAATTTTTCGTTTACATACATATCTTACATTTGGAAATCTATTCCAGAATTCGATATACAATTCGTGGCTAATATAAGTATATCGTAAGTTTTTAGACAGTTTTGCTCATGCGAAGAACTAAGTGCGTCACGTGTTTGTTTTAGAACATCCGGAATGAGGTCTATTGGAACCCAAAGTTTCCAAGCTTCCTGCGAGCTATCTGAAGATTCTGGTTCAGTTCTCTTACATATGTACCCATCCTCCATCTTGAGATCAGGCAATTTACTTTGATTCTCTTTTATGCCTAGATAATGTGACTGCATCTACATTTTAAGTACCCCTCCAATGGTCTATTTTGAAAATAAGTTCCTGTAATTGAATTAACCAACGAGCTAATCTTCCTGACAAATCCTTTTGGTTTGTTAGCCACTGCAGAAATAACATTTTTTAATGCTTTTTATTATAGCTAAGCACTATTGTTTGAATAATTTGGGCTTTAGTAAGTTTTACGGACATAAAGGCGATTGGTAATTTAATTCCCTTATCATGCATGGGTGCTAACACCCATCCGAGACCATGCAAACTGGCATCAAAAAGCAAAAATCAAAAATTAGACAAACGATTTGTTTGCAGAATTTATCTATTCGAAAATATTCTGTTTCTCAAGTAAATCCGTAAGCAAGAAGCTAACAGTTGCGTAAATGGACATAAATCTCTTTAATTCCTTAACGGATTTGGGTTGGAAATTCATTGATCGTTCGGATCTTAGCTAGAGCAGTCATAAGTTGACCTTTGCCAATAATGAATCCTAAATATTTACTCTCGCTTATACAAAATTTGGAAATGCTTATATTAATAATCATATTCGCTTTTCTTAAATGCAATACTATTTCTTGCAGAAGATTCAATCCTAAGACAAAACTAATAAATTGCAAAGTAAACGAAAACTCTATTTCGATTAACCGACATAGGGTCTGAGGTGTGTTGCAGAGACCCAATGGCATAACCTTATATTGATAAAGCGGCCTTTTTTGGGAATAGTCAAAGCTATATATTGTCTTGAATCCTTGTCTAATAGTATTTTCCAAAAAGTATTTTTAAAATCTAGAGCTGTTATAAACCTTTCTGGTAGTAATGTGGTAACCGATATGCGTCCTTAAGCGTATATTTATTTATCTCGCGCGCATCAAGGCATAATCGACTTGTCTTTCCTTTCTTTACTAAAATACAGTTACTGCTTCATGGACTATCTGATGGATCAAATATATCTTGCGCTAGCATTTTATTTACCTCTTCAAATATAACCTTTTCTACAGCCAGAGAAACTGGCCAATACATCTTTTTCACCAGTCTTTGTTGCTCTACTTCTATATAATGAGCAGCTACACTTGTTCATTTACAAGATGGGAACAAGCCGACAATTCTGTTTGACTATTTCTGTTGGTTTAGAGTAAGAATTTGAACGTTCGGAAGCTCGTTTGATGGTTCTTCCTCTAAATGTATCTCCGAAATAATAGGGTAGTAGTAGGGGTGTATGTGATCCATTGGCACCAGAATCTAAAAAATCTTTATACTTGCTATCACTAATTGATACCACTGTGTACAACCTATGTTCATCTCTAAGGAAATTTTATCCGCGTTTTGCGTATGTTGCACCAATATCCTAAATCCTCAGCCGTATAGAAGATCTTTATTTAATCTATTTTGATTTAATTTTTGCTCTGTTTTTGGTTATTTGCCATGTGTGTTTAACAAATAGAGTCACTCATTTCTTTATTACTGTTTTGGATGCGACAGGCAGTTGATGTTCTGTTCAGGCAATGGGTGTCACTTGCCTATTTGTCAACCGATTATTTTGAAAGCCGATGCATATTGCTAGCAAAAATAAGTCTAACAAATTTCATTACGATATTTTCAATATTGCGGGAGAAAATCAGGTCAGGGGGCGTGACAAAAATTGAAATAAACTTGATCTGTATACACACTATACGAGTCTCCATACCAACTTAGGTGATCCTAGCTCTTATAATCTCCGTAATCTAGCTGTTCATACGGACGGACAGACGGACATGGCTAGATCGACTCGCCTGTTAATACTGATCAAGAATATATATGCTTCCTAGGGTCGGAAACACTTCCTTCTGCCTGTTACACACGTTTTTGCGACTTTAATACCCTCTTTTTCGCTATGGGTACAGGGTACAAAAAGAGTGCAAAATTTAAAACACCACATCACCAATAAAAGAAAATAAATTCCCAAGTAAACATGCATAGACATATTAATATATATATACATATACACATTCGTGCGTAGCTGATCACCACGTCAAAAATGCACATACGCGGCATACAAAAAAAGTAATGAAAACAAGTCTCCTCACCGACTTGGATATACTCTGTACCAATGCGCCCTTTATTTACTCTTTGTTATGTTTGTTTGATGACAAGCCCTCTTAGCTGTTAGCTCTCTTTCGCATGCGAAGCCCAAACACAAACCAATCGTATGCCATCTCATTCACCCACCCGGCTGCCGCCCCCTTGACATTGAAATTTGGCAAGCCGATACATATTAAGAGCAAAAATATGTGTACCAAATTTCATTACGATATTTTAAATATTGCGGGAGAAATTCATTTATTTCCAAATTTCAGGGGCGGGAGGGGCGTGAAAAAAATTTGAAATTAAGTTGATCTGCGCCTACACTATACGTGTATAATGACATAATCCATATTCAATACTTAACAGTAAACTAAGTAGGGAAATATCGATCACGCCACTAATGGACTCACAAATGTAGCCTACAAATATTACTAATGTACTTGAATTTTAAGTTTTCATTCAAAGAACAAAATCCTCACATTTTACTTAAATACATAAATAATTTTTTCCCCTTTGTATAATTTGGGGTTGTGAAACTTTTCCTTTCTAATCCATAGGAGGTCGGTATGAATTGCAAATAATTTTGGCTTTGACGAAGTTTGTTTATTCTGGCAATCGCCGACTAATTAATCGTTTTTCTGGGTATCATTACGGTAACGTCATACATATGTACATAAAAAAAAAATTATATTACGTCATGCTTTTATTAAAGGTGATAAATAGAAAACAACTTAATAAATAAAGAAAATAAAACAAATAGGAAATAAAGAAAGATGCAAGATAAAGAAATATTGTTGAAAAGATTTAACATTATTTTATAAAATATATAAAACCAATGCCATGTCAATGCAGTTGTGAATGCCAAACGTATCGGACGTGTTGCGGATGGTTTCAAGTGCGTTAATATTATATGTATGTATAACGGTGATCGGAGTAACAAACGAAAACAAAGTGAAGAACATCAAAATCAACCAACTGTATTATCTGCCGACTATTAGCAGATTTCACAGTTACTCATCTCTGCCAATCAAATAAGATTCATAAACTGTTGCACCCTTTTGGGGGCAATTTTCCTAAAAAGTGTTGCATACTTGCGGGCTGCAAGAGTTAAGCAAAAGTGACACATACTTGTCTGCGGCTCCGGCGCAACAGGCACTAATATGTCCAAGCCAAAATGGTCAATAAAGCCAACAACTGATCTAGCTCCTACAGCTAAACAGGCCAAGGCAATCAAAAGGTCGACCAAAACCAACAATGAATCTGACGGAAACACTAGTTCCTCCAGGGAGCGGGGGGGGACATCCTACCGGAAGTCCATGACATTAAGAATCTACTAAGGGATGTTGCATCTGTAATCGGCGGCAACAACTTTGATTACAAAGCGGGTAGGGACGAACAAATCAGAGTTAACCTACAGGACAAGGAGAGCTTTTCAACATTGAAAAACTACCTCAATGTAAATGACATTCCATATCAGACATTCCAACCAAAAGATGAGCGCGCATACAGAGTAGTAGTCAAAGGTCTACACCATACCACCAATTCCCATGGATAATAAAGAAGCCCTGGCTGCCCACGGGCACAACGTTAGAGGCCAAGACATTAAAAACGCAATCAGCCGCAGCACGAAGAAACCACTGGCCATGTTCTTTGTCAATCTAGAGCCGGCAAGCAACAACAAGGACGTTTTTGGAATCAAACGCCTTTGCAGATGCGTAGTCACCATCGAGCCGCCGCGTAAATCCACTGACGAACTCCAGTGTTATAGATGCCAAGGTTTTTGACATACACAAAAGAACTGTAACCTGCAGTTCATCTGTGTGCAGTGCGGTGGCACTCACAATTACTCAGACTGCCGCAAACCAAGGGCCGACCCTCCCCGCTGTGCCTACTGCAAGGGCAACCATACCGCCTTTTACAAAGGCTGTAAAGTATATCTAAAGGCAAAGGAGTAGCACCTGCCCAAGACAAGGTCAATCCCACCAATCATACCATCTGCCTACTGGCAAACCTTCGCGAGCAAGCCAGACATCACTTTCGCCAATATCTTAAAGAGCAATCAGCCACCTCCTCAGCAGGCAGAAGCCCCTCCTGCCAATCCGCCTCAAACGAACCAAAGACTGGATTGTCTAGAAGCACTAATGGAGAAGATGATGGACCAATTTGCTGCCATGACTCAACTCCTAACGTCAATCATGGCCCAAAAATGCAAGTAAATCTCCATATCGTCTTATGGAATGCGTACGGCCTGTGTAGGAGCAGACCAGAAGCTGAACACTTCATAAAAACCCAACATGTTGACATCCTTCTTATATCGGAAACACACTTCACGGAACGGTCATACTTTAATATCAACGGGTACGACGTCATCTTCACCAACCATCCCAATGGTACAGCCCGAGGAGGCGCAGCCATCATCATCAAGACCAACATTAACTACATCGAGCTACCAGAATTTCAAGAGCCATGGGATCAGTGCTCCAGGATCAGAGTCATCAGCCTGACAGGAGATATAACGTTCGCCGCTGTCTACTGCCCACCTAGGCATATTGTAAGTGACTTAATGTTCCACAGCCTACTGGACAGTCTAGGTACTCGCTTTATAGCTGGAGGAGACTACAATGCCAAACATATCTGCTGGGGATCACGAATCACCAGTCCCAAAGGAAGAGCGCTATATAGATGCATCACCGACAACGGCATGTCCTACCAATCATCTGGGGAGCCCACTTACTGGCCCACTGATCCCCCAACCAAATTTCTGACGTCTTAAACATCTTAGTCTCAAAAGGAATTCCAAGCCACAAAATTGCCACCAGTAATGTGCTTGAACTATGCTCTGACCACTGTGCTGTTAGGCTTCTCCTTAACCTACCAGCCAGTACCAAATCGAAAAGAAGCAGGCTGATTAAAAGCACCAACATCGAGCGCTACCAGTACTGGTTGGAAAATCATCTGGACTTGACGACCACCGGTGAAGACCTGGATAATGCTGTCGAACACCTCAATGCGAGTATCCACCAGGCTGTCGCCTATGCCACACTTCCCACTAGGAGCTCCACGAACAACAGCGTCCCTCACAGAGATAACCATCTTTGGTCACCCGATGTAGCCGCATTGGTAGCTGAGAAGAGACGTCTCCGTCGCAAGTGGCACAACTCAAGGAGCCCAATAGACAAGACCCTGTTCAATAGAGCTGCAAAAACTTTCGAAGAGCTACTGAACTGTCTTCGTGGGAAGTCACTTGAATCTTTTCTAGAGAACATCGAGCCAGGAGACCCCCAACACAACCTATGGAGGCTGACCAAAGGCATCAAAAAGCCTGTCATAAGAAAGGAGCCCATTAAAGACGACAATGGATCCTGGTGCCGTTCTAACAATGAAAAGGTCGCAGCTTTTGCAAACCATCTTTACGAAACTTTCACCCCCTTCAATAGATGCTCCCAACAGAAGGCCCAAGAGACGGAAGAGTTTTTGTACGTGACCTACCAAATGGCCCTCCCCATCCAAGAGGTTGAAACAGACGAGCTAGTTTCAGAAATCGCCAAATCCGGGCAAGTCGCCTGGATACGACGGAATCGATGCGCCAGCCATCAAAGCCCTGCCTCCGAGTGGTATACAGCTGCTCCTCAAAATTACAAATAAAAGCTTTCTATTAGGACATTTCCCCACCCAGTGGAAATGCGCCGAAACCATCCTAATACAAAAACCTGGGAAACCTGCAGCCAATCTTGCCTCATATCGTCCGATAAGCTTATTGGAGGTTCTCTCCAAAGTAATCGAAAGATTATTTCTGCGTAGAGTCCGACCAATAATGGAGGAGGCCGGTTTGATCCCTGATCACCAATTTGGCCTCAGAGAATGCCATGGCACACCCGAATAATGCCATAGGATCTCGTAGAGAATTCTGGAGGCTTTTGAGGAGAAAAAATATTGTACTGGAGTATATCTAGGTGTGAAACAAGCATTCGACAAGGTCTGGCACACCGGCCTACTAAGCAAAATCAAATATGTCCTTCCTGCCCCATTCTACATGCTGCTAAAATCATATCTAGAAAACAGAAGCTTCTATGTGAGATGCGGTGATGAAAACTCTGTCATCAAAGACGTCAGAACCGGAGTCCCCCAGGCAAGCGTTCTAGGTCCAGTGCTCTACACCCTCTACACAGCTGACATACCGACTCTCAACGATCCCAAACTCTTAACTGCAACATCACAGATGACACTGCCTTCATGGAAACCAACGAAGTACCACAGGAGGCTAGTAACCTTCTACAAATGCAGCTAGACATCACAAGCTTTTGGCTCAAAAGATGGAACATGGCGCTCAACCCAGACAAATGCATTCAAACAACATTTACATTGAGGAGAGGCTACTGTCCAACTATCCTACTCGACGGAACCCCCATCCCCATCTATGACTCAGCCAAATATCTGGGCCTGACAGCTTGACGCAAGGCTGAAAAGTACCTGTGGCTCATCGGGAGAAGGTCTACCCTTCGGCTAAACATAAAGCTTCTAATCTACAAAGTGATAATGAAGCCAATGTGGACATATGAAATACCAATCTGGGGCACCGCCAGCCGATCCAACCGTGACCTAATTCAAAAATTCCAAAGCAAGGCGCTAAGGATCATCTCAAATGCTCACTTCCTAGCGACAAACAGGGAAATACATACTAAACTGGATATCCCATGGGTCGACGATGAGATTGCCAGACTGACCGCAGCGTATCTGGAGCGCCTCGACAGGCATGTGAACCCGTACGCCATCAATATGCTGGACAACAGCACCACCACCAGGCGCCTAAGAAGTCCCCACACGCTGAACCTGCCTCTTCATCGAGAATAATATTTCTTTTTGAATTGCATTCCCTCTCTCTTCTTCCTTCCCCCCCCCCCCCCCCCCCCCTCCACCCATCCGAATACTGTTTCAAAAAAAACTTGCTGATTGTCCCCGGACAGATTGCAAATTCGCCACAACGCAAAAAAAAAAGAAAAAAAACCAATGCCATGTACCATTTGTAAGCTGAATACAAGAATCAAAAAATACACGGATGATGTTAATTAAAACAAAGAGATATATACCTAACTGTGCTAACTGTAATTTAAGGTTATTCACTTTTAAGTTGAAGCATATTTAAAATGCAGCTTGAAAATAACTAACAACTATTACGCTTTTACTAATATATATGATTGAAGTTTTATTTGTATAAATTGCGAGCCCATGATATGAACTAGCTTTCTACACTGGGCGCTGGGTATTTCACTCAGCAGCAAAAAAAAACAATTTTCGAGCTTATAAATTTTGTTTTTTAACAGAAATAAGAAAAAATTCGGAACTTTTACATCAAAGAATTTTTACTTCTCACTTGGTTTGGTGACGATTTAAGTCAATAAAAAGGCAATACTGCTGATGTGCTCAACAATGTCAAAATTGTAGTCGACTACACAGATGACATTCAATTACTGTGGATCCTGTTACACATACTTACAGTTGTAACAAAAAATTGTTTTTATATATATTTGGTAACATGGCTGAAATAAAATAAATCAAATGTACGCCGATAATCCAAGTGTGCGCCGACAACATAAAGTGTTGATATCAGTACATGAACTGGAGATTGAATATATTGGAACATAAAACTTAGTCATGAGTCCACTCATTCGTTACTCGTTAATAGAGAAATAAAGATTCTTATCAACCTTACTTTATGTAAAGGTAAAAATTGTTAGTGAAGAACATCCCACATTTGGGGCACCCATTATAGTTTTAGTATGCTTTCACAGAAAAATACATTTCGAAAATTTCATTTAAATTTTTTCATAAAATAAACTTATAGAATATGGTGCTATTACGCGATAAATAGATGCGTTTCGTTATACGCTTAAGAAATCCTCTAAATGCATTTATACAAATGCAGTTATAACCAGAAAGCCGTGCTAACCTTGGCTATGCCGAATAATGCTATCCACACCTAAATAAAATCACCACAAGTATTTTATTCAGACGAAGTAAATATTAGAAAACAACAGGTACTAATGGACAAGGGTACTATAATAATTAGCAAAAACCAAGAATTACATAAAGCTAAACTTACAGTAAAAGCCAAAAAAACAATATTACAGCGGCCTACGGGCAAGTACGCAATTCATTTTAACCAACCCCCTAAACGGAACATTGCCCATTGCCAGAATTAGTTTGGGTGAATTTTAATAACTTATAAAACAATAAACCTCATTATAGATGTCGACGAATACAGAAATCGCACAGTCAAAATAGAACAGGCAATCAGAAACTTAAAATCAAATGAAATGTTTAAACCGTCATTAGGGTCTTTAGATAAGAAATTAAAAGAACTTCTGAGAAAGATATCAACCCTCCTGCTCCACAACCGAACGAAACGAGTTAGGTAGTGTGATAAAAGCTATCACAGGAAACATAAACGGGTCCTCAAAACAAATTCACGAACAAATTAGACAAACAAAAGAAAAAGTTGAGTTCTTTTCAAGCTGAGTAAAAATTTAAATTATTTTAACAATGAAGTACTGATCCGTTTAAAGAATATAACAAATCATATAAACAAAGAACAAGCATTGATCAATGATTTCCAAAGCATGTCACAAAATGGCATTTCAAAAAACAGGAAAAGAAAGATTATCAAAAGTTTGATATCAATAAGATAAACTGTAACAAAGATGTGTTATCAGAGCACTTTAAAAATATTGCAGAAAGTTTTATCTTTGCGGATAAATAATTCCAAAATTCGTTATTAGGAAAATTTAATATATGAAAAGAATCTTTCAGAAACAGAAGTCAACTTCTAGGTCTTGTTTTATTTTATGACACATTTTTAGTTTTCTAATTTTTAGCCTCAAAATCTTCATTTTTGAAGAAACACATTATAACCTTGAAAGAATCGTACCTATATTCTAATTCATTACTCAAAATAACAAAACCATACTATATTTAAGAAATAAATGTATTAAGAAAGATGATAAAATATTCTGCGAACAAATTAATAACATCGAACCGAACAATGACTGCTTTAAAGATATAGTTAATGGCAACACACCTAATACAAACAAGAAATTCGACTAGCATTTTCGAGCCCGAAAGTAGGTGGATCTTTGCTTTCAATACCTCTCAAACCCTCTTCAAGTGGAAACTCTACCACTATTTCGGAAACTCAAATAATTATGTATGTTTATTGTCTTATAATCATGAATAGTACCCAATACAATAACACAAAACCTGGATATCCTACTTCTCCCCATCCAGAGGATCATTCAAAATAGAACAATTGAGTTACTTAGCTGATAAAAAAATCTCCCCTAGATGCGATCCAGACGAACAATCAACTTCTACATAACAGCCAAAAAGTAAAACAACGTATGGTCACCTTATATACGGTTTTGGGATGGCAACTAGTAGTCATCCTTCTAGTCTTGAAGCTACGCAAAAAAAAACATTTCTTACTAACCACAACTACACTTGCCGTCACCTGCCTTCACTCCAGGCACTCCACCGTTATTCCAGTCGCTCCAGTTTGGGGAGGAAGGAGTTACTACATCATACCCCTAACCCCCTCCAAAACCACTCGGTCGTTGCCCTTTGTGAATGAACAATTCAATTATTGAGCAAGTAATCCTAAGAATCTGCATTCGACCGTTCTGCATAGCTAAGACATCCGACTGCAGCCTCAACACAAAAACTGCGAAAGTTGGTATTGGCAAATGCATAAGCTCGTACCGTAAGGAGGCTTTACAATTTGCGATCATGGACCTGGTGGGCGTCCATGCCTCCTAATTCGAAACCCTCCCTACATATGAACAATCCTGGGGAGAAAGTTGTGGTTGTCTTCTAAACAAATCTGTTTCTCCCTTCATTATTCTTTGAGCATTTTAAAAATTATTTATTAAACCTAATCCGTTTTCAATAATTCATACTAATTATGACTCAAGAAAATAAAATAAAAAAAAAAATCCAAAGGCCTAAAGAAGTTGAAAGCTTGCTAAATGTATAATTCCTTGAGATTCAAATTAGATAAACGAATAATACCCAACAGCAAAATAAATATATAAAATAAATTACAAAATGAATATGTATATATCTTTCGCAATAGAAACTATCGCTATATCATCAGCGAAGCCTATGAGTCTTGTATTCTGCGGCATCTCAAGCATCAGTACTGCGTCGTACATGGTATTCCATAATGTTGGCCCAAGAACGGATCCTTGTGGCGGCGTTGTCCACCTGCGGTGTCGTACAGCAGGATGCGATTCTCGAAGTAACTGCATATGCGGCTGACGAGGTACTCTGTACATCTGTACTTGCTTCTGCCAAAAATATGACTAAAGACCTATATATGGACACCAAAGCCCCAAAGCTGGAACTTTTTCATTAGTTCCAAATGGAGTATGGCGTGATCGGTATTATCCGACTTCCTTAATTAAATGAGTTACATCTAGTGCAGGCGCGATCGGCTCATTCAAGCTCACAGTCTAACTCAAAGCATGAGCTTCACTGCTTGTGCCCATGCGCTGCTTGACCATTGTGTCGCGCGTCTTTAAAAAGAATAACCTTTTTCTGTAAGCTTTCAAATGTAAACGTAGCCGAACATTACAGGGCAGGTAATGCCAATGCTACCAAAAGGGGTCACTATCTAACAAGGCAGGTTATAAACGAGACTGCAAATCTTTTAATTCGTATAGTTCCAGTACCTTTCTCGTTAGAAATTTCGTAATAATTTGGACTAAACTATTTCTGAACAATGAATTTCAGATCTAGTTTTCAGCTAAAACGTTTGCTTGCGTTGCTTTGGGAAAAATTCCGAGCGTAACCCTTGTAGTTGACTTTAAGCAAATTGTTTTTTTTTTAATATTACTATTTTTAGCAAATTGTTTTTTCGAGCATTCTGATCATACATTTTATGGTTATTTTCTTTCGCTTTTTCCCTAGTGTTCATTTGGCCAAACGAATGCTCGATTTTTTTGTGCCGTTTATCCCATAAAGATTTAAGTCACAACCTGTATGGTCTTGGCCAATGTATGCTCGTATCATTGCTAACACGCTTTGATTTAATCTCTCACTAGCATTAACTTGGGGTGAATAGATTTCTGTGCAAATATGCTGAATAGAAAATTTGTTCAAGAATGCTTGAAAATAACCAGAACGAAACTGGGAACCGTTCGCCGTCAATACGGATTCTGGCACTCCAAACGTATAAAAGTATTGGGATTTCAAGTAATCACAGATTTTTGGTGAAGAAAACCGTTTAAGGGACACAAGAAAATAAATTTTGTTTGGTGGTCAACAATTATCAGAAGAACTATATGGCCGCCTTCTGCTTTGGGATATTGACCTAGCAAGTTCATGTGCAACTTTTGAAACGGACTATCCGTTACCATGGTGGTTTTTAAACGACATTAATTTTGCTCATGCGAAGAACTAAGTGCGTCACGTGTTTGTTTTAGAACATCCGGAATGAACCCAAAGTTTCCAATCTTCCTGCGAGCTATCTGAGGATTCTGGTTCAGTTCTCTTACATATGTACCCATCCTCCATCTTGAGATCAGGCAATTTACTTTGATTCTCTTTTATGCCTAGATAATGTGACTGCAACTACATTTTAAGTACCCCTCCAATGCTCTATTTTGAAAATAAGTTCCTGTAATTGAATTAACCAACGAGCTAATCTTCCTGACAAATCCTTTTGGTTTGTTAGCCACTGCAGAAATAACATTTTTTAATGCTTTTTATTATAGCTAAGCACTATTATTTGAATAATTTGGGCTTTAGTAAGTTTTACGGACATAAAGGCGAATATACGCCAAATGGTTTCATTACAGTTCACATAACGACCAACTTGATAGCGTGAAATTTCATCGTTGGTATTTGAGGATTGCAATCCAAAAACCGCCATATCACTGCCTTTCGTGACATATTTGCAAATATATTTTATGGACTTAACTGAATTGCAGTATTCAACAATGTGTCTTGAACGTTTTAGAAATAAGTGGCGAATATGGAACAATCCATCTTCTCCTTGCCAAAACATCAGTGGGTATTGCAATGCGTCATATGATCGATGAGTTTCATATATTTGTTGCAGTTGCCCAGTATCGCGACGTGTAAGCACAATATCGCATTTTTCCAATTGTTCACCAACAACCAGGATGGCAACTTCGTCTATTAATGGAGCATTAAAAAGCACTCTTAAACAAACTGACCAACGCATGATGTTCATGAAGCAGACACTGCAAGTCTTGAATAATTGCTCGCTTCATTCCTGCATTGATCCCTAGGCGTCGATCAAGTTGTTCTGCCATGTTGCCCATGAAATATATTTGTAAAAATTTATTCTGTGTATCTTCCAAAGGTAGTAATGATCCAATTCGATGGTGAATCTGTCCTTGTATCTACAAAAGATAAAGTAAGTTATTCTTTAACTACATTCTATGTAAGTACAACAATAAATACCTTAAATGTCGGATGAAATCCTCCGTCTTCGATAATGTCTGCCCCAAATGATGTCATTTGGAAACAACTATTGTATTTTCGAGTATTTGCAAGAAAGTGGCGTGATTCTTGTGTTTCGCCACAAAGCAGTGAATACAATGGCTCATGTGGCGGAGTCAACAATGGCAATTTCACTTTACCATTAAGGCAGCATAATCCAGGCGTTTTCTCCGGAAAACTTTAATGCACCACAATACTCGCAAACAACGTCCATTTGCCCAATGCAAACGCTAGGATGCAAGCTGTAATCATTGCTGCAATCGTATCGAAACGCTGCTCGATTCAAATCAGCTAAATATCTTGTTCTGCGTCGCAAATTATCTATTTGTTGCCCTCTGTTGTTCGCTCGACGATTCTGCATTGCCAACCGAGCTGTTTCACGGGCTGCTTCACTTTGCTCTCGTGATTGAGAAGCACGAAGTCGAGCCATACTATCGCGGCGGTGTTCACGTGCGCTTTCATTTGCAGTATTTTGTATTCTTCTTGCATTACGGCTTTGTCGGGAAAGATTCGATCGTCTTGGTCGCGGTATTATTAATTAAACTTCACTTCAATCCAATAGAAACAGTTTTAATATTGATTTCTTACAAATATCAAATTGTCATCGCCAGACAGTAAAATCATTGCTCATTGCTGAGTGTTTTGCAAGATTACACGTTGGTTCTTCAATAGTTTGAAGATATGAGATAAAAAGTATCCTACGTCCATCTCCTGGATCTAAGCTACCTCCCTACCAATTTTCAGCCAAATCTGTTCTGCCGTTCTTGAGTTATAAGTGGTTAACTAACATATATATATTTATATGTTATATATATTTATATATATTATATATATTTATATATATAAGATAATAATAATAATATATATAAGATAACTAGAGACCCGGCGAAGTTTGTTCCGTCTTAATAATGACAATAAATAAGCAGATTGCGTTTTTCTTTTTTTTTTGGAAAAAATACAAAAAAAAATTAAATAACTACATTAATCATTCAATATTATTTCTGTATTTAGTACATAGGTTGCCTTTCACTTAAGTACCTTGTGATACACATTTTTTGTTTCATTACCAGGCGCAAAAACAAACAACGCAGATGGTCTTCCAACGCGTGAACATGCCACGTATAATTGACCATGGGAAAACATGAATGTTCTAGATTTAAACCACAAACTTTTAAGGATTGGCCTTGTGATTTGTTGATGGTCATGGCAAATGCAAGACGTATCGGAAATTGAAGTCTTTTAAATTCAAACGGCATATCGGTTGGGATCATCGAGGTCCTCGGAATGAGAACTTCCTCACCTTTGAATTTTCCTATCATTATCGTAGCGTAAATTACATTGTTTATCAATTTACTAACCACCAAACGCGTACCGTTGCACAGTTTTGGTTGGTTTAGGTTTCGAAACATGATTTCTACGGAGCCAACCTTTAGGCGCAAATTGTGCGGTGGTAAGCCAGGCACGTCCAAAGAGTTTAAAAGTTCAATTGGATAGTTGGTGGCTTCATCTTCGTTTGTGACGCAGTCAATAGATTTGAATGAATGCATTGTTCCAATGATCTTATTTTGAATTATGTAGTTCAGGTCATCTAAATCTTTATTCTTAGCCGCTAAAATTGCTCGCTCACTCAACCATTTATTTTTTTTGTAGTTAGAAATAATATTTTGAAATACATTGTTGATAAGATCGTCTTTTGATGAGACAATATTACAGAAATTATTTGGAAATGATATTAATCCGCTCGATTCATCGACAAGTACTTGACCATTACCGATAGTCAGCAATTGCTCCGAGAAATCTTTAGCAAATGTATCATTAAGCAATGTAACTCTTATGTTTGTTGTCAGCTGCAGTTTCTTCACATAGCGCCATAGATTTGGCAATTTGAGGCAAGCGTTTATTTCAATATTTGGCGGAAATCGCCAGACAGTAAAATCATTGCTCCTCCAAAACATCTCGAGTCATTGCGTAAATCTTTTAATGTTCGGTTATGCGCCATTGTGCATTCGTCCCAGATGATGATTTTCGATGCCGCTAAAACTTTGGCCATTGCTGAGTGTATTGCAATATTACACATTGGTTCTTCAAGAGTTTGAAGATTTAATGGTAATTTGAATGCTGAATGAGCCGTACGGCATCCTTCTAACAATGTGGCTGCTATTCCAGAAGAAGCAACTGCAACCGCTATGTTGGATCTCGCCCGCACAGTTGCTAAAACTAATGACATAAGGAATGTGTTGCCAGTTCCACCAGGGGCATCTAGGAAATATAAACCACCATTTTCATCAGCGATTGCCTTCATTAAAGTATCATAAACTTCCTTTTGTTGGTAATTCAACAGGGGTACATTCCTTTGAACTACTAAATCTAATTCCTGGTGATCATATTCACGTTCCCGTTCCAATTCTCGATTAAATGCGTCATTCATTTCACGATTTGGCGATGGCATTCCTAACCTGATTAATAAATTACCGCACATGAGGTTACACATATCTTCGATCAAGAGTAAAGCACGATTATGTATCTCCTCATTCATCTCAATATCGTGATTTCTGGAACTGACACGACTTTGATGTAAAATATCCTCTGACATACTATCCTTGTATTGGTCCACAGGTTACATGGGTTTGATGGAAAACATGTCGAAATTATTATAGCGAATAATGTGCGTATCTGACTTGGAGATGCAGAGATAATGGCTTCAGCGATTGTCGTATCCCAATGGGTATCGTTTTCTAATAGGTTCAATTCTTCACATGCAGCACGATATGTTGGGAATATTACACCATTAACAGTTCGAAGTGTCTGAAATGAAGTTGGCCCACGCACATTTACCAGCAACAACCGCAAACAGAAACATTCATCATTCTTTGGATGAACTGTATACATACGACCAAGAGCATCAGTAGAACGCACATCTGGATACCCAGGAACCGCATCACCTTGCTTCCGTCTTTGAAAATTCTTGGATGAAGCATTCCAAGTATAATAACGTGGCATCTCCGAGTAAAGCAAAGTTCGTGCAAACTGATCGCTTTGGCAGATTGCAAAAAAAACTGGTCAATGTAATTGCTGGAGGTGTTTCAGCACGTTGCGTAGCATTCGAAGCCGTGAAATATACTCGTTGACCATTCTCAAGATGCACCGCCAAATGTATAACAGTAGGATGACGTTCGTGAATCGGAAATGCGAATATACGCCAAATCGCTTCATTACAGTTCACATAACGACCAACTTGATAGCGTGAAATTTCATCGTTGGTATTTGAGGATTGCAATCCAAAAACCGCCATATCACTGCCTTTCGTGACATATTTGCAAATATATTTTATGGACTTAACTGAATTGCAGTATTTAACGTTGCAATGTGTCTTGAACGTTTTAGAAATAAGTGGCGAATATGGAACAATCCATGTTCTCCTTGCCAAAATATTAGTGGGTATTGCAATGCTTTCAGATATTTGTTGCAGTTGCCCAGTATCGCGACGTGTAAGCACAATATCGCGATTTTCCAATTGTTCACCAACAATCAGGATGGCAACTTCGTCTACTGTTGGAGCATTCCAGATGGTCGTTTATCTGCTTTGATAAAAACTTTATAGTCATCATTTGGTATGCGCTCTAAAGCACTCTTTAACAACCTGACCAACGCATGATGTTCATGAAGCAGACACTGCAAGTCTTGAATAATTGCTCGCTTCATTCCTGCATTGATCCCCAGGCGTCGATCAAGTTGTTCTTCCATGTTGCCTATGAAATATATTTGTAAAAATATATTCTGTGTATCTTCGAAAGGTAGTAATGATCCAATTCGATGGTGAATTTATCCTTGTATCTACAAAAGATAAAGTAAGTTATTCTTTAACTACATTCTATGTAAGTACAAAAATAAATACCTTAAATGTCGGATTAAATCCTCCGTCTTTGATAATGTCTGCCCCAAATGATGTCATTTGGAAACAACTATTGTATTTTCGAGTATTTGCAAGAAAGTGGCGTGATTCTTGTGTTTCGCCACAAAGCAATGAATACAATGGCTCATGTGGCGGAGTCAACACTGGCAATTTCACTTTACCATTAAGGCAGCATAATCCAGGCGTTTCTCCGGAAAACTTTAATGCACCACACACGATTCAAATCAGCTAAATATCTTGTTCTGCGTCGCAAATTATCTATTTGTTGCCTTCTGTTATTCGCTCGACGATTCTGGATTGCCAACCGAGCTGTTTCACGGGCTGCTTCACTTTGCTCTCGTGATTGAGAAGCACGAAGTCGAGCCATACTATCGCGGCGCTGTTCACGTGTGCTTTCATTTGCAGTATTTTGTATTCTTCTTGCAGTTCGGCTTTGTCGGGAAAGATTCGATCGTCTTGGTCGCGGCATTATTATTTAAAGTTCACTTCACTTCAATCCAATAGAAATAGTTTTAATATTGATTTCTTACAAATATCAAATTGTCATCGCCAGACAGTAAAATCATTGCTCATTGCTGAGTGTTTTGCAATATTACACGTTGGTTCTTCAATAATTTGAAGATTAAGATGTCGAACGGGATAAAAAGTATCCTATGTCCATCTCCTGGCTCTAAGCTACCTCCCTACCCCTAACACGACTTTGTTTTATATACACTGCGCGTCATCAGGTTAGCGCCCCCCCTCTCTCTACATGTTGTTTCTTATTTTTACTTTCCTATTCCACTGTTTTTCGTTAAATTTTTTTGTTGTTGTTGTTACAATACTCATTTATGATCTTTATGACAAGAAAGAGGGCTTATTAGAAGAACCGTTATATATTTTTTCATCATCAGATTAGCGCCCCCAAATGTAATTTTAGTTATCTCACTTAATTTGGCAATTGCAGTCACCAAATTTTTTGTGAACCTTAAAGTAATCAATATCTTTCGAAAAAAGTACACTATGGGTAAAGGAACAGTTTTATCATTGGTTGAAAAATCAAAGATTGAGGCATACTTTGAATCTGGACTATCCTACTATAAAATTGCTGAAAAGACGGGAAGACACAGAAAAACAATTGCCAATTATCTTAAAAATAAGGAAAGCTATGGAAAAAACTACAAAGGCGGCAATAATCAAGTGATTACACAAGCAGATGGAAGAGCAATACTTCGAGAAGCTTCCAATTCGTACGAATCGACCACCAACATCAAGGAAAAAACTGGTGTTAAGGCAAGCTTATCAACTGTCCAACGAGTAATAAGGAAAGCTAAAGCCTAAAGAGACTGAAATTAAAAAAAAAAAAAAAAAACACCACTCAATATGATGAGAGAAGAAATGCGCCTAAATTTTGCACAAGTGCACATGACGTGGTCTACCCAATGGCGATATGTTGTCTTTTCAGATAAAAAAAAAATTTAATTTGGAAAGACCTGATGGCTACAATTATTATTTCCATGACCTACGTAAAGAAGAACATCACTTGGACCGGTTGCACAGCCGGGTGGGGGGGTTATGATGTGGGGAGCAATATCGTACTACGGCACTTGCGAGCTTCAATTTTTGACATCGCGCATGAACGCACAGGACTACAACACCGTGTTGAAAACGGCTTTTCCGCATTTCCAAAACGTTTTTCAAAACCTACAGTGGACTTTCCAGCATGATAATGCGCCAATTCACACCGCCCGATCCGTGAAGTCATGGATTCAGGGCCAAAAAGTAGATCTCATGGAGTGGCCACCATATTCACCTGACCTTAACATCATTAAAAACGTCTGGGGATGGTTGGTCAGGAAAGTGTATGAGTCCGGAAAGCAGTATACTACAATGACAGAGTTGATCGAAGGTATTAAAGACGCTTGGTCAACCATATCATTGAATTATATCGAATAACTGTATAATTCAATTCCCAATCGAATTTTTGAAGTAATTTCAAACAAAGGCGGGACTACGCACTACTAATATTACTTAAAAATTATAGAAATTTTATGTACAGGTGTCATAAACTAATATTATTGGTCATCAACTTAATTAAATTAAATTTATCTCGGCGGGCGCTAACCTGATGACCAAATTTTTGTTACATTTTTTTTGTACCCTTCTCAAAAACATTCATTAAAAAAATTCCTTAATGCTACTATTGCAATTGTTGTTTTATTTTAAGAAAAAATGATTGTAGCACAATAGAAAAAAATCTTAAAGCTGGAGCTCTGACGGTTTCGATTTAATTGAACATTGTCAGTGAGCTTAAAGACGGGCGCTAACCTGATGACGCGCAGTGTATATAGATTTCCTTATATTAATAAGTCGTTGTTTACGCAATTTTGATTAAGTTTAGTTTTTGGTTAATTCCATGTTACAATTATATTATACGTTTTAGTGTATTTACAAGTGGTTGGGATTTGGTTTTAAATGCCTATTATACATTCATTAGTCTCTATTTGTTTTGTATTTTTATTGATCAAGGTATTGTTGTCAAAATAGTATTTATCGTATTAATTTTCTTTTATAATATTTTTATTTTCATCTGGATAAGGAAGTATCTTTAAGATAGGGGTTTTTATTATTTCTTGAGCAATGTTTGAAATGATAAATATCTCGTTTGAGCTTGGCTTAAGCCGGATGAATGTTTTTGTATTCAATAGTTTTTCCGAATTGACATGACTTAAGCAATTGTGTTTTAAAGGTTTGGGTTGAAAATTCCTGGTCTAGTGAGCTGTATGCCCATTTCTATGTCTTCAATGTATTCTAAGAAATGCTCAAAATGAAAGATTAGAACTTCTAGTTTTACTGATTTTTCTCTTTCTTCTGTCAGCTTGTTCAGTACTTCTAAACCTTTATTTACGGTATTTAGTTCGTTTGTTTGTACGCTATTGCTTTCAAGATTATTTTTTTTTTCTTCTAATTCGTCCTTATCATCCTGATCAAGAGTACCAAAAAGATGTTTGTATATTGAACCAATAGTATATTGAAACAATAGTCCTCGTTTGTTACGTTTTACATTTTGTATTCCATTAATTTTCCTATTTAGTTTTTCCATTAATTATTGAATATGGATTATGTCTTTAAATTCCTATGCTTGTTGCATTAAATTGTTATATGTAATGTCCATAAGCGTTAAATTTACTTTTAAATAATGATATTCGAAGTTTGTCGGCAAGTCCATGGTTCCTGTCTTAAATATTAAGTAACCGTTCAGTGTTTCTACTGGGTTTATGTCGTTGGATTGGCTGCATGTTGATTTTAATGTTAAGAATAGCATAATCCTGAGTTGTCGACCTGTAATTAATCAATTATCGTATTTGCTTTTATTAACTCTCTTTTTCTTTTTGAATTTTGATTTGTAATATGTGACCTTCTGTCCTCTATTTCTTTCTTCAAAATTGTTCTCATCTAACTGATTCATTTCTCCTGTCTTTTTGAATGGATTTGTCGTTTTTGATTTTACTAATGGTGTTTGTTTAAATCTAGTATCGATTTCGAAGTCGTGTTTATCTTTATTTAAATTGTTTATTTGGTGTATTTTATTCGTTTAGATATTATAGTCGGGTGATCCTGCATAAATAAAAATGTCCGCTGGTGTGCGGTTAGTTGTTTTATGTCTCGTCTTATGGTTGTATATGTAGAGAATTTTTTCAAAATTGATTAATTTGTCTTCGATGTCATTTTCGCTATTTATAATTATGAGTTTTTCATTTACTGTTTTATGGAGTCTTTCTACGTCGTAAATGCCGTTTTTACTTGGTGTGGTTTCTTACTTCACATTTTCTTCTTGTAGCCAATTTTTTTAGTGCCATACACAGAAATGATGAATCTTTGTCTGATTTTATTCCTTTTGGTTTGCCCATTTCTGTGAATACTTTTATAATTGCTCTCTTGGCTTCTAACCAATCTCTAGACTTTTATTCTACAAGTGTTGCAAACTTGTAGTAAATGTCGATAGATAAAAGGAATTGTAAGTCATTGATCATGTTAAAGCCCAGGACGTATTTATCTCTGATATTAAAAGTTTCTGGTGTTATTTTAAAAGTTTGTCTTGCATTTCTATTTTCTGTCTTTTGGACGTTGCATACTGACCATTCATTAATAATGTTTCGTGTTAAATTGTAAAAATCGGGGACATAATATTTTTCTTTAAACAAATTAATGGTTTTTCGATTTTTAGATGTAATAATTCTTTATGTTGCTTTGGGATTATTTCTTTAAATTGTGCCAACGTTTGTATGTAAATTATTATATCTCTGAGTGCAAAGTCCATAGCCGACTCAGCACATCTGATAAACAAATCTACTTGCGCAACGTCAAGTAGACTCTGGCGCGTCAGCGGAATGCGCATGCGAGGGTAGTACTTATTCTACAAAGTTATAGCGCGAGGGTTACTTGTTAACTACACCCCCACTAAGTTCGTGACCGGCCTCGGTTACATTGTACTTATTGATGGTTTCCTGAAATATTTTTGATGCTTGTCTGCGCTGGTAGAGGTGATAGCTCACGATGATGCAGCTGAGGGCGACGCTCAAGATTATACCGCTGATGAGCCAGTTAGCTTGGGATCCGGATGACTCCAGTTCCTCTTTAAACTCACTGATGACTTGTAAGTTGTGGTCGTTGATCCGATGGAGTTGCGGTAAGCTTAGCACTGGGTTATGGCTTATGATGTTGAGAAGTGGAAACCCTGCTACGGCTGGACTCTTTTTTAACGTCTCACGTTGGTTGATGATTCTTGTCCCGTTGATTAAAGCGGAGCGCTCAAAGGTGATGAGATACGTGCCATTGATGTTGATTTCTGGCCCTTCATCCAAGCTTACTTTCGCCGAGTTTTCATTGATGATGCCTACGCCGGCGTCTACTTCGGTGATGGGTCTCAGGTTGCTGGGTTGAGACCGGCAGTTCGCCGTGCTTCTGGCATGTAGGGCTCGAGCGCACGTTTCGCCTTTTGCTCTCTTACAGACCGCGCCAAAATTGGTTGTAGTACAGTCCGAGGTCGCTAGGATGTCACCGTCACAGTCAGCTACGACGTTATCTTGGAGCTGTAGTATGATGTGGTGATGCGGTACGGGATAGACAGTTATCTTATTAAAGACGGACTTAGTGCTAGGATATGGACTTTTATGGAAGAAGCTTCCATCAGGCTAACTATGGGGACTTCTGGGTGGTGTTCATGAAGTAATAATGATTCCAAGTCATTGTGATTAAAAATTGTGGGATTTACAATGCCTGATTTAGCAAGAGTGATCGTGAGAATTAAATTTTGTATTTCTGTGGTAATCATTCTGTTCCTTGCCAAGAGTGCCTCATACAAATGTGACGAGTCTACGAAGTCGGCTTTTGTAGCCTTTATAATTTCGTTCACTTTAAAAGTTAATTGATTGATTTGTTTTTGTGTTTCAGAGTTTATGACTATTTGCCTGTTATTCTAGTCAATCAGCTTTGATTCGGTTAGTCTAACCCTGCTGAAATCCGATGCAGCTGGCGTTCCTGCAACTACTTTTAATGCTCTGCCTAGGAAGTCTAAGCTCCTAGCCATTCTATGATGTATCTTTACCACGGACAACAAGCTTCTAATATTATCTATATCAACACTTAGAAGCTTTCGCATATGCGACTGCGGAAATAAATCGGAAAATTTTGCGGTTTCATCTACTATGTTGGTCAATTCTGACAGGCTGCTAGAATGCCTAATAAAACTTTGTTGTTCCCAAATAAGTACGTTCCCGTCTAGTATGGGAATGTAATTTGAGCGTGAATAATCGGTGATCCGGGAGTTCGCTACCACTAGCAAGGATAAAAGCGTAAGCGTAAGCCTGTAAAGAGTAAGCATTGCGAAAAGTAAACTATTGTGTCTTAGTGCCTATCCTTAGTTACTATTTGAGGTTGTCTTTATGGACCACCCTCCCTTTAATAAGAACCGTGATTCCCAAGTCTGCCTCTACCTTTTCTTCTGAGCATAACGGAGTTACTTTGTTTCCAAGTCTCTTGTTGTTTTTTAGAAACACGGTTTCGCCTACCTTAAACACTCTGTTCTGTCTGTCTGGATTGCATCTGTCGAGTACGGCTTGTTGTGCCTTTTGAATTCTTTTTTTGACAGATAATCTAACTTCTGTTGAAGTGGCATGTATGATGTCAATCGGTTTTTGGTTTGTAACCGAATGGATTGACTTATTATATTCTACCGTTGCTCTCAATATCAGCTCAATTGTTTCGCTGGCTTTTCTATCTAACCTTAGGCTTCGGGCTGTGTCCGCCAGGGTACTGTGGAACCGCTCTACTTATCCGTTTGAACTGCTGTGAAGCGGTGGTGCATTTAAATTGTCTATATTGTAGCTGTTTTTCAGGAATGATGTGACCATTTCTGAATTGAATGACGCTTCATTGTCACAGTAGAGTGTTTTGATTTCAGGAAAAATGTTTATTAGCTGGATAATGGGTATTTTTACATCTATTGCTGCTCGAGACGGTAGTGGTTGTACAACGGCAAACTTTGAAAACTTGTCAATGCAAGTTAGAAATAGTTTTTTGTCGGTGGCAAAAACGTCGATGTGCAATATTTCGCTTGCGTATGAAGGGATTGGAGTGGCACCCAATTCCTGTTTTTGCGGGTATCTATCGTATTTGGATTTTGTGCAAACAAATTAGCAACGACTTCCTTGGCTAGGTTGGACATCTTGGGAAAATAATAGTCACGAAGGACTTGTTTTGTATTTTCCTGTGCCGCTCTATGCGAGTTATGTAGTTGAAGTTCTCTCTCTCTCTCTCTCTCTCTTCATCTACATTTAACTAGCTCGATCTAGAAATAAAAGCTCAAAAGCTCTACCTCGACTATCAGAAAGCTTTTGAGCTCATTCTTTGGAAAAATGTGAACAAGTGAAGAACTAAAATGAAATAAATAGCTTTATACAATTAAAAAGAACGACAAAAATATTATTTTATTTAATTAAATGTTAACAGACAACTGTTAACAAAACTGGCGCAGTCGACGGACTAACCAAAAACATTAAACTCACTTATGTAAGTGCAGTTTGTGCGAATTCGTGCTTGTATGTAATTTCATACATACCAACCTTGTCCAAAGACACATAACCTGAAAGGCACGGTTTGTCAAAACATACCGGCTTTGACAAAGAGATTCGCAAAAGTGTGTACAGACGAATAAACACCAACTAAGTGTTTTTCCTACATCGGATACTTGCTGCATCCCGTACAAATTCGTGTTTAACCTGGAAATATTTTGCTATGCAGCGTGCCGGCATTTGAAACTATGTCTTCTGTATGTATGTGTGTCTGTGTGTTTAAATCATAAAGTGCACATACACAGACACAAAAATCCTGGAGCAAACAACTTGTTCGATGACAAGTTCTTTAGAACCATTGGTATCGATTGGCGACGGAAACTAATAGAACTATGTAGTTCTGTTAGTATTTTTCTTTGTAAGTTCTAAAAAACTACAGCAGCTACTATTTCTTTGGTAGCGATGGCAAACGAGTTCACCTTATCGTTTGGAGACATCCTTAAGGATACCCACCACATTCACGAGTACAGAGGAGAAAACTCAGGGGCTCTATCATCATTTATTCGTGAAGTGGAGATGATATTTTCACTATTACCTCCCACATCTACTGCAGGAGTTTACGTCTTTTGCCGTGTCATCCTCAACAAAATCCAAGGCGCAGCTCTACATGTTGTAAGAACCATCGAGAATGCCGAGCCGTCGTGCGACGACATCAAGACGACTCTTATTCGGAATTTTGGCGTAAAGGAATCTTTTAATCAACTTTACCAAGAAGCGTTCATGCTAAGTAACAAAAACGATATTACAGAATATTTAAAATCTTTAAGAAATATAATGTGTGAAATTAATGAAAAATATGAATATGAAGCATTCTGAGTTTAGTCCCAAAAGTGTTGAAGAAGCTATGTTAAGAACATTCTTGAAAAATATCGATGTAAATTTAGCTTCAGTCATAATTAATAGAAATGTTAAAAATTTAAGAGAAGCTTTCAATTTATTAGAAACTGAAGGTCTTGTTAGAACTTAAAATATTAAACAAAAATTTTCACAATGTAACGAAAAATCGAACAAAACGGAAAATCAAAACTATCAATATCAAAATAATAATACAAATAATCAAAGAGACCGATCTCACAAATCAAATTATAATAACCAAGGTCAAAATGCTAAACATAATAACAATTACCAAAATGTAAAATCTAATTCAGGAAACTTTCGATCAGGAACACAAAATTTAAATTCAAATCAAAACTATACAAGCCAACAAAAACTACACAAGCCAACAAAAACTATACAAGCCAACAAAGCCATGTTTCAAAAATGAGCATTGATCATGTCCAAGCAGATAAAGCTGATTGTAGTCAATTCAATAATGATAATCAAAACCAGAACATTACTTCTGAATCAATGTCTGAGCCAAAGAATTGTTCTTGCCATACAAATTTTCATATAACTGCCTCGAAAAATCACATCCCTTGATTAAGTTAACTGTAAACAATGAAAGCATCACTGCCCTGATTGATACTGGTTCAACAACATCCATATTAAACAGGGACAAGTTATTACAATACCCCCGAAAACTTTGTGTCATCCAATATCATTTTCATCTCTAAATTCAAAATCGCGAATAGCGCAAGAAATTATAACTGATCTGCCTCTCGAATTAAAAGAAGATGCCACAATGAGTTGGAAATTGACAACATTTATAAACAAATCGTTCGATACTATTATAGGCAAAACATTCTTAAGCCATTAAATGCTATTATTGATTTTTATCAAAATACAATCACAATTAATAATAACACTATTCAATTTCTAAATAGTTCACTATACTCTGAAGAGGTAAATCAAATTGAACCAATTAAAATCGACGATAGAACACAGAAAATTCTTTTCAATCATTTAAATCAAGAGGAAAACAATGCTCTTACTCAAATTTTAAGTAGATTTAAAACGTTAATATTTCTTGAAGTTCAGTGTCAGTGTAGCAATACAAACATTGTTGAACATCAGATAAAAACAGTAGTGGATAAACCTTTGTATTGCAAGATTTATATATATCCTCAAATACATGAACAAGAAATATATAAGCAAATTGAAGAAATACTGCAACAGGGTATAATAAAAAAGCTGATAACAGTGGAAAAAAAAAAATGGCATATTGTCATTGATTATCGCAAATTGAATGAAAATGCAGTAGATGATAAATTTCCTATTCCCAATATAGATGGTATATTAGAAAAGTTAGGAAGAGCGCAATATTTTTCTACTATAGATCTCGCGAAAGGCTTTCACCAAATTCTCGTTCAGCAATAAGACAGGGAAAAGACCGCGTTTTCTACCCCCCACGGGCATTACGAGTTTAACAGGATGCCAATTGTTCTCTAAAACGCCCCTTCCACATTTTAACGTCTTATAAATACAGGCTTAAAAGAAGAAATAAATAGAATTTGTGTCGTCTATCTTGATGACGTCCTTATTTTTTCCACTAGCTTTTCAGTACATGTTTGCCATATTCATACAATTTTTAAAAAACTTTTTGATGCAAATCTTAAGATTCAAATCAACAAATGCAATTTCTTCTCCAAAGAAACTCAGTTTTTGGGTCATGTTTTAACCCCCGAAGGAATTAAGCCTAACCCAGCAAATGTTAATAGCATTCTTCAGATTAAAATTCCGAGAAATTTTAAACAAATTAGAGCTTTTCTAGGAATCACTGGGTACTATAGAAAGTTCATAAAGGATTTTTTTCAAGTAGCTTATCCATTGATTAAATGCCTTAAAAAGGATGCTAAGATCGATGTTGATGAGCCTAACTTCATGATTGCATTTGACAAGTTGAAAAGAATCATAACTGAGGGACCGGTACTTAAGTATCCGGACTTAAAAAAGAAATTTCAGCTTATTACTGATGCTAGTAACATAGCTTTAGGTGCTGTTTTGCAACAAGATGGTCATCCTATTTGTTATGCAAGTCGTACATTGAATGACCATGAGAAAAATTATTCTTCTATACAGAAGGAACTACTAGCTATAGTGTGGGCAACAGCATATTTCCGTTTATATCTCTATGGAGTTAAATTCGAAATTTTGTCTGATCACCAACCACTTAAATGGCTGCTAATTAAATATAACGGAAAAGAACTTAATGAAATACTTAAAAGATGGCTTGTTAAGCTTAGCGAATTTAACATAAACGTATCATACATTAAAGGAAAGGATAACCAGGTAGCTGATTTTTTAAGTCAAATGCGTAAAGACGAAATTTGTGCCGTAAATATATCTGAATCTCATAGCTCTTTAGAAAACAATGTTGATGACATTAGTACACAACATACACATAACATCATATCATAAAAGGCAAAGTAGGAATATTCAGTGAATATAATGAAAATCTATACAACAAATTTCAAAACAAAATAATCCAAATTTTTGAAGGCAATAAAAATGTAAAATTTGTAAAATGCTCTTTTTACGCAAAAGATATTGAAAACGAAGAAGATTTGTATAAAGAAATTGATCGATTCCATAAATATGATACTGGTCATTCCAGTATAAATGGAAATTAAAAAAGTTTAAAAAAGATTATTTACTTTCCAAATCTTCAGCACTACATCCAAAAGTATATTAAAAATTGTGACATTTGTAATCGGTGTAAATATGATAGGAACCCAGTTAAAGAAAAATTAAAATATAAAGAAACACCAAACGATACAAGAAAAATTGTTCATATGGATATCTATACAAATTCAAAATGTAATTTTCTAACTTTTATTGACCGATTTTCAAAGTTTGCTACTGCTTTCTACCTTGAGGATCGGAATAATCAAACTATAATCGAAAAAATGCGCTCGTACAAATCCTAAAGAGGAAATTTTGAAAAATTAATAACTGAAAATGAATTTAATAGTGTAAATATAAAAAAATATTTAAGGAATGAGAATATAGAAGTTCATTTTGTGAAACCGAACAGTCATACTGGCAATGCAGACGTTGAAAGATTTCATAACACTCTAACGGAAAAGATAAGAATTATATATCTCGAAAACAAAGATCTATCAAAGATAAAGTTAGTAAAGCTATAGAATATTATAATAACAGCTATCACTCTACAATACAAGATACGCCACTGAATATTGAATATGGAAATTGAGACAAAAAAAATTATATATAATAACATTCTAAAATATAAGGAACACTACATTACATCTGTAAATCAAACAAGAGAAAACTTTGAAGAAACTAGAAACGAAGGATATATAAAAAACTATAAGTCACTAAGACACAAAAATAAACCGAAATATAGAAAATTTACTTTAAATAATGTACATAGCTCCAACATAAAAAGAAAGAAGAAATATCGAACACTAATATATGTATATATATTTAAAGGATTTGTAAAACTCAGGAGAGTCTTAATTTAAGCGACAGGGCGGGTATGTAGTTGAAGTTCTCTCTCTCTTTCTCTTCATCTACATTTAACTAGCTCGATCTAGAAATAAAAGCTCAAAAGTTCTACCTCGACTTTCATAAAGCTTTTGAGCTCATTCTTTGGAAAAATGTGAACAAGTGAAGAACTAAAATGAAATATATAGCTTTATACTATTAAAAAGAATATTATTTTATTTAATTAAATGTTAACAGACAACTGTTAAGAAAACTTGTCCTCGATTATGTTCTGTCAATATTATTTCTATCTGTTCATTTCTATCAGTAATGTCGAGCACATATGTAGTTCTTGCAGTGCCGAAACTTGGTTGCAGGGAAGCTTGAAACTAGTATATGCTGGAAGCTGGCTAGTGTCGGAAAGTCGCAGTGAAAGTCATTTACTGCGTCTGTAACAATGAGAGGTTTTATTGTATCAATTAATGAATTTTTGTCAGTGAACCTGACCAGGTGGCGAATCTTTTGGCCAAAAGTATCTTTTTACGTTGTAATGGGAAACACGCTTCTTCTAAGATAATCTGGTTTTTGAAACAATTCACTGGTTGGTCAGTCGTTTCGACCGTGTAGGTCAGAGAGAGTTCGCTGTGAATCGTTGCTGTGAATCGTTTGCCTAGAAAGGGCGTCAGCCACAAAGTTCTCTTTCCCTGGTTTGTAAAGTACCGCCGCGTTGTGTTCGTCTACAAAGTCTTTCCACCTTTTGATGGTCCGTGAAAATTTTTATATATCGGGCACCACATAGGTAGTTACGCAGTTTACCTAACGCCCATACGATGGCTAACAATTCTCTCTCGTTGGTCGCGTAGTGTGTTTTGCTAGTTTTGAGAGGTCTTGAAATCATGGTTATTGGTCTGCCCCCTTGCGAAAGGACAGCTCCAATGCCACTCATTGATGCATCCGTGGTTAGGTCGAATGATTGACCGAAATCTGGATACACGAGGCAGACATCTTCTGATGCCAGAATGTTGCGTAGTTTTTGAAAGGCGTTACGTTGGGTTTCATTGAAGTTTACCTCAACTTTCCTGGACATGTGCTTACTAACTTTGCATTTTCTCCCTTGAGTATATTTGTCAGGGGAGCCGCTAAGGATGCAAAATCTTTTATGAAGACCCTATAGTAGCTGGCTAGGCCGAGGAAAGACCTAAGGCTGTAGAGGCTCTTTGGTTCAATATACTCTTGGATGGTTTTGACTTTTCTTTTCTTCTTTAGGTTCTTTAGCACCGTGTCAACATGCTTTACATGGTCGATATCGTTTTCTGAGAAAACTATCACATCGTCTACATATACGTAGCAAGTTTTCCCTATTTGTTCCCTTAAAACGTCGTCTATAGTCCTTTGAAAAATGCTTGACGCATTCTTCAGGCCAAAGTGCAACCGACAAAACTCATATTTGCCGCCATTTATTGAAAATGATGTTTTTTCACGGTCTTCTTCCGCGAGGAAAATTTGATGGTAACCCGACTTCAAGTCCAGGCTTGTAAAAAATTTGGCCTTTCCTAGGTTCGCTAGAATCATAGGGATGCTAGGCATTGGGTACCGGTCGGCAATAGTTCGCTCGTTTAGCTTTCTAAAAACGATCCCAAGGCGTTTGTTTTTGTTGCCGTTGCTGTCGGTCCCTTTTTTGTCGACAACCCAGACTGGGCTGTTGTACGGTGACCTTGATGGTCTGATTTTACCATTATATCATGAGTAAACATTCAATTTCTTTGTTTACAAAGTCAGATACACCCATTGGCAGGGGGTACCACTTAGAGTGTATTGGTTCGCTGTCGCCAGTTCTAACTGTGGCAACAACAGAGGTATTGAAAGGTAACGCCTTTAGAGGTCGAGAACGCTTTTTTCCTCTTTAGGACCATGTTTCTGAATTCCTTTTTTACCAATTTTGGTACAACTATGTCGTTTACATTGGTAAAACTGGCATTAGAACACTCATAGAATCCTAACCTATCTTGTTTGTCTAGGTATTTCAAGGTGTTGTCCTGAAGGTCCAACGTGACTCCCGCCTGCGTTAGCAGGTCGAAGCCTATAATGGCGTCGAACAAGGTGAGTGTGTCTAACAGAAAAAAAGGGGATGTCTGCTCAAAAATCTTGATCAGACATTTATCTTTAACTTTACTGGAGCCGTGGATCGAGCTCACAGTGAAGGGCTTATCGGCTGGTGTAACTACTTTTAGCTCCTTTACGGGCCTGATATAGTTCTTAGCCGCCCCGGTATCTATCAAAATGTATAAGGTTCTCCCAGCCAACTGTCGTTTAATGAACGGCAGCCGGGAGTGTACCCTAAAAAATTCAACGAATCATTGAGGTCAATGGACTCGGTTTCGTCGTCAATACAAGCTACAGCATTTTCTGCTGCCTCCTTGTGTTTTTGATCTTCGTCGACAGAGAGCGCCTGTAAAACGCTCTGACGTGTTTGCCCTTTTCTGGGGGGGTGAGACTAAGATTCTGACTTTCATTGGCACGGGTGCCTCTTCCTCGCTACCTTTATTGCTTTCCTGATGGTTCTGCTGTTTTTTTTACAAAGTAAGGGTTTTCTTTCTTGATCCTTGTTGTCCCTAATACTTTTGCCTTGCTTATTGTGTGAGCGGTATTTTTTGCCCTCGCTCCCCTGAGCTCTTTCTTCTAGCGCTCTAGCCTATGATGCAGAAAAGGCGCTACGTTCGATACTAGCTTCGGCCTCCCTGACTAATGCCAATGCAGACGGTAAGTCTTTTGGCTGTGCTGGAAACACGGCTGCTCTTAGGTTTTTTCTTAGACCCGAGATGAATGCATGTAGGGCATCCGACCTAACCTCATCATTAAGCAGTATGGCTTGTTGGGGCTCATGAGACATGACGATTTTGTTCGTGACCAAAGTCAATTTTTGTTCAACTTCGTCATGGTAGCTCATGAGGCTTAGGTCACCTTGTCTGACCAATTCTAATCCTTGTCGAAAGCCTAGCCTAGCTATTATAGCCTCAAAATTTAGCACAGTGGTGTGCGAAACTAACAACGCTCTTGTTGGTCCTCGGATTTTATTCCGGATAATTGTTACCGCTTGGTAATAGTTAGCACTGCCCTCGTAGGGTCTGAATAATTCGTAGGCATCGGTGGCCGATTGCCTCCATGCTACGTATTCATCTGCTATGCCGTTAAAATCGGGTACCGATTTTATTATGTTAAGTGGTAGATGACACCTATCGTTTGGGTCTACCGATATCCTTTAGTATGTTTCTAGCTGAGACACTTCCATTCGCAAGCTATCTAATTGTTGTCGTAGCTGATTTAGTTCCAGTCGATGTCTAGCCTCTTGACGCTGTATGGCGCTATCTATTAAAGTTTGAATCTGTTCTGTATTCATTATTAGGTTGCTTACGTTTTGTGTCTGATTAACTTCGGGATCTGTATCCCACTCTTCGTCACTAGAGATTTCTGTTTTTATTTGCCTATTTAAATCAAAACGGCTCATGGATTTACGGAACTGCATTGAAACAAATCAATCACCGCTGTGTTTTTACAAGCCCTTTTTTTTTGAACATGATAAACTTGTGTTTGTTTGTTTTTTTATTTTTTTTATTTTGTCACTATATTCACTGCTGCCAATCACGCTGGTGTATTTTTATTATTTGTTTATTCGTTTCACTTAATGTGTGGTTTGACTTGAAATTAAAACTTTATGAACTTACATTAACTGAGACATGGGTTCCTAGACTGTTTTGTTGGGCGCCAATTATTATATCGCTGAGTCCCTCGTCGCTAGATGAGGTTCCCTCGATGTGAGATATCCAATTGTATAGGTGAGTCGTATAGGAAGATTATGTTGGGGAGTTGACTTCACTCCCAATGATTGGCCTTGTGGTACAATAATTATAATCGCTAATAATACAAAGTTTATTTACGGCAAAGCCGGAGCAATTAATTTATTGTTATCTCTTTAAATGCTTGGTACAAACTAAAACTAAAATGGAACAACAGCGAAAGCTAAAGCTTCAGGCTGTAGCATGAATTGTGCTAAGTCCATAGCCAGCATAGCCGACTCAGCATAACTGATAAACAAATCTAGTTGCGCAACGTCAAGCATCATGTTACCAATGCTGACTTTATAAGGGCATTGCGCTGACTCTGGCGCGTCAGCGGAATGCGCATGCGAGGGTAGTACTTATTCTACAAAGTTATAGCGCGAGGGTTACTTGTTAACTTGTATTCTTACTTAATGCTAGACTTTGAGTCTTTTGTATTTGCGTTTGATCGTATTATTTCAATAAAGGCTTGTGTGAATATGGGAAAATCTTGTTCATTATAAAAATATAATACAGTTTTCTTACTGCAAAGATATCTTGCGTAAGCATTGGTCATTTCTTTGTATGTCAATTTTATATTTGATTTAAAAAAATAAGTTGTTGTTTCAGCTTTATCTTCTGAACCTCTAATGAATTATATTTGCCTGTTGAAATAAATAATTGTTCTTTCTACTATTAGTATGTGATATCCTCGAGAGCACTATGTATTGTAGCTGCGGTGCTTTCTGTTGATCCTTAAAAGTTTTTATTTGTTTTTATTCTATAAAGGGCATCTGTCACGTGATTTCCTGTAACGGGAAAATATTTAATTTTCTTTTGTAATTAAGCTCATATAGTCTAATTTTCCATGGTTAAAGTTGTATGTTTGGTTCTTTTATATTGCTGAGCCTAAAAAGCCATCCCAATTCTTATGATTGATTAGGATTTCGAACTTTCTAGCTAAATGGTATGATCCGAAATACTTTGTTGCCCAAACTATTGCTAGTAATTCTTTTTCTATAGCTGAATAATTGAGTCATGTTCGTTTAGCGTTCTGCTTGCGTAGCAAATTGGTTTGTATTCTTTGGAAAGAACTGATTCAATAGCTATGTTGCTTACGTCAGTAGCAAGTGAGAATTGTTTGTTTAAATTGGGACAGGTTAGAATGGGGTCTGATGTTATGAGAATTTCAAGTTTCTCAAAAGCTGAAATTAAATTTTCATCTTTAATATTGACTGTCTTATGAATTTTCTGAAAAATTCACATAAACCTAAAAACGATTTTATTTCTTTTTGAGTTTTTGGATTTGAAAAATTTATGATGGTTTGTATTTTATTTGGGTTGGGTTTTATACCTTCTGTTGTTATTATATGGCCAAGGAATATAATATAATCTCGAGTTGGAGTTTAAGATAGGCTTCTCTTAGTTTGTTAAATACCTTTCTGAATGATAGTAAGTGTTCCTCCAACAAAAGGAGTATACTAAAATGTCATCCAGATAGACAAGGCAATCCTTTTAAATAAGGTCTTCCAAAAGATTATTCACGCATCTTTGTAATGTTGCCGGGGCATTATTAAGACCAACTGGCATACGTGTATATTTGTAATGGCCATGTTTAGTTGAGAAAGCTGTTTTTGAAATAGATTCAGGATCCATATGAACTTGGTGAAATGTCTTCATTTAAATTTCGATGGTCAATGACTAATCTGAATTTTTGTTTGTTGGAAGCATACTTTAGATAAATTTGTTGGTGAAATCCTTTAGCTAAATCAATGGTGGTAAAGTATTGGAATTTTCCCAATTTGTCAAGAATTTCATCTATAACTGGAGTTGGGATTGATTTTTTTTAATTCTACCGCTCCTTCAATCATGTGAATTTTGGAATCTCCTAAATAGATTTTGAAATTAAAAAAGATTTCGGAAATTGTATTTATTGAAGATCATGAGTCGACTACACATCTCAAAGATTTATTATTCATCTTTATTCTGATAAAGTACGTCTCTCTTTATTTTTGCCTTTTGGTAGGCTGGTTTGCTACATCATTTTTGGGATATTTATTTTGTTGTTGATAATTCATGGGATTGTAAGCCCTATCAACATTTAATTTTTGTTGAAATTGTGGGAATAGCTGGTTCGGTTTTGAATCGGACTGTTTGGGTTGAGTCGAAGTTGAACTATTGTATACTAGAAGGTTTCCACTTTTTTGACTTTAATTTGTTTTTCTATTTTCTGTCATACTGTTTTCGTATAACCCTTCTCTTTAAGCTAGTTGCTTGAGTTTACTAACTATATCATATCTGGCTAATGTCATGAATAACCAACCTATCAGGCAATTTTCGATTTATTGCATCTTTTATGGTATTATCCAAGGCGTTTGTGTAAAGAATTGTATTACTCGCTTCATTTTCTAGGCTTAATTTGTTTGTTATAATATAAGATTTATTTTCTAATCGGTTACAAACTTACGAAAATTGTAAAGCCATATAAGATTTATTTTCTAATCGGTTACAAACTTACGAAAATTGTAAAGCCAGTGAATAGGGATTCCGGGGAGAGGAAGTAAATCCCAATCTTCATTTAGTGAATTCAAATATTGAACTTATTTTATATACAAAAATCTTCTTCTTCTATAGTGATTCATTTACTCTATGGGTGACATTCATTTTTGTTACAAGAGTTTACATTTATGTATCTCTACTGACGATGTGTTCTGTATTTTGAGTATATTTATTTATACACATCGCAGCTTTAGAAATTACCATTTTCACTCTTAAACAACCAGCGAAGAAGTTCCAAAGTGTTGGTGTCTTCCGGCCAGGTGTTAGCTTGTCCAATTTGCGAGAGCCGTTATGCTTCTCCAGTAAGTGGCATCTTGATGGCACTGAACAGGATGTTGTCTTATATTGTGGGTCGGATAGAAGTTCATGCTGAAATCTATCCGCGTTATGAATGACGTCAGGTTCTCGGGTGCTCTATTGTAATTTGCAACCTGTCTTAAGACAGTGCTTGGTTGAGGTGAGCTTCGGAAGGTTCCACAGCCATTTGTTTAGTGGTGATTTTTTAATTATCTGGGTTTTTTAATTATCTGAGTGTTTTGTTTTGTTTTTCTTTTTTGTTTGCGCACAAATTGGCGTTTTTGTTACACAATTGGAGTTTATGTTTGTCACACACAGTTAATTGATACTTTCGCGCACAGGTGTATATATTTTTCTGCTCTTGGTGTTTATAGCTTACAGGCATCAGTTGAATGATGTGTGAGACCCTGATAAAAATACTCTTTCGTAGTTATTTATCTCACTACCTCATTTCCCAGAAGTTCTAATAGTCCAAAGGGTGTTGTATTTGTTTATCCCGTATGTTCTTGATTTGCTAAATTTTTGAGCCCTTCAGTGGCGTGATCGATATTGACGCGATTTAATTGGCCCGAATTTTAATGTTAAATTAGCGATCTCACGCTTTTGCTTTTTAGGAGGACAATTATTATTGCAAGTGTTCAACTGTTTATGAATAAAACGGATTGGATTGGCCTGTGTTTTAATTATGAATAAGCGCTAACACGCTTTGATTTTGAGGGGGACAGTTGTTATTGCAAGTGTCCAAGTGTTCATAAAAAACCCTTGTTTACTTTAAAGTTATGAATTTTAGGGGCGACAAATTTTTATGTTATTGGGTATTGAGGTTATATATATGACTCCCTCATCCTAAGAAAAATAGCCTGTCCTCAAGCGGATACATTGGGATATAGCGAGGGGTTTTTCTCAGCTGTAAAGATTGGAGTGTCAGTTTTGTTTATAATTTGGGACTCAATTTTTTCAACATTTGGGGTTTCGATTTTTTCTGTGGGAGCTCGATTGTTATTTGATCGAAAATGCTTTATTATTAATTCTTGTGGCGTTGCCTTAAACTTATAGATTAAGTATGTAATCAAACTTATTATAGTAAGTATAAAAGTGGTTAATGTAATAGTTTGAAAAACAATTTAATATTTGGTGTGTTCGTTAATTATCTCTTTTGTTTAGATAAAGGAAATAGGTTCTGGCCTGGTGATTTTATTTGTTACATAAATACTTTGGCTATAGTCAAGCAATGAATTTATTATTGATATTTCGTTTAATTGTAAGGCACAATCGTAAATTTTTATTATGTTATTTCCATATATTAATAAGTCGTTGTTTACGCAATTTCGATTAAGTTTAGTTTTTGGTAAATTCCATGTTACAATTATATTTGGTTCAATGTAGTTAGTTTGAAAATTCTTATACGTTTTAGTGTATTTACAAGTGGTTTGGATTTGGTTTTAAATGCCTATTATACATTCATTAGTCTCTATTTGTTTTGTATTTTTATTGAACAAGGTATTGTTGTCAAAATAGTATTTATCGTATTAATTTTCTTTTATAATATTTTTATTTTCATCTGGATAAGGAAGTATCTTTAAGATAGGGGTTTTTATTATTTCTTGAGCAATGTTTGAAATGATAAATATCTCGTTTGAGCTTGGCTTAAGCCGGATGAATGTTTTTGTATTCAATAGTTTTTCCGAATTGACATGACTTAAGCAATTGTGTTTTAAAAGTTTTGGGTTGAAAATTCCTGGTCTAGTGAGCTGTATGCCCATTTCTATGTCTTCAATGTATTCTAAGAAATGCTCAAAATGAAAGATTAGAACTTCTAGTTTTACTGATTTTTCTCTTTCTTCTGTCAGCTTGTTCAGTACTTCTAAACCTTTATTTACGGTATTTAGTTCGTTTGTTTGTACGCTATTGCTTTCAAGATTATTTATTTTTTCTTCTAATTCGTCCTTATCATCCTGATCAAGAGTACCAAAAAAAAGTTTGTATATTGAACCAATAGTATATTGAAACAATAGTCCTCGTTTGTTACGTTTTACATTTTGTATTCCATTAATTTCCCTATTTAGTTTTTCTGTTAAGTATTGAATATAAATTATGTCTCTAAATTCCTTTGCTTGTTGCATTAAATTGTTATATGTCATGTCTATAAGCGTTAAATTTACTTTTAAATAATGATATTCGAAGTTTTTTGGCAAGTCCATGGTTCCTGTCTTAAATATTAAGTAACCGTTCGGTGTTTTTACTGGGTTTATGTCATTGGATTGGATGCATGTTGATTTTAATGTTAAGAATAGCATAATCCTGAGTTGTCGACCTGTAATTAATCAATTTTCGTATTTGCTTTTATTAACTCTCTTTTTCTTTTTGAATTTTGATTTGTAATATGTGACCTTCTGTCCTCCATTTCTTTCTTCAAAATATTTCTCATCTAACTGATTTGTTTCTCGAAGTCGTGTTTATCTTTACTTAAATTGTTTATTTGGTGTATTTTATTTATATGATCTGAAATACTTTGTTGTCGAAATTATTGTTAGTAATTCTTTTCTATAGATGAATAATTGATCCCATGTTCGTTTAGCGTTCTGCTGGTGTAGCGAATTGGTTTGTGTTCTTGTGAAAGAACTGCTCCTTTAGCTTGCGTATGTAGTGAATGAGAATTAGTTGTTAAAATTGTGATAGGTCAGAATGGGGTCTGATGTAATAAGAATTTTAAGTTTCTCAAAAGCTGAAATTAAATTTTCATCTTTAATATTGACTGTGGCGCCTTTATGTAGTTTGAATATTGGAAAAGTTTGGTATACATTTTCTGCAAAATCCACATAAGCCTAAAAATGATTTTATTTCTTTCTGAGTTTTTGGAATGGAAAATTTATAAATGCTTGTATTTTATTTGGGTTCAGTTTATACCTTCTGTTGTTATTATATGACCAAGGAATTCTGTTAATTCAAATAAATTCGCATTTGTCGAGTTGAAGTTTAAAACTATTAAATACCTTTCTGAATAATAGTAAGTGTTCCTCCAACAAAAGGAGTACACTAAAATGTCATCCAGATAGACAAGGCAATCCTTATAAATAATGTTTTCCAAAAGATTATTCATGCATCTTTGTAATGTTGCCGGGGCATTTTTAAGGCCAAATGGCATACGTGTGTATTTGTAATGGCCATGTTTAGTTCAGAAATTTAGGACCCATTTGAATTCGATGAAATCCCTTAGCTAAATCAATGGTAATGAAGTATTGGCATTTTCCCAGTTTGTAAAGAATTTCGGCCATGACTGGAATTGGAAATTGGTCATCTATTGTGACTTCATTTAAGTTTTGGTAGTCAATGACAAATCTGAATTTTTATTTCTTGGAAGCATCTCCTTTTTTGGGACGATTCAAATGGGTGAACAATAGGGTGAGTTCGATTTTCGAATGATACCCTGTTTAATCATTTAGTTTATCTGTTTGTTAATTGTTGTGTCAAACGTTAGTGGATATTTCTATGGACGTGTATAAACTGGGTCCTGATGTTTTGTATGAATAGAGTGCTTTATCGTACTCGTAAAAGTCAAATTTTCAAGTCAAAAGTCACTGAATCACTGAATTCGTAGAAGACTTTTTTTTATAATTTTTGTTTCTTAATTGTTAAAATGATCGAGTCTATACTCATTGCTTTCTACTATATCATTTTCATTAATAAAATTTGTGTCTGGTTCCTCTCTGTAGGTGGGTCCAAACATAATATCTTGTTTTCTTCTGTAATTTCTTCAATATCTCTAATCCTAATTTTGCGTTTTCTTCTTCATAATTGTTTTGGGCTTTTGGGAAAGTTCTGTTTATCAATATGTCATATTTATTTGAAAATTTATGGAAAAAAAATTTTTGTTCTTTTGTATATAGTTAGCTGAGTGCGAATAAAATGATTTCGTTTGATTCTACTGCTTCCTTCGAACATGTGAATTTTGGAATTTCCTAAATAGGTATTGAAATTAAAAAAGTTTTTGGACATTATATTTATTGAAGATCCTGAGACGACTACACATCTCAAGGGTTTATTGTTTATTACTATTCCGATGAAGGATATCTCTTCTTCTGATTGATCCGAGGCATTCTGATAATAATTTTCTGATGTGTCCATTTTACCAATTCCACTATTACTTTCTCTATGCCTTTTTGTAGGCTGGATTGCTACATCATTTTTGGGATGCTTATTTTGCTGTTGATAATTCACTGGATTCTGAGCCCTATAAAAATTTAATTTTTGTTGAAACTCTTGGAAAAGTTGTTGGTTTTATGTTGGATCGGACTGTTTTGGTGGCGATGCAGTTAAACTATTGGTTACAAAGGGTTTTTCATCTTTTTGGTTTTGGCTTTGATTTGATTTTCTGTTGCACTGTTTTCGTATAGCCCTTCTCTTTGAGATACTTGTTTCAGCTTACTAACTGTGCTTATATCGTATCTGGCTAGTGTCATAAAAAATCTATCAGGTAATTTTTTGCTTATTACCTCATTAATAGTGATAATATAAGTTTTGTTTTCTGATTGTGTTACGAACTTATGAAGATTTCCTGTATAATTTGTATTGTAGAGGCGTCGAAAGAATTACTCGCAAGGTGTCTGCGTTTTTAATTCATTGATGTGGAATGGTCTCAGTACCAGCCACGTCACTGTGAAGAAAATAGCGGCGTAAATTAAAAAACTGTCCGTAAGGATTTGAAATTTGGTACACGTTATTGTATTTGTATATAGAAAAATTGGAAAAAGTTTCAAACGTATCAGGCAACGCCCACTCATACCGCCCATATAACTCATATAAAATTAATTTTTTACTTAAAATATCGCTTTTATTTAATATTCTTCTGCTTCGAGCTCATATGCATCTAAGGGTTAATAATCCGAATCTGAATCTGATTCATATTCGATATCTACTAAGGCGAGATTTTCGTCGTCAGATTTCACATTGGGTTTAGCGAGAAGTTCAAGTACTTTTGACGGCAATATTTTATAATTGTGGTTGTTGTATTTATTCAAAAAATATTTACTTGAAAGTAGGGGATCTGATGAATCAATTGCTCGGTGAAACACATCTACTAAATTATTAATGCGACTGTTTTTTCGAAAATGCGACAGTCTATCCCGTTTGTAAAACCTGTTTCGGCTCTCCGAAGCATTTTCTCCTAAGCATCCAACTGGAACTGAAGAAGCAGCAATAATTTGGGATCCATGAACCAATATTTTGTGAACCGTCGGCGACATTGGATACCAAGGATATTTTGCCATGTATTAGTCTGAAGCTTTGAAGTCTAAAACTTTTCAAGTTTTCAATTTCGTCCTTCAATCTATTGTTCTCTGCTAAAATATGTTCTTTGCTCTCCTTAATGAATTCGATTTTTAGTGGTCTACAAAATTGCACTGATTGAGTTTTAGAATTCATCCATAGAATTTTGGCATGTACTTGCATATATAAGCGACAAAGTTCGAAATTTTTTTGGTTATTTCAAGTTTATTAGCTGCCTTAAGATTTTCATTAATCTTTGCAAACACCCACTCAGAAAGCGCTTTACTTGTGCGCCTATTATCAATCCAAATTTGAAGCAACTTCTTGTGACTGAACTCTACCTTGTCTGCAATATCAGCAAATATTTTAAAAAAGCGCAAGCAAAATTATTGGCGTCATCTTAAGAACATTTAACGGAAAATAAATGCATTCTTACTTGCAAGTAGCAACGAGAAGCAGGTAACATTTAGTCCACAAATCACAGAACGTTGAGGTTAGGTTTCTTCTACATACAATACCAACAATAACAAACGAAACGAAAGACAAAACACACAAATACAAATTTTTTGACATTAACCTATGATCAACATACCTTGAACTATGTTTTCCATATTTAGCAATACCTCTAGCTATTTTATTAAGCGAATTATGGAGCATTAAAAGTTAAACAAGCTTTTGAGCAAAATCAACACAAAAGCCACGCGCCACAAACAGGTGCTTTTGCAGGGCTGCCAGAAGGCCGGGGCTGCATGAATAATTAACAATTTTTTATTTTCAAATAGATAAAACACTTATCTAGTGAAAATAATATTAATTTAATAGCAATGCTAAAAATTTTTTTTTTGAGTTTATGCCGCTATTTTCTTCAAATCTGCCACTGTGCACGTGCACGTGTTGGCTTGTCCAATTTGCGAGAGCCGTTGTGCTTCTCCAGTAAGTGGCATCTTGATGATTTGTTTAGTGGTGTTTTTTTAATTATCTGGTTTTTTTAATTACCTGAGTGTTTTGTTTTGTTTTTCTTTTTTGTTTGCGCACAAGTTGGCGTTTTTGTTCCACAATTGGAATTTATGGTTGTCACACACAACTTTCGCACACAGTTGGCGTAAATATTTTTCACTGTTGAAAACTTTGAGCTACTCCCAGTATTTATAGGTTACATGGATCAGTTGAATAATGTGTAAGGCCCTGATACAAATATTGTTTTGTAGTGATTTTCGCTCACACCCCAAAAATTCCAATAGTCCAAGGAATCTATTATTTTTGCGGAAAATCTATTTTTGCTGCGGTTTGTCCGGTGTTCTTGATGTCGGATAAGATTTTTATAGTGATTATTCACTAGTTCTATGTAACACACGGATAATAATTTTATATTTCACACGGATAGAATACTTAGTTCACTTTAACCGATCCAAAGGAAAAAAAGATATCATTTAAGTTAAAAGCGGTGACTTTATTCTTTAAATGAAAACTTAAAACTGAAGTACAAAAATGTTTTATAGTAATATTTATAGGCTAAATTTTTGAGCTCTTCAGTGGCGTGATCGATACTGACGCGATTTGATTGGGTTGAATTTTAATGTTGAATTAGCGTTCCCACGCTTTTGATGTTTAGGGGGACAATTATTATTGCAAGTGTTCAACTGTTTATGAATAAAACGGATTTGATTGGCCTGTGTTTTAATTATGAATAAGCGCTCACACGCTTTGATTTTGAGGGGGACAATTGTTATTCCAAATGTCCTAGTGTTCATAAAAAAAACAGTTGTTTACTTTATAGTTTTAAATTTGTGGGGGCCAAACATTTATATGTTATTGGATAATGAGGTTAGATTTACGACTATATGTACCTTTGAAAAGCATCAACAATAGCAATCGCGTTGAAAATGGCCAAGTTCTGCCAACAAAAATTTTTTTTTTTTGCGTTTGTAAGAGTGGGTGAAACAGCATTTGTTTGCTATAAGGCCTGTAAAACCAATTAAATATATAATTTTGAGCATATAAATGAAAAATGGTTGTTTCAGTTGGTGCATGAAATGTGTCGATGCGACGACTTACTTACTTAATTGTTTTTTTTTTTTTCTAATTCATTTATTGTAAATTTTTTCTTCTTGCAGTGTATGGACTTTTACGTGGAATCGACTGCCCTAAATTTCGTTTAGATCCTGATGCCTTTTCAGACGACGCTCACAATATAAATACATCTGATGGGTCGTTAATAATAAGCTATACAAGTAAAAGGTATAGCAACAGTCAATATTGCCTGGAACAAATACGCGGTTCCGTATCCCAGGATCAAAAGGTAAAACAATTAGATGTACATCTGCAATCTATTAAATCTTTGGTGTTATCAGAGTACATTTAAAAAAAAAATCTTTTACAAAAAGTAATTTGGGATTTTTGTCTTGATAGGCTAAATAATCAAATTGCAAAAAAAAAACAATTTTACAAAAAAATGCAGAAAGCAAGTCGCCTCACCGTACCAATGCGTCTTTATTTACTCTTCGCTATGTTTGTTTGATGACTAGCCCTATATCTTTCTCTCTTTCGCATGCGAAGACGAAACACATACCATTCGTATGCCATCTCACTCACCCGGATGCCGCCCTACCTGTTGATGGCGATACATATTATGAGCAAATTTATGTGTACCAAATTTCATTACGACATTTTAAATATTGCGGGAGAAAATCACTTTTTGCTGAATTGCAGGGGCGACAGGGGGCGTGGCAAAAATTTGAAATAAAGTTGATCTGCGTACACACTTGTTGAGTCTGCATGCCATGATAGTCTCCAGGATCTAGGTTTTCATACGGACGGACGGACAGACAGACATGGCTCTATCGACTCGGCTGTTGAAGCTGATCAAGAATATATATATATATCCTTCTGCCGCGTATAAAAAACAATATTTTCTCCGTCACACAGCTGTTTATGCGTTAAGCATGCTCTGCTCTCCTTATCGGATCTACAAAGTATCATTTAGAAATGTCCAGATATTTTCCAAACTCAAAACCACTAATACTGTTAAAATAATGCGACTTTTTGAAATTATATAAAAGAGTATATCTAGTCATATATCCAACCTCATTACCCAATAACTTATAAATTTTTAGGCCCCTAAAATTTATAACTTTAAAGTAAACAAGGGTTTTTTATGAACACTTGGACACTTGCAATAACAACTGTCCCCCTCAAAATCAAAGCGTGTTAGCGCTTATTCATAATTAAAACACAGGCCAATCCAATCCGTTTTATTCATAAACAGTTGAACACTTGCAATAATAATTGTCCTCCTAAAAAGCAAAAGCGTGAGATCGCTAATTTAACATTAAAATTCGGGCCAATTAAATCGCGTCAATATCGATCACGCCACTGAAGGGCTCAAAAATTTAGCTAATCAAGAACATACGGGATAAACAAATACAACACCCTTTGGACTATTAGAACTTCTGGGAAATGAGGTAGTGAGATAAATAACTACGAAAGAGTATTTATATCAGGGTCTCACACATCATTCAACTGATGCCTGTAAGCTATAAACACCAAGAGCAGAAAAATATATACACCTGTGCGCGAAAGTATCAATTAACTGTGTGTGACAAACATAAACTCCAATTGTGTAACAAAAACGCCAATTTGTGCGCAAACAAAAAAGAAAAACAAAACAAAACACTCAGATAATTAAAAAACCCAGATAATTAAAAAATCACCACTAAACAAATGGCTGTGGAACCTTCCGAAGCTCACCTCAACCAAGCACTGTCTTAAGACAGGTCGCAAATTACAATAGAGCACCCGAGAACCTGACGTCATTCATAAGGCGGATAGATTTCAGCATGAACTTCTATCCGACCCACAATATAAGACAACATCCTGTTCAGTGCCATCAAGATACCACTTACTGGAGAAGCATAACGGCTCTCGCAAATTGGACAAGCTAACACCTGGCCGGAAGACACCAACACTTTGGAACTTCTTCGCTGGTTGTATATGCTATATATATATGCGATATATGCCCTTTCCAGAATTAAAAAAAATGAAAACTTTTTACGATCAACAGAAAGCACCGCAGCTAAAATACAAAGTGCTCACGAGGATATCACATACCAATAGTAGAAAGAACAATTAATTATTTTAACAGGCAAATATAATTCATTAGAGGTTCAGAAGATAAAGCTGAAACAACAACTTGTTTTTATAAATCAAACATAAAAATAACATTCAAAGAAATGGCCAATGCTTACGCAAGGGATATAATCAAAAGATATCTTTGCAGTAAGAAAACTGTATAATATTTTTATAATGAACAAGATATTCCCATATCCACACAAGCCTTTATTGAAATAATACGATCAAACGCAAATAAAAAAGACTCAAAGTCTAGCATTAAGTAAGAATACATACAAACGTTGGCACAATTCAAAGAAATAATCTCAAAGCAACATAAAGAATTATTACATTCAAAAATCGAAAAAACCATTAATTTGTTTAAAGAAAAATATTATTTCCCCGATTTTCACAACTTAATACGAAACATTATTAATGAATGGTCAGTAATGAACTTCCCAAAAAAAGAAAATAGAAATGCAAAACAAACTTTTGAAATAACACCAGATACTTTTAATTTCAGAGAAAAATACGTCATGGACTCTTACATGATCGACAACTTAGAATTTCTTTCATGTATTGAAATTTACTTAGTTTAGCTTTGCAACCTTTGTGGAAGTAAAGTCTAGAGATTGGTTAGAAGCCAAGAGAGCAATAATAAAAGTTTAAGAGCTTCTCAAATAGGAACGATCAGATAAAAAAAAATTATGGTTTAATAACTTTGTTGTATTCAACGAAATTTTGAACCAAATTTACATAAATAAGATTACTTTATATACTATAAGTTTATACAGCAGCCTTTCGACTAGTTAAGTCCGTAAACATTTTTCAAAAATTTTATTATTTTAATTGCCTATACTGCTTTTTTTGTTTCCATCGCTGTTGAAGTGAACTCTTAAGCTTTAATTCACACTGATTTTATAATGTTGTAGTTTTTGCTTTTTTTATCGCTTTAACATGACTGAAGCTATTTATTTTCCGAGCATTAATTTCTATCTATTTCTCTAGTCCCTGAAATAACGCTGTCTCTAGGGTCTATCCTTTTATCACGAAAAAAAGAAAGTTGTTTCAGGTCTTGAAAAGCAAGACTACTGACATCTCATATCTTGACTGGATCAGTGGTAAAGAAAAAAAATATAATTTGAGACCCATTTAAAACACAGAGAGTAGACATAACTCCTACTACTCCTACTCTACTCTTTTCCACTCCTGCACCAGTAGTTAAAGGCGTTCATCCTATGAATAACATGTGCAAATTACTGCCGTATTACATATATCTTAATTGTTTATGGCTTGACGGTAATAAAATAAAATCCCTTTCTTCGTTGCGCCTGGTAAAGATTAGCATAACCAGCTCTCTGAAGTAAATACATCATATATTTTTGCTTAATCAATTTGAGAATGCATAAATACTTTTGCAGGAGCACTTTTGCTTCACTTACATCAGTATCTTGCTCCATTATTTTCTTCTGCAGGATTTTGCTTTTCATTACTTTCGTCGCCATCTATTTCATTATTTCCGCCCCAATCCTTAGGGTCACCCAATTCGGGACATGAATGTCCAAAATTACTGCTCTGAAGTCCTAGAATTGACAATTTCCTTAATTGACCGATCCCTGCTTCTTTTGGATTGAGATATGAGTTGTAGATTTATAGTTGCTCCATGCATTCAACAAAATATCTGCGACTTTCTTTATGAGAAATATTTGAGGCTTCATAGTCAATAACCAGTTGACTTTAAAAATGATTTAAATTCTTTGTTGCTATTTATCTCTAACAGCTCTTGAAACCGCTTTTCAAGTTATCTTATTATGTTGCAAAAGGGATCAAAATCCTGTGCATTGGAGGGTAGAGAATGTTCTATTTGGTATCCATATTCATTTTCATTTTACATGTCGCGTTATGATTATCATACAGCACATTGAAGCTCTTCATTGTATGTGTTCCTCGAGCCAACAGTATTCTCCATTTTAGGTGCAACTTTCAGCCAGTACATGCTATGTGAGTGTGGTGAGCCTAGTTCCATTATCCAATAGTAACGCATACATTGAAAATCGTCAAAAACTACACTACTTTTGAAAGGTAATTCCATTGGCAATTCAAACTGGCGGGTCATAGCTAGAACCTTTTTTTTCTCGGTCTCCCAATAGGCTGGATAGGAGCGTAAACATTTGAGGAGGGGAAATCCCTTGTCATGCTGGGACAAGCTATCGGGGAAGGATTGCTTTGGAAATATCTACACGGAATTACTTGCAAGAAATTTTAATGTTTTTTATTTTATTGGGATCGCCGCTGTGACTCCGCTTCACGTTTCTAAAAATTTTGTTGACAATTAATAACTTGTGCTTTATTCTCTGGAATCTGTCTCTTGGGCTTATATTCGAGCTTGCTGTTGAGTTACACTTCTTTGAGATTTGTTTATATCTCGTCTCCCCTTAGTACGATGCAAGGTAGCGAAAGGTAGTGTGACGAAAGGTTCAAGCAGCAAAAAGAAAAGAAAAATTATCGTGTACATATAATGGAACCACGTGTCTTTTTATCATTAGCCCAGACGAGTCCACATGGCCATTCCATTCTACATTCGGCTGGCCAATTTCATCTACCCTTTCCCTCAGGTAGCCCCCGAACTCTATCCCTAGCAAATACTAATACTGTAGTACTTAGTTTTCGCCGGGATAATGTGCTGCTGCGTATAGCAATAAGTTAGAAAATTAGATCCCTGTCAGTCACTGGTTAAAACCGTAATTGGCATAGACACCTAGTAGCAAGCAGTCTAGTAGTTGTACAGTTGGTCTGGCCTAATCAATGTCCGGTCAAAATCCCTAGTTGAGTACGCCAGGACCAGTCTCCGGGTGATAGCCCAATTGGCCTTTTCGGTTAACTTTCCCTCTCCTTGAACCCCACTAACGCTTTGTCTTACCCTATATCCGTGCGTTGTTTGAGCAAAGATCCACAAGATTTAGGAAGTTGTGTCCAAGCCAATCTCTTGTCTCGCAATCTTTATAAATATTTTTGTAAGGATGGCCCTGGGAAAACTGAGGTATGTACGCCTGCTATAGAAAACTTTCTTACAGTTATAGTAATTAAACTAATAAAACGCTATATTGTTGTATATACAACTTGTGATTGTCCTATAAAAAAAATAAAATTTGTTTTCCTTTCGTTTAATTTCAACTGAATTTTAAAAATAAACAAAAATTAATTTATTCTATACGTATACATATTTACATACAAATTATTTGATGCATATTTGTTATATTTATTAGTTTCTTTCGTTTCTCACCAATTTGTTTCTATATATTGGCATTCTTCCTTTCTAATAAGAGCTTATAAAAATCATGACAACTAATAAATATTGGGAAAATTCAATTGCACTATAAGCCAGTGTCGGACCATTGCATGTTAAATAAAAAAAAAACTTTCGCATTTGTGGAAAAATCGCAGTGAAAAATTGTGCTATCTTTAAAATACAGTATTTATAACCCACTTTTAATCGAAAAAACACATTGGCTGAAAATATTTCCCAAATTACATATTTCCTCAAAATCTTAAAAAATTAGTAGCTCAATATTAGGTTTAGATCTGGAAAGCATGCTGGCCAGTCTAGGACATCAACATGACATTCCTCTTAATACTCCTTTGTACCTCTGCTCACATGGATTCTGGCATTATTCTGTTGAAAAACTATTGGTTTCTCACGAAATTCCCTTAAAAATCTAGAGTCTGAACATACTCGTTACAGTTCATTCGGCTCGTTACAAACTTCAATTCCATGGTACCAAATGAACAAATGCTCCCCAAATCATGACGGAGCAAATCCAAGGAGGATGGTTTAAACGCACGTATGTACAATCGGTCGCAGTATGTCTTTCGGCAAATTTAGCAAGATGGGTGCTTTGGTCAGTTTAGATCTCTTTATGATTCATGAGTTCTTAAGTACTCGCCAAACAGTCATCGCTGACACAGATCCACCCACATGTGCGGCCAAAGCTATACAAGATGCTAAACTGTTGTTGGGTTAGTTAATAATTTTGCGCCTATCGCGCGCACTTAGCAACGGTTTTCACCCTGTTCGTTTTCTTGATCCATATTCTTCAGGATTCAATATGGACTCTTCTGACTCAAAAAGCCCTTTTTTTAATCAGATAATTGTTTTACAAAAATGTTTTTATATACCACTTGTAAACCAGTGTGTCAATATCAAAATGCACAAATCAGTCAAGATCAAGCTGTTTTTTTTAAGCCGTGTTTTGAAACAACATCTATCAACACGTTTAAAATTGTTCAACAACTTAGTACTACCGTGTTTACTAGTATCAGTGCCAATACAAACGAATGGGATGTCGTTTTAACGAAAAAGGCGACAAAACACACAAAACAAAGTCTGTAGCTCATATGGTATTTTATGGTGTAAAAGGCTAAACCGCCCTCGACGGTATACACTTTAAACTAAAGCTGGGCACGAAAATATGACTTCGCCAATCAACCATAACCTGCCCTTTGGCAGAGAAAAATGTATCGAGCTCGAGCACACAGGCGAAGGAACATAAAACGGCAAAATTTAAAAAAAGGTCAATCTTGCCAGCTCGAGCACACAAGCAAAGAAACAAAGGAAGCATGGGCCCGAAAAGCCACAAGCGAAGAAACACTCAATGCTCCGACATCTTGTTATTTTAAAAATGGATTTTCCTTTTACATGAACTCCTTTTGACATAGTATTAACCCAACTCAATTCTCTTTTGGTCTCTTTTTTTAGTAATGGGCATTGTGATGCCTTATGACCCAATTGATCGCATTAAAAGCATTTAATTTCAGGACATACATATCTTGGCTTAATGAGATAAATCGCCACACTTGGATCATTTCCTTGACTGCTTTAATACTTGAGGGCAACAAATGCCAACTTTCTCATAAATATAAATCTATTCCTTTAACTGATTGACTGTCTTTACCTGGTAAAGTTGCCTTTGTTAACTTTTGAATCGGGTATAAAGTTTAATAAAGTATTCTATTAAACTATATTTATATCTTATTTATATTCATACATATATGTATGTATTAGACATCTACATGAATACATTCAAAAGGTCAAATAAATCTTTCATTCTAAAAACGTGTACACCTTTTTTCTGTATAGTTTTAAATGGGTACAAGTGAATACGGTACAACTTTTTTGGATCGACAGCTTGTGTTCTCACTCACTTTCATGTGGCACAGCAGTTAATAAGTATACTAAAATTGGTGTACAGTTTTTTTTAATGCACACTATATTAGTATGCAGTTCATTTACCGTACAGTGAGTTATGATTATTTGTTTATCGCAAGCAAAATTTAAAGAAAGCAGGAAACATAAAAAATAAATTAAAAAAAAGAAAAGATAGTCAATATAGTTTTTATTATTAGAAATTTATTTCAGAAACAAACTCATATACTTGAGTGCAGGAACATTATCTTATTCACCTTATCTTCTGTGATTGCGATTTTACAGCGTTTATAATAAATATGGTTTTTAGCAATGGAGAAAGCTCTTTCGGATGTTGCACTGTTTACTGGAACGTCTAATATTTTGCCAGCAACCTTAAAAAGTAAAAGAAATTGTTTGAAGTTTTTACACCAACTCAGAACATCGAATTCTACGCTATATGGGATATTATATTATTATTATGATTGGTATTGTTATTCTTCATGGATTGTACATAATCCGCTAAAATATTATCTATTTCTTGGATGGATGAGATAATGTTATCAATTTCTTCTGTTTGCATTCTTAAGTGAATATCTATCACAATAGCTTCAAGGTCTTCGATAGTCTTTTCCTTCTCCAATTTAGTTAATTGTGATAATTTTTTTGTGGGTGGAAATAAAAAAAAATGCAATGTTAGAAACATTTTTAGATTACTTTCAGCTATTTTTACTAAATTTGACTCAAAAGCAAGCTCGCATTTTTCCACCACTTTTTGTAAGGAAATTTTGTCCTGACTTCTTAAAATACTTCACAAGTTTGCTGCACTGTCTTCTTCAATTTACACAGTTCAACGTGTTTAGTCCCCTAAATGCAGCCTTCATGTTAGCCCCTCGATCGGTGGCTATTATTGGTTCATCCATTTGCAAATAACACCCAAGTACGCGTAAAATATTTCCAATTTTGTTTTTAATTCTGTCACCTAAAAAAAGTTCAGTTGCTAGCTTAATGGACAACTTTTTGATTCAGCATCGACAACAACTTCACGAAGGTTGCGCTTATGACTATTTGCCATTACGTAGCATTTGTGCTTTACTAAATTCGATGTGCTTTTGTCGAATTTATACACATTTTTGCATGTGTTTTTTAAGCCGTTTTCGACCACTACTCGAGAAAAAGTGTCCCAAACTTTGCTTCGACCTCTTTTAAGAGATGGCTTAAGTTTATTAGCCAATAACTTTAATTTGATATTGGCGGCGTACTGTTTAAAATGAGTTCCTGCATTTATGATAAAATACTTAAAGCAAAATAAAGGCGATATTTACATAGATACATACATACAGACAAACACAGTTATGAGAGAGACTTCACACATAATTATTTATTAAAATAACAAATTTTGTAATTTAACATTAATAAATAATATATAATTTTATGTTAGCAAAAATTTACGGTTTCATTTGCATTTATTGCGTTTACGTCATATTCTTTGGCAGCCATGTCTTCGTTGTTCGAAATATTATATCAGTACCCATAGGGTAAAAGGGTATATTAAGGTCGCCACAATGAATGTAAAAGTCAAAATCTATATATATTCTTGATCAGCAACAACAGTCTAGTCATGTCCGTCCGTCTGTATGAACACCTAGATCTCGGAGCTAGACCTCTTTGCCATTTTCATGGCACTTAGAAGAACGAAATCCGAAAAAAATGTAGTAGACCTAAAATAAAAACCCACTTTTAAAGAAAGATTATTTATTGATTGATTTTTTTCAAGTTTTTTTCATACATTTGCTATTTTGATGTCACAGAGATGAGAACTCTTCACTTCGTTGTTTTGCTTCTATGATTGGGATTGGGAACATAGAAGAAAATTAATATAAGGTAGTCTTTTAGGTATTCTTTTTTATTAGGTTTGGGTTGATTTGACTGACCTGTTCTTCGTCTTTCATCTCAATATTATCCAAGAGTAGATTTTGCCGCATATAATTATATATGCCATTTACCTTGGCTACAATTCGAATTTCAGGTTGATTTTTTAGGTTATCCGATACATCATTACATCATTTTTTTCCAGATCTAGATAGCAGAGTATCAGCATTAAAAATAATCATTTTCAAAGAAATTTGATGGCACTATCCTTCAAAAGGACGGTGAAGCATTAATTACAATTGAAGTACAAGAATGTACATATTAAGCATTTAACCCATTGCCAATGCATTCAATTTGATATTGCAGAGAGCCCAAATACATAGGCTAGATTTTGCCGCATATAATTAAATATGCCATTCACCTTGGATACAATTCGAACTACAGGTTGATTTCTCAGATTATCCGAGAAGCAATACTATCAGACTATTTTTTTCACAGTGTAGTATTGGTCTGTTAACTTTAGTAATTGTCAGCGTTATTAGTGTGGATTGATAGCCTAATGTTTCATTCCGAATTTTCTGAAGAATCTTGTGAATATGTATTTTATATAATTAAGAATCAATAAAATTAAACTTGCCTTGTTCTTGGTATCGACCTATTGGTCTGTTAACTTTAGTAATTGGCAGCATTATTAGTGTGGATTGATAACCTAATATTTTATGCCGAATTTTCTGAAGAATCTTGTGAATATGTATTTTATATAATTAAGAATCAATAAAATTAAACTTGCCTTGTTCTTGGTATCGACCTTTCTCGGTGGATAGTTTTTCTGTCAAGATTATCCGGGAAGCAATACCATCAGACTATTTTTTTTGTGTTAACTTTAGTAATTGTCAGGATTAGTAGTGTGGATTGATAACCTAATGTTACATGTCGAATTTTCTGAAGAATCTATGAATGAAACTTGCCTTGTTCTTGGTATCGACCTTTCTCGGTGGATAGTTTTTCTGTCAAAATGTTGACATAGTTTCGTAATATAGAAGTCGCTATTCGTGTACGATCCATTCGATGTCCATCGTGTTTGCCATAGAAATATGTAGTTTTAAATACGCCTGCAGACCGGAGCTGGGGAGAGCTCTCAATATAAACAAGGCTTTTTTAAAAAAATTCATATAGTTCTTGGTTTACTATGCAAACCTTATAATTAGCTTTGAAGGACGATTGCTGCTATGGTTGCTAAGTGTGATTTTAGTTTCCAAATATGCCATTATCAGAGAAAAGCCTTCTAAGAACACTAAACACATTACTCTCAATATTGCTCTCTATATTTACTTTCGTGGAGTAAGTCGTAAAGACTTAAAAAACGATTTATTTGCAGTTTTCTTCTTTCTCTGCTCACTGAAGCGTTTCTAATCGATGTGTTTGCAATTGCTGCTTTCCAAGCGTCATAATATTATACTCCAATCGAATGGAATTCTCTTTGAAAATAGTTTACTGGTATGCTGGAACTGGTCGCCTGGAGTCAGATCTTTTTGTTTAACCAAACTTCCTGCCAATCGAAAGTTATTTATTACATCTTTCATTTATTTATATATATTATATTTATTAATCTTTATTTATTTGTTTTCACTTGTAATGTCTAATATATTAGTATATTGCTTTGAATGTTTAGTTATTGAATGATGTTATGAGTAAAAACATCTTGAAAAAATTGCATAATATCATTGAGTTCATAGGATTTTTTTTTACATGATCACCAATGTAAAATAAATTATTTGTTTCATTAAAATTTGGAATTAAACTATGCATATATAAATCAACTTAACATCATTTGTTATCATCATTTAAATCTATCGGAACAAAATAAGTGGATAAACTGAAGAGTTGCTCCTTAAAGTTATTGATTTCGACATTTCGAAACTCTATAGAATAGAAAACCAAGCACATCTTCAATATACTGATTTATACTTTTTTGTTAAACGATGATAAATGTATTGAATCTTATTTAATATCGGCCATTGCATAGTTCGTTATCTTTTTTTGTAGTAAGCAATCCGTATTTTTTCCTCCAACATCGTTAAATTTATTATCAAGCACAATATGTTGTGGAATGCTAGTTTGACACAAATAAAACGAATCAGTACTATTGTGTCGACCCATGCAAAAGTGTGATCTTTCATTATTGTGTTTTTCGTAAGCAACGTAATCGAATATTAATATGGAACTATCTTTCGCCTTTCATTTTCTGAAAACGTACAGCAACCCATTCCTTTTATTAATACCATCATCGTTATTAGGTATTCATATTTAGGTTGGTATATAGATAGTATTTTCAAATTTTAATCCATTTGGACTTACAATCAAGCTGAGCATTGGATTCGTTTTTACGTAGTTACCCGGTCTAACAATTAGGGCTCTAATCGAATTGAATTAAAAAGCAGAGTGCTAATGATAAATCATTGTAAATTTTGTTTAATACACGGAATTTTAATATTAATAGTTACATTTAGTTTTGTTATTGTTGCTTGTGTGGTGTTTTGCGGAAGGTTCTCTTTAAGTCTTCCTTTTCAAAGACCATTTCGATGATCACTTGGGTGGCCTCTTGGGTGCCGCAGGAAGTTTATTTAGGCACACTGCTATTTACCCTCTTTATAAACGATCTTCCTATGGCATGTGAACTGTCGTATGCCTATGTACGCGAATGGTGTTAAGCTGTGCCTAAGTTATAAAGACACGTCGCCCTCTAGTCTGGCTCAAGCTGATCTTAGTAATCTATTTAACGTTAAATCAATCTAATAAACCTAAACGGTTCTATATGCGAAAATATGTTCTTGCATTTTACATCTTATATTTATTATCTTAACGATTGTCCTATGGAAAGGTTAGATGTTATGAGTGATTCAGATTTACTCATGGACCACAAATTAACCTTCAATTCTCTTGTATCATATATTGTACGTAAAGCCTTTAGGGCTTTTGGTCAATCGAGAGTCAAAAGAATTTGACGATCCATACACAACCAAAATTTTATTTATTTCCTTAGTCCGTCCTATATTAAAGTTCGGATCTTGCATATGGTCCCTCCAATATGAGACACAGCAAAATAAAATCGAATCTGTTCAAAGCAGTTTCTGCTTTTTGCTCTTCGTGGTCTAAATTGTGATGGCAATGTCAACTTGCCCTCGTAGTCTATTTTACAGCTCTGTTAACATAAGTCTTCACTTCGATCGATAAACATTGTCTATGGCTGTGACTGACAAAATAACGCATTTTTCAAGTATTAGTCAATTTTTCAGTACTTTTAAGATATATTCTGCTATTCGGGGCGGAGACAAATCCAACAAATCAAAAAACATGAAAATTGGTCCAGCAGATCTCGAGTTATAAGTGTTGTAACAAACCCGACTTTTATATAAGTTAACACCATACAGCAGCATCAGCCGCAGCGGCATCAGCAGCAACAGCAGCAGCAGCATCAGCAGCGGCGGCAGCAGCAGCAGTATCAGCGGCAGCGAGCAGGCGGAGCAGCAGCAGCGGGAGTGTGGGCAGAACTGACCGAGAGGCCGAGGTCTGCAGTCGCTGGGTGGTAAACACCCGTGGGACGTGGGAGGGGAAAATAAATCATTGTAACGTAAGATCGAACCAACGCCTTGGTCATTGGGGAATGTGCGAGCCGTTGGGGAACGGAAATCAAATCCATGCTTCTGCTGTTCCTTCCACCGGAATTCTTTGGACTCTTGGTTTTCCACAATTTGTAAAACAGCAGAAATTTGCTGCGCGATAATGTTGCTTTTTTTGCCACCAATTCCGGAAACATAAAGAATCCAATGAAAACAATTCTTGCTTCACAGTCATTTGCACAATGAGTAACAATTGCTATCTAGGTGGCTACTCCTTGATCCGTACCCACTATTTAAATCTATCATTTAACTGTAAACTTATCAATGATTAGTATTTTCCTGCTAAAAGCACACTGCAGAATACCCCTGCTTAGGATTAGACTTGGGGTTTCACCATGCTTGTAGCTTAGCTTAGTATCGTCCAACGCCTTTTACTGCAAGTCCTTGACTTCATAACAGAAGTTACCGCCCTTCTTCCTAACGCATGCGTTGACAACTGGACCAAGCTTAGCGTTGTAGGCAGCTAAGATGTTGCTTTTTCTGAAGTTCCTTCAAAAAACCTTTTGACCAGGCGTTTTCCTCTTCCTGCTTTTCGATGGTTTTTACAGCCTTTGCTTGAATTAGCTCCAGCAAATCGATCAAAACACGATCAAACTTCACCGCTCGAATATGTGCCTCCTTATTTTACCATCTATTGACCAAAGACCATGTAATAGGGTCAAATCCCTTTTGCTGAATAAACTGCTGATATACAATTGGGATTCTCGTCCCAGTCTATCTGATATCCACGCACATTAGCCAGAATTGCTGCAATGATCGAACAGTTGACACTTTTCGTCGAATTCGCTTGAGGAGCGTGGATTGTATGTATGCGTAACGCCATGTTCAAAAGTATGAAAAGCCTCCGCCCTAAACTGCGAACCATTGTCCGATATCATTGATTCCGGAACTTTGAAGGTATGGAACAAATTCTGCTTTAAATACTTTACCTCTACGCCAGCATTACAGCAAACTTACAGAAACCATCTTGAACTCTTTTTTTGATCTGATCATCGCCACTGATCAGCTGCGCGAGCAGACCAGTGTTAGGTAGTTGGCTGGTATGTGCAGCTTTTTTTGAACTAGCTGGTGTTTGTTTTTTTAGGGATTGGCAGTTACAAATTCAAAAATTCAAATATTTTTTTTGTCCCTGTATTACCCTTGGAAATATATGCTGCTTCGATTGCCCAAGCTCGATAGAAGTGCGATATCATCGAATTAGCTTGTGAGGAGGCAATTTTTGGCAGGCGTTCCAAGCTGAGGGAGTTGCCATTGTCAACGTCGTTGGGTTTTGCAGCGCAAACCCCGAATAGCCGAATATCCCGGAGCTGGATTATCTAGGCAAGTTTCTTCGCCGATTGGAGAACACCTTAAAGAAGAAAGATGATGGTAAGCCGTTGGTCCGGAATATCAACCAAAACCATATGCAGGATGCAAAAACCAGTTCCTGCCAAAAATCAACGCCATGATAAATTGTCTTCCAGCGACCAGTAGCCTGAAGAGAAACGACAAGATGGCACAGAATGAAAAGTGGCTATCTCTAAGCGTAGAAATAGCGGCCACACACGTAGAGACAGACCAGATGCTATCATAATCAAAACGAAAGAAAACATCTCTTATGCCCAAATGTTGAAAATGGTGACTAAACGCGAAGACGGGCAACTTTGTAGCGTCAAGAAACGTGTGTTATGGGCAAGAAAAACCCAAAGAGGCGTACTTCTGTTTGAGTTAAATGCCGCATGCGAATCTACCAAAATTAAGAAAGGGTCAAACCACGTGTTGGGCTCGACTACCGTGACTGGACTGCTACAGAAGCAGACATCATTCTGGAATTGAGCAATTTCTGGCGAGATTGGCAGTGGTGCGAGCCCAGTTACGGTTAAGGCGCTACGGTCTACATTCTACGAGATGCAGGTGGTTATCATTTGCTTGCCACAGGAGGGGGCGGTGAACATTTTCAAGAAGAAAGCCATTAAAGTGGGCTGGTTCCCTTGCCAAATTAGAGAAAAAGTGGCCCGGCAAATGTGCTACAAAAGCCTTCAATTTGTGCATGTAGCCAGTGCAAAAGCACAGTCGATCGCACAAACTGTTGCTTCAGATGTGGAAAGCCTGGTCACACGGTAGCAAACTGCAAAAATGACCTGGATTGTTTTAACTGCGCTGCTAAAATCTTTCAGGAAAGGAAACACTTTGCTGTTAGTAAGAAGTGCCCGTTGGAACAAGCAGGCGATCGACCCTTTACACAACTATGATGAAGTTACTGCAACTTAATCTAAATCATTGTGCAGCTGCGCAAGATTTGTTGGCGCAATCAGTAAGAGAGATAATTGCAGGCATGGCCATAATGAGCGAGCACTACAAAGTAGTAAATAAAAGTCTAAGGGCAGCAGGGTGGCCATCTGGGCTTGCGGACTGAGTGTGTAGCCTGTTTCCACACTCTCAATGGAAACTCTGCGATTTTTATATTGGGAGTGACCACTTTGCCATTCTTTGCCCCTCCAGCGGCAATACTGTAAAAAGGCCGGAGCCGCTACAGAACGCCAAAATATTTCGCGTCGACACATTAAACCCGTCGGTCTTTGCGTTCACATTCAGCGCCCCACTGCTAGCCGGCGATGCAACAAGTTGCACGAACACTAGAATGGGCGCGGTAATGGTGGCTTGCGATGCTAATGTAGGGCGACAGCCGACACCGTACCCCCGTATACTGGTGTTCCTGCAGTATGAGTTTGCTAAAAAGAGGAAGGAGCTGAAGGTGCAAATCAAGGATCGCAAAAAGAACGATACCTGAAGTCTTGTTTATAAGGACGAAACTCAGGGCGGCAAAGCCAAAACAGCGTCTACAAAATGTCCACATATTACATTAACCCATAACCTAAAAATGAAAATCTGGGCCAGACGTTATCCCAAACAGGGCCCTGAAGCTAGCAGTGATTCTTCAGCCTGAGAAGTTCGCAGAAGCTTTCAATGCATGTATGAAGGAAAAAACTTTCCCAGATAGATTGAAGAGGCAGAATCTGGTGCTGATCCCGAAACCTAAAAAGCCACCGGAGCATCCCTCGGCATACAGGCCTTACCTTAAAAGCGGCAGACGATCTCTCTCAAAAGCAATTTGGCTTTTCGCAAAGCCAAATCAACTATCGATGCAATAAGTTCCATCGTCGATATCGCTGGTAAGGCTATTAGAGGCCAAAGTTGGAAAGGAGAGCACAAAGAGTACTGTCTTGTCGCCACGCTGGATGTAAAAATTCCTTTAATACAGCAAACTGAAGCAGCATTCTCAGAGCACTTCACGAATTCAGAGTCCCCATGTATGTAATACTTACAATCGAAAACTATTTTCGCAATAGAGTGCTACACATGCTGTGAGAGGTGGTGTACGGCAAGACTCTGTTTTCGGTACTTTACTGTAAAACGCCATGTGTGCACAACTCATAGGATTCGCAGACGACGTAGAGCTGGTAGTTGTGGCGAAGTAGGTAGCACAAGCCGAGGAAACAACGGTGCACGCTGTTAGGCTGTTAGCCGCAAAAAAGTCGAAGTGGCTTACATTACCTGGATGCCAGTACGATCTTATCAATGCGGGCAATCACATACCTTGGAGAGCACCTGACGGCTGGCAGCCCTGAGAGTATGCTGTGGTTTTCGCACGTGCGCTGCGCTGGTTATTGCAAGCATGACGCCAATCGATTTACTAGCACAGTAAGAGCAGCGCACCCATTCTGCGAGGAGCAGACCTAACAGGAACGCAGCAGCAAAAGGAACGGCCAAGGCGTATTGAAAGCGCGTAAAGAAAGCCGTACCTTAACAGATTTGGGCACCAGTCTCACTCGGAATGCTTTAATTGCAGTGTCGTAGCTGAGAGTGCGGAACACTTCTTTTTAGCGTTCCTGGGGCCTAACGCGGAAAAACAGGCAGCTAAGGAGGTAGGCGGTGAAGCACTATCAGTATCTAACCTGGTGACGATTATGACGACAGTATCCCATTGGGATACGACAATCGCTGAAGCCATTATCTCTGCATCTCCAAGTCGGATACGCACATTATTCGCTATAATAATTTCGACATGTTTTCCATCAAACCCATGTAACCTGTGGCACAAATACAAGGATAGTATGTCAGAAGATATTTTACATCAAAGTCGTGTCAGTTCCAGAAATCACAATATTAAGTTGAATGAGGAGATACATAATCGTGCTTTAATCTTGATCGAAGATATGTGTTACCTCATGTGCGGTAATTTATTAATCAGGTTAGGAATGCCAGCGCCAAATCGTGAAATGAATGACGCATTTAATCGAGAATTTGAACGGGAACGTGAATATGATCACCAGGAATTAGATTTAGTAGTTCAAAGGAATGTACCCCTGTTGAATTACCAACAAAGGGAAGTTTATGATACTCTAAAGAAGGCAATCGCTGATGAAAATGGTGGTTTCTATTTCCTAAAATTTAAAATTAAAAATTTGATAATTAACCATTTCAAAGACAAATAATACAGACATTAACCATTCTTAAGATACTGATACTTTACCATTCAATGGATTTATCATTTTAATATTAAAATAATATCCATCTTCTCCTTGCCAAAATATCAGTGGGTATTGCAATGCGTCATATGATCGATGAGTTTCAGATATTTGTTGCAGTTGCCCAGTATCGCGACGTGTAAGCACAATATCGCGTTTTTCCAATTGTTCACCAACAATCAGGATGGCAACTTCGTCTACTGTTGGTGCATTAAATGTGCGTTCGTGTGTTTCAGATGGTCGTTTATCTGCTTTGATGACAACTTTATAGTCATCATTTGGCATGCGCTTTAAAGCACTCTTAAACAACCTGACCAACGCATGATGTTCATGAAGCAGACACTGCAAGTCTTGAATAATTGCTCGCTTCATTCCTGCATTGATCCCTAGGCGTCGATCAAGTTGTTCTTCCATGTTGCCCATGAAATATATTTGTAAAAATTTATTCTGTGTATCTTCGAAAGGTAGTAATGATCCAATTCGATGGTGAATCTGTCCTTTTATCTACAAAAGATAAAGTAAGTTATTCTTTAACTACATTCTATGTAAGTACAAAAATAAATACCTTAAATGCCGGATTAAATTCTCCGTCTTCGACAATGTCTGCCCCAAATGATGTCATTGGGAAACAACTATTGTATTTTCGAGTATTTGCAAGAAAGTGGCGTGATTCTTGTGTTTCGCCACAAAGCAATGAATACAATGGCTCATGTGGCGGAGTCAACACTGGCAATTTCACTTTACCATTAAGGCAGCATAATCCAGGGGTTTCTCCGGAAAACTTTAATGCACCACAATACTCGCAAACAACGTCCATTTGCCCAATGCAAACGCTAGGATGCAAGCTGTAATCATTGCTGCAATCGTTTCGAAACGCTGCTCGATTCAAATCAGCTAAATATTTTGTTCTGCGTCGCAAATTATCTCTTTGTTGCCCTCTGTTGTTCGCTCGACGATTCTGCATTGCCAACCGAGCTGTTTCACGGGCTGTTTCACTTTGCTTTCGTGATTGAGAAGCACGAAGACGAGCCAGTATCACATTGTCATCGCCAGACAGTAAAATCATTGCTCATTGCTGATTGCTGATTGATCATTGTTTTGCAATATCACACGTTGGTTTTTCAATTGTTTGAAGATATGAGATAAAAATGTATCCTATGTCCATCTCCTGGCTCTAAGCTACATCCCTACCAATTTTCAGCTGTTCTGTTCTGCCGTTCTTGAGTTATAAGTGGTGTAACTAACACGACTTTCTTTTATATATACAAGATAGATGATAATTATCATAGGCTTTTGGGGATGTTTTTTTTTGTTTTTGTGTCCGCTTCTATGATACCTCTTGGATATTAATAAAATTCTATTAGTTGTAAGGACTCGATCAACTACAACTACCACTTTTGAATATAACAAGGTTGTTATATTCATAACTTCGATTTTGAATCAATTTGTGAAATCATCATTTTGATATTGAGGTTTAATTATTAATTTTTTTTCACCGGCTGACAGCTACCGAATAAAAAATCGCCAACTCCCAGTGTACAATAATTTGTATCAGAGGTTACACTATTTTAAAAAATAGGACAGAATATTTAACTACGCAAAACTCTCAGCTTCAAAACTCTTGCTATGATCATGATGAGGGTGAATTTCTCTAAATTTGGGCGTACATATCTGTTGTCCCAATCTTCGTTTGCAACTAAGGAGAACCCTCCCGCAGCAAGAGTTGGCGTTATGCACGATGGATGCGATTGCAGATTATGGCCACTCACTGATGCGTGGTATAAAACACTCTAAGGAAAAGTACGATGCTAGAATCTTCTATTTTTGCGGTTTTATTTTCTTTTTGTTAATCAGACTTGATGGTGTAAGGTTTGCCAAAGTGTAAGGTTTAGCCAAATCGGCCACAGGAGCACCTTCTCTTGGGTAGATTTTTCTAGGCACGAGAACAAATTTGGCGAGTGCACGAGCACCGGTCTACACTTAAAATGAACTCCTCATTTGGGAGCTAGATGCACCATATGCGTTGGTCGTGTCTTTAGCTGAAGGTAGTCTTATGATTAGCACAGAAATTTTACAAGAGAAACGTGGAAAATCGTCGATTAGTTTTTTGTATGGTTAATTTCCAAAGCACGCCAAAATTTCAAGCAGTGAATTTGTTGATGAGCGGCGAATTGGGGTATCGTTTTGAATAACGCGCGATAATTTGAATTTGTAACTAATATATACACTACGGCCATTACACATGGTAAATTGATCCCTCTGAGTTCGAGGTATACAATGCCTTCGAATACAGGCTATAAGCAAAATTTCAGCATTGTAGCTTTGGTGGTCTAGGAGGAGTTTCCGCTGATCCAGACGGACAGACACACAGATAGATACAGACACAGACAGATATATAGTGCTTCTATACTTCTGACCAAAACTAATTTACCCTTTTTGCAAGGGTATGAAATGAATCAGGCATTAGAAAAATGCCGAGTCGAATAAATACAAATCTTTTAAATATGAAATATACACCATTTTTTATCCCTAAAAGTTATGCAAAAACTGTCAAAACAGAGAAACGTCTTTTGGGTATTCTAGTGTATTGATAAAATTATGTTTTTTTTTTCGAGTTTTGGGTATTCTAGTGTATTAATACAATTATGTTTTTTTTTCAGAGCAGCTGTATTCTTTTGTTTGCTTTGATTCTAAAGTTGTGGGAAGTGATCGAATTCGATTCAAGATGTATCCAGTTGGGCTTCTTATATCATGCTGCTTTTACGCTGTTACATTGTTGGTTTATATTTCGATTACCAAATTACGCAATCTTCCTGGAAAAATTTTAATATGCCTTGTCAGTAATCTGTTTTTGGCCTATATGGGAATTGCATTAGGTCAGCTATGGCCTACCTCGAATGAACACGTATGTTTCTTGTCAGGTAAGTAACGTAGAAAAACATAGTTTGCACTACATTTGCTTAAAACCTTGACGCTGTCACTCTTTCAAATGTATTTTTTGGTGTTGCTGAAATTTTCCATTTTTGTAGTTTGTTACTGTTTCAGTCCGCTTTGTTTAAACGTATGTTTTTAAGCGATCGTCTATTGTTGACATAAGGCATATTAAGCTGGCAATTATTATGAGAATGTAGTTAGTGGTCGCCCAATCCTTATCTTAAAAAGGAATTAGGATAATTTTTGGTAATAGATAGCGAGGTTAAAGCATAATAAATTGATCATCATGTCTTCATATCGACTTTAATAAATTATGCACCATGTACTTTTACTTATTTTAACTTTAAGGCTAAACCTTATATGTTTTTATAAAATAAAATTTTGTAAGCTTAATTTATTAGGCATTACTTTCTAGTGATAGCTATAGTGAAATATTGTGTATTCTGCCATCAAAATTTTTATATTCGCAATTTTTTTTTCTAAAATTTTAGTTGCCTTTGATTATTTATAATCTTTTACTTTATTTATAATTTCAAAAACAGATTTTCTTTGTATTAAGTCGTTATAAAAAAATTAGTATCGCCATAAGAATACGAGTTGATATACCCATGTCCGTTTGTTCGCCTGTATAGGCATATTAAGTTCTTGATCGGCTCGAATCAGACTATTGTATCATAAAGCTGTTTTCGAATAATACCATATTCTGTCCCAGTTCGCTTCTCTCGTTCCAAATCGCAGCTCTGGCCTGGTCGTGAGTTTGGCATATAATAATGACATGTATTTTAAATGCTGTAACCAGCAAGAGCTGTTAGGCCTTTTTTTTTAAAAATACCTTGTCCCTTTATTTTAAAATGGAATATTACGATAGTAATACATCGGTTCTATCAAAACTAGGCCTAAAGAGCGAGAATATCATGTCCTATGAGTACAAGCTCATAAAAAGTTGAAAGAAAGAGACAAACCACGCCAAGCACTGAATGATGGAATACGGTTAACGTTGAGGCTGATACCGACGGGAGCAAAACTCTGGTGACGGCAGCAGCAGCAATTGGGATATTTATAAGTTCTTTGCTAATGACGGCCAACAAAATTGTCGACAAGGCTATTTCGATGATGGGATCATAAGTTAAAAAAATATGCCTTAAAACAACGTTCACATTTAATCGACTACCTGCGTTAAGCGTTAAAATTATTAACAAGTTTATAAACTCGCCCTTTAACGCTGTGATAGTATTCTCTTAAATAATAAGATTGTTGATTCAACGGAACATGTTGTGGAATTCATGCAGAATCTTATGCATTCACCGAAAGATGCCATTGACATAAGAAACAAATTCATGAATACCCCTGCCGAGGCTCTCCAAAATTGAATTCTTACTAGTCCGATTCTACAAACTTTGCTAGGTAGCAAGGAAAGTAGCTTCATTGCATCCGTCTCGCCACTGAGAGGAAATAGAAATATTGACCTAAGTTATCAATTGCCCAGCCAAACAACTAGCACTTACCATCATACTCTGGCGTCAGATGAACAACCCAACACATTCGGTATTAATAATAGCCAAATTTCCCGACATAGACATTGGAACCCTTTTGCAAACCCATTACAACGCCAACGCGTTGTCTATAATCTATGAAAATGACCGGGACCAACAGAGGAGAACCGACAGCGCTACAGAGATCGTGAAGAAGCAGTGGAAAGAGAACCAGCTTTGCTGAAAACAGCACAGGAACGCAATCGCGTTGTTAACGGCCGCGTTAGTAATAAAGCCGTTTGGAATTTGGTTGGAGATTTTTATACGCTGTACCCATAGGGTGAAAGGGTATATTAACAGGTAGAAGGAAGCGTTTCCGACCCTCTTCAGTGTATATTTTCATGATCAGCAACAACAGCCGAGTCGATATAGACATGTCCGTCTGTCCTTTAGTTCGTCCGTCCGTCTGTATGAACACCTAGATTTCGGAGATTAAAAGAACTAGAGTCACCAAAGTTGGAACGCAGATTCGTATAGTGTGTACGCAGATCAAGATTATTTCAAATTTTTGACACGCCCCGTCCCGCTACTGCAATAAAAGTGATTTATATTTGCTATTTATAAGTATGTTTAGGATCATTTTATGAAAGTCGGATAAAAATGGCCAAGTTACACGCGTAAACTTTTTATAAGCAATCTTAAGGGAGCAGCAGGCGGATATGGCATGCGATTGGTATGATTTCGTTTTATGCATGTGGGAGAAAAAGATAGAAATAGGCATCTTACGAATCAAAACAAAGAGTGATAAAGGGCGCATTTCAAATTGGTACAAGGTATATCCACGTCCGTATGGCCAATTGCTTACTTTATTTTTTCTATAATTTGAGATGTGTTGTGACTTGTGAGCCAACCACATTGAACTAACTAATATTTTTTTCTCTGGCGCTAGTACTCAGCAACAAACCAAAAAAATTATGAATATCAAATTTCTTTCACTTCGATAAATTTCGAAAATTATCACTCAAGGTTTTTTTTAGCACAACAATTTTGTTTCATAAAATCTTTTGTTTTTATGCATAAAAAATATACCTTTTTTCATGAACGTGTAAGAATTCAAAATTTAATTCGCATATAAAGTATACACAGTTCGCATATAGAGTATACAAAATGGGTTGTTTTGGTAGTTCTGAGGAGGTAAAAGATAATACGCCCACTGTGGTCAACAACGTGAACGCAGTAGACCACACATATAACATACATGTAAATGCTCTGTGGATCCTAGCAATATATAAACAAAAGTAACGGTTTTAAAATTTTTATTGACACCATGTCAAACACAAGAAAATACTTAAAAACGGTATATAAGCAGAGCGAGAAATTTGAAGCAAATATAAAATAAAGAAAGCAAGTCGCCTCACCGACTCAGATATAGCCTGTACCAATGTGTTCTTTATTCTGTCTTTGTTATGTTTGTTTGACGACTAGCCTTAACTTTTTATAGCATCTCGATTTCATGTTATTTGAATTAAAAGGACCTTTCGAGTTTGCTTTGTCAAATGCTCACGACTGCAATAGAGAAAAAGATTGGAAAATCCGATATCGTTCAACTTACGAAGCAGTAGCGTATGATTAACAGTATTAAAAGCCTTACTGAAATTAGCATCAGTTTACTTTGCATTTTTAAATTGATTGATAAGAAGAGAAATTTAAAAAGATTGGTGCTTGCAGATTTAAAAATTGCGGACAATTTAGAAATACTCCATAACGTAGGCCTCGTACGTTTTATTATTTTTATGTAAATGTATTGTAAATGATTTTTTCCGAATTTGTGGTCAAGAAGAAGATTTAATGGACAATAAAAATAACTTGCGTTTGCAATAAATGGATGCCTTAAATGGTGTTGCGATGCGTGCCGTGGCCTTAAGCTTGTCCGCTGGTGCTTAAAAGCTTCAGAAGGAGCAGGGATTTAATTTAAGAGATGGAAATTCATGAATGAATCTCCAAAGCGAAAGAAGACCATGCTGCGGGCTTCTTTTCCTAAACCATCAACATCTCGCTTGTTACCAGTTGCCAACTGCAATCCAATTTCACCAACTGATTTCATATAGAAGTTCTGCATTGGATTCTGCTGTGGACTCCGTTTTCATTTCTCTACGTAACGGTATTCCACAAAGTAATATGATACCAGTTGCAGTTTCCGAGTTGTCCGGGCAAACATCGACTCCCACGAATATTGCCAATAAAATTTTCATCAAAAGGACCATTGAAGCGTTAGCTGCTCTAGCAGTTGCAAAGTCCACAACTGTGGCTGGTGTTGAAGCTGGTACCTCATGGACCATCACTGCCATACCACACAAAAAACAATTTTTGTTTCGAGGCTTGATCCGAGGACCACTTTGGAAGAAGTAAGTGCACATATTCAGGAACACATCCTAGCCCTTAACGTTGTAGTGGAAAAGTTTAGGTTTTCGTTCTCTTGGGACATAACGTCCTTTAAAATAAGTGTTCCCCCCAATCTTTTTGAACAATCTCTCTTCTGGTACGTTAAAATCTGTTGCCGGACCAATATACTACTTTGTTCCCCGATTCTGGCCTATCGGAACGTAAGAGGACTGAAAACAAAACTTTCCAGACTCCAAGAAGATAGTCTGACCTTTGACTTTATATCCTTGCCTTTACCGAGAGGTGGCTGAAGCCTGATATTGCCGATGCATCAGTTTTTACCACAAAATATATATGTTCTAGTCACGACTAAACATGTTGCAGTATTTTGGACTCTTGTGATAGCTCCAAATCACTTTCCCTTTCGACTTTTTATGTATTGTTTTTTCATTACGCCAAAGCACGTCTTTGGGTTTTGAGTTCTTTTTATTTAATAATCTTCATTGTCTTGTACAGCTAACTACCGCATAACTTCGCTGGCAGTACCGCCGGAGGAGCGGTCTACTTATGTATAAATGTTTACATATTTATGTAGAAGGCTGGCGAAGAGTCGCCGCATGGGAGAGAGGACGTATCATGTTCACTTGGTGACAGTACTGTCGCGCATGTCAAATGTGAAGATGCAGCACTGTCCAGTCCCATGCACTTATGTGTGGACTTGTTACCAAAAATGAATGGTACTTGAATTTATAAATTTGTACATAAATATTGCAACTAAGCGCTACAATATGTTTGTAATCATATATATGTATTTCACTATGTGCACGTGATATATTTTTTTTCAAGTCATTTAGGTACATTGCTGTTGGCCCGATACGATACCATAGTTTTTGGTATTTCTACACTCTCGCGTTCTAATGTACGCAGTTAATGTTAATCTATCACTGAGTTATAAGGACCAGTCTTCTTCCGGTTTGTTTCAGGCTGATCTTTATAGTCTTTATAGGTGGTGTGAAATAAACCTTTTACGCCTAAACGATTCTAAATGTAATGTTATGTTCTTTTGTAGAGTTTCTCCTTACTTATTACTATTTATTATCTTAATGATTTTTGTTTGTAAAAGTTGGATGTTATGTGTGATTTGGGTTTACTTATGGACCATAAATTAACCATTAGTTCTCATATAACTTCTATTGTCAGTAAAGCCATGAAAGTTCTTTGGCTTGTTAAGAGATGATCAAAAGAATTTGACGATCCATACACAACCAAAATTTTATTTACTTTCTTAGTCCGTCCCAAATTGGAGTACGAGTCTTGCATATGGTCACCTCACTACTCATAGTGTGTCTCAACACACCAAAATAAAATTGTATCAGTTCAAAAGAAGGGTTTGCTCTTTGATCTTCGTGGACTAAATTGCGTTTACAATGTCAACTTGCCTTCGTGCTCTAGTAGACTTCTTTGGATTAACCACCCTTCTCTAAGTAATCGTAGAGTAATGCTTGGTGTTATTTTTTTGCACAAGCTTCTGAATGGCGAAATAGACTCTTATCGGCTTTTGAGCCAGATTAAAATATCTGTCCCTTGTGGGCCTACGAGAAACTATATCCCCATATTCTTAAAACACTGTACACTTTACCAATTATGCCTTGCATGATTCTTTTCGGGTCCTGTGCTTGGATTATGATATTCTTTATACTCCAATCGGGCAAGGGTCCTTTCTTTCTTTACTAATAACGTTTATTCCATCCACTTTGGCTGCAGTTAATCAATTTAATCAGGATGTCCGAATACCAGTATTTGTGTCGCGACCGTGCTGCACGATAAGCGGCTTTGGTCGATTGGGTGGAAGGTTTTTAGTTTTCTACTAGGGCTCGCGCGTCGTATTGGCCACTTGAACGTACTGCGCATAGTACGCGTCAACGTCCAGACAGAAAAAAAAAGATTATACATTTTTTCTTCTAATTTGTCTTTATCGTTCTAATCAAAAAAGGTTTGTATATTAAACCAACGCCGTAAATTTGTCTCCATTTGTTACGTTTTACAATTGTATTTTATTAATATTCCTAGTTTTTCTGTTAAGTACTTTTGGAATTTGGAATTAGGAATTTTGATTTGTAATGTTTTTTTCTAACTGAATTATTTCTCCTGTCTTTTGAATGGATTTGTCGTTTTGACTTTACCAATGATGCGTGTTTAAGTCTAGTATTGATTTCGACGTCGTGTCTATCTTTCTTCAAATTGTTTATTTGATGTATTTTGTTCGTTTGGGTATTATAGTCAAGTGATCCTGTATAGATAAAAAGTCCACTGGTGTTGGTTAGTTGTTTTATGATTCGTTTTAGGGTTGTAAAATAAAGAATTTTGACGAATTTGATTAATCTGTCCTCGATGTCATTTATGAAATCTTTCTACGTCTGAAATGTCGTTTTTACTTGTCGTGATATCTAACTTTTCATTTTCCTCTTGCAGCCTATTTTTTTAGTGCTATACACAGAAATGCTGAATCTTTCACAATTCCTGTGAATATTTTCATAATTGCTTTTTTGGCTTCTAACCAATCTCTAGACTTTAATTCTACAAATGTTGCAAACTTGGAGTAAATGTCGATGCATGAAAGGAATTGTAAGTTATCGATCATGTAAAAGTCTATGGCGTATTTTTTCTGATATTAAAAAGTTCTGGTGGTTTTTCAAAATTTAGTTTTGTATTTCTATTTACTGTCTTTCCTATGTTGCATACTGAGCATTCATTAACAATGTTTTGTATTAAGTTTTGAAAATCGGGGAAATAATATTTTTTTAAAATAAATGAATCGTTTTTTCGATTCCTGGTTGTAATAGTTCTTTATGTTTTTTTAAGATTATTGCTTAGAATTGTGCAAACTTTTGTATGTCTTGTAACTTATTGCTATATTTTGAGGTTTTTGTATTTCAAAAAAGGCAAAGATATCTTTTGATTATATACCTTCCGTAAGTATTGGTCATTTCTTTGTATGTTATTTTTATGTTTGATTTATAAAAGTAAGTTGTTCTTCGTCAGTAGTGAGCGAGAATTGTTTATTAAAATAACGATAGGACAGAATGGGGTCCGATGTGATACATATTTTAAGTTTCTTAAAAGCTAAAATGAAATTTTTATCTTTAATACTGACTGTAGCGCGTTTCTTTCATAATTTATTTGGGCTTTGCAGGCTATAATGAAAGTTCTGCCTATCAACAGGTCGTACATATTTGAAAATTTATGGATATAAAGTTATTGTTCTATTGGACAAAGTTTGCTGGGTGCAAGGAAAATGATTTCGTTTTAATGTTCTGCTCCTTCGATCATGTGAATTTTGGAATTATTTTTTCTTAAAGGTTTATTATTCATTATTGTTCTGATTAAAGATTTGTCCCTATCTCTTCGATTCGATGAAGATTCGAGGCATTCTGATGAAAATTTTCGGATGTGTTCATTTTGCTAATTCCACTATTTCTTTCTCATTGCCTTTTTGTAGGCTGGTTTGCTACATTATTTTTTCGATACTTATATTGCTGTTATTAATTCATTGAATTCTGTGCCCTATCAATATTTATTTCTGGTTGAAACTTTTGGAAAAGTTGTTAGTTTTGTTTTGGATCGGACTGTTTGGTTTGAAACGAAATTGAACTATTGGGTAGAAAGGGCGTTCCACCCTTTTGGTTTTGGTTTTGGCTTTGATTTGATTTTCTGTTTTCTGGTATACCCTTCTCCTTGAGCTACTTGTTTCAGCTTGCTAACTGTCGTTAAAACATGTCTAGCTAACGTCCTAAATAATCTATCAGATAATTTTTTGTTTATTACAATTTGTATTTAAAGCATTTGTATAAAGAATCGTGTTATTTGCATCGTTTTCCAGACTTTATTTGTTAATGATAATATAGGATTAGTCTTCTAATTCTTCTAATTTGTGTTGTAGAGGCGTCGAAGTAGTTCTTTTTCAGTGAGCTGCATCTCCACGGCACTGGACAATATGTTATGTTGCCTTATATCATGGCACTCTGGGAAAAAAAGTACGATATTTTGGCATTAATCAAATTTTTTTGTTGTCTCAAATCGCCAAACAAATATTTTTTTCCAATTCTAAATTCATAAGATGGAATAAAAAATTTTTATTTTTTTTTTTTGGGACTATCCCTATTATTTAATAATTTTACAAAGTCAGCTGATTCAAAGTTGCATTGCAAGCGCGTCAAATAGATCGCAATTTTTCAGCTGTATTAAATTTGTTTGTTAATCGCATAAGTTAAAAGTAAGTATGAAAAAAATAATAAAGGTATGTATAATTAGTGTCCCTAGTGATTTTGTATACTTCTGTGCTTTTGTGTATTTGTGCAATGGGATGTTAATGTGTATTTTTAGCTTAACCCTAACAAATATGTTTGTGTTTTGTAAAGTATTACTCTAACATTCCTCGCAAGGCCTCGGCAGTTTTACTTAAGGATAATCAACTTAAATTGACATGTTGTAGTTGCGCTTAAGTTTAGACGCTCAGTGCTGCTGGAAACTTGGAGCTGCAACAACGTTTGCAACGTTTATTGCCGAATCTTTTAACAACAATGTAAACGAAAATCTTAAAAAAATTATCCAAAAAGAAGTCAAGGAATTTATTCACTACATAAAAAAATGTTTGTTGAAATGGAATTGAATGTTAGATTGATTTAAAGTTAAACATTCTACTTCGCTTGATGGCAATGTTGTAATTGCGCTTGGTGATCACGAGACTATCCGAAACAAAAGCGGAAGTTTCTTTACAACACTTACTGGATCGTACTACCGACCGTATTTTTACTATGCAAGAGGAGGTTCTCGAGTTTATCGGACATATCGTATTGTAAATTAATTGCTAGCTACGGATTTGATGCTAACTGCTACAAACAAAAATTTAAATTTGATGAACCTACTTCTCTGAACCATTCTTTGTTTGTCGGCTTTGTTTTTCTGCGACCACTCAGAAGCCAAATTTCTCAAAGATTGGCGACGATCAGCCTTAACAATTTTGGCCAGTTGTCTTTTGTCGCGGGGTGTTATTGCTGATGTTCGGCCTCTATTTTCAATGTTATTTTCAATATTCCCAGTTTTTTTAAAAATTTTTATCACTCCATGCACAGATGATTTAGACAAATTTAATTGCTTGCTGATCTCCGTAAGTGTCTTCCCAGATTTAAAATAATCTCTAATCACTACTCTGATTTCGTTGCAAATAGGCTTACCACGTACCATCGTTGCTAAACTTGCACTAAATTGTAGCAATTTTTAAATTTGTTGTATGCTGTATTGTGATATTATATTATAAGTGAAGATAGCGATTCCGTTACATTGGTTGCTTTTGTTTTGCTCTTCTTTTGAGATAAAGGTGGGCTAACGCAGCGTTCGAATTAATAATGGTAATTTTTTTCTTATCTCTTAAGTCTACCGTTTGAATAAATTAATCATATTGTTGTTGTTGTTGGATATAGAACAAATCTCTTTTTTCAATCGTTAAGAGAATAAAATTCTCTTTAAGACAAAATACATTGGTATGCGCTATATTTAGTAGTATTGATAATATAATGTGTTAAACATTGCGCACTGAAAAAAAAACATGCTGTTCGAATTTATAGTGGTTTGGGCTCGTAATACTAATTACAATATCTTCCGAATTTAAAATTAATGTCGAGAAATTCAAAGACTTCTGCGCCCACACTTTCGAGCTTTACATGAAATTGTATGATTGGTACCTAATGTCACCGACAGTACTCAAAGTATTGGTACACGGATACCAAACAATGAATAAATGCATAGTTCCTGTCGGAGTGCTTGGAGAGAACGCATCTGAGGCCAGAAATAAAATATTCAAGAATGACAGAAGATCTTATGCAAGAAAATGCAGTAGATTGGATAACATAACCGATGTTTTTAACAGAACATTAGACTCGTCGGATCCTTTATTATCAAGCCTCTGCCTAAATGAATGCCAAAAATTAAAAAAAGAAAATGAATAATCCGAAAAAAAGTCGTTGCGCTATTTGAATCTCCCGATCATATTTTGAAAAATCATGAAGGTTATTCAAATGACGAATGGATGGAAAACGAGGATATAGCATTAGATATTGAATTAGAAGATGAATGTGACAAATTTTAGTTATAAAGCCCTTAACCTTTCAGTGGCGTAATCGACATTGATGCGATTTAATTGCCTCGAATTTTAACGTTAAGTAAGCGTTTTCACGCTTTTGATTATTAGGAGGACAAATATTGTTGCAAGTCTTCAATTGTTTATGAATAAAACGGATTTGATTGGTCTATGTTTTAAAAATGAGTTGGCGTTCACACGCTTTGATTTTGAGGGGGACGGTTGTTATTGGAAGTGTCCAAGTGTTTATAAAAAACCCGATGTTTACTTCAAAGTTATGAATTTTAGGGACGGAAAATTTAATAAAGAAAATAGCATTCAAAAGTTTCTACGTCATGTAGCTTGTAAACAAGGAGTCCCTATATAATTACATGTCTTGTAATTCCAAAGAGGAAAAAAAACAAGATGTTTGTTCAAGTTAAAACGAGGTCTTTATTCAATGAATCAAAACTTATAACTGGAGTACAAAATGTCTTTAAGTAATATTTATATGCTAGATTTGTGAGCCCTTCAGTGGTGTGATCGATATTGATGCGTTTTGATTGGCCCGAATTTTAATGTTAGATTAGCGTTCTCACGCCTTTGATTTTTAGTGGACAATTATTATTTCGAGTGTTCAATTGTTTATAAATAAAACGGATTTGAGTGGCCTGTGTTTTAATTTATGAGTTAGCGTACACACGCTATGATTCTGAGGGGGACAATTATTATTTCGAGTGTCCAAGTGTTTATAAAACGAATGTTTTCTTTAAAGTTATAAAATTTAGGGGGCGCAAAATTTATATGTTATTGGGTATCGAAGTTAGATATAGGACTATATTTGCTTTGCCAGTCCTACTCTAACTGAAAAAAAAAGTGAGCTATGATACTGTCGAAAAAGTACTGTTGCCTTTTGTATTGGCTGCAAAACATTTTCGACCTTAAAAACCAATCATTTATAGTTTTAGGAAATTCAAAATATTATAAATCAGTGTGATTTTAGCGAGGCGGCAAACTATCAATTTGTAGAACTAGTTGGTTTGCTTGTGATTGGTACAACGGTAATTTTGGTTTGATGAATTTAAACGCGCATATGTTGCATATAAAGCAATATGTATTTTTTGAAAGAATTGATGTTGGAATTGACTCTACATGTGCGTATACAGCTCTAAAAATTTAAAAAAGACTTAAGGATTAGACTGATGTTCAACATATGGTAAAATTACGTATTAGATTCTCTTCAAATGGGACCACAAAGTACACATTTCACATACACTACACCATATCTTGTAAACTAATTAAGGTATTTAAAAAATTATAATAGCGTTATATCGGAATCTTGCTAAGCTTAATTCAATATTACATAAAAGTGTTAAGAATTAGTAGTTTTTTAATATCCAAAGTGAAAAATATTTTCGGTCATGTTCTACATGTGTACTAAATATGTACATTTTTTTACGTTAATTTTAAATATTTGCTTTCATCACAATAATTATTTTATTCAAAAAGTCGAAGGACATGGCCGACACTACCATTTTTTTTTTTTTTTTTTGACCATAATCGAACGGGACAAACAAATAAGATAAGGTTTTATAAATTTATGAAAATGTATATGTTCTGTATCTTGATGGAAATCATATTTGAAGTCCTTGAATATAGAAATAATTCTATACTCTATTTAGAAATAATTCTATATTCAAGGACTTGAAATATGATTTCTATCAAGATAGGTGATGAAAACTGTCAGTCAGATATATGGTCGAACGTCTAAGAAGTTTGTATATAAGTACAATAGGGTTTGAGCAAAGTTTATACATATAGATATAGATGATTTGTTTTTAAAAGTGCTAAGTAGTCATATTTGGGTATAAATGCTCGCATTTCGAGGCATTGCGTATTGGATACACACGGTAGATAGGTTTGGGGTGCGGATTAAATTCACTTAACGGCCCCTTACCTTCTTTGTTCTCGAGTGCATCCTTGTGCTTTTTAATTTTACAGTTTTTCTTTATTAATAAGCAATTTTTTGCAATAATGTTTAGTAATATATATTATAATTTTTTTTTTTTGTGTTTATCAAACATTATCTTGTCGGCTCTAGATCCAAAATAAAAACGATTTGTTCTTAATTTTTTTTCTTAATATATCTCGGACTCCATCCAGACCTTCTTCAGTGGCTTTCAAATTTTTGAAAACAAAATAAAATAATATACATGTCGGGACGAAGGTGATTCCGACTTATAGGTCTGAACTTATTGCCAAAGGGGCCATAGGAGTTGCATAATATCTGAGCTACGCAATGCAGGGAAGTGCTTTGTAATGGTAGACGCAAATTTCGTATCCTGGAATCAAGTGGAGCGAATAAAAGGAGCTGTTTCTTCAAAGACACAAAAATGAGTTGAACAGTCGTCCGTCTAACGATGAGTGCCGTGCAGTGTTTGCTAGTCGCTTAGTGACATCTCTAACGACTGAAAAAGAGTGTGGAAGAGATGGCTGTTTGAATATAGCACTTTTCAAATATTAAGCGAGGTTAAGATAAATAGTAATGCATTAGAAGTATTGCTTCATGATGTGCAGGACGAATGTTTATAAATGATGTTGTTTTAGGAAGAGAGATCCTCAACCAAGGTTTGTTACTGGCATACCAGAAAATTTTGAAATTGTTAAAACCCCTCAAGGAGGGACGATGGTTATCCGCTCAGTATGAGCGATGGTTACCCGTTCAATATAAACGATGGTTATCTGTTCAGGATGAAAGATGGCTGTTCAAGAGGAACACACGGGGACGTGTATTCGTCAGGATGGCCGTGTCGGGACGAAAGTGATTCTAGAGGAACGATGGTTAACTGTTCAAGAGGAATACACGGGGAGGTGTATTCGTCATTCCGACTTATAAGTTTGTTGCATAGTATTAAGAAAAGAGTTACTTTCTTAAACTGTCAGGAATCACCGAGTGTGGCGCTGTCATGCAAAATGGTAAGCTGTCCCTTTTGCGAAAACGTAAAAACGAAAAAAAAAGGCGACTCGCTCCACTGCAAGTTGAGTAACTACAAAAATAACAAACTCAGAAAACTGATACGTTAAAACAAAAGCTACTAACAACTATGGATAACAACAAGGAAACAAATAACCCGACATACACAAGTAAACAAAAATTATAAATAACAGTTCATTATACATTTTTGGTGTTTCAAGTCGTCTGTGTCTTCCAAAGCGGAGGCTTGCACTGTTTTTTTTTAAGTGCATAGATACATATGTAAGTATCTGTATGGGTGAGCGCAGTTTTCTAAGAAATCTGGAGTCCTTTTTTCAATTCTTTGTGTCAAATTTGTTTCCAGATCTTCTACTTTTTAATTAGTTTTTCGAACAGAACATGGAATTTTATATATAACATTATTTTTGTCTATTGTGTTTACTTTATGTTGCACTATTTCGAAATCTCTTTGTTGTGGCAAATTCTATATAGAATTCTATATAGAAATATATTATATTATCCATATATTTTTTTGTCTTGTAACCTGTCAGAAAAACCTGGTATATAGTTGGATGTCTTGTACTTCAATATGGGTTCTGTGCTTTCCTTTCGTTCAATGTTGTGTGATTTAGCATCTTGCATATTAATCCAGTTGCAAATCGTCGTTCTGTAGGATCGTCTGCAGTCGCTTATTATTTTTTCTTCTTCTTCTTGAATAATGATTTATAATGTGTGACTTTTTCTTTCTTCTTTTTATTTCTCGTGTCTTTTTAAAAGAATTTGATTTCAGTTTACTAACTGTGCTAGTTTGAATCCAGTGTCAATTTCAAAATCGTGTGTGTCTTAACTCAAAATGTTTATTTGATGTATTTTGTTCGTTTGGGTATTACAGTCTAGTGATCCTGCATAGATAAAAATGTCCGCTAGTGTTCGGTTATTTGTTTTATGTCTCGTTTTATGGGTATATATGTAGAGAATTGTTTGAAATTTGATTAATCTATCCTCGATGTTATTTTCACTATTTATATTTCTGAGTTTTTCATTAACTGTTTTATGAAATCTTTCAACGTGTGAAATGCCGTTTTTACTTGTCGTGATATCTAACTTTACATTTTCTTCTTGTAGTGCTATACACAGAAATGCTGAATCTTTCTCTGACTTTATTTCTATTGGTTTGCCCATTTCTGTAAATACTTTTATAATTGCTCTCTTGGCTTCTAACCAATCTCTAGACTTTAATTGTACAAGTGTTGCAAACTTGGAGTAAATGTCGATGCATGAAAGGAATTATAAGTTATCGATCATGTAAAAGTCCATGACGTATTTTTTTCTGATATTTAAAAATTCTGGTGTTATTTCAAAATTTAGTTTTGTATTTCTATTTTCTGTGTTTGCTATGTTGCATACTGAGCATTCATTAACAATGTTTTGTATTAAGTTTTGAAAATCGGGGAAATAATACTTTTTTTAAACAAATTAATCGTTTTTTCGATTCCTGGTTGTAATAATTCTTTATGTTGCTTTAAGATTATTTCTTTGAATTGTGCAAGCGTTTGTCTTCTTACTGAATGCTAGATCTTCAGGTTTTTGTATTTGCGTTTGATCGAATTATTTCAAAAAAGGCAAAGATATCTTTGAAATATATCCCTTGAGTAAGTATTGGTCATTTCTTTGTATGTTATTTTTATGTTTGATTTATAAAAGTAAGTTGTGCTTCGTCTATAGTGAGTGAAAATTGTTTATTAAAATTACGATAGATCAGAATGGGTTCTAGTGTGATACAAGTTTTAAATGTCTCAAAAACTGAAATTAACAGGTCGTATATATTTGAAAATTTATACATATAAAGTTTGTGTTCTGTTGGACAAAGTTTGCTGGGTGCAAGGAAAATGATTTCGTTTGATTTTACTGCTGCTTCAATTTTGGAATTTTTTTTTTCTTAAAGGTTTATTATTCATTATTATTCTGATGAAGGACTTGTCCTTTCTGATTGATTCGAGGCATTCTGATGAAAATTTTCGGATGTGTCCATGTCGCTAATTCCACTATTTCTTTCTCTTTGCCTTTTTGTAGGATGGTTAGGTACATTATTTTTTGAATAGTTATATTGCTGTTGATAATTCATTTTTGAATATTTAATTTTGTTGAAACTCTTGGAAAATTTGTTGGTTTTATTTTGGATTGGACTATTGGGTAGAAAGGGAGTTCCACCTTTTCGGTTTTGGTTTTGGCATTGATTTGATTTTCTGTTTTCTGTTATACTGTTCTCGTATAACCCTTCTCTTTGAGATACTTGTTTCAACTTACTAACTGTGCTTTTATCGTATCTGCTTAGTGTCATAAATAATTTATCAAGTAATTTTTTGTTTATTACATCTTTTATAGTGATAATATTAGATTTCTCTTCTTATTCTGTTACGAACTTACGAACATTTCCTGTATAAATTGTGTTGCCATTCTCTAGTTAGTTGCATCTCGATGGCTCTGAACAGGATATTTTGTTGTCTGTATATCTTGGGTCGGGTACAAGTGTATGATGAAATCTATTCTCTTTATGAATGACTTCAGATTCCATCATAATTTATAAGTTATTGGGTATTGAGGTTGAATATAAATAGTTTGAATTACTTGCGCTCGGTGGAAATCGACGGGTCGTAAAACAAAAAAAAGCGAATCATCAAAAAGTTTAAAGCTTGGCAAAACAAAACAAAAATGTTGTAATGACCAACGCTGGCCCCATCAAAGTGACCACAAACGAAGAAGATTAGGATTTCGTCAATTCTGTTGCTTTTGAATAAGGGGATGACCGCACCTAGATGGGAATTGCGAAGCTGGTGAGGAAAATACGACTTCTACAAGACCTCCTTAGGACAAACTTAAGTGAAGCGGATCGACAACGCTGAATGCAAAAACAATGGAAGTTCGCAACGGTTTAAAGAAACGCAACGAAAACGAGCAATTTATTCTCTTTCCATTAATTGTAACTAAAAAAAATTTGTTAGAATTAACTTACTGTTCTTGGCTGCGTCCGCACACGGAACAAAACACTAAGTACTACAATTAGGCAATATTTATATAACATGCGTAGGCATAAATTTAAAATCTAAAATTGTTCAAGCTGTAAGTCTACGTATGTTTTATTTCTCTCCATCTATGTATCTTGCCCGCTTGTTTTTCATTCATTTCTTCAGCTCCTATTATCCTGCTCCAAGCTTGCTCGAACCGCTGACCTGCGCCACATCAACTTAACAATTGAAGATGCAAGACAGGAGGCGGCTCTGATTGCGGATACCTATGCTGACACGACATTAAATGAACTCGGCAAAATACAAATCATTGTCCTTTCTTGCCGACCCAGAACCTATTGATTCCTGGAAAACATCACGGGTATCACCTACACACCAAGGCTGCAACGTGTTCATCCGCGGGACGCAGATCTTTAGAGTGAGGGGAGTAGACACCATACAGCAGTATCAGCAGCAGCCGCTGCAGCCGCTGCAGCCGCAGCAGCAGCATCCGCGGCAGCAGCAGTAGCAAAAGCGGCAGCGAACAGAAGGAGCAGCAGCAGCGGGAGTGTTGGCAGAACTGACCGAGAGGCCGAGGTCTGCAGTCGCTGGTTGGTAAACACCCGAGGGACGTGGGAGGAGAAAATAAATCATTATAACGTAGGATTGAATCAACGTCTTGATCATTAGGGGGTGTACGTGTCGTTAGAGGACGGAAATTAAATCCAAATAAGAGGAAGTTAACTTAGTATATATACGATTCTGAGTTTTGTATTCGATCGCACTTGTATTTTAATACACGAATTTGAATACTAATATACAAATACATTTGAACACGCTACAAATCTTCTTTATTGCCGTTCAAAACTTGAAAAGGGGATAGTATTAAAAACGTTGCCATATGTTCTAGTTAAAGAAAAACAAAGTGAACACTCAATATTAAGAAAAACAACGGTGTTACAAGTAAAACTACACCAATAAAAAAAAAAGTTAATACATAAAATAATTGACAAACAGCATGGTAAACTGGAAAAGTTAAGTAAAAACAGCTAATAAAAGGATGAAATTAGCATATAGCCTTACGAACACACGTTATCAGTCTGGAACAAACACACCTAGACCCACAAAACTCAGCTCGAAAAAGATACAGCTGGTATGTATCTTGGAACTGTGGTACTAAAATCACAAACGACACCACCAACGACAACAGTGCCGTCTGTCATGGTGTTTGCTAAGTCCATATTGGACTAGATCCCATCGTTTCGATGGGAAACCAGTATCTAGTAGAGGATATGAAGGAAGATCATGAAACTTGAATAAAGGGAGAAACAATCATAACATGTATGATCACTTCCCTAAAAGGACAATTAAAAGGTGAATGTATAAGCAAATGCGCAAAACAAAACCATAGAATCAAAGTTGCTACAAAACACATGTATATCAAAAATCTTGGACCATCTGCACAAGCAGCGGAAATAACAGCGGATGCTTCGCTTAAATATAAAGTTAATAACATGGATATCGAAATAATTAGATACATAATTCAATACATTAGCTATAAAAACCCAAAGAAGGTGTTCGACAACTTCTTTAGAAGTACAAAAGTGAATCCAGAAACATCAACTTTAATGTACTGTCACTATCAGGGTATTGGAAACGGATGTGTCTGTGGTCGGGAATACGGCCGTGGTAGAGGAAAATCAACCTAAGTACCGCCAAACCCAACACGGACAAAACAGTAATAGCCAATAGAAAATTTATGCAAGAACCGAAATTCAGATAAAGGCCACAATAATTTTGGCAGAACAGCTGGGACCGTTGAAGCAACAGAAAACTCGCAGAGCTACCAATAAAAACCAAAAAAGCAGAAGTTGGAACAGAAACGATCAATCTCACTAAGGGATATGGTATTAAAAGTCATACCACATGTAAAAGGGATTATATATATTTCCAATAGACACCAAAGCAGACACAGAGTTCAACCAAACAAAATGGAAAAAAATAATAATTTAAGTTTAAACGAAATATGAAATTCTTTAATATAAATAGAAAACGTTCTAGATAGAGATTAATTTTATGTAGTAGTACAGGAATTCTCACTACCCACCGATATGCTAATTACAAGGATTGGCTTATTCTACGATCAGAAGATTACCACGAAAATATAGCAATACCAATGATAATACATGCAGGTCTAAACTCCATAGAAAACACATTACGAACAGAAAGATTCCGAACCATATTTGATTGGAATCTCAAAAGTCCGATATACCCAATCGAGCACTAAAGTTGAAAAAGGGAATACTTGTAGGAAACATCATAATAAACGCTACCCACGGTTACGTTAGACTGTTAACCAACACAGATAAACTTATGAAACACATCAATTGGATAATTACCATGTAGTAACAAAAAGAGAAGAAAGAATAGAATGTAGAAGAATATATGACAAAACCTTGTAATAAATATATAAATAATATATTTGCATTAGAATTAGATAAAATCAAAACCAACAATTTTTTTAAATAAACTCTAAGATTAATCCAAATCCGCATATATAAAAAACTGTAGAACCCCAGAAGCGCATAAAGAAGAAGAAAGACGACCGGTAAATAAACTGATCAACGACGATATAAAAGGATCTTTATAAAATGGTTGCTCGAATCTGTTAGTACCTAAAAGATTAATCCCCAAAAATTATAACAAACGATTGGTTATGCATTATAAGAACTTAAACAAAAAATTTGTTGCAAACAAATTTCCGCTACCTATGTAGCATCGTTTATACTCTATATCAATTAGGCCGAGCCAAATCCGTTTAATGTCTTCACCTAACTTCAAGATTCCATAAGATTGAGCTAGATAAGCGTTCACGAGACCTAACATCCTTCTCAACGGACGAAAGTTCTTATAGATTAAAAGACTTAAAAGAATGGAGAGAAGATAGCTCCTAATTCATAATATGGAAGATATCCTTTTCTGTGCTAAAGCCGTCACAAGCCATTCTCTAAATGGACGATTTAGTTGTACTAAGCTTTCCAAAGAAACACAAGCTCTACAATCTTGAAGATATGTTCAAGATATGCCGAAAGTACAATCTAAAGTTACTCCCCGAAAAATTTTCATTTTTTCGACATGAAGTAACACATCGTGGTCATGAAGGCGCCGAAAAGGAAATCCTCTCCGATGAAACCAATTCCAAATCATTATTGATTATCCCACACACGATTCGTGACATTCTACAATTACTATAGACAATTCGTCCCTAATTTTGCAGAACGGTTAAAAAAAATCAAACCAAAAGGCACTGAAGTGTCGGCCTCTACATTACAATGTACCTAACTTTATGAAACTTTGTAAGGAAACTCTTCTTTTGTTGTTTACCAAATATTCGTGGTATCCATCGAGTGCTACTTACTATTGACAAGATTTGAGTCCACAGAGAGGACGTCAATCAATATGCTATCGATTGTTTAGAGAAAATGGTTTTAAGGCAGGTAATCAATATTATAAGCCTGGTGGTCTTTTCCACGCTAAGAAAAACAGCCGAATAAATAACCTAACAGACGTGTTTCACAGAGCTTTGAATTCAACTGTTCCTTTGTTATCGAGTATCTTTTCGCAATGAAAAATACAGGCGCGCGTTCTTCCAAAGGAAATTATTGCGTTTTTTGTGATTATTTCAACAAAAAAAGCAGCGGCCATCGAATCTGACTTCGATTTCAAAGAAATTTTCGATTTTGAATTGAATGTTTATATAGTAATATATCCGCCACTCCACCCACTCACACCACTCAATTTCTCACTCCATTCACCCACATAACTTGACCCCCCTTTAGTCTAGAAAACAGCGGATGTTTACTGTAACCGAGACTAAACAAAAATCCTATAAACAAATGTCCCCAAAAAATCTTCCAAGCGTGAGAACGCTTAGTAGGCAAAAATCAATAAGCCAATCAAAATCCAGATCCCTTGTCACCCGATCAAAAGCTCCCAATACTAATATCAAAAGCTTTTTAACCGAACTTTAATCATATCTGTATGAATAATCATAAGTTAGTTCTTAAGACGCTTTGTTTCAATAAAGATCGTTTTGAGTCTCACCAATCCATATTTATTTTAATTAATAAAAGAATTGGATTTATAACTATATAAGTATAAAACCTTCATCTATTGATATAACCCCATTATTTTATTTACATGTGGGTGTGAGCGTGGTCGATACTCAAAAAATTTAAAATCCAAAATTCTACAAAAATAATGTTAATATACATAGTTATAAATCCAATTATTTTATCAATTAAAAAAAATGGATTATTGAAACTCAAAATCGTATTGATCATTATTGAAAGAAAGCGTCTTAAAAACTAACTTATGATTATTTATACAGAGCTTTTGATGTTAGTAGTGGGAGCTTTTTATTTTTATTTTTTATTTTATCTGGTGACAAGGGATCTTGATTTTTATTAATTAAATGATTTTTGCCTATTAAGCGTTTTCAGGCGTGGAAGATTTTGGTGTACAGATTTGTTTATAGGAATTTTGTTTAGCCTCGGTTGCAGTGAACATCAGCTGTTTTGTAGATTAAAGTGGGGGTGAAGTTATGTGGGTGAATGGAGAGGAAAATATGTGGTGTGGGTGAATGGAATATCGTATATATTATTCCCCCAACACGTGCTTGCGGTGTTGCAAGTCAAATTTCTTGCGATGGTATTTATGTAAAACGGGATTGTTAAAAGCCGAGTCACTTGATTCTACAAAAGTTACATTCTTAATTTGTGTTATTTTTTTCTTTAAATTGACTTCAATTTATGGATAAGATATAGGATTAAACTTATTAGTGTAATTATAAATTATTTAAAGGTTGCGGTAGTCATCATGTTGAATATTTTGTCATACGCAGTTTTTTCGGAAATGATTTGTTTAGTTTGGATATAAGAGATTGATTTTAGTTTCGTTACGTTGATGGTTACATAAATGTTTTGGGTATAATCTTGTAATGTGTTTACTATTCATATTTCATTTAACTGCATAGCACAGTCGATTATTTTTATGATATTATGTATGTTCTTCTATGATTATTTTGTTTAGGTTACAAATTTGTTTAAATTTGTCGTGGGCAAGTTCCAAGTTATGATAATATTGGGGTCTACATAACTAATTAAATTGGTTTTGAACATCTTTGTGTACTTGCACTCTGCTTTGTGCAATAATGTCAATTTTACATTCATTTTTTTCTTGTTTTTTGGCTGATTTTGCATAAATTTAATTCTCTTGAATATAGTGAGTTTCTTAAATGTTTTCTGTCAAGGTAGTATTATTTTCATCTGGATAGGATATAGCTTTGAATAGTGATATTTTAGATAATTGTCTAGGTATATGCGAAATTATGAATATTTTATTCGTGTCTGATCTTAACCAAGTAGATGATTAAACATTCCTAGTCATGTCAACTGCGTTCCTAATTCTATATCTTTTACGTTGAACATTAGTGCATTTAATTTTTTTGTTTGCGCCTTGTTCAATAGTAAGGTTATTTAGAAGTTCTATTGTTTTGTTGACTGCTTCAATGATATGATTTAGTTCATTATTTTGGGCGCTATTTGCTGATAGACTATTAATTTTTTGTTCAAGTTCTTCTTTATCGTATTGATCTAAGGTGCCGAAAAGATATTTATGTGCTGTGCCTATTATGTTAATAAGTCCTCGCTTATTTCTCTTTATTATTTTTATGCCGTTCATTTCGCGATCTAATTTTTCGACTAAATACTGAATGTGGACTATGTTCTTATATGGTTCTGACTGCTCACCAAGTTGTTGTAAGTGGTTTGTAAGTTGGTTAAATTTACAGTTAAATAATGATTTTCGAAATCTGAGGATAAATCCATAGTTCCTGTTTTGAATACAAGATATGCATTAGGTGCCTTTATGGGAATAATTTCAGTGCCTTGATTATGCGTCGAGTGTACCATTGATAAGATTTGAAATAGTAATGTGTTTTAGATTTCTTTTGTTTGTCTTCTATACTAGATTATGGGTTAATAATTCTTAGTTTTCGATTACAGTTCTGTGGAATCTCTCCACGTCTGAAACTCCATTTTTGCTCGATGTTACATTTATATTAACGTTTTCCGACTGTAGCTGAGTCCTTATCGTTAAAAATTTTTGTGATTGCCCTTTTTGTTTCAAGCCACTCTCGACTTTTAACTTTAACTAAAGTCGCGTACTTTAAGTAAATACCTATACAAGAAAAAAATGATTGATTGTCGCTTAAATAGAAATCCATCACGTATATTTCTCCAGCGTTAAATATTTCTGGGGTGGTTTCAACGGTTTATTTACTGTTTAGATTTTCTGATTTTGATAAATTGGATATGTTGCATTCCTTAATTAAGTGTTGAATTATTTTTGATAGTCCAGATAATAGTATTTATTTTTAAACCAGTTTTGAGTTTTAGTGATACCTGGATGAAGTAGTAGAATTATGGTTTTTGAAAAAAAATTATTTCTTTGAATTCTGTATAAGTGCGAATATCTTTTAATTTGTAATTTGTCTGGACTAATTATTTTAAGATTAGCTTCTTGGAATGTTGAAAATCTTTGTAGTTTTGTATGCAAAATGGCATATTTTTGGGGCATAAATATTCCTTTATAAATTTTGTAGCAAACTGATTGGTTTGTATCTTTTGTGAAAATAGTAAGCAACGTTAATTTTATTTTCGTTGCACTTAGTGAATTCTATTTGACGGTTGTAGAAATTCAGCAGTTTTCTTTTTATTTGGTTTAAGCACTGCGTAATGGAGGTCTAGAACTACTTATTTCTTCACCTAAAAGATTTTCATCTATTGTTATTCTGGAAAGGGCGTTGAAATCGAATTCATTGAATTTTATCTTCCATTTATGTAACTTTATATCAGGTTCTTTGATATTGTTCAACCAGACAAGGGGTTTTTGATCACTAGGGATTTCAAAATGTCAACCGAAGAGGTATGGCCTAAAATATTTAATTGCCCATATGATAGATAGTAGTTCCTTTTCTATGGCTGAATAATTAAGTTCATATTCATTAAGTGTTCTGCTGGCATAAGAAATAGGTCGTCTATGGTCCTGTGAGATGAACGCACCTAAAGCTATATTGCTAGCATCCGTGGTTAGATTTTTTTTTTTTTAAATCAGGGAGTTCTTTTAATGAGGAGGAATAAATAATTATATCGTCTATATAAACTAAACAATCTTTAAAGATGAGATCTTCTAAAAAATTGTTCATACATCTTTGGAATATTGCTGGTGCGTTTTTTAGGCCAAATGGAATTTGTGTGTATTCGTAATGACCATGTTAAATTAAAAATGTGGTTTTTTCGATTGATTAAAGATATTTCATCGATTACTGGTATTGGGAACTTTTCATCGACAGTAATCTTATTTAGACTACGGTAGTCGATTACTAGACGGAACTTTTATCTTCCTCTTTTTTAGGTACGATCTAGATTGACGAACAATATTGAGGAAAGAATATCTCATATTCGAACTCTGGGGAAGGATCGATTCTTCTTATTCTTTATTGATGTACTTAAAACAAAATTTTTAATTTGAGGTTGTCACACTATTTTCTTCATAATTAATCACGGCCTGACATGCTTTGAGATTTTTTCTACCCAATAGTATGACGTATGTTGATGAAAATGTAGGGCAATAATATCTTTGATGGATGGGGCAAAGTTTGCTTTGAAATAATTTTCGTTGATAATATTTATTAAAGCCTGTAACTCATTTTAGGGATGTTATTGATTTAAGTTGGACATAAGGGATTAATTGGACATATTCGGTTGATCTGTTTGATCCATTTGGTCTGTCTGAGCTGACTGATCCGAGGCTGATTGATAAAATATTTCGGACTATTCCATTCTACTCTACTCGCTGGTACTTTCTCTTTACCTTTTAGTAGGTTGATTTTCCACAGGGCATTGATTCTGAAACTTTGCTGACGTCATATAGAGCATCGCAAACGGCATCGCCTTCTAACGCAAACTTATTTATCAAAATGAATAACTTATGTTCTAAATCTTCAATAAACTTAAGAGGGTTTCCTCCAAAAGAAGTGTGGTATAGCCGTCGTAAGTAATTCTTTATAAGGCGTTTGCACCTAATATTCGCTGATGAGGGCGGCCCGCAACTCACTCCAATTGTTGGCGTGCGCTAGTTGTGATGTCCGCTGTGCTTTTTCTGTGAGCTCTCTATGGGGTCGTACATCAAACTATCTTGGCGGACGTCCCTCGTCGGGTAGAGTTCTAAAATGTAGTCAACTCTCTGTATGAACGTGCTCAATGTCAAAGCGTTACCATCAAAATTGGGCAAATGTCTAAGCATGGTAAGTGCTTGGTTCAGGTGAGATTCCGATAGTTCCAGGGGCATCTTGGATTAGAATACATTTAGAACTCAAAGTTTCAATAACGCGCTTATGACTCAAAAGATTTTTTTGTGAATAAAACGAAAAAAAAATTTGAGCCTTAGTTGCTTACAGTTGGCGTTGTCAAGTTAAGTGGTGTGGGTGAATGGAGTGGCGGATATATATATGCAAAATTTAATATCAGTATCTTTAAAATTGGATTTCATGCCGCCAACTCTGCGGTTGATAAGTAGATGCTCGAGGGTTTTCAGAACTTTCGGCACCCTCATTTATTGCAAGTATTTCAAGAGTGTACGCGTGTGCTGCCGTATTAGAGTGTCCAGTGAGACGCCCATGAGCATGCTAAAGCCAGAGCGTGGCAGTCAAGGAATCTGCGCCAAAAATTTGAGACTGCATGTTTGGCACATCATTTAAGCTACTCGACAAATGGAGAATGCTCTCCACTAAGCCTAAGCTACAGACGTTGTCCTTGGTTTCAATTTTTTAGATAGTGCCTCTAATAATATCGGAATACTCTGTAATTTCTCCATGGTAGCTCGACGCCTGCCTTTGCCAGACGATCTGGTCACTCGTTTCTCGGTATCCCGTAGATGCTCACCTTTTTACAGGCGTGTAATTCAACCGCGGCTTTTCTGCTTGTCAAGGCAGTCTTAGAGCGGCTGGCTATCCACAAAGAAGTTCACGCATGTCTTATGCGTTGAGATCTCAAAATTCAATTCCGCAGTCTTCCGTATGGCAAAGATTTCCACTTGGAATATGTTGCAGTAATCTGGTAGTTGATACTAAAGTTGGATTGGTGGGACTGAGCAGTGCACTGCTGCCGCCACTCTATACTCATTTTTGACCTATCAGATTCTTGGGTCTAACAAAAACCATTGCCTTACAGCTCGGTTTTATTCGTTGCACCATGCAATCCGTAGCTGAGCTCATAGTTCGCACTATAAAAATGTGCCCGTATCCCTCTAACCTGATTTGTTTGTGACAGCACGTTACAATGTCTTGCCCGCAATTAGCTTGGTCTGTATGTCTGTGGAATAAGCTCCAAGAAGCATTTCCAGTGCTTGTGTAGTCATGCTTCTAAAGGCTCTAAAAGCCTTTTAAAAGCTCCGTAAAAGAGAATGAACTGGGTAACTGAATTGAAGATAGGGTGCTTCGGTGGGGGTAATACTATTCAGTAGCCAATGTGTTGTGTAGAGTGCATTGGTTGTCTTCTTCGAGCTTTTCTCGATATTGGAGCTGGGACAGCTTGCCATCTATTATCAATTCGAGGTATGGTATCTGTTTTTTAGGCGTCAGTATCCTATTATCAATTTAGATTGGGGTCCAGCGCGATACTTGTATTTCTTCATAAAGAGAATTAACCCTTAAAGTGTTGCTCAGAACTGAACTTTTTGTGGAGGTACATTTTTCCAAGATGAAATAAATATACATAAATTATCTGACATCTTAAATTGGCTACTCTTGTATTGGTAGTCGGGCTACATATCTGCGTCAGCCCACCGTATTAGCTTGTAAAGCTCCTCTCGTGGGGCATCTTTGTCATGCGCCATGAAGAAGAAAGCCAGGGTGGTTATTGTGTCAGTGCTGCCTTTAGGAGCTATATCCGATAGGTCATCTGTGCTTAACTGCAAGAGCATGTTTAGCAGAAGATCCTTAACATCATTTGTGCTACCGCCCGCCTCTTTTCCTTTGAGGAAGACACCTTGGGCCTCTTTAATGGCATCGAGATATAAATTCCTCTGCACCTCACCGTCCATGCCGTCCATTCATAAAAAAGGTAGATAATACCCTCCGCCTCCTTATTGATCTAATGAATGCATAGGTGGTGACGTGTAGCACCCTCCAGTGGTCGACCGGCATTTTGGGGTTCTGGTATTGGATCAGTTATTGCCTTTTCACGTTGGGCGGTCTTTGACATAGCCGTTTTGACAAAAATTGCAGTCGTTGCGGTCGATAAGTGCCACATTTAGATGTCGCAAGCAAAACTGTTTTTCTCCTGAGCACTGAGGGAATCGCCCTTCTCACTAATAATAATATTGGGCATAAGCCATCACATATTCCTCTCTCTAGGCCATTTTGAAAGTTGGGTCCCACCGACGTTTTGGTTGAGGCTGCCTTCGTCATTTAGATGCCCTGACACCCCGAATTTCCATGGACCTCGGAATTGCTTCGGTTAAGTTTGGCAGTAGCATTACAATTGCCGCGACCTGTTCAGACCAAGGCTCGTAATAGCATAGGTCAAACAAGTTGCCCTGCATATCTGATTCTACCGTAGTGCACGCAGTGCTCGTTGCCCGTCTGGCACACTCTTGAAGGCTTCACTTGGAAGAGTTTTTCACCGACTTTAAACATAAAAGATTTTTCCTCTTTAGTGCCTGTATATTTAAGGTAAAGGCAAGAGTACCACAAACACTTGCAAAAGTACTGTGGTTTTGGCCCAAGGCTTCTCGTCTATTAGTTTTTTTTTTTTTTAAATTTAGTTTAGTTTAAGTTAAATTTTAGTTTTTCGTTTTGGATTTTGCACAGTTTTTTTTTTAGTTGCTGCTTGTAAGTTCATATATACATATCTTTAATATCTTAAACACAGAAACTTATAAACAACTTTACCATATCCTGCAATGAAATCATCGAAGTGATAAAAATTGATTAAATTTTTTTAAGCATTAAAGTGATAAAAACTGAGTCAACAAAATATTTTCGTTCACACTTTGCGACAATATTAGGGTTATAAAAAGAAACTCGGACCAGACCATTTTTTCTGAACATACAAAACCTTTTTGATTTTTCAGTGGGATGTTTTTATAGCTTACTGAAATTGGTCTTTTGGAAGCATGTTCTAGTTCCTCATATATTTTAAATATGAGTTACATGTATATTGATTTGTTATTTATGTATTCCAGTTTAATCATCCTAACTAAATAAAAGAAATAAAAAATTATTTTAATAAATTAATTAATTCATATCTTCTATATATATATAAAAGAGAGTCGTGTTAGTTAACCACTTATAACTCAAGAACGGCAGAACAGATTTGACTGAAAATTGGTAGGGAGGTAGCTTAGAGCCAGAAGATGGACATAGGATACTTTTTATCTCATATCTTCAAACTATTGAAGAACCAACGTATAATATTGCAAAACACTCAGCAATGAGCAATGATTTTACTGTCTGGCGATGACAATGTGATACTTGTAGGAAATCAATATTAAAACTATTTCTATTGGATTGAAGTGAGGTGAAGTTTAATTAATAATGCCGCGACCAAGACGATCGAATCTTTCCCGACAAAGCCGTAATGCAAGAGGAATACAAAATACTGCAAATGAAAGGACACGTGAACAGCGCCGCGTGCTTCTCAATCACGAAAGCAAAGTGAAACAGCCCGTGAAACAGCTCGGTTGGCAATGCAGAATCGTCGAGCGAACAACAGAAGGCAACAAATAGATAATTTGGCGACCGTGTGGTGCCATCAATCCCCAATCACCTTATATGGTCGATAGAAAATGCTCTAAACGATATCCACGGAAATTGACGGCGGAGACTGTCACTGGCACCGACGGGTATCCACTGTATCGGCGTCGACCACCAGATGACAACGGTCAAACTGTCACAACGAAAGTGAAAAGAATGGATTTCGTTGTCGACAACAGTTGGATTGTTCCATATTCGCCACTTCTTTCTAAAACGTTCAAGACACATTGCAACGTTGAGTACTGCAATTCAGTTAAGTCCATAAAATATATTTGCAGATATGTCACGAAAGGCAGTGATATGGCGGTTTTTGGATTGCGATTTCACGCTATCAAGTTGGTCGTTATGTGAACTGTAATGAAACGATTTGGCGTATATTGCATTTCCAATTCACGAACGTCATCCTACTGTTATTCATTTGGCGGTGCATCTTGAGAATGGTCAACTCCAGCAACTACATTGACCAGTTTTTTTGCAATCTGCCAAAGCGATCAGTTTGCACGATCTTTGCTTTACTCGGAGATGCCACGTTATTATACTTGGAATGCCTTATCCAAGAATTTTCAAAGACGGAAGCAAGGTGATGCGGTTCCTGGGTATCCAGATGTGCGTTCTACTGATGCTCTTGGTCGTATGTATACAGTTCATCCAAAGAATGATGAATGTTTCTATTTGCGGTTGTTGCTGGTAAATGTGCGTGGGCCAACTTCATTTGAGACACTACGAACTGCTAATGGTGTAATATTCCCAACATATCGTGCTGCATGTGAAGAATTGAACTTATTAGAAAACGATACCCAGTGGGATACGACAATCGCTGAAGCCATTATCTCTGCATCTCCAAGTCAGATACGCACATTATTCGCTATAATAATTTCGACATGTTTTCCATCAAACCCATGTATCCTGTGACACAAATACAAGGAGAGTATGTCGGAAGATATTTTACATTAAAGTCGTGTCAGTTCCCGAATCACGATATTGAGATGAATGAGGAGATACATAATCGTGCTTTAATCTTGATCGAAGATATGTGTTACCTCATGTGCGGTAATTTATGAATCAGGTTAGGAATGCCAGCGCCAAATCGTGAAATGAATGACGCATTTAATCGAGAATTGGAACGGGAACGTGTATATGATCACCAGGAATTAGATTTAGTAGTTCAAAGGAATGTACCCCTGTTGAATTACCAACAAAGGGAAGTTTATGATACTCTAATGAAGGCAATCGCTGATGAAAATGGTGGTTATGTCATTAGTTTTAGCAACTGTTCGGGCGAGATCCAACATAGCGGTTGCAGTTGCTTCTTCTGGAATAGCAGCCACATTGTTAGAAGGATGCCGTACGGCTCATTCAGCATTCAAATTACCGTTAAATCTTCAAATTATTGAAGAACCAACGTGTAACATTGCAAAACACTCAACAATGGCCAAAGTTTTAGCGGCATCGAAAATCATCATCTGGGACGAATGCACAATGACGCATAAACGTGCATTAGAAGCACTTAACCGAACATTTAAAGATTTACGCAATGACTCGAGATGTTTTGGAGGAGCAATGATTTTACTGTCTGGCGATTTCCGCCAAATACTGCCAGTAATTCCAAGATCTACGGCTGCCGATGAAATAAACGCTTGCCTCAAATCGTCAAATCTATGGCGCTATGTGAAGAAACTGCAGCTGACAACAAACATGAGAGTTACATTGCTTAATGATACATCTGTTAAAGATTTCTCGGAGCAATTGCTGACTATCGGTAATGGTCAAATACCTGTCGATGAATCGAGCGGATTAATATCATTTCCAAATAATTTCTGTAATTTTGTTTCATCAAAAGACGAACTTATCAACAATGTATTTCCAAATATTATTTCTAACTACAAAAATAATGAATGGTTGAATAAAGATGTAGATGACCTGAACTACATAATTCAAAATAAGATCATTGGAACAATGCATTTATTCAAATCTATTGACTGCATGAAGATGAAGCCACCAACTATGCAATTGAATTTTTAAACTCTTTGGACGTGCCTGGCTTACCACCGCACAATTTGCGCCTAAAGTTTGGCTCCGTAGTAATCATGCTTTGAAACATAAACCAACCAAAACTGTGCAACAATAGGAAAATTCAAAGGTGAGGAAGTTCTCATTCCGAGGATCCCGATGATCCCAACCGATATGCCGTTTGAATTTAAAAGACTTCAATTTCCGATACGTTTTGCATTTGCAATGACCATCAACAAATCACAAGGCCAATCCTTAAAAGTTTGTGGTTTAAATGTAGAACATTCATGTTTTTCCCATTGTCAATTATACGTGGCATGTTTACGGGTCGGAAGACCATCTGCGTTGTTTGTTTTTGCGCCTGATAATAAAACAAAAAATGTCGTGTATCACAAGGTACTTAAGTGAAGAGCAACCTATGTACTAAATACAGAAATAATATTGAATGATTAATGTAGTTATTTAATTTTTTTTTGTAAAAAAAAAAAACACAATCTGCTTATATATTGTCATTATTAAGGCGGAACAAAGTTCGCCGGGTCTCTAGTTATTAATATTTTACATCCCAGAACGCCGTTTTTAAGAAAAAACTTAATAAATTTGCCCAATAAAATATTTTTTTTTTTTTCAATTCTTTAAAAGTATTTATTAATGAAAATTATCAACAAAGATCTGAAAACGAGCGTCTTTTTGAAATTCGATATTGGAAAAATTCCATTCTTTACTGTTCTTCTCGTTTTTCTTCGTTTGAATTTTCCTCTTTACTGCATCTATAATAAAGTTTACTTCACCAAGATATTTCGGCTAGTACGAGTAGCTAGTTCGTATAGCATCTGAAGATCGATTTTCTTGGTACCTTAGTTCAAATGGCATCGTAATTTGATAATAACACTTTCCCTGTTCATCTGATTCTATCGACAGCTGTCGACTAAATTTGTACACATAGTTGTAAAGAAGGTGATGTCTTTAGAACATCTGACTTTAAATTTTTGCATTTATTAACTGGAATACGAACTTACGCATCAACTTGTTTCACTTTCATTTTGTGTTTCTGTAATTCTTTTTTTTTTAATTAAAATTAAAATTTTAATGTGAAATGTGGAAGCTAGGCATATTCATCGGCTGAATGCCCTAAAAGCATCGAAGTACCAGCAAAAAGCGTCAAGTGCGCCATCATATAAACGATGCAAGATCTATCAAAAGGCCAAGGAGATGAGTTAGCCCAAACCCAAGCGTAAGCCCAGCAAGCTTAGCAACCCACTTGTCATTCGCCAGGTGGACCAACGTACTGGCCCATAGATCCAAATAAAACTCCGGACGTTCTGGATATAGCCATATCCAAGCGGCTTGACAGGCGCATGATAGGAATCTCCAATGACCTCATCCTGTCTTCGGACCATTGTGGAGTCAAGATCCTTATCAACATGCCAGCGAGCATTAGAAGCATCAAAGGTAGATTGTTTCAGCGCAATACCAACATACAGAGGTACCAAGGCTTCAGAGGGCTTTGGACCCAGATATGGATATTTCTTCCAAAGCACCCATCTATGCAATATTTCTTCCAAATTTCTTCCCGGCACCCATCTACATATGTAATTTTGAAGATGTGCTTTCTGGGGAGAAGCATCTACGAGCCCCGACCACTATTGATTCGTACGGCAAGCTTTTTTACCCATATGGAACGTTTAACAGACGATATTTTCAATTCCATAGAATATAACACATGCATCATTTTATTCTCTATTATGTTGTTTGTTTGTTGTACTTCAATAACAACAACGACAACAATAATTTCTGTAAATGCTCTTCTGAACTGATCAAAAAAATTTGACCAGTATTATTTCGTACGGTGCACTAGCTTAGCTTAGAATTAAACGAAGATCAAAATAAAAACAACAACAGAAACAGTTATACCATGTGGAATGTGTGAAATATGTTACCGAAGTTAAATCTTTGAAGTTAAATCTGGCTAAATCGTTCGTACAAGGAACAATGAAAAATCTACGGCAGATCTACGGCTGCCGATGAAATAAACGCTTGCCTCAAATCGTCAAATCTATGCCGCTATGTGAAGAAACTGCAGCTGACAACAAACATGAGAGTTACATTGCTTAATGATACATCTGTTAAAGATTTCTCGGAGCAATTGCTGACTATCGGTAATGGTCAAATACCTGTCGATGAATCGAGCGGATTAATATCATTTCCAAATAATTTCTGTAATTTTGTTTCATCAAAAGACGAACTTATCAACAATGTATTTCCAAATATTATTTCTAACTACAAAAATAATGAATGGTTGAATAAAGATGTAGATGACCTGAACTACATAATTCAAAATAAGATCATTGGAACAATGCATTTATTCAAATCTATTGACTGCATGAAGATGAAGCCACCAACTATGCAATTGAATTTTTAAACTCTTTGGACGTGCCTGGCTTACCACCGCACAATTTGCGCCTAAAGTTTGGCTCCGTAGTAATCATGCTTTGAAACATAAACCAACCAAAACTGTGCAACAATAGGAAAATTCAAAGGTGAGGAAGTTCTCATTCCGAGGATCCCGATGATCCCAACCGATATGCCGTTTGAATTTAAAAGACTTCAATTTCCGATACGTTTTGCATTTGCAATGACCATCAACAAATCACAAGGCCAATCCTTAAAAGTTTGTGGTTTAAATGTAGAACATTCATGTTTTTCCCATTGTCAATTATACGTGGCATGTTTACGGGTCGGAAGACCATCTGCGTTGTTTGTTTTTGCGCCTGATAATAAAACAAAAAATGTCGTGTATCACAAGGTACTTAAGTGAAGAGCAACCTATGTACTAAATACAGAAATAATATTGAATGATTAATGTAGTTATTTAATTTTTTTTTGTAAAAAAAAAAAACACAATCTGCTTATATATTGTCATTATTAAGGCGGAACAAAGTTCGCCGGGTCTCTAGTTATTAATATTTTACATCCCAGAACGCCGTTTTTAAGAAAAAACTTAATCAATTTGCCCAATAAAATATTTTTTTTTTTTTCAATTCTTTAAAAGTATTTATTAATGAAAATTATCAACAAAGATCTGAAAACGAGCGTCTTTTTGAAATTCGATATTGGAAAAATTCCATTCTTTACTGTTCTTCTCGTTTTTCTTCGTTTGAATTTTCCTCTTTACTGCATCTATAATAAAGTTTACTTCACCAAGATATTTCGGCTAGTACGAGTAGCTAGTTCGTATAGCATCTGAAGACCGATTTTCTTGGTACCTTAGTTCAAATGGCATCGTAATTTGATAATAACACTTTCCCTGTTCATCTGATTCTATCGACAGCTGTCGACTAAATTTGTACACATAGTTGTAAAGAAGGTGATGTCTTTAGAACATCTGACTTTACATTTTTGCATTTATTAACTGGAATACGAACTTACGCATCAACTTGTTTCACTTTCATTTTGTGTTTCTGTAATTCTTTTTTTTTTAATTAAAATTACGTTTGCGAACGACAGAATAGTTAGAAATTTAAAGCATTTCCAAATGTGTCCTTTAAAATGATACAAATGTCGTTTTTTGAAACTTTGTCTCTAAAATAACTTTCTGGGAAATGGAACACTTAATAAAATAAGTTTTATTAAATAATTATAAACTTTTAATTTAGTTGTCGCACAATGTTTTCATTGTTAAGTCTTATAAAGTCTATATGAGCAAGGTTTATTTTAAATGTATGCAAAATATTTGGAGCGGACATACATATGTCGCAGATATAAATGCTTTGCTGTTAAAAGGGTTTAGTTGGAAAATTTCAGTCTTTATGCTTGAATTCTGGGACATTGGGTATTGGATACAAGCTGAAGATAGGCTTAAGGCTTGGACTTAATTCTATAACATCATTAGGGGTATATGGGATATACAGATAAATATATATAGGAAACATAATGTGGAAAATACTAGATTTCTATGTTGGATAATGTAGAAAGTGGAGAGCTTTGCGAAAAACTCCAACAAATGCTGCTTGGCGTCAACCCGACTGACGTACAAGCGCATTGCGAGCTAGTCGCAACAATATAATCGAGCCGCCAGTCTTGTCCGCATGCATCCGTCTCACAATTGGCTTGTCGAGCTGCGGTGTAACGCACGCGATTAGCTGATAGGTACAAACCTGGCATCCCCACCGGACACAGCCTCAGGACAGCAAAAAAAAAAAAATAAAGTAAGCAATTCATTCATTCATGAATACATATTAATACCACAAACAAGTTTACCAATTTTTGGCATCAATATCAGTTTTAAAGCGAGTAATGTTTACAACGTGGCTTATGAAATGCGATGTTTCCAAAAAACATTTGGCTGTAAAGACATATGTCTACAAGTACATTGTTGATAGAAGGAAATTTGAGAAGAGCGAACGCGCTAAAATTGTGGCACAAATACAAAATTTCACGAAAATTTTAGCGATAGTTAAGAATGAGCTTTTGTGTGCGCCCAGTACTAGTTTGTAGAATTTTGGGAAGCGAGATGAATTTAAGATGATAAATTTAATAAACTATGACGAAAGTTTTTCAAAAATAATTAAATCAGTTATTGAATCCGATGACAACCCACTTATTAAATATACACCAGAGGAAGCCTAAGCCTTATATAATCATGTATCCATACAATACCCATAAACAGTCTAAGTAAGAAATCTTGTTAAGATCCAGGATGACGCCAATCTCTTTGCCTTACTGTACATACTAGACTAGAGAAAATCGAGTACGAGTGATCGTTGGGGAATAGGTTGACTTCCACGAGTTCAAGTCCTACTTGGCCGACAACCTGTTCAAGTTTCAAATGTTTCAACCAAAGGACGAAAGGGCTTACCGCATAGTCGTCAAAGGTCTCCACCGCTCCACCGATCACGCCGAAATTAAGAAAGCGCTGCTTGCTCAAGATCACCCAATATGAGGGGACCAGTTCAAAAATCCGATGAGACGCAACACTAAAGTTTTTTGTAATTATTGAGCATGCAAGCAACAACAAAGACGTCTACTCAATGAAGCGACTCTGTTTTTGTGTGGTATCGAGACCGCTCGCAGCTCGAAGGAGGTAGTGCAATGCTATCGATGCCAGGGATTCAGACACACTCAAGGCGGCGGCTGTTACTTGGACTATGCTTGTGTGAAATGTGGAAGCTAGGCATATTCATCGGCTGAATGCCCTAAAAGCATCGAAGTACCAGCAAAAAGCGTCAAGTGCGCCATCATATAAACGATGCAAGATCTATCAAAAGGCCAAGGAGATGAGTTAGCCCAAACCCAAGCGTAAGCCCAGCAAGCTTAGCAACCCACTTGTCATTCGCCAGGTGGACCAACGTACTGGCCCATAGATCCAAATAAAACTCCGGACGTTCTGGATATAGCCATATCCAAGCGGCTTGACAGGCGCATGATAGGAATCTCCAATGACCTCATCCTGTCTTCGGACCATTGTGGAGTCAAGATCCTTATCAACATGCCAGCGAGCATTAGAAGCATCAAAGGTAGATTGTTTCAGCGCAATACCAACATACAGAGGTACCAAGGCTTCAGAGGGCTTTGGACCCAGATATGGATATTTCTTCCAAAGCACCCATCTATGCAATATTTCTTCCAAATTTCTTCCCGGCACCCATCTACATATGTAATTTTGAAGATGTGCTTTCTGGGGAGAAGCATCTACGAGCCCCGACCACTATTGATTCGTACGGCAAGCTTTTTTACCCATATGGAACGTTTAACAGACGATATTTTCAATTCCATAGAATATAACACATGCATCATTTTATTCTCTATTATGTTGTTTGTTTGTTGTACTTCAATAACAACAACGACAACAATAATTTCTGTAAATGCTCTTCTGAACTGATCAAAAAAATTTGACCAGTATTATTTCGTACGGTGCACTAGCTTAGCTTAGAATTAAACGAAGATCAAAATAAAAACAACAACAGAAACAGTTATACCATGTGGAATGTGTGAAATATGTTACCGAAGTTAAATCTTTGAAGTTAAATCTGGCTAAATCGTTCGTACAAGGAACAATGAAAAATTTTTAGAAAAAATTGACAATAAAATCGCAAATAGAGGCCGAACATCAGCAATAACAGATCGTGACAAAAGAGTCCTGGCCACAATTGCAAAACCTGATCGGCGCCAAAATTTTAGAAATTTGGCATCAGAATGGTCTGAGAAAGTCGGGAAAAGTGTTAAGCGTAAGTGGACGCGCCTGCAGTTGCGTAATATTGGGTACAAGTTCTATAAAGTATGTATAGGGATTATCTATGTTACAAACTTAATATCTTAAACTACTCTTAGGCCAGGGAAAAACCATTGCTTACGCTTCGCCAAAAAAAGAATGGGAACGGATGACTTGGATGATGAACGGATGACAAAGACAATGAAACTCCATTATATTTAGCGATGAAGCTAAATTTGATGTGAGTGTCGGTGATGCGCGAAGAAGAGTCATCCGAAAGAAAAGTGAAGCATACCATAAAGACTGCCTTAAATGAACCGTTAAGTTTCCAGCGAGCGTAATGGTCTAGGGTTGTATGTCTGCTAAAGGCGTAGGTCAATTGCACTTAATTAATGGTATGGTCAACGCAGAGAAATACATCACCATATTAGAGGAAAATCTGCTTCCATCAATACTAAAACTGGGTGACTGTGGTGAATACAACTTTCAACAGGATGAAGCATCATCTCATTTTGCCAAAAGAACTCAAACATGGTTGCAGAATGAGGAAATATTCCTAAGCACAATCGAGAATATATGGGGAATAATGAAAAGAAAGCTAAAATAAGAGCCGCAAAGAACCCTCTCTGATTTCAAAACAAAATTGCAGGAGGTTTGCGAGTCTATCTCAACCGAACAATGCCAGAATTTATTGAAATCTATGCCAAAGCGTTGTAAATGTATTGTCAAGGCAAAAGGCGAAGTGTAGAATGTTCTGAACTATCAAGTGATCACTGTACTCAGTGAAACACATTAATAATATTACAAACATATTGTGGCACTTTGTCACAATATTTATGTATACAACATTCAAGTGCATTGACTGTCAAGTGACCTGACCACCCATGAATGCATGGTGCTGGACATTGCTGAGTCGGCAAATATAACACGCGCGGCCGCTCTGGCCCAATATGCAATATGATACATCCCCACTCTCCCGCTGCGGCGGCATATATACATACATACTTTTATGTAAACATTTATTCATATGTTTAAACATAAGCATACCGCTCCTCTGCCGGCGTCGCTGGCACCGCAGCTACGCAGTTTTAGCTATAGTTAACAATTGTCATAGAATTAAGAATTATTGAATAAAGAGAACTCAAACGTAAAAGACTTGCTTACTCTATTTTTAACGGATCAACTCTTTATTTATTACAGATGTTACTCAATATTACTATTTAAAAAATCATATAGTATATACATATTTCAAGCACCGTACGAATTAATACTGGTCAAATTTTTTTGATCAGTTCAGCAGAGCATTTAAAGAAATTATTGTTGTCGTTGTTGTTATTGAAGTACAGCAAACATCTGATGTTATTTTATAAAGAATAAAATGATCTTTCAGAAAAAATAGGTGTGCATGTGATATCTTCTATGGTATTGAAAATATCGTCTGTTAAACGTTCCATATGGGTAAAAAAGCTTGCCGTACGAATCAATAGTGGTCGGGGCTCGTATGTAAGATGTGGAGAGGCGGTATCTGAAATCGAGGTCGTCAGAGCGGGTGTACCCCAAGGAAGCGTTTTGGGCCCTGTTCTGTACATCATTTATCCTGCAGACAAGCCAGTCAGCCGGGGTCTCAAAATACTAGCCGGCATACACGCAGACGATACGGCATTTCTTGCGACGGATAAGTTGCCACTGGTGACAAGCATAATACTACAGGAACAGCTGAACGAAACTGACCTCTGGCTGGTGCGATGGAACATGATGGTGAATCGACCGAAGTGAAATAACTTGGTCTAATTTTGGTTCGCAGGTATATGGGGCGATACAAGCTGGTCAAGCCGAAAAATCATTCAAAGATTTCAGAACAAGGCCCTAAGAGTCATCACCGATGCTAATCTGCTGACATCTAATGCCTGGACACTTGCAATATCAATTGTCCCCCTCATAATCCAGGTGTGAGAACGCTTACTTATAATTAAAACACAACTGTCCCCCTAAAAACTAAATGCTTGAGAACGTTTATGCATCATTAAAATTCAAGCCAATCAAAACGCGTCAATAACGATCAGAAAAGAGAACGGAGAAGAAAGACATCTTTGCACTTTCGTTCGCTTCCAATTTTCAATATATACATAATCTATTTTTTTTTGTTGGAAAGACAAAATATAATTAGTTTGTTTACAAAAAATACAGTTTCCTCATCCAAAAAGTCGAAATTTTAGATATCTCTCTTATTATAAATAAGAACATAGACTCTGCGGGGAGCTTGATGTCCATGAGATTTTTAAGCAGAGGTGACTCTATCTGCTGAACTTGTTTCAAGGCATGACCAAGCGACTTAAACCACCGCTAGGTAATTTTGGCAACATTATGAACCACGATTGCATGATATAAGATGACCACCGCTTTAACGTTAACCTACCCTAAAGAGGAGATGGAATTGCAAAAAGGATACGTCCAACCACGACTTAATAATTCATTTATCTATCAGGTGTAGCAGGTGTGTACCAGCCGGATGCAACATCTTCTGTATATTGTTCTTATAAGTTGTTGGTGACTGATAGTTTTGTTGTGCGTGTAGTTCATACATCATTTGTTGGTGTTTGGTTCTGTGTAAAATTCATTGGCTCAGGTGATTCAGGTTTTATTATTGGTACAAATCTTTGGTGTAAATCCAAAGCAGAAGTATATAAGCTCTGAGAAGGCCTGTTTCTTGTAAGTGATCGATTAATTATTTACGATTTTCAGTTACATCTCGCATACATTTTGGGCTTGTATTTCATCCTTGATTTCTTCTTCCTTAGGAGAACAAAGGTTGTTTGAATAGATTCGTTTGGAACAAAGTGTTTTAATAAATTAGTGTTTATATATTAAGATTTTTTATAAGTTAAAACATGAGTCATATCGTAAGTGAATTGTTAACTGAGATGAATTAAGGCTATATACAATATTTATGTATAAGGTTTTAAAATAGTAAAATATTTATATATATTTTTTAATATACTTTTAATTCAAGGTTTTTTCGTCTATTTTTGTCTAATGGCCGCATTTTCCTGGATGAATATTACCTGTTTCGATATATGGCAAACATTTGGGTAAGAGTACAACTTATTCATAGACAATAATATAAAAGTAGTATATGGATATAGATATAATAAAGAATGTTTTTTATCTGGCTCCTTTTGTTTGGCACCAACACGTGCTTAAAAAACAAACTTTTATTATTTTGTGCTTTTATTGGTCATCAATAATAATTTAGGAAAACTAACTGCAGATGTATAATAAATGATACCAAGAAATGCTATATTAACGCTACCGATTAAAAAGAGGTGCCGTGAGAATGGTACGTTTGACAAAGAACAAGTCGTATATACATAGATGAAAGCGACACAGTAGGATTCTTCGGCAGCAATATTTGAGAAATAGTCTGTCAATGCACCGAACGGAATGACGTAAAAATTTGTATCATCCATTTTAGATGCTTTAAAGACGGAAAAAAGTAGTAAACAACACTACTTTCATCAAGATCATAATGAAAGAATCCATGACCTTCTCAGATTTAGTTTGCTTAAGTTACACGTGATACTCTTAAGTGGTGGGTAAGTTGCAGGTATATCTGCTTTAGTCGAACACTGGTATAGCAGCGCTTGTAAACTAAGAGACTTCTGTTAAAAACTAGTAGAAATTTTATAAGTGTGAAGTGCGAAGTAAGATTAAAGATTGTTGTTGAGTTTCTTTAAATAGTTTGCAGTATGGTTGGGGGGTTTTAAATATTTGGGTAGATCATGTAACGAGTAGTCTATGTACCGGTCGACAACTATCCAGGGGAAAACTTTTTCCGTGCTCCTTGTAGTGCAATGGATATTCTCGGGGAAGGTTTTTTTGGACTTTAACTTTACTGATATATGTATGCATGTATGTATGTAGGTGCCAAGTTGAGAGGAGTGAGATGGTAGGAAGGGTTTGATATTAATAGGTAATGCAAAATTTATGTTCTAAAACGAAGATGTATTCAACTGATATAACGTGTTTTGAGCAAAAGCTGTTCTGAATGCCTTCAGGTCCAATCAAATGGCTGAGTAGTATATTGATTTAAATTTATTTATTTCCAAAAGAGAGCGTTTCCGTATAGGTATAGTCTATGGCGGATGCAACGATATCGGCTGTTCGATAAATATTTAATAATGTTTAGTTTTTTAAGAGGTAGGGGATAAGGTATATTATGTATTCGGAAATGTTTAGGGATTAAATATTATTAGTGCTAGCAAGGGAGTGGTATCCCGTAGTTTCAGAGTACTCACTTTAAAAAAAGGGTCAAGGGAAAAACTGCTAGGTTTGTTTTGATTTTTTTTTTAACTATCAACATACAAATATTTTTTAGATTTGATTTCTACGCCTACAGGTTTCAAGTTTTGGAGCGGAGATATAATCGTATGTTCGGTTGAATCTTAAATTAAAATGACTACACCTCCGAAAAATCCTTGGGAAGAGTTAAGTGAGTAGATTTTGTGGTTAATAGGTGTTAAAATGTTAGTTTGGGATTTTAAATGGGTTTTGGACAATATTTTTAAAATAAAATTTGCAATTGGTGATGCAATTCTATTAAATTATCTTAAACTTTACGATTAAATTGTTTGAAGCTGGGGTTTGGGTAATCTTACCAATATCTTATGGTGTTGATATCTATTTCGGAGTCTATAACGTCAATGTCGTTGTGATTCAGCTTTTTAAAAGGGCGAACTTTGATTTTGTTGTGAAAAAGCGAACGTTTATTGAGACCAGTTTCTCTTAGTAAATTTGTGTCTTTTTATTTTTTTCCGTATCTAAGTCGTTTTGGTCAGATGATTCTCTGGTAATATCGCCGTCTATTATATCTCTAAAGCTGTTGGAACAAATGAGGCACTTAGAAATGTTTCTAACAAACGTTTAAATATTGAGACCTGTTTCTCTTAGTAAATTTGTGTATTGTTATTTTTTTTCCGTATCTAAGTCGTTTTGGTCAGATAATTCTCTGGTAATATCGCCGTCTTTCATATTACTAAAACTCTTGGAATAAATGACGCACTAAGAAATGTTTTTTGTTTTGTGTTCACTAACTTCGACTTAATTAGCTTGGTGGCCTAAAAAAGGTTGGAAGTATCGAATTCTTAGAAATTATTTTTGGACAAGAATTAAATAGACGAGGCTAGGTTCTTTAGTTCTGCACTGCACACATTTATTCAGTGAACGACGCTCCCCAGGTAACTCTTTCCGTCTTGAAATGTCAAGTTTTTCGGTATAGATATTGTTTCGCGCGTTGAGCTGCTCAGCCGGTTGGACTTCGTTGAGCCGAATTTGATCTGTTCGCCCTCTTTTGAGCCGCCCCAGGTGCCGTTGACGTCGGTGGGGAAAAGGTCGAAGTATTGCCTGCTGCCTTCTTGTGCCGTTGGTTTCACTGGTGCGTCTGTGGTAGTAGAGTGATTGTGGTGCCGAAGAAAGAAATCAAATATTTTTTCCTTAGTTTCAGTCAGTGACAGAAATTTAAGTGGTGCGGTTGGCAGATGTTCGGCGGTTCTGCAAAGCCAGGCTCGAGTGCTTCAAAGCGTAGCTTCTAGGGCGAAAAGTTTTTACTCAGCTTAGGAAGTCGGCAATATATGAGAGTACCAACTTTTTGACACACAATATCGTTTGTGGCTACAGGGAAGGAGTTCTCACTAGGAATCAGGAATTAGTGCTTTAAGCCCGCTGAGGAGAGTTAGATGAAAAACAACATATGCTTTTAGCTTTTGCATCTTTTGCCATATTTATTTCAACAGGCAAGAGCGACATTACCATTGAGAGACAAAGACTGCAGAGACCATAAAAAGTTTTCGATGGAAGGGTGGCCAAAAGATTTATTGTCTGGTTGTCGTGGATTTCGAAGCTTATTTATATGTGTATGCTGCGATATGGAGTTTTTTCGAGAGGAACAAATTGCTCTTCAATAAATCCACGGGATTGGCGAGCCGGGTAATTTCCGTAAAAGTGACACAATGCTCTGCTTGGGACCTTAGCTGTGGAAGATTTTTTACGATAGGGTGCTTTGGCTAACGGTACGGATACGAGATTAATTTAACAAATCGACTATGTGGGCTCATAGTGAACCGCGAACTGTATCCGAAGACGCTTATCAGCATTTATATAAGTGCGTTACTTTGGCAGTTTCAAAGGTTTCAAAGAAATGAAAAAACAAGACGGAGCTACTGGACATCAACTACATACTTTGGTAGCTAAACGTCAAAAATTGATGAATTACAGTAGCAATAGTATACCGCAGGCAACGAGTGTCATATACATAATACCAGATGTAATACCAGCAGCATAACACAAGAGAAAGTAGTCGTACGGCAATTAATGACTAGTAAGTTTTCATTCTTTTAGGAAATCCTAAGGAATAACCACTTTTTTGCAGCACTTATCAGACCAGTACACGAATCAGCGGTTACACCAATGAGGAGAACACTGTATGCCTGCAGAAATGCCTTAAACAAATTGCACTTTAAGCCTTGAAAAGCTCCGGATCACTTGTTTGGATTAACGGAAGCCCCAAGCCGCCTATCCACACCAAACATATCATCGGAACATACATCAGCCCCTATCAAGAACGACAACAACACATCCTATGTAATATGCGTAAGATGATCGCAAACGAGTGTCCAGCAATAAGTTGTTGCGGATGTCGGTTGACGCAAGATAAAAGGCGATGAACAATCAATATTAATGTACATACATATGTCGATATAAAGGGCTGCAACGCAAAACTTCACTTTATGGATGACGGATCGACTCCGACACTCCTAGAGAAAGGCTTAGCTAATATAATAGATAGGCCTATGTAATAAATAGACCTGCCAGGTTAGTCCCCAAGAGCTAGAATCCACGCAGTTAAGTTAAAAAATCCCGAAACAATGACAGGGTAATAAATTGTTCAAAGTTAATAATATAAGCACAGTCAAGTCCGTAGGTCTATCTGCTGAGTCGAAAATAGCGGATACGGTAAATCAACAATATCCACATTTGCGCCTGTTTTAAATAAATTTATTAACTTTTCACTGTGCTTAAACTTATTTTAAATTTTGTTTTTTCCCCTTGCAATTGATTCCCAAATTATTAAAAAATATTGTTTCATTTATTTATTATTACATTGGCCTAACAAAAACTCAATATAAGACATATTATATAGTTTTGTTGTTGTATCGTAGTCTACCCTTTGACTTTCATATCCTTGCCTTCACTGAGACGTGGCTGATATTGCCGATGAATCAGCTCTCCCCACATAATATACATTTTCGGACAATTCGTAATGGCGGTGGGGCTTTCGCTGTTGATTAATCATTTCCGTCCGAAATAGTTCAGTCCTCCAACTAAGAGATTGAGTTTGTGAGTGTCAAAATTTCTTTAAAATCTTTTTCTGCCTACATTATTTGTTTATATTTTCCGCCACAGTCCGATTTGTCGGTATATAGTCATCATTTAGAGATTGAATATCTGTGAATATCGCTTCTCTCTGACAGAGATTTGTCGGTATATAGTCATCATTTAGAGATTGAATATCTGTGAATATCGCTTCTCTCTGACAGAGACTTAATAATTGTACTTGGTGATTTTAGTTTGCCCGAAGCGCTTGGAACCTTTCAAGTAAATCTCCTGTACTGCTGCTCTCTGCGTCTCACTATTTTATTAATGGGCTTTTTGAATTATCCCTGACTCAAATCAATCCTGTGCAAAATAGTCGTGATAGATCACTAGATGTTGTTTTTGTTTCAGACTCTTCCAACTGCAATGTGTACTGATCAGTTAGTTCTTCATGAAGACAAATTTCATCCGACTTTGGATGTAACCAGTGACCTTCCTTCTCGTGTGGAGAAGGAAGTTTAAGAAATCGAGTAAAAGTTGGATTTTTCGATCGCTCGATCTATACGCGGTTTTCACATGATCCTAACAATTTTTTAACCATGTCAACGCCGAACGTAAAACATCCGTGTGCTCGTCTTCCTTGTCTTTTGAAAACAGTAATGACGATATTAACCACCCCATGGCCTAATTTTTTTGAGACAACTTACTCCTCCACGGAGTATCGAGCAAATCTTCCGTATCCTTATCAGTTGAAATTGTTAAAATATATCATTAACCCTCTAATCGACGAAAGTTTGCTTCTCAGCGTGCTTAGCTCAGTTAAACCAGTGTATGCATCTGGTACCGATAGGATACCCGGTTGCGTATTCAGGTTTTACTTAGCGGCTTTATGTAAGCCATTACTTAAATTGTTTTCATTGTCTGTCTGCTCTTAATCTTTCCCGTCTATTTAAAAAGAAACCCCATATAATTCCTCTCCATAAAAAAGATAAAAAATCCGAAGCCTCCAACTATATGGGTATTTACAAGTTGTCCGCTATGCCTAAAGCCTTTGAGAAAACAATGGTTCGCAATTGCAACATTTCTGCAGCTCCGTCATTTTACCAGGCCAACAAGGCATTTAAAAAGCAGATCTACTACAACTAACCTCTTAGAATTTACTTCCGAATCCCGTCGATCAACGGATTCAAAAATACTTTGCAAACTGATGTCATTTATACGGCCATTACTTTAATTATTTTTATTGTCTGTCTGCTCTTAATCTTTCTCGTCCATTTGAAAAGAATCCCATATAATTCCTCTTCCTAAAAAGATAAAGAAGTCTGAATTTCCAAGTTGTCCGCTATTCCCAAAGCCTTTAAGAAAATTGTAACGTCTCAATTGCAATATTTCGACAGCTCTATAATTTGACCAAGCCATCATGGCTATTAAAACGCAGATTTATTACAACTAACCTTTTTGAATTCACTTTTATGTCGATCAACGGATTCAAGAATACTTTGCAAAGTGATGTCATTTAGACGGATTTCAGTAAGACTTTCGACTCTGTTAATCATACGATGCTTTTATATAAGTTGAACCAACAAGGCATCTCAATCTTTTTGCTTAATTGGATTCTCCAATATCTTTCTAATAAGGTCCTCTTCAAGTCTTTGTTTTGTAAAACCATCTAGTGACCTCTGAGGTGCCACAAAAAAATCGTTTAGGACCATTGCTATTTCCTCTCTTATTATTAGTCCTTTGGCATTAACACACTTTCGCGTGCTTATGTACGCAGATGATGTTAAGCTATGCATGAGTTATAAAGACCTGTCGTCTTCCGCTTTGTTTCAGGCTGATCTTACTAGTCTCTATAGTTAGTGTGAAATAAACCTACTAAACTTAAACGGTTCTAAATGTAAAATTATGTCCTTTTATAGAGGTTCTCCTCACTTAGTCATTTTTCATTTAAATTATTATTCTTTTGAAAAGTTGCATGTTATGAGTGATTTGGGTTTACTCATGGACCATAAATTAACCGCCAAGTCTCATATATCTGCTATTTTTAGTTTTTGGATTTATTAAACGGTGGTCAAAAGGATTTGACGATCCATACACAACCAGAATTTCATTTACTTTCTTAGTCCGTCCTATATTAAAGTTCGGATCTTGCATATGGTCACCTCGATATGAGACACACCAAAATAAAATTGAATCTGTTTAAAAACAGTTTCTGCTCTATGCTCTTTGTGGTCTAAATTGGGATCAGAATGTCAACTTGCCCTCGGACTTGTTTTAATTAACATCCCTTCTCTAAAAAATAGTAGAGTAATGCTCGGTGCTATTTTTATGCACAAACTTTTAAATAGTGAAATAGACTCGAATGAGCTATTGAGCGAGATAAACATATCCGTACCCCGTAGACTTACTAGAAACTATATCCCCCTATCTTTAAAACACTGTTCTTCTAACTATGCCTTGCCTTTTCGGGTCCTCTGCTTTGATTACAATCTTCTCTTTTCTCACTTGCCTTACTTAAAACTTCTATTCTGTCCTATTTAGCTCGTAGTTAGCTGTAATTAATAATTTAAACGTGGAGGTCCAAATTCGTGTTATCTGTCCACGTGATCCGTGCCGTACGATATGCGGCTGAGGCCCTCGGTCGGTGGGCAGCTTTATGCTTGGGCTCGCGCGGGCTCGTGCTGGTGTCGTATGAGCCACTTGAACGTACTGCGCATAGTACGCGTCCACGTCCAGAAATCCGCCTAGTACCCAGCCATATTATCGAAATGCTTCAAATGATAATTGGCAGTTTAAATTGAAATCTTGGTCCGTGAAGGACAATAGCTACAACAAATCGCTTTAAAGACGTGTCTAGGATGGACCATATATGGCGTACCTGGTGTTTTACTGAACCTTCATAGTAGTCAATTCGACTGCGACTCGCATAAAATTATCAATGTCTTTATGCTAACGCACTTAAATATTATTGCCGAAATTAACAAAATCCTAAGAAAAGCAGCGATTCATACAAATTCTAGAAGACAAAATTAGCCTAGCCACAGACTAGAGAGGTTCACGGCTGGATTACTTTGGAAGGATGCTGTTCGATTATTTTCGGATAGCTAGTGGCAGAATATGAGATTATCAAATCCAAAAAATTTAATTGAGAAAAGAGTGGTTAGCACACCTGAAGACGCGTTGTACCTTCCCATATTCACCATACGTAATCCTTATTTACCTACCAGAGTCACAATGGCCGATGAAGTATAATAGGTGCATGCATGTGGAAGCACAAGTGGTGGTCACACTCAAAAAGGTTCTCCCGGCGTTGAGCGATACAACAATCGGAGATGAAAAACAATTTTTCAATGCAATGAAACCTAATAGCGACGAATACTGTTCTAACAAAACGAAAAAAGTTCTGATGTCCCTCTTTAATCAAATGTGATTTGTATCCTATATGTGTGTCTAAAAAACTTGTCTGGCGATCTAAAGTAAACTGGGATAATAGGTTATTGCCAGATCTCCAAAATATGTGAATAATGTAGTTGACAATCTTACCTTCTATAAGAGAAGTGCAATAACCAAGATGGTAGAGCTTGACGCAGTCAACATGTCGCAAACTCCAAGTTTTTATCAACAGATGCCTAAGACAAATACTTCGAATTTTCTGGCTAAACCGCATTTCAAATGAAGAGCTTTTATTAAGGACAAACACCATCCCAGTCGAAATAGAAATCCGGCGTAGAAAATGGACTTAGCTTGGCCATTCAAGCCAAGTCGCCCAAACAATAAAATCGCTAGAACCGTTTTAGACTAGAACCCACAAGGGCAGCGCAGACGCCCTCGAAATACATGGATCCGCTGCACAAAAAGAGAACTGGAAGCAACCCAAGTATCATGGAATCAGGCTAAAACTTTAGCCAAAAATAGAGTTAGATGGACAGAGCTTGTAGATGCCCTATGTTCATTTTGAACATTTTACATTTTGTTTATCTATATTGTAAATAAATTGTAAATAAAGGACATATTTATATACAAAAATAATGAATTGTTGAGTCAGCGAGCAATTTTAGCGGCTAAGAATAAAGGTCATCTAGACCTGAACTACATAATTCAAAATAAGATCATTGGAACAATGCATTCATATAAATCTATTGACTGCGTCACAAATGAAGATGAAGCCACCAACTATCCAATTGAACAATTTGCGCCTAAAGTTTGGCTCCATAGTAATCATGCTTTGAAACATAAACCAACCATAACTGTGCAACAATAGGAAAATTCAAAGGTGAGGAAGTTATCATTCCGAGGATCCCGATGATCCCAACCGATATGCCGTTTGAATTTAAAAGACTTCAATTTCCGATACGTTTTGCATTTGCAATGACCATCAACAAATCACAAAGCCAATCCTTAAAAGTTTGTGGTTTAAATGTAGAACATTCATGTTTTTCCCATGGTCAATTATAGGTGGCATGTTTACGGGTCGGAAGACCATCTGCGTTGTTTGTTTTTGCGCCTGATAATAAAACAAAAAATGTCGTGTATCACAAGGTACTTAAGTGAAGAGCAACCTATGTACTAAATACAGAAATAATAATGAATGATTAATGTAGTTATTTAATTTTTTTTTGTACTTTTTCAAAAAAAAAAAAAAAAACACAATCTGCTTATTTATTGTCATTATTAAGGCGGAACAAAGTTCGCCGGGTCAGTTCTAGTATATAAATAAAAACTTGGGTGTAATGATTAGTAGTTCAAGGCCAAAGCCCTTACACTAAATCTGATGACGTCCTTGGGTATGCACAAAAAGCTGAACTCTGATCTTGTAATACTTTGCCTGTCTTTTTTCGCTTCATTAAGTTGCGGTTCCCAACTACTTTTAGCGTTGAAGATATGGTGGTACCTATATGCAGCTTAATACAGAATCTTGAAAAGATTGACCTTTAGCCGGCTAATACCCTCGTTTGATTAAGTTTAAAAAGGTCGTAAATCAAAAATATATATGGTCGAAAACAACTTTATCGTCGACATTAATAAATTTGTTTTTTGCGTCAACGATTAAATTCACTTTCTCTTCAAAGTCAAGGGTGTAAAACCAAAATTTTTTTTTTGTTATTGAACTTATGCATATATCGACGAGTTAAAGGTTTCAGCGATTCCTGAATCGTCGTTTCCATTATTGGCTTACATTTTTGTCACTAAAATTGTGAAGCGAGTCTTAACGTGCATTCTGGTTGAATTTTAGCAGAACTTGAGACGCTCATCTACCACTACTAGTGATTTTTATAGTTGTCTCTTTCTCAACCGCACACTGACCCACACTCGCCGACAGCATATACTGTCGTCCCACATTTATAGTGTTACACAACCTTAGTCATGCCATTTATTACTCACCACTGATCAATTCGCTTTAAAAGTAGGCACAATATAAACTCCTAGAAATGCCTAATTTAATCTCCGACACGGTCATCCTGACAAATTACACGTCCTCATGTGGCAGGGATATTAACCACTTTTGCCATCATAATCTTCACATCTTTGTTTTAACTAACTGAACCAAAAACATTCTGTTTTATACAGCTTGACAAATCCAGTTTAATGTTGTTTTTCTTATTTGCTATAACATATTCCATAACCTAAAATTCTTATTTCAACATTCGTTTGTTAATATTTCTTTAACAATTCATTTAATATTATGATGTGTTCATTATTTTCTTACTTTATGTCCTCGACATTTTCTATCTTATTAAACATTTTCACTTTCAATTATAAAAACATTCTCTTTTTTTTATGTTCTCATTTACGTATCAAGAATCCACATAGTATCGACAACAACATTCTTTCCATTATTATCATTCCCCTAGTGTCTTATTCACTAGTCCATTCGGTCTTTTTTACACGTCTCTTCATTCACTCGTTTCACCACAGTCTTTCGAACTGTATCATTACGCTCTGTTTTTACCCGTTTCACCAGACAAATTAAACTCATCTTCGTCGATATCCAGCTCACTTGGTACCTGCCCAACTGGCATTCTCCGTAAATTATCATGTGAGTACTTATACTGTCTTTTACTTGACATGGACTTCAACGAATACAAGCCCGGGCCAAATGTAATGTTTAACAGACGATATTTTCAATACCATAGAAGATAATCCATGCAAACCTATTTTTTCTGAAACATAATTTTATTCTTTATTATCAAACATCAAATGTTTGTTGCACTTCAATAACAACAACGACAACAATATTATCTTTCAATGCTCTGCTTAACTGATCAAAAAAAAATTGGCCAGTATTAATTCGTACGGTGCATTAGCTTACATTAGAATAAAAAGAAGATAAAAAAAAAATAAACAGTGTAACATAATCACTACCTAGTTATAATCTGAAAACAGTTATACCATGTGGAATGTGTGAAATTTTGTACCGTTTTAAATTATTCAAAGTTTAGCAACAATGGCACGTAAAACCGATTTCCAAAGAAATTAGATTTTAGTAGAAATTAGTAGATTTTTATAAATCTGGGAAGTCTTTTAGTGAAAAAGCGAAACAATTAAATCTGGCTAAATCGTCCATACAAGGAACAATAAAAAATTTTAAGAAAAATCGCAATATTGACAATAAAGTCGCAAATAGAGGCCGAACATCAGAAATTTCAGATCGTGACAAACGAGCCCTGGCCACAGTTGTAAAAACTGATCGGCGCCAAAATTTAAGAAATTTGGCATCAGAATGGTCTGAGAAAGTCGGAAAAAGTTTTAAGCGTGAGCGGACGCGCCTGCAGTTGCGTAATATTGGATACAAGCTCTATAAAGTATGTATAGAGATTATCTATACTACAAACTTAATATCTTAAGCTACTCTTAGGCCAGGGAAAAACCATCGCTTGGCCAAAAGAAGAATGTTGTTGGGAACGGATGACTTGGATGATAAACGGATGACAAAGGCAATGAAACTCCATTATATTTAGCGATGAAGCTAAATTTGATGTGAGTGTCGGTGATGCGCGAAGGAAAGTCATCCGAAAGAAAAGTGAAGCATACCATAAAGACTACCTTAAAAGAACAGTTAAGTTCCCAGCGAGCGTATTAGTCTGGGGTTGTATGTCTGCTAAAGGCGTAGGCCAATTGCACTCTGAAATTTTCTTTCTCTCTTGGTTTAATTTTTCGAGATCATTTTTTAACTGGTTTGCAAAAAATGAATCGATTGGTTTTTTCCCTGTGGCACTGTGTATTGTTCTGGTATATTCTATTACTGCTTTAAACATTAAGTCTTCAAATTCTATTTTTGGGTTTTGGTACTTAAGGCATCTCATGATTTCTGTTATTGTAGAGTGGAATCTCTCAATTTGTCCGTTGCTGGACAAAGCATAAGGTGGTGTAGTGTAGACTTGTATTTTAAGATGATTATTCAGCAAACATTTTATAGAGGCTGAATTTAGAGATTTCTCGTTATCCACAACAAAAGGTTTAGTTGTCCCGAAGGCGAGTTACGCGAGATGAATGTAATGGGTCTTCCCTTTTGTTCCATTACTGCCCATTGGCCTTATTAGAAGCGTCTGTTGTCAGATGGAACTTATAAGTGAAGGCGGGATACGAGAAAGTTACATTCTATGAGGATGTAAGGTGAGGATCAAGGTGTCTTTTATTTTGTTAAATGAGTCAAGTTCATTCTCACCAAACGATATTTCGACTTTATCTGAGCTGGACTTGATTGATCTTCCAAACTCCCCATGAAGCAGGGTGGTTAGGCGCTTTGCCAATTTCGCAATATCCTTCACGAATCTAGGATAATATTTAGCTAATCCCAAGAATGTAAGTTTTACAATGTTTTTGGTATTGAAAAGTATTTAATAGCTTGTACTTTTTCAGGATAAGTTTTCACTCCATCTCTAGAGATCGCTACTCCCAAAAATTCTACGCTTTGCTTAAATAATCACATTTCTCCATTTGAACTTTCATATTTGCCCTTGACAGAGTGGAAAAAACACTAGCTAGGTGTTGAAGATGTTTCTCCTCTGTTTTACTAAAAATTATTATGTCGTCAATTCAGACGTAACATATTTCCCCGATATGATCTCTGAAGATATCATCCAAAGCTCTTTGGAAAATGGAAGGTGAATTTTTCAACCCGAAAGGGAGACGTGTAAATTCAAATTTACTGCCGTTTACTGTGAATGCAGTTTTCTCCGATATCAGAATCCTTAAGAAGGGTCTGATGAAATCCACTTTTTAGATTTAAGACGAAGAAATTTTTATTTTTGCCTAATTGAGTAATTATTTCTCCGATTTCTGGGATAGGATATCCATCCGAACTATGACTGCATTTAGCTTCCTGTAGTCTAGATTTCTTTTCTCCAGAGCTATTGCTCTTTTTTGGTACAATTCATACGGGTGCATTATATCGTGACCATGAGGGTCTGATTATGCCGTCGCGCAGCAATTCTTTTATTTGTTTTTCCACTTCCCCTTTTAAAGAAGCTTTAAGTGGACCGGAATGTTCGATGTCGTTCGGATTTCTCCTTGGACATTTGTAGAAAAGGTCAATTTTTTATTGGGGTCCGCGAAGAGTGTGTTGAATTCTCCTCAAAGTGCTTGCAAACCTGTTTCTTGACTTTGTGTCAATCCCTCAGAACTTACAGCATTGACCTGATGTGCTGCCATTTGATTAATACGGACAACGTAGGTGTACAGATGTACAGTAAATCTTTCCCAATATCAATTACAGCATTTAATTCTTTTAATGAATCATTACCTAAGATGCCGTGGAATGGTTTTAGGTCCGGCAATAGGAAAAATTTAATTGGAGTATCCGGCTGATTGAATAATCCTGACATGACATGCTGGGTTATGAGTATGCGACCACTTACGGTGTTCGCATAAAAGATGTTTTCATTTTGTTTTATGTTTTTGGCTATGATTGGTTGAATGTAATTTTTATTGGATCCGAAGTCAATTTAAAAGTTTTAAGCGGTTCCTTCTTTTTCACGAGCTATGAAGTAATGCAAAGAGGAACGGTTTAACCTACAAAATTTATAGTGTCCTCGACCTGTGGTTGCTGAGGAGCATTTGCCTGAGGCTCGGGACCCTCTTTCTGCAGTGGAATTAAGCCTGATGGATCGCCCTCAGTAATACTGAGCTGAGCATACTGCTGCTGCTCTACATCGACATGGCATGGTATCAACTGATATAGCCTCTCTTAATCCTGATATACCGGCTGGGATTGATATTGATCGGATGGATAGTGATAGAAATCGGCATCGCGAGAAACTTTTCGCATTTCGTGGGGCTTGTTGATGATAGCATGTCGGTCTGGGTTGGTAATTTTGGAAATTAGTCTGAGCCATCGTGCGTTGGCACGTAGACTTTCTGTGAACTGATTTTCTAATACTGCAGGGCTTGGGCCCTAGCGAAGGTCGTGTGTCACGGTAGCCAAGGTTGTTTCTAGCTCGCTTATTGTCTAACATCTCATTCCACATAACAGAAATCGTGTACAGACAAATTCTTTTGTTGCAATGTGAACAGTTGGTACTCAAGAATGCTCAGATTTAAAGGGGTGCGATTTGACCAACAATTTTACCGCGGATGGTTAGTAATTTGGCGTAATACTTAGGTATATCTTGCATTGATGCATATGTTTCTATTACTCGAGAAGTATTTATGAACCAGGTGGTGAGCTCCTGTCGGCTTCCTGAGAAGACTCCTATCCAATCTTTGTTAATCTCTCTAGGTCTGCTCAACTATCATTTAGATTTGATACCGACTGGTCTTTGTATTCTGTTTTGCCTATTCCTGAATGTTCATTTGGGTAACTAAAGCTTGCATCTGGGCCGATAGCTCTTGTAATTTAAGTGAAACTATATTTCTTACAATGGTCTCTAGCCCTGATATTTACGGCCTAAATGTTTTTGGGAGCCATTCCTAAACTTGAAGTGTCTTGCCGATACGTAGGAATTTCTCGTCTTTCCCGCGATGATGTCGGGTTTTAGCGTTCCTCCGCAAGGTTTTCCTCGAACTCGTACTAAGAGGTGCAGGGACAAATTGGTTGACCCTGTCCAGTGCACAGCTTTTAGGTCGCGTCACTAAGGGCTCGACTTAGAGTACTTTTTTGTTTCACGAAAATTAGTCTTTCACTTTTTCTACACTGAGTTTTTATTTTCCAGGGTCCCTGCTTGTGCGTAAAATTAACAAAGAATCTTCTATAACTTAAAAAAAACAAGGTTTATTCAACTTTTAATCTTTTAAAAACCTATATTCCTTACTACATATGTGTAGCCTAATAAGCTTTTTAGTTGTAAGTTTTTTTTTTGCATTTAAACTTAAATTTTTAGAAATTGAAATTTTAAAATTAAAGTGAATCCGATCAGTTCTTTTGGAGTTAATGAACAGTTAACAAAGGGCGCTTGGGCGCAACGGAGTTTGAGAGCAGGTAGTTAAACTTTAAATTCGTTTTTCTTAAATCTAATTTTTAAACTGGTGTTCACTTTATCTAACTTAATCAAATCTATACTGTTTTTGAAAATTTTCTTATCAAATTGATTTTAAAAAAATCTCCAAGGACTTGAGCTGTTTTTTATTTGTTTTAATTTTTTAGAAGTCAGCTCCAAACATAAATTAAAGCGATGTTTTTATTTTTGTAAAATAAAGACAAATAACAAAAAAAAACCATAAAATTTAGAAAGTCATAATTTTTTCGGGCTTTTGACTGCCCCTGTCTCCTTAGCCGATGTGTCAATGTTATTAATGATCATAAGATCAGCAAGTTAAAAACTTTGAGCAGGTTGTCCTTTTTACCTACAGTAGCCATTGCTATAATTCTGTGATTCCGTAATGTTTTGATGATTCCTGACAGATAAGGGCGATATATCAGTTTGGACTTCTTATGTCCGATATTGTGCAGGCTTTCGACGTTGAGTGGTGATGGTATGAGAGACTATACACTTTGTGTTACCCCGTGATGTTAACAATCGATAGTGCTGCGGATCGCAATTCGCTCTCGAGAAAGACGGACATATTTTTTTCGCTCACAAATTTAATTTTATTGTTTGTGTATTTAAATCTGTGTCTAGTATAAATATATAAAATTTGCCTCTTTCTCGTTGATTCTCATTGCATCGTGTGGTCGTCGTTTTGTGTTTTCCTGTGCTAATAACTTTATAATAGTCACAATTTTTTTTCGATCTGTGCTTTATTTTCGTTTCTCTGTATTTTTTTTCCACCTTTGAACACACAAACATCTCCTACTGTTGTTGCTTCTATCAGCTTTGAGTCTTGTTGTTTTTTTGCTCTTCCGTCACCGTTACATCCGAGTACTTTATTCTTTGTGTGTTATAATTGCTGGGGCCAACTATTTGGATATACTTTTTGTTAATCTGTGTTTCTTTTATTCTTTCTTTATCTCTTGTGAACACCCAAACCTTTTTTTTCCAGACTTTTGAGGAAGTTTAATTATTGGCATATTTTTCTGCACATTTCAGTTTCTTTTTTATATAATGTGAGTGGTCTTTCCTATAATGTCTGTATACTCACTAAAAACATGTTCTGAATAACTTCATTGAATGCTGGCTGTGTAAAAAAGCCGCTCAGGTAAAGTGGGCCTGCCTTACTCAGATAGAAATGTGAATTGTGTCGACTGTTGATGTCGGATGATGAAATAAAAACTTTAATGCGGCAGGCGAGGGACAACTTGTTGGGTCTGACTGATAGTTTTCTGAAACTCTTGTGTGTGCTTTATCGTAAATTCCATTTCCGCAGCAGATAGTTGTCCGGCCAAGAAGGCATTCTTATTTCAGAGGCCTTAACACTAAACTTGCTAAACTGTTTGTAGATAGCCTGTCTTTTGAATTTTTGAATTTAATAACTGTTGTTCACGCCATAGGGTGACTAGCGAGGGCGAGATTTTCTCCTTTCCAGGGCAACAGTTACACTGGAAGGAGTGACTGGCATTCAAATGGAAATCGCCATTATCCTCGGTTGGTTTTTTCGTTCGCCACTTATTTTTGAATATACATTTTTAACCCGCAATCTGTGGCGTGTGTGATCTCCTGCAATAAAGTAAAAATATAAAATTGGAACCTTTGCGCTTTTTATGAGAACTCACCCCAGCATCGCTTATCGACCCGAAGTTTTGGCAACTGCCAAGAGCTGTATGTAAAAAATTTTCCCACCCTCCTGATGCCTCAGTTTTGCCTTCAAACTTCTTTATTTATAGAAGCGATGGTAGAGCTCTTATAGTAGTTAACTCTGCCCTTTCATCGAAATAATAGCGCCGTTTTTCATGAGTGATATCGAATTCATATACGTTAAAGTAGCAGCTAATCGTTTCTCGGTGTTTATACCGTACATTCTGCATTAGTTGAATTGGCCAACTTACTTATCACACTTAGAATCAATTTAATATATTTTGGATTGGTTTTTAACAGCGACTAATGGTCTTTGAAGATTTTTATCTGCCCGCTTTCACTTGGAGGAAATTTAATGGTCGCCATTGTTCAGTGTCTAGAGCGTGGGAAATGAATCCACCTGAAGATAATTACCATCCAACCTTGCACCTGTGTGTAAAGTTTCCTATTCGCTGTTTTCGGAAGACTGATTTTGTGGATTTTATTCCTAACACCGATTGGTCGTACTCTGCTATTTCTTTTTTTATGCCAATATTGACTTTCTTGTGCCCTGTCAGCTTTATTATGCTCTGTGGTGACTATTTCTAGGGGAATTGTTCAACCAGTTGATGTTGAATTTTTTCCAGAATAAGCAAGATACATTTTAACTGGTTTACAACGTTGGAAATTATTTTTCCTTTTTAAATTGGTTATAGTCATAAAACTCTACAATATGTCGAGTTTTCTCGCCAAACAAAATGAAAGTGGGAGATTATGTAACATCTGCTTATTCAATAATTATTTTGTTCCCATAGCAGTTCACAGGTTTCTCCTTAGTTTGGATAGTATAGATCAGCGACAGTTCACTATGGATCGTGCTTTTGCCGTTGTCAGCCATATTTGAGATTATGTAATTTTCTTATGTATTCATATTTTGTTTTCTTTCCCGGGCTTTTACAAAATTTTTGAACTGTGCTCGTCGATAAGAGTTTTCCATCGCTTTATCTTTAGATTTGGAAATATGTCCGATGTAAGCGGTTAATTATCCGTAAAAAAAAACATCGAAACCTATAAAGATAGTTTCTTACATTTTTTACTGATTAAACGATGTGCAGCAATTCTCTTTCATTTGTGGCATAATTGAGCTCTGCTCCCCTAATGGTCCTTAATGGAAGCAAAATCCTTAACAGCAAAACTTTCCAATTTGTTCCCTTAGTACATCATCGATTGCTCTCTGAAATACACTTGGGACGTCTTTCAATCCGATAGGCAACCGACACAATTTGTATTTCCCCTTGTTTATGAAATGTTCCGATTTTTCTCGGTCCCGTTGTGCAAGGTGACATACAAAATTTTACTTTGCCCAAATTGGACAAAATCATTGTGACATTTGGGATCGGGTATTTATCATCGATGGCGACTGAGTTGAGATTATTAAATTAAATCGCTAATAATTTTTTATTATTAAATACTTTATCAGTTTTTTATAAGCAACCCAAATTCGGCTTATTTTATGGTGACCGAGAACGTCGGATAATTCCATTACTCACGAGTTGTTGACCCTCTAAATTGGGTAATAATAAAATGGCGAAAAGACAGGTTGACTGTTTGTAGTGCAAATGGTCATATAATTTTGATGGAAGACAAATGCGTTAGCTATTTTGCTGATGATGGCTTAAATTAGTCTTAGTGCAAAGAGTAATATATCAGCGTCGTTTATTGTTCAAGCGTTAATATTTTAACACAAAAGAATTTCATGTGTTTAATTCTAGAGTCGAATCTAATCTGCCGTTTGGCTAGATCAACATTTACATTTAGCTGCTTAAGCAGATCAAGGCCGATGATACCATCGAATATGGTAAAGCAGTTAAATACAAAAAATTCGGATATTATTCCAAAAATTACATTTCATTTTTATTAAACTAAATCCGTGAGTGGATTTCGACACAAAGGGACAGTCTGGACTTTCTTGATAGTTTGCCATTCTATTTTTACCCTGAGGCATTATCTCGGTCTTAGCTTTTTTTTTTTTTTAACTCAACTTCATGGGCTAACGCTTAAGCCGACGGTAATTCCTTAGGTTGCGCCGCAAACAAGACATCACTGTATGGAACCAGATATAAACATTAATTTTGCGTCCGACCTATATTTTTCATTTATGGCTTTAGCTAAGAATGTTTCGTGTGTCATGGTGTTTGTGATTAAGGCCAACTTTTTCTCTACTTGTTTAAAGTATTCTTGAAAAGGTAAATTTCTAGCGGATGTAAGGATAAAAAATTGCTTATTTGCGTAAATGAAATCTAGTCTATTAATAAGCGCATATATTTTCCTTTTTCTATAATTTCTTTCCGGAATCAAACTACTCCACACATCTATGGCACTAAAAACTGAAATCTGAAATTGTTGAAAAGAGTCACATAAAAATCAACGTCAAAATCACTCGTACACATAGAGTTTTTAGTTTCAAAAAATTATGGTCGTTTTTATTGAATGTGAGAAAATAAAAATGTGCGTTTTTTTTAAATAAGTTTTAATAAGAAAGCTTTATTTGCAGTGGAAATTTTCAATTATTTGTTCACTTTCAATTTTTTTGTTTAAATTGGCATATTAAATAATAAAAGCAATTACAGTGTTTTTCACAATTTTTACAAACCAATCCAGTTCTGCTGTAGATTCTTCACTGGCAAGTGTTGTATTTCTATTTATTTCCCCGGTGTCGGCCAGATGCTTTTTTTTTTTGCTCGGTTTTCTTTGCCGCTGCCGTCACCAGTCCAATGACGTGTCTTTGTTTTGTATTTTAGTTGTAATAAGAACTTTTGGGTTTTCCTCTAATTTATGTTTTTCTTTTGTATAAGCGTTTTTGATTTTTTGTTATATTTGTGTTGTGTTTTTTTCACTTTGATTTTGTGTTTCTTTTTGTAACAAAACTCTTGGTTTTCTTTTTTATAATGTTTATATTGTTTTTTTTTTCACTTTGACTTAACGTGCCAAATATTTATTGTGATTGTGGACTTGATAACTTTTAACGCTGGTGTGGTCGGTGTCAAAATTAAGAACTTAAATAGAAAAAAAAAACCTCAAGACCCTCGTTTCCATTGATGGTAGCTCGGTATACCGTAGATGCTCACCTTTTTAGATGTTGTTTAGATGTTTAGATGTTCACGCATGTCTCAGAGATCTCAGAATCCAGTTCCACCATCTTTCGTATGGCAAAGATTTCCACTTGGAATATGCTGCAGTAAGTGCTGGTAGTTTATACTAGAGTTGGATTGGTGACTCCGAACAGTACCTATCAGATTTTGGCCCGCCTCCCAGTGCAAAGGTCCAATGAAAACCATTGCCCATCAACTGAGTTTTATTTTTTGCACCATGCAATGCATAGCTACGCCGTATCCCTGTAGCCTGATGCCCGCAATACGATTGAATTAAATGTTCGTGGGGTTACCTCTAAGAAGCATTTCCAGTGCCTTTGAAGGCTTGCTTTAGAAAGCTTCAGTTACGCACAGGAGTTTTTGGTAAGTGGCCTTATACGTGGTTGGTTGAGAAAAGCTCCTTAAAAGGCAATGACGGCGATGAAGATCCAATACTTCGGTTTTGTCGACAGGCCCCATTTGCTACTCAGCAACCGTTGAGTTGTGTATTGCATGGATTTTTTATTCGAGTTTTCCTCGACATTGGAGCTAGGGCAGAAGAAATAACATCAAATTTGTTAGGTAGGCCGTAGACCACGAGGCAGAATCCTCGTTGGGATGCTTCCCCGTGTACCGTTCTTTAAAGAGGACGTGTGTCCCCGCTCTGTATTTCGTCTTCTGCATTGCAGCACGTGTCGACTGCCAATAAGAACGTGACTCATGAGGAAAGAGATCAAGCTTATAAGACCATAGTCTTTTGGCTACACGTGGTTCGATTTATTCGCTTTGGGTATAAACACAACTCCCGGCACTCAAGATTTTGAGCAGGGAATGATAGAACCCTTTGCCTTGCCCCTTTCCTTTTGAACCATGGCGCGAACGACTCCATCTTGACCAAGCGATTTTTACCTGCTTTTCATTTGATCTGATATGATAGCAGCACTCACCATTTCAAAACATTTAATTTCCATAACTACAGTGACGTCCGTGCTATAAGAGACATCAAATTTCACACATTTGAAGTAAGAGTTGACTAGTCGCAAGAGTTGAGGCATTTAATCCTGTTCACGCCACAGAGTGACCAGCTAGGAGCCAAGTGACGCGATTTTCTCCTCTCAAGAAAAAACGGTCACACTGGAAGGAATAACTCAAATTCAAGTGAAATACGTCAATACTCTCGGCTGGTTTTTTGCTCGCCTTTACACTTTTTGCAAGAATATATTTTAAACCCCCAAATTTGTGACGTCCATTTCTTGGTCTCAAAAGTATTGGGCTGGAATTTGACATCTGTCAAACTAAGTTGTTAAACCAATTTTTTTTCCTTTGACGTGAAAGTCTGACATTTTCGAAAATGTATCGTTTAACTATTACACAACGCATAAAAAAAATTAAAACTTACTAAAAAATTGTGATTCTGGCAGAGCCACATATCGCGGCACATAGCGCGAACATGGCTTTATTGCAAGAGACATTTCCTGGACTCGTAATTTCTCGTCGTGGCGCTCTCAACTGGCCACCAAGATCACGCGATTTGACACCATTAGATTTTTTTTTGTGGGGCTACGCGAAAGACCGTGTTTGCCGGTATAAAGTTTGTGCGTATAAGTTGGCTATTTTTCATCCGATTTTCATGAAGTTTGGTCAGCCAATACATATTATTAGGAAATATAAATTTCCAATTTTAGTACGATATTTAAAATATTGCTGGAGAAAATTACCTTATTACGAATTTCAGTGACGGGATTGGGCGTGGAAAAAATTTAAAATAAACTTGATCTTCGTACACACGAATCGAGTCTGCATACCAACTTTGGTGACTCTAGCTTTTATAGTCTCCGAGTTCAAGGTGTTCAAACAGACGGACAGAATTTTTGAACTTGTATATTTTCCATTATTTTTGCAGTTACGAATTTTAATTAAGACAACAGGGTTGCCAACAGAACAACAATATTGTGCCCGCATATTATTTTGAAAATATTGGTTTAAAATATGACAAGTGTACCAATAATAATTATTTTTAAGTTTTTTTTTCTAGTTTTATGACACATGCAAACAAAACCTCCTGCAAAATCGCTAGAGATTTCTGTGACACCCCTATATACAGGGGTATATTCTTGATCAGCATGAGAAGCCGAGTCAATATACCCATGTCCATGTTCGTTTGTCTGTTTTAGCGCTTTGAAAACACTTTTTCGAAAGAGCTATTGGGATAAGCTTTCATTTACCATATGTAGGTTAACTTTTTGCGGCTTTCGGATCGCGCCACTATATCTTATAGCTACCATAGGAACCGTTGGTGGAAAAAAATTTTTTGCTTTTAGTTTTCCAAAATCGCAGAGCTCTGTCACTTTTTCCCCGCAGCGTTGCGGCAGTTATTTAGACTGCGTAAATGATGTTGTGGCTTCGGTTAACACACAAATATATGTCGCATAATGGACGTACTTTGGACACTGTACGTGTCTGTCACATTATGAACATAGTTTGACCACTGTGCACGCCAGAGCAAGCTGTGCAATGAGTTTGGGATATTGGGAATGCTTCATAGAATTTGACGGAATGCTTCTTAGAATTTGACGGAATGCTTCTTAGAATTTGACTATAGCGAAGAATATGACTGGCGCCTAGGTACCGTACGAGTGAGGCGACGGCGTTGTCGCGCTGTCGCCGAGTGTAGTCCAGCTTGACGTCTAAAAAAGAGGTAGATCGATGCGTGAACAAGGAATGCGAGTCAGTTGCGTTCGACAATTGTATGCGTCGGTTGGAATTCACTTCACTCTAAAAGTTTCTGAAAGAATATGGCAGACCAGCAGATAGAACTAAACGACCATGCGACATATACAAATCAACACGAATTGTGACAGTATGTATGCGAGAAAAAGAATTTCGATCAAAATAATTTAAAATAGATGAAGACAGGATATAAAACATTTCAGCATAGCCTATTTTAATATTTTCTCCAAAAATTGAATACCAAATAAAAATAAATGACAGCAAAACCAAAAAAATATCATAAGCGCAAATTTGATCTAGTGCTGGCTATATCTAGAACTATTATCGCTTCAGTAGCGCTTAGGCAAGGTCTCCCCTTTGATGAAAAATTAGTCAGCATGATTGCCCCCTTAAAGGTGCCGCTATTGTCAAGGGCTTATAACCTAGCCTTGCGGTGAGGCTTCTCCAGTTTGTCCATGTCGTGGATTATCCTGTATATAAACATGAGCACATACATGCAGACCATCTACATATACACTTACTTAGCTCATCTTAGGTGAAGCCAGCGTGTGACAGCTGAGCCAGCACTTATGTAAGTCTTTCAAAGCGTAAGTGCCCAATTTTTCTTGCCGCATTCAATGCGACATCGCTGAATAAAATACTGAATCTTTTTATTTTTTCTTTAAAAGGATAAACGAAAATCAAGACAGGAACACATACAAATGTTAGATTGACTATTTACCTATCATTTGTATATAGTGTCAACTTGCGCAAATCTACGCATTGGGAGCATAAGCCATAAAACTATGGAAACCTCGTGTTAAATTGCTCGTCATTGATAGGGAAGAGGACGGGAGCATGCAAATTTGGCTGTATCACTTATGCGGTGATAGCATAGCGTTATGTTGTGTTATAAATACTACATGTCTAAATAAATATCTCTTTAAGAAATGTTAGATTTCTAATTACCTGCTTGGAAAAAGCCAAACTGTATTTTCATGCAGTTTGTTTAATTTGTTTATACCTAATAAATTCCAAAAAGATTTGGTATAAAGTGCAAAATATTTAATTTGTCTGTAGCAGTTTATTCGTAACTTCCTAAAAGAAAACACCATACGAAATTTCTATATTGAATGACATTTTTAAATATAATTCGCAACAAGTGGTATAATGGATTTAAATAATTTAAAGATTTTTGAAGCTTTTCGTGCAACTCAAGTTATGAAGGAATTTAAAATCGCATTGCTTAAAGAGATTTTCGTTTTAATGAAAAAATTAAAAGCACTCACGTTAACATAGAGCGCAAATGGAGTGTGAGCTACAGAAATATAAGAAAATTTCCTGAATACGCATCAAAAATAGCTCAACTTTTGACTGAAGTGTATCCTAAAAAAAACTTACACCCACGGTACATAGGCTTTTGGCTCGTGAACAGTACTTAACAAAGAATCAGTGCTTACCAATTGGAAAGCTGTCCGAGGAAGCACATAAATGTTAAAACAAGGACTACAAAAGGTTTAAATACACAAATATATGTAAAAATTCTTGTCTTAGACAAAATGAAGACATTTTTAACATGCTAGCAGCCTCATCAGACGCACTTATTGCATCGCTTAAATAGAAAACATTCAAAATTAACCTAAAAAAATCAAGCCAAAGTAAATATTAAAATTTTTTGTATTAAAGTTAGAAAGTCCAATTAAATTAAATACATGATGTAGACATAAAAAACAACAAAAAATCATTTTAAGTTTTTATGTCGTATTTTTTCAGTGAAATATCCATGAACTTTATTTTCAACTTAGACCTTGAATATTTAAGCACCATTATAATCTAGCACTTTTGACAAACATTCATCTTAAAACTTTTTTATAAAATGCTTTTCATATTTTTAAAATCGCTTTATTAAGGTCCCACTGTGCTAAATATTACGAAATTATTAGTTGCAGGATGTGTTTTTAGAAATTGGTGAAGCATGTTTGAAAACGAATTCTAAAAAGCTTAAGAGAGCAAGAATGGTCTGCTTTAATAACATATGCCACAACTTTAATCCAATTCCAGTCATCAGTAATTGAACGTGGCAATAAATATACTATCTTTTCAAGAAAAGAAAAAAATGTATAATTGAATAGTGCTGTGAAATGCCATCAAAGTCATAGAACCTTTAAAAAAAAACCTAAAAATATCAAATACGTTTTTTCTGTCTGGACGATGATGCGTACTATGCGCAATACGATCAAGTGGCTCGTACGACACCAGGGCAGTGCCTGTTTCGCGCAAGCCCAATACCACGTGGACGTGGACCACGTGGACAGATGACAGGAACTCGGACTTCCAGCTAATTAGGACAAAATAGAGGTTTTGAGTAAGATAAGAGAGGATCCTGATCCAATTACAGAATAGAGAAGATTGTAATCAGAGCAGAGGACCCTAAAAGGTTTATGCAAGGCATAGTTAGAAGAATAGTGTTTTAAAGATAGGGGGATATAGTTTCTAGTAGGTCTACGAGGTACGAATATGTTTATCTCGCTCAATGGCTCATTCGAGTCTATTTCACCGTTCAAAAGTTTGTGCATAAAAATAGCACCGAGCATTACTCTACTATTTTTTAGAGAAGGGATGTTAATTAAAACAAGTCCGAGGGCAAGTTGACATTCTGATCCCAATTTAGACCACAAAGAGCATAGAGCAGAAACTGCTTTTAAACATATTCAATTTTATTTTGGTGTGTCTCATATCGAGGTGACCATATGCAAGATCCGAACTTTAATATAGGACGGACTAAGAAAGTAAATGAAATTCTGGTTGTGTATGGATCGTCAAATCCTTTTGACCACCGTTTAATAAATCCAAAAACTAAAAATAGCAGATATATGAGACTTGGCGGTTAATTTATGGTCCATGAGTAAACCCAAATCACTCATAACATGCAACTTTTCAAAAGAATAATAATTTAGATGAAAAATGACTAAGTGAGGAGAACCTCTATAAAAGAAAATAATTTTACATTTCGAACCGTTTAGGTTTAGTAGGTTTATTTCACACTAACTATAGAGACTAGTAAGATCAGCCTGAAACAAAGCGGAAGACGACAGGTCTTTATAACTCAGGCATAGCTTAACATCATCTGCGTACATAAGCACGCGAAAGTGTGTTAATGCCAAAGGAATTAGAGGAATAATAGCAATGGACCTAAATGATTTCTTTGTGGCACCTCAGAGGTCACTAGATGGTTTTACAAAACAAAGACTTGAAAAGGACCTTATTAGAAAGATATTGGAGAATCCAATTAAGCAAAAGGATTGAGATGCCTTGTTGGTTCAACTTATATAAAAGCATCGTATGATTAACAGAGTCGAAAGCCTTACTGAAATCCGTCTAAAAGACATCACTTTGCAAAGTATTCTTGAATACGTTGATCGACATAGAAGTGAATTCAAAAAGGTTAGTTGTAATAGATCTGCGTTTAAAAAGCCTGGTCAAACTATATATTGCAATTGAGACTTTTTAATTTTCTTAAAGGATTTGGGCATGGCGGACAAACATATCGGCCATAGTCTGATCAGTGTCATCTTTATTGTTTTTAAAAGACAAGTAAGACGGATACACTGATGTCTTACGTTAACGCTGAAGATAATCCTTATAGCACGCTCGCTTAGTTTAGATCGAGCGACTGCATATAGAGACAAATCCAATGATGTGCCCGATGTTTTAAACTTTTTATAGCATCTTGATTCAAATTATATAGCTTCCTTGGGAACGAGTCGAGAGTACTGTAAAAAAAAGGAAACGGTGGGGTCCATATCTGTGCAAGAGTAGAGATAGGACCAATCAGTAGAAAAAAAAAATTCATTAAGTTTTTGAAAGTTAGTCTTGCAAAAACATCGCGTCAATCCCGATTGGATTGGTATCAACACATGATACCCGAGAAAAAATAGGGAATATTTACATCTAAGGCTGGATAAAATTTGTCTTCAGGAATAGCCAAAGGATCAGTCCTGAAAACATCACAGTTGGAAAATTCCAATACAAATACATCATTTAGTGAACTTTCGCGACTATTTCGCACAGGATTGACTTGAGTCAGGGATAATTCAAAAAGCCCATCAATAAAATAGTGAGAAGTAGAGGGCATCAGTTTAGAAGATTCACTTAAAAAGGTTCCAAGCGATCTTAGCCAAATTAAAATCACCAAGTACAATTAAGTTCATTAAGTCTCTGTCAGAGAGAAGCGATGTTCACAGATATTCAATCTCTAAATGATGACTATATACCGACAAATCGGTCTGTGGCCGAAAATATAAACAAATAATGTAGGCAGAAAAAGATTTTAAAGAAATTTTGACACTCACAAACTCAATCTCTTGGTTGGAGGACTGAACTATTTCGGACGGAAATGATTAATCAACAGTGAAAGCCCCACCGCCATTACGAATTGTCCGAAAATGTATATTTTGTGCGGAGAGCTGATGCATCGGCAATATCAGCCGCGTCTCAGTGAACGCGAGGATATGAAAGTCAAAATTAGACTATCTACATAGAATCTCAAATGTTTAAACTTCGTTCTTACAGACCAGAATTTGGGACCAAATTAGTTTTTTGGTCCGCCAATAGAAGAGGGATTGCAGTTGAATCGAAAGCCCATTTATCTTTTTCGACGTGTACTTCTTTACAATAAGATGTTTTGGGCAGAAATCTTTGTTGCATATATGTTTAAAAAGATTATGTGGAAGACTTATTTTAAAGGACTATATGTCCCGAAAATACGAAAGCCAAAATTTTAAAACCACAATGTTAGGGGCTTGAATTTGTCCCTGTATATGTGCACTCACTTTTTCCGAAGTGGTGCTGGGACCAATCCTCAAAACAGCGTAAGTAAGTTAACGCTTTACTGGTCATTCTGGTGATAATTTTATTGGCAATATTCGTGGGAGTCGATATTTGTCCGGACGACTCGGAAACTACAAATAGTTTTTTTACTTGGTGGGACACCGTTACCTAGAGAAATGGGAAAGGAGTCTGCAGCCGAAGCCAATGCAGGACTGCTAAATGGTCTTCTTTTGCTTTAGAAATTTATTCAAGAATTTGCAACTTTTAAATACAATCTCCATAGCTAAAAGCTCCTCCTGAAGCTTTTAAACAGGTCACGACAGAGATTTTAACGCCTCCCTTGTCTGTCGGTGTGTCTGTGATACAACAACAAAACTATACTATGTTTGCTGGTGAGTTGTTATTAAGCTTATGTAATAATAAATAAATGCAACAATAGTTGTTGATATTTTACGAATTAAACATAAGGAGAAATAACAATATTAAGAAAATGTTTAAGCACAGTGATAAGTTAATTTATTTAATTAAAACCGAAGCGGCTTCGATGAGTGACAGTGTATATTTTACCCATTTCAACAGAAATAAGTAGTACACCATCGAATAAAATAATTTTTGCTACTTTTTAAAACCAAATAAAAAATCGGACGAAAATTGTGAATGTTTTAACTTTAATATTTTTATAACTAGAATAGAGTCTTGTTACATTTTCACTAAGAAGTTAAGTAAGCAAGTCGCCTTACCGACTCGGATATACCCTGTACAAGTTTGCTAGATGTCTATTCCCATATTTTTCTCTTTCGCATGCAAAGAACGAACACATACCCATCGCATGACATCTCTCTCATTCTCCCGGCTGCCGCACTCATGAAATTGCCTTTAAAAATTTTCGAATTTCATGAAAGTTGGTGAGCTTACATGTTTTTAGCAAATATACGTTTACCAAATTTCATTGCGATATTTTAAGTATTGCGGGAGAAAATCCGAATTGCAAGGGCGTTTGAGCATTTTTTTTTCTTACACTCAATATCAGATCATATGCTGAAAAGCCTAAAAAATTCGCTCTCACTCACAGCGAGAGACTATTTTTGTTTTTTGCTTTGAGTTTTGTCCAAGCGCCGTCGTTGAGTTTTTAATGTTGATCTCTTTTAACGATTTTCTTTTCGGAAGGCAAAATGTAGTCGCTCGCGAGCTGAGACTTAGTAAGAGAGTGAATGAGGGAATAAATCAATGCAAAAAGTCTTTGAAACATTCTTAAAATCGTAATTAAAACATATGAAACACTCAATACACACTATTTACGCAAAGTAAAATGTGACGTAATGAATATTTTATGTATTTTGAGTGATACTTGTATACAAAATATTTTTTGCGTCGCACATTATAAGCAGCACTCGCTTAAAGATGTTTTGCTCAATTTTTCTCAAGCAATTACTCCCCCTGAAAATGAAACAAAAAGAACAGAAAAATAACAGTTGTTCTCCGAGAGCGAGCGAGTTCAGTGAACAGCCGATAAATCCGTCGTTCGCGAGTTTTTGTTTTCAAATATTTAGTAAGGAGTCTTATTTGTAGACGACGCAAAATAATCAACTGTTATTTTACGAGCTATGATTGTAAGTAATAACGGATTAAAGTTCGGAGCTAACACATTTAATACCTTTCTCACAGAACTAGAAATTACTTTCCTTATTTCTAAGCATTTTATCCCATATCTCTCCCCTTTTATGCAGTGGAAAAGGGTGTTTTCCGCATGTCCAGGTAGCAATAGAGTTACATATATTTTCTGTTTGACTAGATATCTATATTAATAATTTTTGGTTCCATTTACCGCATGTCTCTTTCTGCCATCTTGTCCAGTAAGTCAGTACTTAATTGTACTTAGTAGTTGTAAGTACGCTATTAATAGCATTTTTAATTTTTAGTAGTGTTTATTTTTGTATAAGCCAGTCTTTTTAACTTACTATTTGGCTGTGTATAAGCTCTTCCACATGACTGAGGGGAGCTTATTTTATTTTAGAACGAGACTAGATTTTGAATTTCAAATGTCCTTTTTTGTTAGAGCTCTTTGGTAATAGACGATTCTTTTAGCGTCACTTTTATTAATTTGCATAGCCGCTCTTTTTTCTCGTCTTTTGACAGTTTTAAGAGTGTTGCGTCCTTTATTGTCTTATGCACTAGCCGTTTTGGGGGTGTTTAAGCACCCCGGAGTAGCTGCTTCCCGCTGCTGGCTTCTCAAAGACTGCGTCCGTTCATTTTTTTGGGGCCCAGGGTTCTTTATATCTTACGTTCATTTTTTTAGCCTTATCGGCTTTGGGTTTGCGGTGTTTGTTTTGGTTACCCTTCTTCTCGCTTCTCGGACTTTGGCTTTTTCAACCTCAAACTATACTGAAATGGGTGCCATATCGTCTGTAACGACTTGCGACAGTTGTTCAACAGTTTTGGATAGCGTTTTCTTATTTCGCTGCTCTTCTGTTGACTTATGCATCCATCAATATTTTTTATGATGTCGATGGCTTTACTTAGTTCGGCTACGCTGTCTTGAAAATCTCTACAATATTTTCCTGCCTTTCTACGGTTCATTTCATCATTTACATGGGATCTATGCAGTTTTTCAACGTTAAATTTTCTAGCTGTTTTCATGGGTTATCAAATCCAGATGGGAGGAAACTGTGTGGCTCTTTTCTCCTGCCGCTTCTGAAACTTTCTTCGCAGCGATGAAAGCTAAATCGGTTCCCTGCTGTATTTGGGGAGTCGCCTTGGGTTTGATCTCCGTTTCCTTTTTTTGGCCGTAAAAGAGTCCGCTAAATATCTATTCCCGAGATAAGGTCCTGACGTTTTTTAATACTCGATGCTGTTTGGGGTTCTTGTCATTATTTGGGCTTTTGGGTCTCCGCTCTGAGCCGCTAACCGTGCACGTAAATACATTCGACTTATGAGATCTCCCTGTGCCCCTTGCATGCAGTAAGGTGCACGCGAGGGTTGACATGGATTCTTATGGGACTCCATGTTCAGAGCCGGGATTATCGCTTAGCAGGACTCATCTCAACTGCAACTCCACGTGGAGTCAATAAACTAATATTTCTAAATATAATCCATTTAAGCATGAAATTCTCAACAAGATTCTCTTCTTGTATTCACTTATAAGCTTGCTCGCCCAATTTTCCTCGTCCTTTGTCTTTTGCTTAGTGTTGCTTAGGTGATGGCCATGTGATCGTCTTTGTGTTTGTGGGTGGTATGCTACTTTTGCTTACCATTATTATGCCACTTTAGAACTTTTTGCATTGCATTAGAAATGTGTTTTGTGTTTTCTGATTTTGTGCCTACTTTTTATCCTCTTCCTGTGCGTCGCTGTCAGCATCATGCCTCTTTTCGCCTTTGCTGAAGACATAGTTCTCTACCTTGCTTTTTTATCTGCGTGTAGTAATCCCCTATTCTATCATCTCACCGGTCTAACTAAAATTGTATCCTAGGTTTCTACATTTCGCTGTACGTGGTCTAAATTAAAATCGCAATATCAACCTGCCCTAGCACCTATGGTGGATCTTTTTTTTATCGAGAAAGTGTTCTAGGCCGTTTCTCAAATCTTTTTACGGCTGATTTTTCAGTAGGCAGTGAATTTGTGCATCAATAAAAAATGACACGTTCTGCTTCATCTATTGCTGAAGTGAAGGCTGTCCATTCATTTACCAATAATTTGGTTTGCTTGGCGGGCAAAGAGAACGTTGAGATCAGTGTTGGAGAAGCCAATACTAGCCAAAACGATTTGCGAAAATAAGGACTAGCATTAGAAAACTGACATTAGAAGTGCAAAAACAACCTCTTAGATGTCTTGATACACAACGCTGCTCGTCTATACGCTTTTTACTGGTACCACGTAAACTTTTTTTTAGTCGATAAGCAACAGACTCTTAGCTCATGCAAAAAAAAAAAACTTTTATTGCATTTCATTTTTTTATGTGTCCCCTGTCAAGCGGGATGACACTGGAAATGTTTGTCCCACATTTTTTTCAAAACTAATCTACGCTGACTGTGCCATGAGACTGTCTGGTCGGCTGGGTTATTTTTTTGTATCTGTCGGTAAAAGTTTGTTGGTGTTATTGGTTATTGGCTGGTCACCATAGTTGCTGTAGACACTATTTTTTCTTAAGTAGCAAGCGATAACTAGTTACATCCTTTTTAGGTTAACAGTGTCAAATGTAACTGCCTTTTTTCTAGTTACTTTTATATATATATATATGATCGGTTATAAATTACCCATTATTTAGACATCGACTTCATCTACATGAAACCACACCTGACTTAAGTTGTTTTATACATTTTTAAATGGATTCCGATCAAAATTAGCTTAAAACCTTTAAAAATGCATACTTAATAAGTACTTTTGTGCAGTTTCCATTTAAAAACATGGAAAACCCAAGACCATGGTCACTTATTTTCTGACGACCTATAAAAAAGTATTTGCGTTTGGTTCTGTTGTCAGCAACTTCCAAATACCAGATTTCTTACAATTTCTATCACATCAATTAAAAACTTTGAGAGAGAATATTATTTTGAAGCAAAGAACACAAATAATTTTTTTTTAATTTTTATACTCACCTAGCTCTTTTAAAGATTTGTGTCATTTTACTTAAAACTTACTTTCTTGTTTTTGCAGGTCCACAAAAATAAAAAGATTCAAAAAAAAAGGACGTCAATTTTTCTATTACTCCATTTACGGTTGGGGATTACCAACTGTATTAACAAGCACAACAGTTGTTTTAACAAAATTTAGAATTTTACCAACAAATCTACGACCAAATTTTGGACATGGCCGATGCTGGTTTACGTGTATGTATAATATTACATGTTGAGGACAAAAATTTCGAATTAATAACTGGTTGTAGTAACCCTGAGTCTTGAACTCAATACTACGATACTCAAGTACTTAGTATCAATCATTTCTCAAACACATGTCAAACAATGTGGACTAATCGATTCCATAAGTCTTATTAATTCTCCGTAAACACTACATAAACTCATATATGTATGTGTAATTATCATTGAACGCTAATCTATCCATCTATCTTCTATTCTTCTATATATAAAAATGAAACCCTTTTTCCTTGGTCACGGCATAACGCATGAATGGCTGGACCGATTTCACTAATTCTTTTTTTGTTGTATTTGTTATTATTAGAAAAATGTTGTTACGGAAAAAAATATTAAGAAAATCTCTCAGAAATAGTGAAAAATGTCCATTTAATTTTGCATATTTTAAAATGTCAAGGTTATGTCAATGTCATTCACAGCAATCATAGCAATCGTTTGTTTTGCTGTCATTGTTTGTTTGTCCGTCAACGTTTGTTTTATTGGTGTCAGTTGGATTTTCGTTTTTAACAATGCCACCAACCAGACGTAAAAGCTTAGGCCGCAGAACTCGAAATACGGCAAGTCAAAGAAATATAAGAGCAAATCAAACTGATGAGCAACGGGAAGCGCGAAATAAACTTGATATCGATTCCATCAAGATAGAAATTTTGTGTTTAATCCCCACAGAGCTGCATTCTGTTAAAATGTGGCAATTGATTACAGTTCAGCGAAACTTGTTGCTATTGGACAAATGAGTATTGTGTGTCCACATTGTAAGGCATTGAAATTCAAAAATGAAGCCCCTGGATTGTGTTGCGCCAGCGGCCAAGTCAAATTGACGCCATTGGTACTGCCACCAGAGCCACCACGTTCATTGGTATTTGGAATTGGTCCAGATTCTTATAATTTTTTGACTAATATTCAACAGTACAATAATTGCTTTCAAATGACATCATTTGGGGCAACAAAGGTTATTCGAGACAATTTTATGCCTACTTTCAAAGTAAGTAATTATAATGGTAAGCAATTTTTTTTAATTTTACTACCTATGGCAAAGAGGTTTAAAGTAGTTTTAATTTGAAATGATGAGAAGTATTGTGGCAGTATTTTGCGAGCCACATTGTGGTAAAATTTGCTATACAAATACCTGTATATATATTTATGTTCGAGCAGATTCAGGGTCAAATATATCATCGAACAGGTTCCTTATCAAGACTATACAAATTTGCAAATATATTTTATGGGCAATTCAGCAAGAGAAGTCAATCAGCGTTGCGCACACAACAACTCAGTAAAAAGATACATGTGCTATGTACGACATTGTGGCCCACCAGATTTGTTTATCACATTCACATGCAATGCAAAGTGGACAGAAATTCAACAAGAATTATTTACTAGCCAATCGCTGCAAGGGTGTTCAAAATGAAATTAAAATCACTCATGGATTTTATTGTTAAGCATTGCGTGTTCGACGAGACGTGCTGTTGGATGTCCTCAGTTGAGTGGCAAAAACGCGGATTACCACATGCATTTTTCCATCCACTATTACTGGAAAGGAAAGTCAACTATGGTCAAAGTAAATCGATAGGACATTGAAGTTACTCTGCAAGGCATATAAATCACACATAAACGTCGAATTTTGCCACTCCGTAAAATCCATAAAATACATTTGCAAGTATGTGAACAAAGCTAGTGATATAGCTGTCTTCGGTGCTGCTGCCGAAAATTCAAATGATGAAGTCACTCAATATCAAATGGGCCGCTATGTTAGTAGTAACGAAGGTATGTGGCGTTTATTTTCGTTTCCTATACATGAACGACACCCTACTGTTTTTCACTTGGCGTTCATTTGGAAAATGGTCAACGGGTGTATTTTACAGATGCAAAGGCCAACATCGACAACATTAACCAGCTTCTTTGAAATGTGCCAAAATGATGGTTTTGCCAGAACGCTACTTTATTCAGAAATGCCAAGATATTATACCTGGAATCAATCATCAAAAAAATTCCAACGACGAAAACGAGGACAACCAGTTACAGGTTATCCACAAGTATTTTCCACCGATGCACTAGGCCGTCTTTTTGCAGTCCATTCCAGTCAAGACGTTTACTGTTAGACAATGTTCGTGGTCCAACATCTTCCAACATCTGCGAACAGTTAATGGTGTATTGTGTGGCACATACAGAGAAGCCTGTCAACATTTGGGATTGTTAGAGAATGACACTCATTAGGACCACACTCTCAAAGATGCTGTGATTTATTCAAATCCTAAACAAATACGAACATTATTTTCTATAATTTTGTCTATATGCTGCCCATCAACACCGATTAATTTATGGCAAAAATACAAAGATCATATGGAGGAATATGTATTGCATCAGATGCGTCTTAGAACATCGAATGCAGATTTACAAATGAACGAAGAAATTCTTTAGAGGCATTAGATCGCTCAATGCAAGATTTACGGAATAACAGAAACCGGATTTTTTGTGCAATAATACTATTGGCAGGTGATTTTCGACAAATATTGCCAGTTTTTCCACGCTCAACGCCAGCTGATGAACTAAATGCATGTTTGAAGTCGTCCATTTTATGGAAATACATTAAAACACTTAAATTGAGTATAAACATGAGAGTCGAATTGCAGGAAGACCAGTCTGGAGAAGTGTTTTCCAAACAACTTCTCGATATTGGTAATATTGCTGTTGATACATCATCGGGATACATTACATTCCCTACCAATTTTTGTAACTTTTGTGATTCAAAGACCGAACTCATGGAGATGGTTTTCCCAAACATAGCTAAAAATTACGTAAATCACGATCGCTTAAGCGAACGTGTTATATTGGCCGCAAAAAATGTTGATGTGAACGAAATTAATTTTCAAATTCAAGAGAAAATAGCTGGCGAATTGAACAATTACAAATCAGTTGATTCCGTTACTAATAATGATGATGTTGTCAATTATCCAACAGAATTTTTAAATTCGCTGGAATTACCCGGCTTACCACCTCATAATCGCAAGTCAAAATCGGATCAGTAATTATTATGTTAGGAACAGTGAAGAAATTATTGAACAATGTCATCGAAGCAACAGAGACTATTTCTAGAGCTTTGTAGAGCGCGTGTGGTTTTGAGCTTAGTGTTTAAATAAGAATGCAAAGTTGTTCAATAGCGATTTGTAAAAATATTAGTGAAATTATTGAATCCTAAAAAATAAACACTATTATGAAAATATATATTTTGTTTTTTTTTTTAATTAAAAATTAGTAAAGTCATTTTCAGGTATAGCGAGACCAGGGAATTATGGATTCATTTTTATATGGAGGGTTCAGTTGAAATTGAATAGGTACTCATACCTAAGATAGGTCAGCTATACAAAATAAAGTAGTGCATCATTGCAACGCTAAGGTGGTACGAAGTTCGCCGGGTCTTATTCTTTTCTTAAATTTAAGTGTCGTTAAGTCTTATAAAATGTACGTCGTACATTCTATGTTCCAATTCTATGTCTTTATTGGTGAGACCAAGCAGATCTTATGCAATCGATCGGTCTGTGTCGGCAAGTTAGGACATTTACATTTACAAGTCCATTTAATGTCTCGTCAGCAAAGCTATCCGCAATCATAGCAGCTTCTTGTCTTGGGGTTCAAGCGAGCTTTAGAGTGGGGTAATAGGAGTGTCGTACCTGAAGAAATAAGCTGTAGCAGACAGTTGGAGAGTGAGCATCTTTGTTGGTGGAGACATTAAATATTACTTATAATGTTAGGTTAGTATTCTTTAATGGTAATGTTTATTATTTTTTTATTTATTATTAATTATTATACAAAATAATAAAATAACTAACAGGTAAAGAGTGCTAGCTACTAAGGCCATCGACTCGAGAGTTAACGTATATCTTATTGAGTAAGTTATTCACATCTAGGAATTTAATTACTAATTTTATGTTATTGAGAGTGGGTGATATATGTAGAAAGGGAGGTGGGTTGGATTTGGCCAAATAGACAAATCCTTGAATTATTAAGTTATGGGCAGGTATCCAATTTGTGTTTGGTTGATAATTCTCCCCCGCATTTCGGGCGTCTGGGCTTAGCTTTTTCATTAAGCAGATGGTCGAGGGTAAGACGGTGTGACCAGTTCTGAGGCGGGCGAAGATATTACAATGTCTTCTGTGCAATGAAGGTTGATATCGGACTGGTTCCTTGCTTGGGTTAAAGTGTTTAAACCTATGAACGTAACTGTCCTATTGATAAATAATTTTCATTTGTTTAAGGCAAGAGTGGTTGTATTATATTATCTAGGGAGTGGAAGACAATCATGGACAATACCACTGAGAGTGGTGATCCCTGTGGAATGCCGTTGTGTAATTTATAAAAATTAGTTAAGGTATTATTAACTCTAACACGGATCGCTTGGTCATGAAAGCCTTCACACTAGGTAGAAGGTCTTAGGACCTACCCCCCACCGGGAAAGTTGCTCCAGTACGATGTGCCCACCAATGCGATCAAAAGCTCTTTCAAATTCAGTAGCCAGGATGGTTACATGCTTTTTGGTGGAAAGAGCATCTGACGTGTATTGATGGATATGCAATAGTGAGTCCATGGTACTGTGTTGTTATTTGAATGCAGTTTGGTTGGGGCCGATACGTTTATTTTTGGTAAAAAACCACATGATCCTTTTGGCAAGAATTTTTTCCAGTGTTTTGTTCAAGAAAGTAGGGATATGGGACGCAAGGATGATAATTCGAAGCATAGAGTCTGAGATGCGGTCATAACCAGGAGATTTCCCCTTAGCGTGCTGCAGGGCTGGCTCTAGCTCAATCAATGTGATCTGAGCATCAAAATATTTAACAACTGCGGAAATGTGATAAGGCGAGTAGGCTAAAGAGAGGAAGTTTTATTTATTAACTTTATACACATTAGAGCAGTTTTCATCGCTGGAATAATCGGACCACATAGCTCCAAAAGCATTGCCAATGTCAACGGAATTTTGTAGCTCAACATTATTTTCTCTGATGGATTTAAGAGGCCCTGGGACGATTCCGACTAATTTGTTGACATCCGCCCTTAATTTTTTTGTTGTGGAAAGTGGGCTTATGTTAGAGGTAAAATTGCTAAAAGAATCCCGTTTAGCTCTAATAGCTTCTCTTTTAAATAGGGCTATCGCTTTTTTGTAGGCTACTAAATTGATGGAGTTTTAAGAGGTTTTATAGTTATGCCAGAGAATCTGCTTTTGTTTTCTTAGATCTTGGAGACTTGGACTGAACCAAACAGGTTTTCTTATCTGTTTTTTAGTATTACTTTGTGGAATGGCTACGTTGGCTGCTGTTTTCATGCTCTTCGTAATTCTGGCTACGAAGAGGTTCAAGTCGTTGGTCGACGGAAACTGGAAGTGCTTTTTGCAAACCGATTAGAAGATATTCCAGTTGGCCTAGTCAGTTTTGAACCTAATTATAGTTGGGAGTTTTTTAGGTTTTAAATGTGTCAGAGGGTTAATAGTAATAGGAAAATAATCGCTCCCGTGTACATTTTGCAATGGACCATTTGCTGTATTGTACTAGGGATACGGAAGTCATACTCAGATGAATGTTAGTAAAAGAGTTGTGTGTTAAATGGAGGGTGGCAGAGCCGTCATTTAAAAGAGCTAAGTTTGTTCTGACTATTAGATCTTCGACCTGATAACCTTTGGGATTGCGAGAGCTTGACCCCCAAAGTGGACTCCAAGCGTTGAAGTCCCCGACATAAACTATAGGCTTATGAGCTGACTCTACAATATTTTTTTCAATTATTATCTATATATATAAAAATGTTATGTTCGTTTCTCCAACATCTATGGATTCGAAAACTACTGAACCGATTGCGCCCAAATTTTGACACAATGGAGTCAACTGTCAGCTTGGTTTATGGCTACTTTTTATGTCGATATCACACCCGCTAGCGCGAATAAAATGGTTTGGTGGTGCAATGACACTATTGGCAGGTGATTTTCGACAAATATTGCCAGTTGTTCCACGCTTAACGCCAGCTGATGAACTAAATGCATGTTTGAAGTCGTCCATTTTATGAAAATACTTTAAAACACTTAAATTATGTATAAACATGAGAGTCGAATTGCAGAAAGGCCAGTCTGGAGAAGTGGTAATGGTATTATTGCTGTTGATACATCATCGGGATACATTACATTCCCTACCAATTTTTGTAACTTTTGTGATTCAAAGACCGAACTCATGGAGATGGTTTTCCCAAACATAGCTAAAAATTACGTAAATCACGATCGCTTAAGCGAACGTGTTATATTGGCCGCAAAAAATGTTGATGTGAACGAAATTAATTTTCAAATTCAAGAGAAAATAGCTGGCGAATTGAACAATTACAAATCAGTTGATTCCGTTACTAATAATGATGATGTTGTCAATTATCCAACAGAATTTTTAAATTCGCTGGAATTACCCGGCTTACCACCTCATAATCTGCAAGTAAAAATCGGATCAGTTATTATTATGTTACGAAACATAGACCAGCCACATCTGTATAATGGCACCCGGCTTGCGGTGAAGAAATTATTGAACAATATCATCGAAGCAACAAATCGGTTTCTGTTATTCCGTAAATCTTGCATTGAGCGATCTAATGCCTCTAAAGATTTTTTGTGTGCCATCGAGCAATCATCCCAAATGATCACTCTGGTTTGCTGCAGCACAAATGTTACAAAAATTGGTAGGGAATGTAATGTATCAGTTCAAATTGAATAGGTACTTACTAGTTAACAGATGTAGTGAATGAACACATAGATCCACACACACTTGATCGGATCATTGAAAGATTTTGCCTCGCTCCCTTCCACACTCGTTATTTAAAGGTATAATAACTAATAATTTGTCACTCTAATACTTACTACTAATGTTACTTGGGAAATCAAAAGGATCGCGTTGGCCGCTGGGTGTGGTGAAGTGCTTGCGAGCTTGTTTGAGATATCCTGTATTTTTTCTGTACGGCATGTGGAGAAAGTTTTTTTTTATTAATATTTTAATATTTTGTTCGTTTTTATATATTACTAGAGACCCAGCGAACTTTGTTCCGCCTTAATAATGACAATAAATAAGCAGATTGTGTTTTTTTTTTTTTTTGGAAAAAATACAAAAAAAAATTAAATAACTACATTTATCATTCAATATTATTTCTGTATTTAGTACATAGGTTGCTCTTCACTTAAGTACCTTGTGATACACATTTTTTGTTTCATTATCAGGCGCAAAAACAAACAACGCAGATGGTCTTCCGACGCGTGAACATGCCACGTATAATTGACCATGGGAAAAACATGAATGTTCTAGATTTAAACCACAAACTTTTAAGGATTGGCCTTGTGATTTGTTGATGGTCATTGCAAATGCAAAACGTATCGGAAATTGAAGTCTTTTAAATTCAAACGGCATATCGGTTGGGATCATCGGGATCCTCGGAATGAGAACTTCCTCACCTTTGAATTTTCCTTTTGTTGCACAGTTTTGGTTGGTTTATGTTTCAAAGCATGATTACTACGGAGCCAACCTTTAGGCGCAAATTGTGCGGTGGTAAGCCAGGCACGTCCAAAGAGTTTAAAAATTCAATTGGATAGTTGGTGGCTTCATCTTCATTTGTGACGCAGTCAATAGATTTGAATGAATGCATTGTTCCCATGATCGTTTTTTGAATTATGTAGTTCAGGTCATCTACATTTTTATTCTTAGCCCCTAAAATTGCTCGCTCACTCAACCATTCATTATTTTTGTAGTTAGAAATAATATTTGGAAATACATTGTTGATAAGTTCGTCTTTTAATGAGACAACATTACAGAAATTATTTGGAAATGATATTAATCCGCTCGATTCATCGACAGGTACTTGACCATTACCGATAGTCAGCAATTGCTCCGAGAAATCTTTAGCAGATGTATCATTAAGCAATGGAACTCTCATGTTTGTTGTCAGATGCAGTTTCTTCACATAGCGGCATAGATTTGACGATTTGAGGCAAGCGTTTATTTCATCGGCAGCCGTATTTGGCGGAAACCGCCAGACAGTAAAATCATTGCTCCTCCAAAACATCTCGAGTCATTGCGTAAATATTTCAAGGTTTGGTTAAGTGCTTCTAATGCACGTTTATGCGCCATTGTGCATTCGTCCCAGATGATGATTTTCGATGCCGCTAAAACTTTGGCCATTGCTGAGTGGTTTGCAATATTACACATTGGTTCTTCAACAGTTTGAAGATTTAACGGTAATTTGAATGCTGAATGAGCCGTACGGCATCCTTCTAACAATGTGGCTGCTATTCCAGAAGAAGCAACTGCAACCGCTATGTTGGATCTCGCCCGAACAGTTGCTAAAACTAATGACATAAGGAATGTCTTGCCAGTTCCACCAGGGGCATCTAGGAAATATAAACCACCATTTTCATCAGCGATTGCCTTCATTAAAGTATCATAAACTTCCTTTTGTTGGTAATTCAACAGGAATACATTCCTTTGAACTACTAAATCTAATTCCTGGTGATCATATTCACGTTCCCGTTCCAATTCTCGATTAAATGCGTCATTCATTTCACGATTTGGCGCTGGCATTCCTAACCTGATTAATAAATTACCGCACATGAGGTAACACATATCTTCGATCAAGAGTAAAGCACGATATCTCCTCATTCATCTCAATATCGTGATTTCTGGAACTGACACAACTTTGATGTAAAATATCTTCTGACATACTATCCATCCATGGGTTTGATGGAAAACATGTCGAAATTATTATAGCGAATAATGTGCGTATCTGACTTGGAGATGCAGAGATAATGGCTTCAGCGATTGTCGTATCCCAATGGGTATCGTTTTCTAATAAGTTCAATTCTTCACATGCAGCACGATATGTTGGGAATATTACACCATTAACAGTTCGTAGTGTTTGAAATGAAGTTGGCCCACGCACATTTACCAGGAACAACCGCAAATAAAAACATTTATCATTCTTTAGATGAACTGTATACATACGACCAAGAGCCTCAGTAGAACGCACATCTGGATACCCAGCACCCGCATCACCTTGCTCGATTCAAATCAGCTAAATATCTTGTTCTGCGTCGCAAATTATCTATTTGTTGTCATCTGTTGTTCGCTCGACGATTCTGCATTGCCAACCGAGCTGTTTCACGAGCTGCTTCACTTTGCTCTCGTGATTGAGAAGCACGAAGTCGAGCCATACTATCGCGGCGCTGTTCACGTGTGCTTTCATTTGCAGTATTTTGTATTCTTCTTGCATTACGGCTTTGTCGGGAAAGATTCGATCGTCTTGGTCGCGGTATTATTAATTAAACCTTACTTCACTTCAATCCAATAGAAATAGTTTTAATATTGATTTCTTACAAATATCAAATTGTCATCGCCAGACAGTAAAATCATTGCTCATTGCTGAGTGTTTTGCAATATTGCACGTTGGTTCTTCAATAGTTTAAAGATGTGAGATAAAAAGTATACTATGTCCATCTCCTGGCTTTAAGCTACCTCCCTACCAATTTTCAGCCAAATCTGTTCTGCCGTTCTTGAGTTATAAGTGGTTAACTAACACGACTTTCTTTTATAAATATAATATTTATTTTTTTAATACTAAAAATCTTTTTATTTTCCCCTGGATTTGAAAAAGACTCAATGATGAAAATTTTAAATACTGAGCCATATATGAAATTCTAAATATGGAATTTTCATGATACTTTAACTAAATATGGTTTATGTTTTTTTTTAATTTGTGAGACTTTTCGGTAAGCTACATGCCACTTTTGAAATTGATAATTTGCTATCTGAAGTCTTTAAAATTATAAGATAAAAATTCCTATTTTCCTTCTCTTAAATTATTTGCCAAAAAGGTATTTAATACTTTTAAAGGGTTGAAATGGTAATATATTGTTGAATTTCGCATTATGTTACATGGCTTATGCTATCGTGGTTTTAGTGAGGGTGAAGCTGAGCGTAAGTCTTTTAATTCTGTAAACAATTTGAAGGTAATGTCGCATGTTTCTTACAACTTAAAATGCAAGTCTCATTTTAATTGCTGTAGTCTTGGCTAAGAAAGAACAACTTAATTAGGCACCAACACGCTGTTCTGCTTTGAAAAACCGGATAAAATTAGTATATGGGCTCATACGGGTTCTTCCTCGTCGAGTTTTCTTAAATCTTACATCGCGTGGCATGCAAATTTGAGGACTGCCGACCAAATGTCGTCAAAACGACCTATGGGATTAGACTCGTAACCGCTGCTGACTCCAATCGATGCCCTTTGTCACCTTCGGTCACACCCAAAGATGGCGTTGTGGGCGTTTTTTATAAGCCCGTTGTTTCTGGATGGACAGCTTTGTTAAAGTTCATGGCCAAAGCAGAAATCTCTAAAGCAGCCGTGGCAATTTTTGATAGTTTGATGTCTGTCTGATTGAGATGTTATCGAGAAGGAGGGGCGCCTCGCCGAATGGGAGTCTGAGCGAGCAAGCAAAGGACGTTGTACTATTAATTGCAACAAGGTGGCAAGGTGGTTTGAATTTCGATCCGCGAGAAAAAAATAAATTGAATACACAGCTGTGGAAACGCAATTTTTCAGCATTTGGTTTTCAAATATTTATGATTCTATACAAATTGGTATTTAATATTCTGCTTATTTTTACTCAAAAATGTTGCGAACTTTTCGATGAAGTTATCACAAGATTAATTGAGCTAGGAATTATTCTCAACAATGCAGATTCAACATTTTAAACCTCTCTCTTATCTCTTAGAACCGATCTATGAATTGTATCCCCCTTTTAGAGCAGCTCGATTTGGAAATCGTTCTAGAGCAGCCCGATTTGGACACAATTGAAGAGCAGTCTTTAATCAAGTTGGTGGTAATTCGTCGACCTCTTTATCTGGCCTTGCTCTTTTTTGCTTTGTTAGGTGCCACGTTCTCAACTGAATTCGCAACTGCTTCAGCCTCTTCCACTTGCAGTTTGATTGGTGCACCATCGGAGACAATTCTCAATCCGCTGCAGACTCTCAACGCGCCGATACGATATGCTGTTCGGATCTCTTTGTGCAGCTTTGTGCAGGTGCTCTCGAAAACACAGCCGCTATCCAACCATACTCCCAAGTATCCTGCCAACTCAAGGCCGAAGAAGCGGAGCCAAGCTGTGATGCTCAAGATCGCCTCATTTGCAAATTAAAAATATTTTCATGCCTATTTTACCCATTAAATTTAACTAAAAATCTTTTGTTTTCCTAATAAAAATGAAAATTTGTATTATTTTTACAGACTGCATTTTTATATGTTTTAGTTCTATTTTCTAACTTGAATACAAAAAATATTATTTTTAATTTTAGGGCGATTTATTTTATGGATTTAAGTGTTCGCACGAACATAATTTCTAGAAACATTTCGGACAGTCAACACGTGCCAAAATGAACGGAAAATAGTATGTTTTCTCTTCCGAAGTTCCTTTTTCTCGTTCTTTTTATTTCAAAAAACATGAATTGCCAATTGCCAATGAATTTTTCACATTCCAACATTTTTTTAAAATTATTTTGCGAACATGTTTGCATAGTTAGTAGGCAAACTGATTTGTGTTCGACGAACATGTTCGCTTAAAAAATATGACTGTGGATACTTCGCGTTAGAATATAAGATATTTATGCTCTTCGCGTTGTTTTTTGGTGTGTTACTATTTCCCATATGCAGTATGGGTGTGCAACTTTCAATTCAAGCTTAAGCCGCTCAAGCATAGATTCCCTACATTCCCAAACATTACATTAGGCATGCTCGCTCGCTCATACTAAAATAGCTCTCCCCACTACTCCTTTTTCAGCAAGCATTGCCCTCTGTCATTTCGTTCAAGCACCCCTTGAACCCCTAACCCGTCTTTCGGGCTCGCTAGCCCTCACATCGGGCTAGCTTTTGCACTTCACCCGTTCCTCTTTTCTCTCGCACAGGAACACTGTACGTGTGCACTGCACACATCTCTCTGCCTTAGGATGCAAACATAGTGCGCAAATTATATTCGTTGAAAGAACGAATTTCATTCACTAGATATCTTTAGATATCGTGAGTTTCTTTATTAGTTTAGAACTTGGACTTCTGTCCGGTTACAATTGAATCTTAAGACTAAAAATATAATTTGCTTTGGCATATGCAAATGCCCATTTCGTTTGTTTCATAAATTGCTGATCGAGCAACGGGAGCGACGGCGACGCTTCCGTTGTTTATGCTTTTGAAATTTGATCCTGGTTTAAGTACCTCTGCATGATTATGCTGATCTCGTCGTTATCAACATTTCCATGCATAAGCTTATTTGTTTGTCCAGCTTTGGCTTTTTGTACAATTATGTTATTTGTTTGTGCAACTTTAATTGGTTGCATAACTCCTCCCCCCTTTGATGAGGGATTCTCCTGGATTCCTCTTTTACATTTGTTATAGGAATATATTCCTATGAAGAGGAGTACAAGAGTAATTGATACTATGCCAAAACTGTTGGAAACTATTGTTTGTATTTTTATTTCTTTATTGTTTTTGTGTTTTCTATTTCTTTTAATACGATTTCTTTAAACGTCTGTTTTTCGGTGAAGTTAAATGAGTTTTCTTCCTCTTCTTCATTGGCAAATGATTGTATATAAATTTCTTGGCTATTTTTGTAGTATGTTTCATCTATGAGGACTGTGCAATTTGTGAATTCTATGAGGAAGTTTCCTCTTAATATTTCGCTATTGGTGGTATTGTTGCAATTGTATTGAATTTCATTATCTTTTGCATTACTTATTAACAATGTACCTTCGTTTATTAATTTTGTCTTAAATTCTACATCTTCTATCATTTTACAATTTCTTTTAATTATACAGTTAGAGCTAAGCTTGAGTTCATTTATTGTTTTCTGTTCCTCGTATGTATAAGTTTTGTTCTCCATTTTTATTACTCTTTCGGGACTCATGTCGATTCTTTTGTTCTTCTGATTAGTTAGTGGGGTAATTAAGAATACTGTGGTAGTTATTATGTTAGTTGGTATTTTGATTGCTACGATTATATTAGTGTCATAGGTCATGACTTCCATGCGAATTAATTTAATTTTGTAAAAATCTATATTATAGAGTATAAACTCTTCGTTCGTTAGTATTGAGGGGTGAAAGAGGTTATGTTTAGCTGACGCTATTGTGTCCAAGATGGTGTCTACTTTATCATGCAAAAATTTCAACTTCAACAGCTGGTCATGATACATTATGTCTGTTCTGAGCATGGTATTATATGTCTCAATGTTGTTAAGAGTTTTGGGTATTTTTTCCCTGTCATCCAATATTACTTCTTTAAGTGTGTTAATAGAATTTTGTAAGTCGTTATTTATTTTTACTTGTTTGTTAATATTGTTAATTATGTTATTTTGGTTTTCTTGGTTATTAAGGAGATGATTCATAATGATTTCCCTATCGTCATCATCCATGAGACCGGTGAGCCACTTCTGAGTTTTTGCTATTGCGTTGATAAGGCCGCGTTTTGTCTTGCTAGTGAATTTGGGGTTATGGATCTTATTTTGATTTTTATAGTTTCTATCTCTGTATCTAGCCTATGCCTATCTTTCTTAACCAGAATTTTCGTATTATTCTGGATTATGTTGGTTAATTCTAATATTTGTTTTGGACTTATTATATGTAGGACCATTTTGAACTCGCTAACCAGCTCCACCGTACTTTCCTCCAGCGATATGAATCCGGTTTCAGCCTGGATCGGGGTTATGTTGATCATTGCCGTCGACAGTGTTGGCAACAGGCACATGATGAGGAGTGTCAACGTTATCTGAAAATTTTGTAGGTCTATAATGTTTGCTGTATGGATGTTTTGTAATTTTGTTTTCCTAAATTTGGGTTCTTCTTTGTGTCTTAAGTTTTTGTAATTTTTTATAAATCCTTCTGTTTTGGTTTCTATGTAAGTTTCCCTGTTATTGTTTAGCTTTGCTATTTTTTCAGCTTTTTGTGCTGACATTCTGTCATATAATTCTTTGTGATCGACTTTATGGTTTTGTACTTCGAACGGTGTAGATTTTGTGGTGGTGTGGTGTGTATTGTTGTAAAAGTATACAGCTCTGGCCATTTGTTCAATTATAGGTCTTTTCTCTTCTATATTTAGTGTACAAATTTTCTCTGTCAATGTATTATTAAGTCTTTCGACATCGCTATTGCCAGTATGACTATTTGGCTTTGTTGAGTGGTATTCTATGCCTTCTTTTTCCAGGAATTCCCTGACGTTCAAGCTATTGAATTCGTTGTCGAAGACAAATTTCTGGACTTTCCCTTTAATGGACAAGAACTGTTGAATGTGCTCTACTATTGTGATACTATTTCTATCGGTCAGTGGCAAGCAAGTGCCGTGTTTTGAGAATTTATCAATGAATATTATGAAAGATTGTTTTGAATTCACATATGTGTCCACATGTATTATCTCGTTGCAGGTTTTTGGTGTTTCTGTTAGATGGAAGTTGTTTTTAATGGGTTTCCTATCATATTTCCCACCACTGCAAACGTCGCAATTATTTATTATTCTGTGGATATGTGTTTTTAGATTGGGATGGTAAAATTTAAGTTTAAGTTTTTGATAGGTAGCAACTATCCTGCAATGGCCACTCTCGTTTTTATGAAACAGAGCTATTTGGGTGTGCAACTCATCTTCAGACTCTATGTCTGTAGCGAACCTGGTACATTTTACGAACCTTACTTTTGGATAGGAAGTGTATTCCTTTGTCAATATTTTTTGAAATTGGTAAAATTCATGGTCGCTTAGGTGTGAAAAAACTCCTATCTTCTCGTCTGAGGTTGTTTACTGCTTGGTTGTTTTCCAAGTCTTTTTTGCTAATATAAATTCTCTTTCTGCCAAACACTTGTACTATGGTGTTGGGTTTCTTTTCTGTGAAAATTATTTGTGTTTTGAATCTGTTGACTGCCGTTTCTAATATGGACATGTTAAAACCCTGATCCTCTTCTTTAGAGTGAACCGTTTCAGTCAGGGATTTGTTGTCTTCTTCGTCTGTTGATTCGACCTCCATTAGGTTAATTTCGTCTTCTTTAATCCTGCTCAAAAAATCAGCAATATTATTATTTTTTCCTTTTATGTATTCTATATGGAACTTGTACTCCCCTAGATTAATGAGCCATCTCTGCAGTCTTGGGCTTATATCTTTGCCCGTATATTTAGCCATCAGCCATTTTAAGGGTTGGTGATCGCTCTCGAGGTCGAATTCTCTACCATAAACATACGGTCGAAAGTGTGGGCCGTAAAGTCCCACACTATGGCTAGAAGCTCTTTCTCTATAGTTGAGTAGTTGCATTTTTTTATTTCTTTTATTGTTTTTGTGTTTTCTATTTCTTTTAATACGATTTCTTTAAACGTCTGTTTTTCGGTGAAGTTAAATGAGTTTTCTTCCTCTTCTTCATTGGCAAATGATTGTATATAAATTTCTTGGCTATTTTTGTAGTATGTTTCATCTATGAGGACTGTGCAATTTGTGAATTCTATGAGGAAGTTTCCTCTTAATATTTCGCTATTGGTGGTATTGTTGCAATTGTATTGAATTTCATTATCTTTTGCATTACTTATTAACAATGTACCTTCGTTTATTAATTTTGTCTTAAATTCTACATCTTCTATCATTTTACAATTTCTTTTAATTATACAGTTAGAGCTAAGCTTGAGTTCATTTATTGTTTTCTGTTCCTCGTATGTATAAGTTTTGTTCTCCATTTTTATTACTCTTTCGGGACTCATGTCGATTCTTTTGTTCTTCTGATTAGTTAGTGGGGTAATTAAGAATACTGTGGTAGTTATTATGTTAGTTGGTATTTTGATTGCTACGATTATATTAGTGTCATAGGTCATGACTTCCATGCGAATTAATTTAATTTTGTAAAAATCTATATTATAGAGTATAAACTCTTCGTTCGTTAGTATTGAGGGGTGAAAGAGGTTATGTTTAGCTGACGCTATTGTGTCCAAGATGGTGTCTACTTTATCATGCAAAAATTTCAACTTCAACAGCTGGTCATGATACATTATGTCTGTTCTGAGCATGGTATTATATGTCTCAATGTTGTTAAGAGTTTTGGGTATTTTTTCCCTGTCATCCAATATTACTTCTTTAAGTGTGTTAATAGAATTTTGTAAGTCGTTATTTATTTTTACTTGTTTGTTAATATTGTTAATTATGTTATTTTGGTTTTCTTGGTTATTAAGGAGATGATTCATAATGATTTCCCTATCGTCATCATCCATGAGACCGGTGAGCCACTTCTGAGTTTTTCCTATTGCGTTGATAAGGCCGCGTTTTTGTCTTGCTAGTGAATTTGGGGTTATGGATCTTATTTTGATTTTTATAGTTTCTATCTCTGTATCTAGCCTATGCCTATCTTTCTTAACCAGAATTTTCGTATTATTCTGGATTATGTTGGTTAATTCTAATATTTGTTTTGGACTTATTATATGTAGGACCATTTTGAACTCGCTAACCAGCTCCACCGTACTTTCCTCCAGCGATATGAATCCGGTTTCAGCCTGGATCGGGGTTATGTTGATCATTGCCGTCGACAGTGTTGGCAACAGGCACATGATGAGGAGTGTCAACGTTATCTGAAAATTTTGTAGGTCTTTAATGTTTGCTGTATGGATGTTTTGTAATTTTGTTTTCCTAAATTTGGGTTCTTCTTTGTGTCTTAAGTTTTTGTAATTTTTTATAAATCCTTCTGTTCTGGTTTCTATGTAAGTTTCCCTGTTATTGTTTAGCTTTGCTATTTTTTGTGGTGTGGTGTGTATTGTTGTAAAAGTATACAGCTCTGGCCATTTGTTCAATTATAGGTCTTTTCTCTTCTATATTTAGTGTACGAATTTTCTCTGTCAATGTATTATTAAGTCTTTCGACATCGCTATTGCCAGTATGACTATTTGGCTTTGTTGAGTGGTATTCTATGCCTTCTTTTTCCAGGAATTCCCTGACGTTCAAGCTATTGAATTCGTTGTCGAAGACAAATTTCTGGACTTTCCCTTTAATGGACAAGAACTGTTGAATGTGCTCTACTATTGTGATACTATTTCTATCGGTCAGTGGCAAGCAAGTGGCGTGTTTTGAGAATTTATCAATGAATATTATGAAAGATTGTTTTGAATTCACATATGTGTCCACATGTATTATCTCGTTGCAGGTTTTTGGTGTTTCTGTTAGATGGAAGTTGTTTTTAATGGGTTTCCTATCATATTTCCCACCACTGCAAACGTCGCAATTATTTATTATTCTGTGGATATGTGTTTTTAGATTGGGATGGTAAAATTTAAGTTTAAGTTTCTGATAGGTAGCAACTATCCCGCAATGGCCACTCTCGTTTTTATGAAACAGAGCTATTTGGGTGTGCAACTCATCTTCAGACTCTATGTCTGTAGCGAACCTGGTACATTTACGAACCTTACTTTTGGATTGGAAGTGTATTCCTTTGTCAATATTTTTTGAAATTGGTAAAATTCATGGTCGCTTAGGTGTGAAAAAACTCCTATCTTTCCTGCTGTTATTTCTCGTCTGAGGATGTTTACTGCTTGGTTGTTTTCCAAGTCTTTTTTGCTAATATAAATTCTCTTTCTGCCAAACACTTGTACTATGGTGTTGGGTTTCTTTTCTGTGAAAATTATTTGTGTTTTGAATCTGTTGACTGCCGTTTCTAATATGGACATGTTAAAACCCTGATCCTCTTCTTTAGAGTGAACCGTTTCAGTCAGGGATTTGTTGTCTTCTTCGTCTGTTGATTCGACCTCCATTAGGTTAATTTCGTCTTCTTTAATCCTACTCAAAAAATCAGCAATATTATTATTTTTTCCTTTTATGTATTCTATATGGAACTTGTACTCCCCTAGATTAATGAGCCATCTCTGCAGTCTTGGGCTTATATCTTTGCCCGTATATTTAGCCATCAGCCATTTTAAGGGTTGGTGATCGCTCTCGAGGTCGAATTCTCTACCATAAACATACGGTCGAAAGTACTTAACGGCCCACACTATGGCTAGAAGCTCTTTCTCTATAGTTGAGTAGTTGCATTCATGTTGATTTAATGTTCGGGATGCATATGCGATTGGGTGGCTCTCTTGAGATAGCACTGCTCCACCGCGAAATTACTGGCGTCTGTAGTGACGGTGAATTTCTTGGAAAAATTTGGGTATCGTAGGACTGGACTGTTTGTAACTAGTGTCTTCAACTTTTCGAATGCAGCTATATAGCTTGGGTCGTCAGTGTTGATCGTCTCGTTTTTCTTCAGATACCTTGACATGGGGAATGCTATTTTTGCATAATCCCTAACGAACTTTCTGTAAAATCCTGTCATTTGCAGGAATGATTTAATCTGTTTTGCCGTTTTGGGTAATTTTAAATTTTGTATAATATTTACTTTGTCTGGGTTCGGTCTAATACCGTGAGTGGTCAGGATGTGGCCAAGAAATTGTGTTTCTTTCTTAAGAAAGTCACACTTATCTACTTGAATTTTCAAATTTGCCTCCTTCAAGGTTCTAAATATTTTCCTTAGGGTGGTCATATGTTCCTGAAGGGAAGTGCTAAAAATTAATATGTCGTCCATGTAGACGACACAGTTGTCATTAATATGATCTTTCAAGACTTCATTCATGAGCCTCTGGAATGTCGATGGAGCATTTTTTAGTCCGAACGGCATTCTGACAAACTCATAGTGACCTGACGGTGTTGAAAATGCCGTTTTTGGTCTGTCTTCCTCTCGTACGAGAATTTGGTGAAAACCCTTCGCCAGATCGAGGGTTGTGAAATATTGGGATCTACCTAATTTATCCAATAGAGAGTTTAGATTAGGGATTGGAAATCTGTCATCGACCGTGAATTCGTTTAATTTACGGTAATCGATGACGATTCTGAACTTTTTTGACCCTGAATTATCGAGTTTTTTCTCGACGATCCATAAGGGACTGTTGTAGGGTGAGTTACTCTTTTTTATTATGTTCTGCTCAAGCATTTCCTTTATCTGTCTATTTATTTCTTTTTCATGTATTTGGGGATATCTATATATTTTAGAATATAAAGGCCTATCCACTGTGGTAATTATTTCGTGGGAAATCTGGTTTGTTGCTGACAAAACGTCCCCCTCTTGAAAAAATAAGTCGTCAGATTCCGCGAATAGGGTTTCGACGGCTCGACGTTCCTCGTCATTTAAATGAGCGAGGTTGAAGCGATCTCGTATTTCTTCTCTGTTCACGGGTTGCAGAGCACAAGCATTGTGCATTGCTTCTGGGTATTCGTAATCCAAAAAATAAAATTTTCTATCGAGTAATTGTACATATCGCTCTGTGTTGTTGATTTGAGCATTGAAGGCTTTTAAGAAATTTTGGCCTATTATTGCCGAGAAATTTTGTTTGAGAAATCTATAAGTTTCCACTGTAGTGTCCCCGAGTAGGGTATCTCTTTTGGAAGTGGTGTTGTTACGGTGTATTTCACGATATTAATGCCGTTAAGAGTTTTATACGAGCATGGTTTGGTGAGTTCTGTTTTGGGGTATTGAAATTCGAGAATTCTTGATTTTAAGATGCTTGTCGTCGCACCAGTGTCGACTAAGCATTTAATTTTTTCTTTTCCTATTGTCCACACTATTATTGGTAAGGTGGTATTATAGGCAAGGAATCAAAAAATTTACCTGTTCTTCCTTTTCTTCTTCTGCCTGATTTACTTCCAAAGTCCCAATCTCCATGGGTGTGGGATCATTCTTTTGAGTGTCAACGCTCATATGAGACATTCTTGTCTGTCTTGAGCTGTTACCCTTGTTGTTATAGTTAGGTTTAAAATTTGGGTTTTGGGTGGGTTGTGACCTGTTATACGACTGTTGGTTGACTTGGTCACTCTGAGGTGGGCCGGCGTTATTATTGGTGTTTGGCCGGCCACCCTGATTCTGTTTGGTATTGTTATTATTACTAGCAAACTGATAATTCTGGGTTGCGTTTTTATGAGTGGTGCTAGTGTTAGTGTTAGCGTTAGTGTTGGTGTTAGTGTTAGTGTTACCCTGTTTGTTATAGGTATTGTTCGAATTTTTTCTACACCTCTGTAAAATAGCTCTGGGATCGTCCAGTGCTTTAATATTTGAATATTTCGTTTGTAAAGCATGCATAGATATGCCCTGATCGACATGAATCCTGAATGGAGTGTCTACTTTATTCATTAGCATGTTTAACAAATCTCTATCTACTTTATCATTTTCATACATGGCTGGTTTGGATTCGTCGAACATATATATTTTATTTATTTCGCACTTTGCTTTCTCAAACTCCTGGAACAAATCTCTTAAACTACTCACTTTGATGAATCTGCATCTATCGAATACGTCCTCGTAGGTCATCCTGGGTCGCATTGGCTCCATCAGTTTGGTCTTCATTTGGTCCCAGCTAGGCTCCATCCCCAATTGTCTGATGAAATTTGCTGCTGTTCCCGACACCTTTTCATTAGCGACGGTGTTAGTGCCAAACTGGATCAGCGGTGCGTTTCCCTGGCATAATGTCATGAGGAACTCCACAGATTTTATAAAAGCCAACACATCATGTTGGTCGTCGAGCTGCCTTAGCTGGCGAAACTGCTGGATGATATCTTTGTTTGACAGCCACTGGATCGGTTGTTGTTGTTGTTGCTGCTGTTGTGGTTGCAGCTGTTGTTGTTGCTGATTTTGTTGCCTTAATAGGTTCAACTCTCCTTCCTGTTGAAGCAATACTGCTCTTAAATTATCCATCTCTGCTTCCATTGTGGTTTAAATTAAAAAATTTCTCGCGGATTAACTTTGGTTAATTCTGAACGTATTTGTCCGATTTCGACTGCGCCAATTATATTCGTTGAAAGAACGAATTTCATTCACTAGATATCTTTAGATATCGTGAGTTTCTTTATTAGTTTTAGAACTTGGACTATTCGTAGAAAGAACGAATTTCATTCACTAAATATCTTTAGATATCGTGAGTTTCTTTATTAGTTTAGAATTTGGACTTCTGTCCGGTTACAATTGAATCTTAAGACTAAAAATATAATTTGCTTTGGCATATGCAAATGTCCATTTCGTTTGTTTCATAAATTGCTGATCGAGCAACGGGAGCGACGGCGACGCTTCCGTTATTTATGCTTTTGAAATTTGATCCTGGTTTAAGTACCTCTGCATGATTATGCTGATCTCGTCGTTATCAACATTTCCATGCATAAGCTTATTTGTTTGTCCAGCTTTGGCTTTTTGTACAATTATGTTATTTGTTTGTGCAACTTTAATTGGTTGCATAACTCCTCCCCCCTTTGATGAGGGATTCTCCTGGATTCCTCTTTTACATTTGTTATAGGAATATATTCCTATGAAGAGGAGTACAAGAGTAATTGATACTATGCCAAAACTGTTGGAAACTATTGTTTGTATTTTTATTTCTTTTGATGTTTTTGTGTTTTCTATTTCTTTTAATACGATTTCTTTAAACGTCTGTTTTTCGGTGAAGTTAAATGAGTTTTCTTCCTCTTCTTCATTGGCTAATGATTGTATATAAATTTCTTGGCTATTTTTGTAGTATGTTTCATCTATGAGGACTGTGCAATTTGTGAATTCTATGAGGAAGTTTCCTCTTAATATTTCGCTATTGGTGGTATTGTTGCAATTGTATTGAATTTCATTATCTTTTGCATTACTTATTAACAATGTACCTTCGTTTATTAATTTTGTCTTAAATTCTACATCTTCTATCATTTTACAATTTCTTTTAATTATACAGTTAGAGCTAAGCTTGAGTTCATTTATTGTTTTCTGTTCCTCGTATGTATAAGTTTTGTTCTCCATTTTTATTACTCTTTCGGGACTCATGTCGATTCTTTTGTTCTTCTGATTAGTTAGTGGGGTAATTAAGAATACTGTGGTAGTTATTATGTTAGTTGGTATTTTGATTGCTACGATTATATTAGTGTCATAGGTCATGACTTCCATGCGAATTAATTTAATTTTGTAAAAATCTATATTATAGAGTATAAACTCTTCGTTCGTTAGTATTGAGGGGTGAAAGAGGTTATGTTTAGCTGACGCTATTGTGTCCAAGATGGTGTCTACTTTATCATGCAAAAATTTCAACTTCAACAGCTGGTCATGATACATTATGTCTGTTCTGAGCATGGTATTATATGTCTCAATGTTGTTAAGAGTTTTGGTTATTTTTTCCCTGTCATCCAATATTACTTCTTTAAGTGTGTTAATAGAATTTTGTAAGTCGTTATTTATTTTTACTTGTTTGTTAATATTGTTAATTATGTTATTTTGGTTTTCTTGGTTATTAAGGAGATAATTCATAATGATTTCCCTATCGTCATCATCCATGAGACCGGTGAGCCACTTCTGAGTTTTTGCTATTGCGTTGATAAGGCCGCGTTTTTGTCTTGCTAGTGAATTTGGGGTTATGGATCTTATTTTGATTTTTATAGTTTCTATCTCTGTATCTAGCCTATGCCTATCTTTCTTAACCAGAATTTTCGTATTATTCTGGATTATGTTGGTTAATTCTAATATTTGTTTTGGACTTATTATATGTAGGACCATTTTGAACTCGCTAACCAGCTCCACCGTACTTTCCTCCAGCGATATGAATCCGGTTTCAGCCTGGATCGGGGTTATGTTGATCATTGCCGTCGACAGTGTTGGCAACAGGCACATGATGAGGAGTGTCAACGTTATCTGAAAATTTTGTAGGTCTTTTAATGTTTGCTGTATGGATGTTTTGTAATTTTGTTTTCCCAAATTTGGGTTCTTCTTTGTGTCTTAAGTTTTTGTAATTTTTTATAAATCCTTCTGTTTTGGTTTCTATGTAAGTTTCCCTGTTATTGTTTAGCTTTGCTATTTTTTCAGCTTTTTCAGCTGACATTCTGTCATATAATTCTTTGTGATCGACTTTATGGTTTTGTACTTCGAACGGTGTAGATTTTGTGGTGGTGTGGTGTGTATTGTTGTAAAAGTATACAGCTCTGGCCATTTGTTCAATTATAGGTCTTTTCTCTTCTATATTTAGTGTACGAATTTTCTCTGTCAATGTATTATTAAGTCTTTCGACATCGCTATTGCCAGTATGACTATTTGGCTTTGTTGAGTGGTATTCTATGCCTTCTTTTTCCAGGAATTCCCTGACGTTCAAGCTATTGAATTCGTTGTCGAAGACAAATTTCTGGACTTTCCCTTTAATGGACAAGAACTGTTGAATGTGCTCTACTATTGTGATACTATTTCTATCGGTCAGTGGCAAGCAAGTGCCGTGTTTTGAGAATTTATCAATGAATATTATGAAAGATTGTTTTGAATTCACATATGTGTCCACATGTATTATCTCGTTGCAGGTTTTTGGTGTTTCTGTTAGATGGAAGTTGTTTTTAATGGGTTTCCTATCATATTTCCCACCACAGCAAACGTCGCAATTATTTATTATTCTGTGAATATGTGTTTTTAGATTGGGATGGTAAAATTTAAGTTTAAGTTTTTGATAGGTAGCAACTATCCCGCAATGGCCACTCTCGTTTTTATGAAACAGAGCTATTTGGGTGTGCAACTCATCTTCAGACTCTATGTCTGTAGCGAACCTGGTACATTTTACGAACCTTACTTTTGGATAGGAAGTGTATTCCTTTGTCAATATTTTTTGAAATTGGTAAAATTCATGGTCGCTTAGGTGTGAAAAAACTCCTATCTTTCCTGCTGTTATTTCTTGTCTGAGGTTGTTTACTGCTTGGTTGTTTTCCAAGTCTTTTTTGCTAATATATATTCTCTTTCTGCCAAACACTTGTACTATGGTGTTGGGTTTCTTTTCTGTGAAAATTATTTGTGTTTTGAATCTGTTGACTGCCGTTTCTAATATGGACATGTTAAAACCCTGATCCTCTTCTTTAGAGTGAACCGTTTCAGTCAGGGATTTGTTGTCTTCTTCGTCTGTTGATTCGACCTCCATTAGGTTAATTTCGTCTTCTTTAATCCTGCTCAAAAAATCAGCAATATTATTATTTTTTCCTTTTATGTATTCTATATGGAACTTGTACTCCCCTAGATTAATGAGCCATCTCTGCAGTCTTGGGCTTATATCTTTGCCCGTATATTTAGCCATCAGCCATTTTAAGGGTTGGTGATCGCTCTCGAGGTCGAATTCTCTACCATAAACATACGGTCGAAAGTGTGGGCCGTAAAGTCCCACACTATGGCTAGAAGCTCTTTCTCTATAGTTGAGTAGTTGCATTCATGTTGATTTAATGTTCGGGATGCATATGCGATTGGGTGGCTCTCTTGAGATAGCACTGCTCCCACCGTTTAATTACTGGCGTCTGTAGTGACGGTGAATTTCTTGGAAAAATTTGGGTATCGTAGGACTGGACTGTTTGTAACTAGTGTCTTCAACTTTTCGAATGCAGCTATATAGCTTGGGTCGTCAGTGTTGATCGTCTCGTTTTTCTTCAGATACCTTGACATGGGGAATGCTATTTTTGCATAATCCCTAACGAACTTTCTGTAAAATCCTGTCATTCCCAGGAATGATTTAATCTGTTTTGCCGTTTTGGGTAATTTTAAATTTTGTATAATATTTACTTTGTCTGGGTTCGGTCTAATACCGTGAGTGGTCAGGATGTGGCCAAGAAATTGTGTTTCTTTCTTAAGAAAGTCACACTTATCTACTTGAATTTTCAAATTTGCCTCCTTCAAGGTTCTAAATATTTTCCTTAGGGTGGTCATATGTTCCTGAAGGGAAGTGCTAAAAATTAATATGTCGTCCATGTAGACGACACAGTTGTCATTAATATGATCTTTCAAGACTTCATTCATGAGCCTCTGGAATGTCGATGGAGCATTTTTTAGTCCGAACGGCATTCTGACAAACTCATAGTGACCTGACGGTGTTGAAAATGCCGTTTTTGGTCTGTCTTCCTCTCGTACGAGAATTTGGTGAAAACCCTTCGCCAGATCGAGGGTTGTGAAATATTGGGATCTACCTAATTTATCCAATAGGGAGTTTAGATTAGGGATTGGAAATCTGTCATCGACCGTGAATTCGTTTAATTTACGGTAATCGATGACGATTCTGAACTTTTTTGACCCTGAATTATCGAGTTTTTTCTCGACGATCCATAAGGGACTGTTGTAGGGTGAGTTACTCTTTTTTATTATGTTCTGCTCAAGCATTTCCTTTATCTGTCTATTTATTTCTTTTTCATGTATTTGGGGATATCTATATATTTTAGAATAAAAAGGCCTATCCACTGTGGTAATTATTTCGTGGGAAACCTGGTTTGTTGCTGACAAAACGTCCCCCTCTTGAAAAAATAAGTCGTCAGATTCCGCGAATAGGGTTTCGACGGCTCGACGTTCCTCGTCATTTAAATGAGCGAGGTTGAAGCGATCTCGTATTTCTTCTCTGTTCACGGGTTGCAGAGCACAAGCATTGTGCATTGCTTCTGGGTATTCGTAATCCAAAAAATAAAATTTTCTATCGAGTAATTGTACATATCGCTCTGTGTTGTTGATTTGAGCATTGAAGGCTTTTAAGAAATTTTGGCCTGTTATTGCCGAGAAATTTTTGTTTGAAATCTATAAGTTTCCACTGTAGTGTCCCCGAGTAGGGTATCTCTTTTGGAAGTGGTGTTGTTACGGTGTATTTCACGATATTAATGCCGTGAAGAGCTTTATACGAGCATGGTTTGGTGAGTGTTGTTTTGGGGTATTGAAATTCGAGAATTCTTGATTTTAAGATGCTTGTCGTCGCACCAGTGTCGACTAAGCATTTAATTTTTTCTTTTCCTATTGTCCACACTATTATTGGTAAGGTGGTATTATAGGCAAGGAATCAAAAAATTTACCTGTTCTTCCTCTTCTTCTTCTGCCTGATTTACTTCCAAAGTCCCAATCTCCATGGGTGTGGGATCATTCTTTTGAGTGTCAACGCTCATATGAGACATTCTTGTCTGTCTTGAGCTGTTACCCTTGTTGTTATAGTTAGGTTTAAAATTTGGGTTTTGGGTGGGTTGTGACCTGTTATACGACTGTTGGTTGACTTGGTCACTCTGAGGTGGGCCGGCGTTATTATTGGTGTTTGGCCGGCCACCCTGATTCTGTTTGGTATTGTTATTATTACTAGCAAACTGATAATTCTGGGTTGCGTTTTTATGAGTGGTGCTAGTGTTAGTGTTAGCGTTAGTGTTGGTGTTAGTGTTAGTGTTACCCTGTTTGTTATAGGTATTGTTCGAATTTTTTCTATACCTCTGTAAAATAGCTCTGGGATCGTGTGCTTTAATATTTGAATATTTCGTTTGTAAAGCATGCATAGATATGCCCTGATCGACATGAATCCTGAATGGAGTGTCTATTTTATTCATTAGCATGTTTAACAAATCTCTATCTACTTTATCATTTTCATACATGGCTGGTTTGGATTCGTCGAACATATATATTTTATTTATTTCGCACTTTGCTTTCTCAAACTCCTGGAACAAATTTCTTAAATCACTCACTTTGATGAATCTGCATCTATCGAATTCGTCCTCGTAGGTCATCCTGGGTCGCATTGGCTCCATCAGTTTGGTCTTCATTTGGTCCCAGCTAGGCTCCATCCCCAATTGTCTGATGAAATTTGCTGCTGTTCCCGACACCTTTTCATTAGCGACGGTGTTAGTGCCAAACTGGATCAGCGGTGCGTTTCCCTGGCATAATGTCATGAGGAACTCCACAGATTTTATAAAAGCCAACACATCATGTTGGTCGTCGAGCTGCCTTAGCTGGCGAAACTGCTAGATGATATCTTTGTTTGACAGCCACTGGATCGGTTGTTGTTGTTGTTGATGTTGTTGCTGCTGTTGTTGTTGCAGCTGTTGTTGTTGTTGTTGATTTTGTTGCCTTAATAGGTTCAACTCTCCTTCCTGTTGAACCAATACTGCTCTTAAATTATCCATCTCTGCTTCCATTGTGGTTTAAATTAAAAAATTTCTCGCGGATTAACTTTGGTTAATTCTGAACGTATTTGTCCGATTTCGACTGCGCCAATTATATTCGTTGAAAGAACGAATTTCATTCACTAGATATCTTTAGATATCGTGAGTTTCTTTATTAGTTTTAGAACTTGGACTATTCGTAGAAAGAACGAATTTCATTCACTAAATATCTTTAGATATCGTGAGTTTCTTTATTAGTTTAGAACTTGGACTTCTGTCCGGTTACAATTGAATCTTAAGACTAAAAATATAATTTGCTTTGGCATATGCAAATGCCCATTTCGTTTGTTTCATAAATTGCTGATCGAGCAACGGGAGCGACGGCGACGCTTCCGTTGTTTATGCTTTTGAAATTTGATCCTGGTTTAAGTACCTCTGCATGATTATGCTGATCTCGTCGTTATCAACATTTCCATGCATAAGCTTATTTGTTTGTCCAGCTTTGGCTTTTTGTACAATTATGTTATTTGTTTGTGCAACTTTAATTGGTTGCATAACTCGCGCTGAGACGAAGCTGAAAACAATTGCTTGCATTGCGAGTAAGCTTATAGGTTGCATAGTATTAAGTTGGTTGCGCTTTTCTTATGTTATTCGCAATAGATTTCTCATCAGATGATGACCTGCTGATTGAGCAAAGTTTATTTCCTTAATAAAAACGTAAAAAAAAAAATGAATAAATTTACCCCATTTGTTAATTTGTAATTTCATCATTTGTTTGAAGTGCTGCGCCAAGATAAGAAACAATTTGTAGAATATACTAGAACGAAAATAAGCACATTTGATTACATTTTAATAAAAATTGAACCAATTTAAGAATACCCAAATCATGTGTGCTGAGAGGCTAATTGTGACGTTAAGTGCAAAATTATTTTAAATTTAAATAAATATTCACTGGCTTAACTTAATTTGAAAATGTAATAATATTTCTTGATGTAACAAAAGTTCTCGGTTCCTGTGGGTGTAAATCATTATCAGAATATTGATCAAATTTCTAGGAGGATGATTTGTGGTGGACGTTTACACTTCAAACGTAATTTTTAATTTTTTTGATTTTCCCAATATATTTCGGACTCCGTCAGAGTCCGTCTTTAGGGGCTACACAATAACAATAAAATCATTAAACTATTACACAAACAAAAACAAATTATAATTTAGTTCCATACATTTTATTTATATTTTGTTGGTTTTTAACGTCCTGAGTTTTGTCCAACGAGGAGCTTAACACTGTTTTGTGTGAAATAGGTATCTGTATACATGGGCGTAATTTTCTGTGTCTGTTTCAAAATTGAGTCAAATATTTGTTGGTGTACTGATGATGTGCAGCCTCTCAAAAGTAAGGCGTTTGTTGTAATGTGTCTCTTGTTGTAATATCGACACAAAAGAGAAATCCGGTGAGTGTCCACTTTCTGCACACGGTGCTGCAAGCGCTGTTTTTGTGTAGACTGATTTCGGTTCTTGTTTTCGTGTCCGATTTTTGTCCTGATATTCTGATCATCAGTTCGCTCTTAGTCGTTCCAACATAAATTTTGTTGCATTTGCTATGTTCATTTTCAGCACAAGTAATTTTATACACCACGTTTTTGTTTCCATCTCGTCTACTTTACTTTTCATATTATTAAAAAACTTCTTCGTTCTGTATTGTGGCTTTTGTGCTATTCTAATACTATCTTTGTCATATATATTTGAGTTTTGTAACCTGTCAGAAAATCCTGAGATGTATGTGGCTGCTTTTGTACTTCTTTATGGCTTCTGTGTCCGATTTGGTTTCCTTCCGTTCAATGTTGTCTGATTTTATCATCCTACATATTAATCCTGCTAGAAAGTCATTGCTCTGTGTTATAATCTGGAGGTGTTTTTTATTTTTCGTGTGGAATATGTCGTCAATTGTACCGAAACTCGACATATGTATATAATTTCTGGCTGTATTAATAATTGTGTTCTTAGGGTGTTTTTTTTTTGAAAGGTTATAATTCTTCCGATGCTGTAGGTGTTTGATACCAGTCTAGTTTTATTTTATTGTCCATCCTGCATACCATCAAGTCGAGAAATGGTTATTTGTCATCTACTTCCAGTTCCATTGTAAATTGTATGTCCCTATGATATGAGTTTAAAACAGCCAATGTAAAGTAGACGAGATGGACATAACCAATGTGGTACATAAAATACCATGTGCTGGCGTTCGGTTCGTTGTATTGTTATAGATACATTTGAAGCTTTGTGGACAGTGTTGCATCCTATACATGTTTGTTCCCGCAAAACCAAATATACAGAAAGTTGCAGATCAGGTGTGGCGTCTTTGAGAATTCCAAAATTGTTGTGGATCTATTGGTGGCATTTAGGATCAATCTTTTATAATAATAAAAAAATTTTAACAAAATGTAAATTTGTTAGTTGGTGGTTACGAACAAAGTGATGGTGGATCTTTTGCTTCCTCAGCGATTTACACAATAAAAAATTCTGAAGACTTTAAATATCCAAAAGATTCCTACGAGTATTTTCCCAACACTACAATATGCATGTCATACGTGTTGCTTGCAGATGAAGATTATCCGCTTTTGCACTGGCTTCTTCTTCCATATGCAAAAGGATATCTAACATTGGAAAATAAATATTTTAATAGTCGTTTATTTCAGAGCGTGAAAGGTGTCTGGAATGTGCATGTGCATGCAGAAATTATTGTTAAAGCAAATTATGTACTGCATAATACAATGTTAGATTTAGAAGAACTGGACACGCACATGACAGAGGGAGAAAAATTTAAAAGCAACAAACCAAAAAATATATTGGAAAGTCCAAAGAAAAGAGTTCGATTAATCAGAGACACGTTCCGTACCTATTTTTGCAGCCATATAAATGCTGAAAGTATTTAAATTTGTCATTTTACTATTATTTAATTTGGATCAAAATTAATCGTTTTCATTTCAATTTAGGTCAATTATTTTGTGGTAGAGTTTGTTTTGCTGGTCCAATAAACAGCGTTTTTTAATACTGCTGCAATTAATTCCTCGTTAACTGCAGACATTTTCACAAAACATATGCGTCCCTCAAATCACAAATTACAACTAAAATTGAACATGCTCGGCGCCAAAGCATAGACAGAACAAAGAAAAAACAACGATAAAAGAGCTAGCGGTTCGTTTTCAAAATCAGTACAGCAGCGTTTACAGCTGATTTCTTCCGATTTGTCTTAATCTTCGTCTTCGTCACGGAGCGCACTATGCATGCGAGCGAGCGACTTTGTATGATTTGTTCTGCACTGTTATCTTATCTTAATTATTATCTTAATTATCTTTCGTCTTCAGTTTTGTCTTCGTCTCAGCGCACACTACTACTACTTATGTTTGGCATATGCCGTCGAGAATAATGGCAGTTATTCAGGCTAGAGGGGGTGTGACAAGCTATTAGTATTTTTTTTATATTCATTTAACATTACTTTTAAAAAAATTAAATAATTATAAAAATTACATCGCAGCTGAGCCTGTATTTTTGGTTGGGGCATAAATCAAGGATATCCATGGTATAGAAATACATTTTTTAATCCAAAACATCTCTCTCCTAGTGAATTATCTTATTGCTGCCGCATTCTTGGCAGTTCTATCATATTTTCGCGCTCTCTGTTTTGTATACTAGCATTAAACGCACGGTGACGTTTGGTTTGCTGCGAGGAATTTTTTTGTTTGTTCGTTTTAATTGTTTCGGATTGTGCTTTTATTATTTCGTTTTTTATTTTTCATTTCGCATAATGTTCATTTTCATTTTACGTTTCGTTTACTTTCATTATATGTATGTAAAGGGTTATCAATTTTGCGGCTTATATTTACTTTATATGTGTTTCTTTTATTTATTATACCCTTAGCCATAGGACAAAAGGGTATATTAAACTCCGTTTCCGACCCTATAAAGTATATATTTTCTTGATCAGTTTTATGTCGCATTTTATATTAATACCTGCGGTGTGTTTTTTTACTTCATTTATTATTATTCGCATTGCATTTTGTTATAGTTTGTGGGTTATTCATTTGATTTTGTTTCGTAGACTGCGGTTTACGCGTTTGTTCCGAGTTGTTGTTGCATTGCAGGTTTTGACTTTATTGTTTCTGCATTTGTTTTATGCTTGTTGCTGGTCTGGGCTTTGTCGTTTTAAGGGTCATATTATATGGTAATATTTATGGTCCTCACACCTTATATATGTATGTTAGTATTAAGATTTAACAAGTTATGGTGGCACCAAGACTGAAAGTTATTAAGACCGGCTTTTACCAGACTCACTTAAGCTTGACATCGTCTGCATGCATAAGTACGCCAATGTTTACAGACTGATGGAAGATCATAAATAAAAAAAAGGGTAAAGAGTAGTGAGCCCAGATGGCTACCCTCAGGAGTGTATGGATGAGTGTCAGCATTTATACTGATGTTAGTTTGTTTTGCATTTTTTAATATACTGATAATCAAAAAAGTAAATTCTAAAAGGCTAGTTTAAGTAGATCTACGAACTTCATAAATGTTGTTATTGAGCAGTAATAATATTTTTAAAAGCCTTAGGAGTAGCGGACAATTTGGAAATACCCTTATGTTGGAGGCTTCGGAGTTTTTACCTTTTTTAAGATTCCTCCAAATAGATAACACAAATAGATAACCTATAACACAAACAGCTTTAAAATTGGCTAAATTAAACCATTTGCACAAAACCTCTATTGACAGCCAAGTATATCATCAGGTCCTGGCGAGTACATAGGTTTCGGCTAAATTAAACTCGCTAAGAAGCCAACTTTCATCGATTACTGAACAAAAATATAAACCGGACACTTTTCATGTATTAACGTTCTCGTCGGCAGTGGAAGGACTTGAGTGGATCGAAGCATCGGGCCTGGACATGGCAAATCAGCTTGCCACTATGCTGACGACAGCATAAGCGTTATCATCTGCCGGTGTTTTGGTTAAATTATGCGATTGGAGAGTCTGCCTCGCTCGCGGCTAGGCAGCGGCTGGTCCTAGGTCTGTGTGCCAACAGCACTTCCAGGAAGGCGCTGAAGAAAGCCATGATGATATTCATGAGCCCAACCTTGATTCGCGCTCGAGAACGTCGAAACCGTCACTACCAAACCTGATGCCGCTTCGTTCTAATCGCATAAGGCAGGCCACTCAGTTCTATGGTTCATATTGGCGTTAAGTGTCAGTTTGGGGGTGTGTGTTCCTGAACCTATGTGATTTTACAGACTAGGACCCCTGAAGAAAAGCGTATAAGCTGGTGGTAAAAGGAATAATCGCCAAGCAAGCCCTTTCTTCGCTGCTGGCTCCGCAGCTGTGGTCGAATCAGGATCAGGACGAGGTTAAGTCGAGTAAGGCGCCAGGACCATACCCGATAACAAATCTCGCCTTGAGGTGTTTGTGGGGACTTCAGAACGTTAAGATTCAGTCGACAACGTCTCATCGTAATTTGGAAAATCCTGTGCAGTTTGCACCTTATTCGCTTTTCTGTCCAGAGTGGCCAATGTCCAACTTCATCGTGCCGCACCATTCCATTTGGCACGTATTGGGAAGGACCTTTCGTGTTCTTAAGCTGCATTTTGTTTTCAAGAACTAAACTTCGTTTTCCCATTGTTGATTTAGTTTCAAGCATTGATAGTATCTCTGCACTATTCAGCCGAAAGTTGGAAGAACCCAAAAGTTGAGTGCTTGATCTATTTACCTTGTGAACGCGTTTATATAAAAGCCAGGCATTGTTAACTGCCAAGTCGAGTAGATGGTAAAAAACACGAACTTGCCAGCGTTTACTTCTTAGTAAACTTATGTATTTTTCGATTAAATCAACGCCTCCCATGTAGCGATTGCATTGTGCAACCTCAAAGGGATGGTCAATCTCAACATATTTTTTAGCTTTGTTGAGTCAACGAACTTTGTCCTTGGGACATAAACAATACCAATCCAATACACTGTCGAATCTCAAACAACGTAAAAGAGAAAAGTGCATTGGGGACTTTTTGATGTATATACAAATTCGTTTCAATTGACATATTTTTAAAAATTTGTTTTGGAAACAGGTTGTAAAAGCATTTTATGGGAACCAAGATCTGCATTAGCGGCTGTACCGTACTTGCAAGATGTTGCAATTGACACTCATTGCGAACCAAATTGCGTTGTCTCCATAGCAGGAATCTTTTCTAGTCGCTTTTGGAAGAATTTTTGCTATTTATAGCTACGGATACATCTGTTCTTTCTCAATCTCTTTCTCATCAGAATCATCGATATTCTCCTTATCCGGTTCGAAATTGCTATCGTCGTCGGAAGAAAAATCCAGTTCGTCGTCGCTTTTCAAACTGTTAAAAAGAAACTTGCGACTTGTGAAGGCGACAACCTCTTCGCAGACATTATTCCTAAGAAAGAAGTACCGGGGACACAAATACATATGTAGGTAGAGCTCTAAGAACATGAATCACGTACGACACTCCAAAACGAATTCTAAAGACTCATAGTAACATTATATAATACAAAACAGTCTATTGCTGACACTCAACGTGTGCGGTCGACACAAAATCATAGTCAATCGATTATCATCTTTCTCCCTCTTCGTTAAAACGTACGGGTCTTGCGCTAAAAATATCACGCCCGATCAGTGTTATGGCTAGCAGAGACCAAAAAACAACAATAAAACGTCGTAGATTCTCGTCTGGCGGTGCTAATGCACCAGCCAACTGTAAAATGCCTCGCACTAGAAGCAGTTTTTCGAAAAATTGTTCAACAAACAATCACACAAATTACTTTCGTCCACTACAGACTATAGAAGACGAAATTATTACCAGCCCTCTTGAAAATGTTACTGAGCCCGTGGCTACAGTAAAATTACCACCAATAACAGTTATCAAACAAACATCTAAGTTTGTTCACGATCTTCTTGCCAATAATTTAATCACTGATTATTTCATAAAAACGATCTCAATTGGACATAAAATATACCTTAAATCGGAAACTGGCTTTAATCTTACATGCAAGAAACTAAAGGATCAAAAATGTGAATTCTTTTCCTATGAGACAAAACATACCAAGCCCTATAAGCAGTGCTCTCTGGACTGGACAAACTACCCTGCGAAGAAATTAAATCCATGCTTGTAAATCTTGGCCTCCCTTGTACTGACGTAAAGCTTATAGAAAAAACTACTAGAAACGGATATAAATTGATCCTGTACATAGTTTATTTCTCTCCCAGAAGCATAACCTTGAAACTGCTACGTGAAGATTACTGTTACATAAGCCACACCAAAGTTCGTTGGGAATTCAAAAAAAAGTAAAATAAATTAACGCAATGTTACAATTGCCAACTCTATGGACATGGCGCCAAGCAATGCGGAATTGACACATCTTGTGCACACTGCGCTGGCTCACACGATACCTCCAAATGCCCAGACAAGGAGGCTGTGAAGTGCGCAAATTGCAATGGAAATCACCCCTCAACTGATATCAGCTGCCCTTGCCGTCTCTCTTACCAGTCACTTTGGCTTAAGAGATCAAGGCAAGGTAAAAACAATCCAAGTAATGTTCATAAGTCATATAATAATGCCCCCCACTCTACGGCAAGAGCAAATGCCTTACCAATCACGAATTTTAGTGTACCGCAAACCACATATCCAAGCTACAGCCAGGTTATTACTTACGGACTCAATCAACGTGCAAATGCTGACCTTTTCACTCTCGAAGAAATCACTGCTCTTACTAGAGAGCTCATCTGCAAACTTGAAGGTTGCAAAACCAAAATGGACCAATTTAATTTTATCACTCAGCTAGCATTAAAATATGTGTACAAATAGTTTGCTAAACTTCCTTAATATTATGGCATGGAATGCGTGTGTCGTTAACATTAAACGTTTAGAATTAATCGATTTCTTAAACCAAAATCATATCCATATATGCCTTGTCAGTGTAACATGGCTGACGCAAAATAGAAATTCTATATTCCAAATTACGTAGTGTATAGAAATGATCGACCCGAAGGTAGAGGGGGAGGTGTTGCAATAATAGTTAAAAAATCCATCAAGCACTTACAGATTGAAAACATCGATACACACCTAGTTGAAAATATTGGAATCAAAGTTAATATAGACGCCCGAACATCCTTCAAAATATATGCAGTCTATTTTCCTGGCCCTTCGGCTAAATGCCGTAAAACTCAATGTAATACACAGAATGTGCCTCAACACACTAAAGATATGTTTAAAGCAGATCTACTTAAAATTTCTCGTATAAGTGGACATTACATTGTAGGTGGTGACCTTAATTGCAGAAATAAAATTTGGAATTGCTCTAGAGCAAACTTTTTCGGCAATACCCTTTATGAACTCTCAACATTAGGAAAATTTACTATACCCTACCCAAATGATCCTACTTATATACCATCAAGCTATAAAGGAAAACCATCCACTCTTGATCTTGTTCTGACGAACCAACCCAGGAAACTCTCTCATTTAATAGTATATAATGACCTCTCTTCTGATCATATGCCGATTATCTGCAAATTAGCTACAGCCACAAACGCTGACTTTGTCGAAACATATCTGCAATATTCTTAGAACAAATTATTTAAACAGAATAATTAAGCAGTAGCTCTTTAATCACAATAATTTAGTTTGGAGTAACAAATTGTCAAAGATGAGCTATAACTTAAAGCCATTTTGGAATCTCACTAGAGTAATTAAAAACAAGAAGCCGTATATTCCCTGTTTCAGCCACCAAGGTAAAACTTACACAACCAATACTGAAAAGGCAAACATTCTCTCTGAGATATTTGAATCTAAACATCGCTTAACGGAAGCTTACTCTAATGACGCTACCACAGAGTTAGTTCATAATTCACTCTTTGAACTTACAACCCAGGACTTTACATTTGACTCCCCTTTTACAACTAGCGATTTACTCTCTGTTATTAAGTCACTTAAAAATAAAAAATCTCCAGGGTTAGACTGTTTACCCAACATTTGTCTAAAAAATTTATCACAAAGTGCAATGGAATACGTTACATTGCTTTTTAATAATTGTTTAAAAATAGGTTACTTTCCTCTTGCTTGGAAAACTGCCAAGATCATTCCAATTCCAAAGCCAGGTCTGATCAAAATCAGACTTAACGCTCACCTCGATGAACAAAATATCCTACCACCAATACAATATGGATTCAGAGAATTCTTTAGCTGCATTTTCCCATTAGATAAGTTGACTAACTTCGTCAAAGCAAAGTTATCCGAAAAGCAATCCGTTGGTTTGGTAACCTTGCACGTTGAAGTTGCTTTTGATACAGTTTGGCATGATGGTCTGATTCACAAACTAAGCACTTTTAACACTCCTACTTACCTAATCCACATAATAAGAAGTTTTCTGACTAACAGACATTTTTACGTATACCTAAATGAAACCAAATCTACCAAAAAATCCATTAGCGCTGGTGTCCCTCAAGGCTCGGTCCTCGGGCCCATCTTGTACAACATCTACACCTCCGATTTGCCCATGACCGATAGATGTAATTCGTTAATTTTTGCCGATGATACGATCCTCTATTCTTCTGGAGCTCAATATTCGGAAATTCACAATGATTTGCAACGCTCTCTAAACACCACCTTCGATTATTTTCATAGATGGAAAATTAAGCTAAATGCTAATAAAACTAAATCTTTATTTTTTACTAAAAAGCGAAAGCCATGTTTCCTACCAAACGCAGATCTCGAACTTAACGGCATCGAAATCCCTTGGGAAAAATCTGTTAAATATCTAGGATTAAATTTAGACAATAAACTATTATTTAATGAACATATAAGTAACACAATTGATAAAATCAACAAGACTGTTCGTATACTATATCCTTTTATAAATCGAAAGTCTCATTTATCGACTAAAAACAAACTAACAATATACAAATCAATAATATTACCAATGGTTATGTATGGGGCAGTAATATGGAATATTTCAGCCAAAACGCATTTAAAAAAGCTCCAAACCGCACAAAATAAAATTTTAAAAATGATCCTAAATTTACCACGTCATCACAGAACGACTTCTCTGCATGAAATATCCAATGTAAATACGATTGATGAGCTCATCTCCCGTGCAACCATAAAATTCACTAATACAAAAAATTATCTAGCTCGATATATGAGTTGACACTACTACTATTTTTAGTTCTAAGTTAGCATTAAGTCCTCCATAAAGGTTTCTCGTCCAATTTCCTTTACCATTCAAAATCAAAATTCTACAAAATAAAAAAAAAAAAATTAAATTTTGCCAAATCACCAAGTTTCTTTATAAAAAAAATTGCAATTAAAAACTCAGTATGGACACCAAATCACAATTCACAAGATTTTCAAAAAACTTCAACATGTGCTTTGTAAAACGCTTTCAAGAGTTTGACCAACCATAAAAATCTAAACAACATAAATTTCTGCTCTACATGAAATACGTCACAATTCGCGCAATAATTCCATTTAAATGGTATGTTGCAGATATGCATCACGGGATAATTTTCGCAAAGGCTTTGGGAAAAGTGTTCAACTTGGAAATTCTCCTACAGTTAGAGGCTTTTGGCTTTTTACCTTTTTTGTAGAGGAGGAATTTATATAGAGAAATAGGTTGTCTTGAAAAATTTAGCAAATATATCGGCAACACCCTGATTGGTGCCAGCATAATTGTTTTTAAAAGACAAGTAAGACGGGTACACAGATGTTTAACGTTTGGCGTTGACGAAGTTATTAAAATGCTTACGATCACGGGAAAACAATGCCGAAAATAATCTCTTTAGCATTGCGCGCTTAGCACCATAAAATTGGATTGGGCGACTGCATATAGAGAAGAATCCAACAACTACTCGATTTGTGAAGCTTTCTTCTCCATCCGAGAATGAAGGTCAATGGTTGCATCAAAAGTCGGATGAAATTTGTCTTCAGAGTCCAACACAAATACAAGATCTAGTGGTCCGACACGATTATTTCGCACAAGATTGACTTGAGTCAGAGATAACTAAGAAATACATCAATAAGACAGTGAGACGTAGACGGCATCAGTACTGAGGATTCACTTGAAAGGTTCCAAGCCAAATACAACTATTAAGTCTCTGTCAGAGAGAAGCGATGAAGCAGATTAAACAGCTTTTAAATGATGACTATACACTGACAAAACGGACTGTGACTACGTCTCTGTCAGAGAGAAGTGATGAAACAGATTGAACAGCCTCTTAATGATGACTATATACCGACAAATCGACAGTAAAGTAGGCAGAAAAAATTCTGAAAAAATTTAAGCAATCACAAACTCAATCTCTTGGAGGACTGAACTATTTTAGAAGGGAACGCTGAATCAACAGCGATTAAAGCCCCGCCGCCACTCCGGGAAGTCCCGTTATGTCTATAGCATGTATATTTTGTGGTGAGAACTGATGCATCAGACTTCAGCCACGTCTCAGTGAAGGCAAGGATATGAATGTCAAAGGTTAGACTATCTACATAAAGTCTGAAAAGTTTAGACTTCAGTCCCCTTATGATCTGAAAGGCCAGATTCACGGACCAAATTAGTTTTTTCTTGGCCTGACATCCCAGAAGAGGGATTGCGCAAATTTAATGCCGGTTGCAGTCGAATTGGAGGCCGATTTCTCTTTCTTTCTCTCTCTGCAAATTTTAGGAGAAAATCTAATTTTTCTACCACAATGTTAGGGGCTTTAATATGTTCCTAAATATGTCCACTCACTTCTTCCGAAGTAGTACTGGGATCAAGCCTCGAAACAAAATTTAGTTTTTTAGGTGGAATAGCAGCGATGGACCTAAGAGCAATTTCAACAGCTGAAGCAGTTAACGCTTTACTGGTTCTTCTGGTGATAATTTTATTGGCAATATTCGTGGTACTCGATGTTTGCCCGGACGACTCGGAAACTACAACTGGTATCAAATTTTTAGAGGAATAGGAATGGAGTGCACACCCGAAGCCAATGCACGACTTCTAAATAAAATCAGTTGCTGCAGATTTGGTGAAGTAGGATTGGTATGTCCGTCGCAAGAACTTGGACATCTCAAGCTCCAGGCCACGATACACGTCGCAACTCAATTTAAGGCCTTCTCCCTGGGAGTAGTGTGGGAGTGAGGAGCGACAATAGCAACAACAAAGAAATATTCAAAACTGGCACCAGACGCCGACAAATAATTATTATGGAATTATTTCCCAAATTATTTAAAATCTTTCGCGATAAACAATGCAATAAATGATATAAATTGGGACACTTTTCTTTAAGCGGTTCATTTGTTAGTACGTGATCATATGGGTGTATGCAATTGTTATTGTAAACCAGGGCATGTCGGCACGAACAGAGCCAACAAAAATTATCAATGTATTTGTTGCTTTACACAGCGCAAAATAAGCAGTTAACATATATTATCGCAACTACCACAACGAGCGCATCCGGCTATCAAATGCAAGAGAAAGATAGCGGAACAAAAAACAGGAACACTTTTTTTTTATGTGTAGTCTCTCAGCAAAGACATAGACTAGCTCGCGTCGAAATGCTGTGGCAAACTAAAAGCCCCGATAAATTTTGTGTGACCCTTCGGCAAGCGTTCGGCTCACATGGACATGAGCTTCCGATAAAATTCAGTGCCGTTCTCTTTTGTAAAGCTCAACTGCGCTATAAGCTGAAAGTCGATAGGCTGCGCGACTACCAAAGAGAAAGTCTCGATTTTGGCTCTTGCAGTTTTTAGCACTTTACATGGGGCTTGATCTGCGGTCTAGCAATGAAAAAAGAAACGATGGTTTCGAAAGTTTGTCGACTTATTTTCACTTGTTTTTAATGTATTACTTCTTGCTTTGTTTTTCCCGCCACTTAAACTTGTCCCTGCTCGGGCGCCATGAAAAATTATAAGATTTAAAAAATATATATATTTCAGTATATTTTACTTGCGACATTGTTTAAGCACTTGACGAAAACGATCGAAAAATGATATTAGACGACTATATTTTCAATTCCTTGATTCTACCCTAGGCTAGGGTAGTAGAACGGGGCGAATTCGCTCCATGCTAATGGCTCCAACTGCTCTTTCCCAACTCCAGCATTAACCATGTAGGAAAAACAACAATTAAAACAAGCAGCGCTTGTTGGCATGCTTGGTTTTTATAACAGTTAACTGGTTTATCCGAAGTTTTAGTAGTATGGGTAGTATAGTAGACATGTCTGTCTGTCCATCTATATAAACACTATGGTCTCAGAGGCTTTAAGAGCTAAAGTCACCAAGTTTAGTACGTAAATTCGTATAGTGTGTACAAAGATCATTTTGCCCTTCAAATTCGAAAAAAGTAGTTCTCTCTCGCAATATTTAAAGTATTGTAATTAAATTTGGTAAACTATTATTTGTTAACCGTATTAATTTTCGGTTGAAAAATTTTATTTTACTTTCAGTTAAACAAAGTTTTCGAAGAAATTATTGTTGTTGTAGAACAACACCAAACATTTGATGCTCCAAATTGAAAAGAAAAAATGATCTTTATAAAAAGAAATAATTGGTTTGCATGTGCTATCTGCTTGGGTGCTGAAATTATCGTCTGTTAAGCATTGTATACTGCCATCTTAGTTACGTTACCGGGGGAACAGGATTTAACAGGTTAGCCTCTACATAATAAAGTAAAGTAAGCAAGTCGCCTCATCGACTCAGATATACCCTGTATTAATGCGCCATTTATTCACGCTTCGATAAGTTTGTTTGAAGATTAGCCCTATCACTTTCTCTCTTTCGGATGCAAAGACCAAACTCGTACGATTCGCACGCCATCTCACTCACTCACGCGGCTGCCGGCCCCTCAACATTGCCTGCAAAAAGTTGTGCGTATAACTTGGCTATTTTTAATCCGATTTTCACAAAATTTGCTGGGCCAAAACATATTATTAGTAAATATACGTTTACCACGTCACGTTTACGTTAACGTTTCAGTAGTCTAAAAATTTGGTAAGGATGTTTGGATATAAGGTAAAAAATTTTAATTATTTTTTTTGTGTTTTTTAAGGTTAATTTTGAATATTTGCCATTGATAACAGATTTTCTTCCATACAGTCAACAATATAAACATTAATATCCAACAAACTTAACAATTTAGAACTATAGTTACTATCTTCTAAATCTTTTCGTGATCGCACGTATCTCAGCAGTGCAATAAGTGGGTATGATGAAACTGCTAGCATGTTGAAAAGGTATTCATTTTGTCTAACCCGAAAAATTTAACATGTATTAGTGTATTAAAACCTTTTATTGTCCTTGTTTTTACAAGTCCGTAATAACTGATACTCGCTTCATTCTTTTCCATGAGCGAAAATCTTATAAGTAAAGGGTAAGTTTTTTTCTGAGGATACAATTCAGTTAAAGTGAGTTGAGTTTAAATTTGCACCATTTATCATTTCCTTGCAGTTTATAATATTTAGGATAACAGCCAACCTTTTACTGATTTCTTGATTTACATTACACCCGTTATAAGTGATGATATTCTATTATTATCAAAAAAACTCCTCGACGTATTTTCTTTATTGGTATTTCCTCGTATGTGTTTTGGGCAGTCGACTTTTAATTTCAGCTTTCGAGAAAATTCAACTTGTAACACTTCTTTTCTTTTGTGGAATAGTCTTAATTGTGAAAGTCTTTTTGAGTTTTTTACAAATGGCTCACCTTAATGTAGAGGTCTCAATGAAGCCTTTCCATTAAACATTGTCAGGAAAAAATCAAACTTAACCGTGCATTTTTTCCCACTCTTGGTTTGAAAAACAGTAGGTCTTAGTTGGCTAATTTTTTTTATGTCGCTAACAGTGGATTAAAGCAATTCAGAGGACTCTGAACTGAAATTAACTAGGTAAAAGACAAATTAGGTAAAACCCTTTTTGTATTAATAAGGTAAAAAATGAAAACAATGTAAACATAGTGTGTTGACTGACATTATAAAAGTATCCTAGAGTGGTTTTAGGGACCTTTTTTCTTCGTCTTTCGTAACCCTTAATGAAATATTAACATTTGCTATTAAGCCTTTTAATCCCGTAGAGTACATACACATGTAAATGTATCTTGAATTCAGATGACTTTCTGTGGCTAGTGTCATTAAAAAAGAGGGCTGTGAAGTTCAAGGAATTTCCACAGCAAGATGCAATGTTGCTTAAGTAGCGTAAAGGTTCGTTTGGTAAACAATGTGCGGTATAAATTTATTATTACAAAATTTGGTAAATGTTTTATGTAGAATTCGATTTTTTGACCAGAAAATTTTTTTTTTTTAGGGATGTTGATTTTGGCACAATTGACAAAGCCTAATTTTTTTAAGGGACTTATAACCTGATCATGTTCTATCAATTTCATTATTTGATTTATTTTAAGGGCGAATAAAGTAGGTATGCATCTAGTCGCCTTTGGTGTACCAGGCTTCACGTAAAACAAATATTTCAAACTCAAAAGTTGAAATATACATATAGAAAACGCAGGCTGTTCATACAGATGGAAGGACGGACAGACAGACATAGCTTAATCAAGTCGGGTATTTCTATAGCTTTAATTCATATTAACTATTATTGTGGTCCGCACCTTTTTGTCAATTTTTTTAGGATCAGACTACTATTGCATATAGTCCCTATAGAAACAAAAATACAAATAATTTTCTACGAGAAAAACTTTTTTATTCCTTGGAATATCTTAAACAAATTTTGATTGTAGGTAAATTTTAAAGTAATTCATTATTTTGCGGAATTTTAGAAAAAAATAATAGTCAAGGGTTAAATGATTAGGATTTGGAAGTTACCTACTTTGATATTTGATATATAATATTTTTTCTTTTTTGCAGATGATACTATTGGATCCGCAAGCTTACTATTTTTTTCTGGACCAGTTGGAATTCTCTTTACTATTAATTTGGTTTTGTTTTTGCTTACAATGAAATATTGCAACAAAGTAAAAACAGAAATACAGAGGTTGCAAAGTTCGAACATTGAAAAGTCTGCATTAAAAAATCGTTTTTTTATTGATAAGACTCGTTTTATAATGAACACAAAACTTTGTTTTGTTATGGGCATAACATGGCTATTGGAAATTGCCAGTATTTTATTCTATGATCACAAAAAAACTTTTTTTTGGTCTATAAGTGATTCCTTCAATGTACTTCTTGGAGTTTTTGTGTTCTTTATTTTTGTATTTAAAAAACGAATATGGCTTGAAATTTTAAGCAAATTTGGTAAGTTATTTGTCTATTTTATCTCTTTAATAATCGCCCTAGACCACATTTCGTTAAAAAATTATTTTAATAACGGACCAAAATACCTATATATGTAAATACATACATATATGGTAACATATATTCCCATAATGAATATTTCATAAGGCCCCTAAAAGCAAATATTGTATTAGTTCCGATTGGGAGAGCAATAAATTCGGTAGACTTCATTACACTATGCGACACAAAATTAAATGCTTACGATAAGTCATAAATGAGCCTTTTAAGTTGAGTTCATATACAGGAGCGCAGGTATATATTCCTTTGCTTTTCTTGTCAATGCAAGTGAACGAACCTTGAGTTTCCGTTACTGAGCCTCGTGCATAAGTCTAGCTTCGGCGAATATAGCGGCTGTTGGTTGACTGCTTTCCCTACGCCTTGAGGACGTAAAAGTATATGGGACTTGTTCTGGCAGTGCTTGCACCTGAACTGAGTCTCACATTTTGCACGGATTTGGTCAGGTCTTGGGAACAGAAGCACAATAGTTACTATATAGCAAAGGATTAAAAACTACTAACCGAAAGATTCAAAACCTAAGCACAATTGACGTACAATTTAAATTTTCACTTCGACTCGACTGAACAACGCACAGTGGGGCCTTTGCCGAATTGGCGTTGGAAAAAACATTTTTTAAAAAATGCGTTTGGAAAAATGATATATATTATCGATAGAGAATACCTTAAAGGTTATGAATCCAAAAGATTTTTAGAACTGGCTAATAATTATGGGTACTAGAGCTCCTTAAAGTTGAGCCTTTTACAATAAGTACGAAAACTCGCAACTTTTGAACTGAACGTTTAAACAATCGATCTCGGATACGCTTATCTTTTCTGAAAATATGTTCATTTTCTGTTATCTGTTACGAGATATATAAATTTCCAATATCACTCAAATACTTTTTCATCTATAAACGTTTCAAAAATATACAGAATCTTAGCAATTTTTGAACTTTGATGGAATAGTAGTAGCAAGGATCAACTAGAATCAAGACAGGAACAGATACACATAATAGATTGAATATTTACCTATCATTTATATATAGTCTCAACTTGAGCAAATCTGTGCATTGAGAACATGAGCCATAAAACTAGAGACGCCTTGCGTTGAAAATGCGCGCCCGGTAGTGAAGAAGGATGCGTGCGGGTTTGGCTGTAGCATTTGTGTCGTTAAATTTGTTTTACATACTACCTGTCTGTATAAGTTAACACCAGGCTTTGTCAAACATCTCTTTGACGCAGTCTACGCCGCCTACTGGAGGAAAACTATTAGAAGAAATCATAAACATTTATGATCAATAAATACGCAGCAGTAAAAACTCAATACCGACACTTGAAAGGAAGTATCAAGTTCGGTACAAACAAGCAGGCACCCCAAAATCTTCAATAGCCCAAATCACGCCACCAGAAGTCCAGACATAAACAACGATCGATTTTTGGACATAAACAATAAAGAGGGTCCCACGCATCGTTTGGACCTTTGGACTCAGCCAGCGTCACCGCCAGCGCCGACGCACCAAACTGAGGCTTTCCTTCACTCCAACTTCACAGCACAAATTTAGTCTTTAAGTAGCTTCCGAGTAGGGACCCTGGAAAATAAAAACTCAGTGTAGAAAAGTGAAAGACTCTAGTTTTCGTGAAACAAAAAAGCACTCTTAATCGAGCCCTTAGTGACGCGTACCAAAAAACTGTGTCTAACCGATCTACACTGGACAGGTTCAACCAATTTGTCGCTGCACCTTCTTAGTACGAGTTCGAGGAGGACCTTGCGGAAGTATACCGGAGGAACGCTAGTACCCGACATCATCGCGGGAAAGACGAGGAATTCCCACGTATCGGCAAGAAAAAGCACCGAAATGTCTCTAGTTCTAATGTAAGTTAAGTGAAAAATAAGTTAAGAGATATTAAAAAAGAGTTGCAAGAAACTAAAATATAAGTGAATCAAAATCAAACAAGAAAGAATTAAGAATAAAGTGCCCAAAAGAAAAGGGAAAATTTATTTGAAAATTTATTTAAAATTTTTTTATTCAAAACTAAGTTAACTCGAAATAAAATCGAATATAATATTATTTTTTTTAAACCATAACTACTAACATAATAATACTAATTACAAAAACCGTCAACAAGGCTGCGCTTGGTCGCTCTGACAAATTGCATACAAATTTTTACACAAACGTTTAAGTTCAAATTCCGCTCCGCGTTTCCTTATATTAACATCCGAGTTCGATTTGTACTCCGCGTTATCCGAGTCTCTTTAAGACGATAATGTCAGTAGACAGTTGGGTTAAGAACCCCATAGTGAAACAATCAGCAATGAATCCGAACGATGGGTCCACCTCAAGTGCCGGAACGGTTCCTAGAACCATTGAAGCCGTGAATATATCAGGGTTAGAGGTCATTGTAGGAAATTTAGTTTCACCCAAATTAAAAGAAATGTCAGACCAGATGAAAGCGTTGATAACCCAATTAAATGTTGCAGGAATAGGAAAACCAGAATATAAAGACCAGACAGTACCAAATCTAGATGATAGTTGGGGAGATCTAGAAAGAATACCAGAGATTGTTAGGACTGTAGGTGTCTTCTCAGGAAGTCGTCAAGAGTTCACCACTTGGTATACAAATACCTCGCGGGTAATGGAAATATATGCGTCATTGAAGGGTACACCTAAATACTACGCCATTTTATTAACCATCCGTGGCAAAATTATTGGTCAGGCTAATTCGCTGCTAAAGTCTTATCGCACCCCTTTGAATTGGGAAGCGATCTCGCAGTGTTTATTACAAGAGTGTTCAGACAAACGTGATCTGAGCACTCTCGAATATCAGTTATTCACATTGCAGCAGAAAAATTTGTCAGTGCACGAGTTTTATTATGTGGTTTACGATCATATGTCCCTCATTCTGGATCAAATCGAAACAATGGGTTATAGCACCGAGACCATGGAAGCCATGGCAAAACAGATAAGGGATAGGGCATTGGATACCTTCTTAAGAGGCCTACATGGAGACCTCTCAGATAGGTTAAGCTTCGCTCAACCACACAATCTGAGACATGCGTTACAGTTGTGTGAAATGCTAGACAATAAACGAGCTAGGAATAATCTCGGTCATCGTGACACACGACCATCATTAGGACCCAAGACACCACAGTACCAGAAAATCCAACCACAGAAAGTTTATGTGCCAGCACAAGCGGCTCCAGCTAATTTTCAAAATTACCAACCAAGACCAATACCTTATCATCAGCAAGTCCCACGCAATACATTTCAACAACAAGGATTTTACAACGCTCAGCCAAAACCCTTTGTGCAAATGAACAACCAGCAGTATTCTAATGCACCACCGAGACCTTCCGGTCCAAAACCTCCCACTCCTATGGAAGTTAATCCTTCCATCCAAACCAGAAACGTTAATTATATGAATCGACCGAATGCTACCGTCCCTCAACAGTTCGCTGTTAAGAGAGTCAATATGTCGACCTCAAACGTTCCGAATAAACTACAACGACAATTCCACATTGGAACTGTTGGTTTACCAAGCGAACACTTTTTCACCATGCCGATTCCAGAAGAGCCTCCGCTCACCCACGAATATCCGTCCGATCAAGATCCATCCCTACCTGTATACCAGGATCAAGATGGATTCTATCAATTGATACCATGTCATGTCGATTCGGAGCAGCAGCAGTACGCTCAGCTCAGCATTATGGAGAATAATGCATCAGAATTAGTTTCACAACAAAAGGAGGATTCTGAGCCTCAAACAAGTGCTCCTCAACAACCACAAGTCGAGGACACCATTAATTTTTTAGGTTAAACCGTTCCTCTTTGCATTACTTAATAGCTCGTGAAAAAGAAGGAACCGCTTAAAACTTTTAAATTGACTCCGGATCCAATAAAAATTACATTCAACCAATCATAGCCAAAAACATAAAACAAAATGAAAACATCTTTTATGCGAACACCGTAAGTGGTCGCATACTCATAACCCAGCATGTCATGTCAGGATTATTCAATCAGCCGGATACTCCAATTAAATTTTTCCTATTGCCGGACCTAAAACCATTCCACGGCATCTTAGGTAATGATTCATTAAAAGAATTAAATGCTGTAATTGATATTGGGAAAGATTTACTGTACATCTGTACACCTACGTTGTCCGTATTAATCAAATGGCAGCACATCAGGTCAATGCTGTAAGTTCTGAGGGATCTACCCAAAGTCAGAAAACAGGTCTGCGAGCACTTCGGGAAGAATTCAACACCCTCTTCGCGGAATCCAACAAAAAATTGACCTTTACTACAAATTTCCAAGGAGAAATCCGAACGACACCGGACATTCCAGTCCACTCGAGGCACTATCCTTATCCCGCTTCTTTAAAAGGGGTAGTGGAAGAACAGATAAACGAATTGCTGCACGATAGCATAATCAGACCCTCACGGTCACCACATAATGCACCTGTATGGATTGTACCAAAGAAGAGCAATAGCTCTGGAGAAAAGAAATACAGGGTAATCATCGACTACAGGAAGCTAAATGCAGTCACAGTTTCGGATAGATATCCCATCCCAGAAATAGGAGAAATAATTGCTCAATTAGGCAATAATAAATATTTCTCTGTCCTAGATTTAAAAAGTGAATTTCATCAGATCCCTCTTAAGAAATCTGATATCGAGAAAACTGCATTCACAGTAAACGGCGGTAAATATGAATTTACACGTCTTCCTTTCGGATTGAAAAATTCACCTTCCATTTTCCAAAGAGCTCTGGATGATATCCTTAGAGAGCATATCGGGGAAATATGTTACGTCTATATCGACGATATAATAATTGTTAGTAAAACAGAGGAGGAACATCTTCAACACCTAGCAAGTGGAGAAATGCGATTTCTTTAAACAAAGCGTAGAATTTTTGGGAGTAGTGATCTCTAGAGATGGAGTGAAAACTAATCCTGAAAAGATACAGGCTATTAGAAACTTTCCAATTCCACAAACATTGAAGAACTTACGATCATTCTTGGGATTAGCTAGCTATTATCGTAGATTCGTGAAGGATTTCGCGAAATTGGCCAAGCCCCTAACCACCCTGCTTCGCGGTGAGTTTGGAAGATCAAGCAAGACCAGCTCAGACAAAGTCGAGATATCGTTCGGTGAGAATGAACTTGACTCATTTAACAAGAAAAAAGACACCTTGACCTCACAGGATATAACTTTGTCGTATCCCGACTTCACTTGTGAGTTCCATTTGACAACAGATGCTTCTAATAAAGCAATTGGAGCAGTATTGGAACAAAAGGGAAGATCCATTACATTTATCTCGCGTACGCTCACGCAAACTAAAGAAAACTACGCTAACAACGAAAAGGAAATGTTAGCAATAGTGTGGGCTTTACAGAAATTAAGAATGTACCTTTATGGCAAGTCTAAGGTGATCATACACACCGATCATCAACCCCTTACCTTTGCCCTTAGCACAAAAAATCATAACGGCAAACTGAAAAGATGGAAAAGTTACCTTGAGGAATTCGATTATCAGCTAAAATATAAACCAGGATGTTCAAATAATGTAGCAGATGCGTTGTCGAGAAATCCAACATTTATCAACGCCAGTAGTACATCAGCTACGGTTCACAGCGACGAAAGCTCTGGTCATGAACTCATTCCAACCATGGAAGTTCCAATCAATGTCTTCAAAAACCAAATTCTTATTCTCATAGATACTATACCGAGCCAAACCTTCGAAATAATTTTTCCAACATACCATAGGCACACCATAAAACAATCTGAATACTCCGAGTCTGATTTGATTAAAATCTTGAAAGAGAAAATGGATCCCACCTTAATAAACGGTATATTTACCTCCGAGGCGATTATGGGCAGAATACAGGAGATATACCCTTTGCATTTTAGGAATTATAAGGCTAGATACACCCAAAGACAAGTTGAGGATATCACTAACGAGAATGAACAAGAAGAGATAATAATCAGAGAACACACAGGAGCACACAGAAACGCTATTGAAAACAAAGCTCAAATTCTCTCACAATATTTTTTCCCCAAAATGAAGGGTAAAGTAGAAGCAATAGTTGACGCATGTCAAACTTGTAAAATTTCAAAATATCAGAGGCACCCACCAAACGGTGAGATTCAAGCCACTCCAATCCCACTATATCCAGGTGAAATAATTCATATTGATATATACTCCACACAAAGCAAAATAATTCTAACCGCAATAGACAAGTTCTCTAAATATGCAATGGTAAAACTGGTTAGGTCAAAAGCGGCAGAGCACTTGAAAACACCTTTGCAAGAACTTTTGATAGCCTTCGGGACAACTAAAACCGTTGTTATGGATTACGAGAAATCTTTAAATTCAGCCTTTATAAAATTTTTGCTAAATAACCAACTTCAAATACAAGTCTACACTACACCACCTTATGCTTCGTCCAGCAACGTACAAATTGAGAGATTCCACTCTACAGTAACAGAAATCATGAGATGCCTTAAGCACCAAAACCCAACAATAGAATTTGAAGATTTAGCATTTAAAGCGGTAAGACAATACAACAGAACAAAACACAGTACCACAGGAAAAAACCGATTGATTCATTTTTTGCATACCAGTTAATAAATGACCCCGAGGAATTGAACCAAGAGAGGAAGAAAATTGCAGATAAAATATTAAACAAACAGATTACTGACCTAAATTATCACAATAAAAAGAAAGACACCATAAAAATTTACGATCCAGGCGATATAGTATATGTTAAAATCAATAAGAGGTTAGGTTCAAAATTAACTCCGAAGTATAAAAAGAAAGTAGTAGCTGAAGATCTGAACAGCAAAATTAAAACAAAATCGGGTAGAATAGTGCATAAAAACCATCTAAAGTATTGATGTATCCTACAGATTACTTTTGCCACTTTGCTTGGGACAAACCATCATCCTAGACTATTCCACGTCCAGGGTAATCACGTTGAAAACAGGATTAGCCGCACGGCAAAACGGAACCTTCAAAATCATTCATGTAATAGAAGCAGAAAACTATGTATTGGCTTTATCTGTTCTAAAAGAGATCGTTGCGAAAAACACAAGGTTAGGTCCGCTTCATCCATTCCTAGATTATGAAATTACAAGAGTGGAAAATAACTTAAACGATTGAAGCCTATGCACAGAAAGAATAGAAGGTCCCTTGATATCCTAAGCACTGCTTGGAAGTGGTTAACAGGTAGTCCCGATCATGATGATTATAAAATTGTCACAAGAAAAATTAACCAACAATTATTAAATAACAATAAGGAAATATTTGTTAATGAAATGGTAGGGGATTTAATCAGGTTAACTTACCAAATTATAATTAATTAATCATGTTCTGAACTATCAAGTGATCACTGTACTCAGTGAAACACATTATTAATATTACAAACATATTGTAGCACTTTGTCGCAATATTTATGTATACAACATTCAAATGCATTGACTCTCAAGTGATCTGACCACCCATGAGTGCATGGTGCTGGACATTGCTAAGTCGGCAAATAAAACACGCGCGGCCGCTCTGGCCCAATATGCAATATAATACATCCTCACTCTCCCGCTGCGGCGGCATATATACAAACATACTTTTATGTAAGCAATTATACATTCATATATTTATACATAAGCATACGGCTTCTCTGCCGGCGTCACTGACAGCGCAGCTACGCGGTCTTAGCTAAAGTTAACAATTGTTATAGAATTAAGAATTATTGAATAAACAGAACTCAAACGAAAAAGACCTGCTTGCGTCTTACTCTATTTTGAACGTATCAACTCTTCATTTATTACAGAACTTCAGTTAAACAATACTGATAGTCGGAAGAAAATTCATACGCATAGGGTTCCTTTGTCATCATCACATTGGCTACCGTTTTTCTTGTAACCATAACGCTAATATGTTGCATCGCAAAAAAACGCTCCAACACAATGCTTCAAAACGGATCGGAGGGTTAACACCCGGCTTTGTCATCTCATCGACATGAACTACGCCGCCTACTAGACGAGCCCATAAATATTTTACGGTCAATTAAATAGTAGCATAACAGCAACAGAATCCAAATACCGATACTTGAAAGGAAGTATAGAGTTCGGTTCAAACATTAAACACGCACTCCAAAATCTTCAGCCGATATCACGCCACTAGAAGTCTAGACATAAACAACGATCGATTTATGGAAACAACAACAAGGGTCCCACGCTACGCTTGAACCTTTGGACTCAGCCAGCGTCACCGCCAGCGCCGACGCACCAAACTGAAGCTTTCCTTCACTCCAATTTGCCAGCATAAAATTAGTCTTTAAATAGCTCCTGAATCTTCCAGTCTAACTTTCTGTAATATTAAAAGCTTAAATAAAAATATTGTTTTATTTTTTTTGGAAGTTTGTGAAGATTCCTTGGGAATTTATAGTTAGAACTATATTCAATCAATTTTTCGGAGTTTGAGTCATTAATAGAATCGTATTCCTCTAAATGTAATACTTTCACTCACATTTTTTTTTTTCTTGGTGAAACTGTACTTAAAACAAACTTTGGCTGTATACTTTGATAGAAAACCTTTGTTTCTTCGCCTGTCTTCTAAAATCTTTAGCTGTGCGCTATTTTTAACATATTTAAATTTTTATGAGCTAAAAAAAAGGAGTTTCTACAATGTGTCCAGATGATGCTTAATTGTATGCATCAAGTGTGTTGGTTCGCCGTCGTCGATTACACTTTCATTAAAAAAATGTTTTATATCTCCTTTTTATGCAATAGTTTATTTTATTATTTTCCTTGCTCCACTTTTAATTATATGTAGGCAATTTTGTAGGCTTCAAATATTTAGATGTGTAGGTAAATTAGGTGTATTACAAAGAAGAGATCATCTGTTATAAATTATGGAAAGATTCGATAAAAATTATGAAAAACACGTACCAAACTTTTGCTCTTGGCAACAGCTTACTCATCTGCTTCGTCTCGCACCATATTCCCGTTACTTGTCAATTCGCACTTATGCGAAACTCAAAGTGATTGTAAGCTGATCTGTAAGCAGCTGTTGACTAGTTGTGAGAGCTGAAAAACCTCACCCGCAATATTCCCTCCTCTGCAAACTTTATGGCAACTTCTGGGATTTGCAGAAGTACTAAATCATGCCACAGTATTAAACCAGCTCGGATCACCTGCCTGTTAAGATTGAGTTACACAAACAACCGTCAATAGAAGAAACCTTAAAAATTGACTGCATGAGAGCAAACTGGATGCTTTAAGTGAGTCATCTTAGTCAAAACCTCCAAACAGGCTTTCAAGAAACCATTAATTGAGAAATTCAAAAATGCAATCCAAGAGGCAAATGAATGCTGTACTTTTAAAGCGTTAAGCCTCTGCCGGCTCATATAAAAATACTATAACGCGTAGAAACAGCCTTCGTCGTTATTGGCATCTGCCAGCATTTAAAGAACCAACCTTTTTTGAAAAGTGTCCACAATAATTAGAAAAAGACCTTCTAGCATCGTCAAAGATGTTTATTGATTGACTCCCGAAGAGACCTACTAAATACTATACATCTAAGCCCCAAGGAAAACTAGCTTTCTAACTGTAGACCCATCCCTAGGACAAGACAACATCAACAATTTATTTCTCAAACTCTTCCGATTCCTGACCACTATTATAATCGCAATCCATTGACCTGGTTATTTTCCCTAAGTCTAAAATAGATCTATAGTTGTCTCAATTAGAAAGCCAAATAAACCTCCAAAACCTGTATCATCGGACTATTAGCCTCTTGTCTGCAGTCAGCAAAATATTAGAAACGATCGTTAAAAAATATATTTTCGTTTTTGTAAACTCCCTAATGAGCAGTTCGGATTCCGTATGGTACATTAATTCATTACAGAATACTCTTTATGAGTTCCAAGTTTAATTTTTTTGTCTACATTGAAAGAGCTCATTATGCACATGTATATATTCCTGCAAGATGCCTTCAAGGGGCCTGCCTTTCCCCTCTGCTATCGTATCTACACGGCTATACCGCCTCCATATTTGCTGACTTCACAGCCATTATAAGCATTGGTCTATTACTAACCGAAGTTACCCAAAAAGGAGGCATTTTGCACTATCCAATTTTTTAAATTAGATGGAAAATTCAGTTCAATGCCGATAAAACCAAGGAAAATAGTATCTACCTTATAGTCTCATGGATCTCAATGGCACTGATATTCCCTGGGGATAACCGATTCATTACCTTGAAGTCGTTTTAGACTCAAAAGTTAACTTTAAGGACCATATATGGTATACCATTGATAGAATTAATGCTCTTTTCACGATTCGATATCTCTTTATGAATAGGAACTTTTTGGTTCCATTGGGAGCCCCAGCGTGGTCGGATATTGCCAGGTTTCAAACAGTTAAAAACAAGCTATTTAAAAAGTTATTGAAACTGCTTTGGCACCTCTGACCTTCAAGGCGTAAGCAAAAATGTATTCAGACGGAACACTTAGACTGAATAGTTATTTCGAAAATAGATGAATATATTCAACCTAGGTTGATCATCAAAAAAATAATTGTGTAAGTATATAAGTATTAGTAATTTTTGTAATAAGTATGCCCGTGTTTTTCCGCCAAGTTTTCTTTTATTTTGTAATAGTAATCAAAGTTAAAACAACAATATACCTAACATCTAACTTAGCTGAAAAGGTCCCTAGACGGCAACTCTAATAATATTGTATATATATTGCATTAATGCATTTCAATATTATTGGGTTGGCGGGTAGTTAAAATAGTTACATTTAAATCAGAATGTTTTGCGATATTTTAGGCTAGTTTATGTGCAACGGCGATTAATTAAACAGTGAGTAAGATATTTAAAATTTAAAAAAAAGATAAGAAAGTGCTTCCACTTTTAGCAAAACTGTTTTCCACTAACTTACGCGGAAACATGGTCCCATTTGCAAACTTTATGATGACTCTTGGTGCTTGTACTCTAAGCTGCATTTGGTTGCGGACGTCTAATTTGCCCAGCTTCATGATTGGCCCGGCTAGAAATTCTGCTGCCGTGCGCACCACTGCGTTTCTAGATCTACGATTATGCCCTTCCTCCAGACTCCATGGACTCCAGAGACTCGCTTTGTCCACTGTTACAACAACATCACCGACCTTAACAGTGTCGGTTGGTGGATTAAACCATTTGGCTTACCTTGTCAGAAAGGGCAGATAGTCTGCTATCCAAAGCTTGCGAAATATTTCACCAATAATCGTTTTTGGGTTTATTGCTCAAAGAACTCCTCGACCCTTTTAGAAAATGATCTGGGAATCTAGAATCTATTGACTCCCGTGGTACGTAAGTTGGTGAGCAGCAGCCAGCAGCAGATTCCATAGTTTCAGATTGTAACTCGGTTGATTGGAGTCTTCGTCGGCCTGTCTTTCTACAGGCGTCACTTCATCATCGCCCATTTTGGCTTACAGCGTTGTTTCAAATTATTAAACATTGATCCGCGAGCTACAGAATCAGTGAATCATTAATTTATCTTTATTTTTTATTTATAAGTTTGTTTTATTAACTGCCGTTTTAGTTATTAGAAGACAGTTGTGTAGACATCAAAAATTTAGATGTGTAGGTAACTTAGGGGAATTAGTACAAAATAAGCAACACTATTTATCTTTCTTTAAATTATAGAGAGATTCGATAAAAATTTTGAAAAGCACGTGCCAAACTTTCGCTTTCGACAACAGCGTTGAGTTTTTTATAAGCGATAAGATTTCAGGTTAATATAACATGTTTCTTACAACTAAATATGCAAGTCACATTTCACTGGCCTCGTGGCTCCAAAAGAACGACTAAATTAGCAAGCTAATACGCGGTGCCTATTTACCAGATCGGTGCAGCTGCATACAATGTGTTTGACGCTTTTATCTACTTAATACATAAACAAAATTAACAGTTATTTGCAGACCTTAGTTTTGGCGATGTTCCCATCCCAGTAAGGGGACTGAATCAGGAATTCGCCTTTTAATGCCACTTGGGCCATCTCGTGGGCGATCTCGATACGTATTTTTTTAATAGTAAGACAGATTATCAGCATGCCTCAAACGTTTCTGCGACGTTCTTCATTCATCTAATTCACTGTTGTCTCGTAATTAATGTGATAGTGCTGCTCGAGAAAGTGACTAGCCCAATCCGTTGTTGTCGAGGAAGAGTTTTAGTCTGCATGGCGGGCTGCTGCGGCAAACATACGTACCGTTTTGGTCGGCTTCATATTAATCTCTGTAGTTTCCTCGTTGTATGTTTCAGTATAAGCACTTTTTTTGCGGCGGTAATTTGTTGCCTTCTTTGATTTAGAAACCCTGTTGACCAAATTCTCCTTGTAGAAAAGCCAAGATGCAAGTGGCTTTGTCAGCCAGTCACATTTCTGGTGCTCTTCTCTTCTTTCATGACAGTTTTTTCGATGGCAGTTTTTGCCGGCCACGCTGCAGAAGACAATTTGAGGAAATCAAAGGCATCCACCAATACGAGCATATGAAATCTGTATTATTGCTTGTGCCAATTCTGAAAGTAGCATTTTTGTGATCGGACTTTTCTTATTCAAAGTAAGAATGTCAACTACATTTGCCATATCTAGGAGATCTGGCGATAACTTATTATCCCAATTTTGTTTCGATCGCCAGACTTGTTGGAAAAAGTCTGAAAGACACATATATAGGATACAAATCGCATTTGGTCAAAGACGGACATCAGAACTTTTCTTGTTTTGTTAGAACAGTATTCGTCGCTATTAAGTTTCATTTAAGCCGTACAAACTTTAGCACATTAGTGAAGGCTTTTTGAGGAGGGCTCCAATATTTCGTCATACGAATGTAGATCTCATTGTTGGCTTTTACAATTGGCATCAGGAAACTTCGCCACGTGCTTGGTCGACTCATATGGTGACTATGGGCAGGTGCAAGGCGTCTTCAAGTTTGCTTACCACTTCTTTCCCTATTAACTTTTACGCGCAGCTCTTGTCGATGAGGTCCTGGATATAGCTTAGTATCTCCACAGCGAGTTAAGGGTCCATTTCCATTTTTCTTTTTTGACTTGATAATCTCATGTTCTGCCAACGGCTATCCGAAAATATTCGAAATATCCTTTCAAAGTAATCCTGCTGTGCACCTCTCTAGTCTGTGGCTAATTGTGTGTTATAGAATTTTTATGGATCGCTGCTTTTCAGGAGTTTTGTAATTTTGGTCAATAATTTTTCGTCCGTTAGCATTAAGCTAACTTTGACTTAGTGTTTGATAATTTCATGCGCGTCGCGCTCGCATTGACATCTATGTTGCTGCTACTTTCCTTTGCGAACCTTTAGCGTAGCGATAAGATTTGGATTTAAGCTGCCAATTATCATTTGGAGCATTGCATTAATGTGGTTCGGAATCAGCAAGTTTTTTAAGTGTGGATACTTTTGTTTTAACCGATCCGCTATTATTAAGCAGACAGACCTATGGACTTGACTGCGCAAATATCATTTACTTTGTACAATTTATTGCTCTCTCGCGACCCATCGTCTATGAGGTTATGTTCGGCTCCAAGAGGTTCTCTTGTAGCTTTTGAGACATTGGGCACATAAATGATAGTTGTCCATCGCATTTTACCTTGCGTCAACTGACATCCGCAACAACTTAATGCAGGACACTAGGTTGCGGTACTTCTATGAATATTGCACAGGAAGTGTTCCTGACGTTCTTGACGGGGACTGCTGAATGATTATGAAGAACGTCGTCCATGGGGTTATGTTCGGCCCCAACAGGTTGGCAACAACTTATTGCGGTATTTTTCTGCATATTGCACAGGAGGTGTTTTTCTGTTGTTCTTGACGGGGGCTGCTGAATGAGTATGAAGAACAGTTATGTGGGGCCATGGCAAATTACGTGCATTTTCAACCAGCAATTTTATTAAATGTTTTGGGCGTCCGAAGTTTATTCGCAAGGTGCTTATAACGTTGGCAGCATTTTGGGAAACATAAGGATCTTTCGCATGGCTTCAAGTGCAATTCCTTTCAGGCTTCTCTGCAGGCGAAGATAGTTCTCCTCGTTGGTATATCTGCCGTGTGCTGGTCTCAGAGGTGCTGACAAGTGCCGCTGGTATTAAAAGACATGTTTTGCGCTCTGGTACTCGTTGCCTGCTGGGTACTGTTGCTACTGATATTCAACATCTATATTTGTCGGTTAGATACCGCAGTATATGGTTGATGTCCAGTAGCTCTGTCTAATAGCACACGTGTATTGAGCAAAGCGTACTTATGACGCAGGTGTTGCCTTTTGAGGCACTCTTCATTCTTAAATTGCAGTAAAATCATCGTCCACGTGCACATCTTGTGATTGAAGTCCATAAGTTAAGAGTTTCTTTTAAAACTAGAAGTACTAGATAGGTGTTCAAATGGGGTTTAAAGAGTAGAAATAAATAGGTTGTCTTTTAATGTTTGTCAGTTTGTGACATTATTTGAGAAAGAGAAATTAATTAAAACGTTTTACGAACCAGGATAATTGGTTTTAGTTTTTTAATGCTGTTCACTAATTTGAGTGTATTGATTTCAAATCTGTGCTCAGTTTTTTGGAGCTGCTCTAGTTACTGAGATATATGTATCTAAAGGATTTCTACCGTGTCGAAATGAATCAAAAAGGGATAAGCACAGGACGAAGTTTTAATAAAAATAGTGCAAAAAATAAACAATTAGAAATAATCATAGATTTAATGAATAAATAATCAATCCTAGCATGTAAAGGGTGTCCTAAAATTTACGCAAGAGATAATTTTGATACAAAACATTTTTGCTGTTTTATATAGTATACAGAATAGGGTAGTGTATGGAATCGCATATCGGCTACGACTGTGCTGGCACATAAACATTCTAATGGTAAAATTTTCAATGATTGTTTCGCATGAATATGGCTGGGCTACGTTGATATTACCCTTAATTGTTTCCTTGAGGCGTGGGTCGTGATCTTGTTGGCATAAACCATACTTTTTAAAAAACCCCACATTAAAAAATTTCAAGCCGCGGCGTTCAATAGCATGATCTTAGCGGCCAATTCTGATCACCAAAACGGGAAATTACACATCCCAAAAAAGACTCATATAGTCATTTAATTCTTTGTTTGTTGAAACCATATGACGTCTACATCCATATCTTGCAATTTTGGCACAAAAATCGGGACTATCATGACGCGATAGGGAGCGCCATTAACATTATTGTCTGAACATCCGCATTTTCATGGAAAAATTGTCCGATGATGCCTCAAAATCTGCAACAAACAAACATGTTGTGGATGGATTTCTTTCCCAACAATTATTTATAGTTTTACTGACGCAACCCGACAATTTTGTGGATTAACATCAAGATGAAAATGCGCCTTATCGCTGATATGATTTTGTTTGAAAAATCAGCAAAATCAGAAATATTGCCAAAATATTGCTTAGCAATAATAGTGTGTAATAACCCTGAACTGTCAGCTGTCACGCTGTATTTTTTTTTGTGGGCAACATTTTATTGCACTAATGATGCAACATTAAAATCATGCGCGAATTTCGGGACACCATTTATTATATCAAAGAGCATAAGAACAATAAAAACTGCATACATTAACACTTCTTCTTAAATTGAATTGTGCCTTAAGATTGGGGTTTTAAATAAAGAAAGACAGGACCTTGAACAGCTAATGTTCATGCGGTGTATAGTTAGGAGTACAGTGTTTTTGGGATAGGGGAATATAGTTTCTGATGGCCCTTCTAAGGCTCAATATCTCAAAGAAGTCTATTTCACCATTCAAATGTTTGTGCATAATAATAGCATTACACTACGGTTTTCCTCGTCTTTAGTTTTTGGATCCGCAAAGAATGCTGTCGTCCCAGAAAAAAAATTTCTTGAATTTGATACAGATTCCAGTCAAACCGGCTCTTTTTCGAAGTAAACTCTTTTACAATTAGATGTTTTGGTCACAAATCTTTGTAGCGTATATGGTAAAAAAAGAGACACTTTTTTGAAAGAACATGTCTCCTAATCCTTTCCAAAACTATGCTGAGGGGCTTGAATGTATCCCTGAATATGTGCACTGACTTCTTCCAAAGTAGTGCTTGGATCAAGCCCCTAAACAAAAATTTGATTTTTTAGTGGGATGGCAATGAGGGATCTGAAAGTGACAGCTCCAACCGCAATCGCAGTAGTGTACGCTGCAACTGCTGAAGTAACCAACGCTTTACTGGTCTTTCTAGGAAATAATTTTACTGGTCATATTTGTGGTAGTCGATGTTTGCCCGTTTTAGTAGTTATTATTTGGTGGGACACCGTTAACAGGACTAACGACTGTTCGACTTTGTCTACAATTCTCGACGGATTTTCTTTAAAAATTACAGAATGATCATACTCTAACGCTTTGCTGTTAGAAAATAAGTTTATGTTTAATTGCGGCACATATGTACGTACATAACATCTTGCACAACTGCAACTTTTTATTTGCACCTTGCCCCTTTCCAAGTGACATGATTATTTAATTCGCAGCCAACATAACTTTATCGCTCTAAATAAAATGAACAACCTTTTTTCACTACAAATGTAAAAAGTTGCCCCACATTCCAGACACCACGTTTGAATTGTCATTTTCTCTTTGTTCACTGCAACCTAAGCCGAAAACGAAACTTTTTCCATTTTTGTTACATCATTCCGTTTATTGCCATTCTTGTCTCTTCTTGCATCGATGCAAGAACCCATAAATCCCGGCGTCCTTAACCAAAATCTCATTTTCTAAATGTCCTTGAAGAAATTACATAGGATAAAGATAAAAATCCTTCATTCACTTGCTTGAGGATGTTTAAAAGATCTTTTAAAAAGGTCGGTCTCTTACTTTTCGAAAAATCGTGAGTATTGAGAAAAACGTAAAAATCCTGTCTCGCTTTACAGTGACTTGGTTCGATAAGCGCAACTTTAAAAAAATAATACATATTTCCGAAGTAACAACGCCTTCCGGGTCTTGAAGACTTTTGAAATCATCATTTATGTCGTTTAAATCCGAGCCAACCATTTCGTTAATATAATAAAAATAAATTAATCTACTTTCACTTTACTGACAAAAGTATACTTTTAAGTATTGAAAATTAAAAATTATCCCCAACTTCAAAATTTGCAGGCTCTTCTAGTCTTGAAAATGAATAAATAAAGCCGGCTCGACGAAAGCAATTCCTAACTGCTACTGCCTGTCATCATAGTACCAATTGAGTTTATTTTATCGATAAAATTTTTGGCTAAGAACGGTAATTGCCATATGGGAGCGGATAGTTAACCAGAGGCAAGAACTTCTACTTAAATAGTGCTCCCAACGGATCATTTTTGCTGATACTGATTTTCGAGATGCACTGAAGCCAACAAGTATCTATAAAAGTTCAGTGAAATATCAACTCTGTAAAATGCCAAGCATGCAAGTGAATTATAAGACTGATTAGACAAGGAAAGGGACAAATTCCATACCTGTTTCTTTCAATAATCCAACACAACATGCGTTATGGGTAGCAGGCGTTACAGAGAATGACCCATCAACTTTATCAGATTATTTATATTAAATTGATCGACCGTACAGTCTTCGAGTAGCTCTTTTTGCGGGCAGACGTCAGTTTTCTAATCGGTCTAATCGGTGTATTTCTTTCGCGACCCACGTGGTCATCATTATTTGCTTTCATACATTCTTTCGTGAGCGCAGTTGTGTTTTAGCTCATAACTAAAGCTTATTTCATAAGACTATGAGGCCTCCCCCCTATTCTGAGGGGCAATCAGTTTGCGTTGCTGTCTGATAGCCCCCCGGCGAAAAAAAGAGACAACAAATCGAATTGACCTTCCCCCAACTCCCAACGATAACCCTCGAAAACCCGAAATACATTGTAATCGCATCAAAAAACAAAATACAATCTTCCCAGCAAAATCGACATTGCATGGCATTCGGTAAAAGTAAGGGAGTATATACCAAACCCAATGAGGTGTAAAACTTGCCAGCTGCTTGGCCATACAGCTAGACACTGCAAAAATGAACTACTTTGCGGTAATTGCGCTTTACCTCCCCATTCGCCTAATAACTGCACACAAACGAAATGCGTCAACTGCTCAGAAGATCACCGATCTTCCTCTCGCCTATGCCCTAAATATCAGCAGCAAAGAGAAATTCTGAAAATCAAGACAGAAAAAAATGTACAATGCGCGAAGCTAAATTAATCTTTAATGCAACAACAACAAAGCAATCCAACCCTTCTTCCTACGCTGCAGTAACGATGGCTGGACACAATAGAAACTAAAAAACATCTGATCAAAATAACAACAAAAACTACAACTCAAGCCCAAATCACAACAAACTAAGCAAAGATAAGACAATTACTGTCACAAATGAAGGAACAACAACAACAACATCATCAAACACCTCTACGCCGCTGTCTTATCAGCAAAAACAACACGAAAATAACAAAAACGTATCAGCCGGTCTCGACTATGCTACTCTGGGCTGCTCGTCTAAAACCACTGAATATTTAAAACAACCCCAAACTGACAAAATTACCAAATTTTCTAACACAAACCTCCCAACTACCTCCACAAATTTAACTCAAAAAGAATATAACACCACATCAGAAGAGTCTATGGAGGACTCTGATACGTAATTAGATATAAACTTTTTCCATAGTATCCACTTTACGCCTTCCCTTGACCCTACAATTCTGCAATGGAATATAAACGGTAATTTCAACAATTACATTGATCTAGTATTATTAATTAAACAAACAAAATCGGATATTCTATGCCTACAAGAGACTAATCTCAAATTTAACAATACTAATGTTGCAACTCCCAAACCATTTATTGGTTATTTTTTCAATAACTCTCCCAATCCTCATGCGAAGCATGGCGTGGGTATACTTATACGTCAAAACATCGCACACAAAACTCTCAACATAATCTCTTCCACTTGCTCCATGGGCATTGAGGTTTTATCCCACCCTAATATTATAATATTTAATTCCTATATACCCCCCAACCAAAGACTAATAGCCAGATTTAATAAATATTGTAGAGTCAGCTCATAAGCCTATAGTCTATGTCGGGGACTTCAACGCTTGGAGTCCTCTTTGGGGGTCCAGCTCTCGCAATCCCAAAGGTTATCAAGTTGAAGATCTAATAGTTAGAACAAACTTAGCTATTTTAAATGACGGCTCTGCCACCCACCATTCAACTCACAACTCTTTTACTAACATTGATCTGAGTATGACTTCCGTATCGCTAGTACCATACAGCAAATAGTCCATTTCCCAAAAATTACACGGGAGCGATCATTTTCCTATTACTATTAACCTTCTGACTCATTTAAAACCTGAAAAGGTCCCACCTATAATTAGGTTCAAAACTGACTACGCCAACTGGAATATCTTCCAATCGGTTTGTAAAAAAACTTCCAGTTCCCTTCGACCAACGACTTGAACCTCTTCGTTGCCAGAATTACAAAAAGGATAAAACCAGCAGCCAACGTAACCATTCCACAAAGCAATCCTAAAAAACAGATAAGAAACCCTGTTTGGATCAGCCCAAGTCTCCAAATTCTAAAAAAACAAAAGCAGACTCTCTGGCATAACTATAAAACCTTTCGAATCTCTACCAATTTAGTAGCCTACAAAAAAGCGAGAGCCCTGTTTAAAAGAGAAGCTATTAGAGCTAAACGAGATTCTTTTTGCAATTTTACTTCTAACATTAACCCACTTTCCACAACAAAAAAAATTATGGGCGGATATCAACAAATTAGTCGGAATTTTGCCAGGGCCTCTTAAATCCATCAGAGAAAATAATGTTGAGCTACAAAATTCGGTTGACATTGGTAATGCTTTTGGAGCTATGTGGTCCAATTATTTCAGCGATGAAAACTTCTCTAATGTGTATAAAGTAAATAAAGAAAACTTCCTCTCTCTAGCATACTCGCCAAATCACATTTCCGCTGATGCTAAGTATCTTGATGCTCAGATCACATCGATTGAGCTAGGCTCAGCCCTGCAGCACGCTAAGGTGAAATCTCCTGGTTATGACCGCATCTCATAACCTATGCTTCGAAACTTGCCAATAGAAGGAAAGCAAAGATTGCTAGAAATTTACAACAAAATGTTAGATGCAGGTAGCTATCCGCATACATGGAGAACGGCTATAATATTCCCAATCCTTAAGCCAAAAAAACCTTTGCACGAATTATCATCCTTTCGTCCTATATCCCTTCTCTCTTGCTTGAGCAAAACACTGGAAAAAATTCTTGCCAAAAGGATCATGTGGTTTATTACCAAAAATAAACTTATCAGGTCCAACCAAACTGCATTCAAACAACAACACAGTACCATGGACTCACTATTGCATATCCATCATTACGCGTCATATGCTCTTTCCACCAAAAATCATGTAACTATTCTGGCTACTGATTTTGAAAAAGCTTTTGATCGCGTTGGTGTGCACACCGTACTGGAGCAACTTTCCCGGTGGGGGGTAGGTCCTAAAACCTTCTACCTAGTGAAGGCTTTCATGACCAAGCGATCCATCCGTGTTAGAGTTAATAATACTTTAACTTTAATTACACAACGGCATTCCACAAGGATCACCACTCTCAGTGGTATTGTTCATGATTGCCTTCCACTCCCTAGACAATATAATACTAAAACACAAAAATATACAACTCTCTGTTTACGCGGATGATGCTATAATATACAGCAACTGCAAAAATACAAACTCACTATTTCTTACTTTTAAACAAATACTCATGGATATCGTTGAATGGGGTAATTTCTCTTGCCTTAAACAAATGTTAATTATTTCATATTTGTAAAAAACATCGTTGTACATATCCAACTCTAACGGTAAATAACACAACATTAGAATATACATCTTGTCTTAAAGTTCTCGGCCTTACGCTCGACAGTAGATTTACGTTTAAGCAACATTGTGTTAATCTTAGAGATAGCCTTCACAAGCGCCTTAATATCATTAAGTTTCTTGGGTCTAAGCGTTCTCTTGTCCATCCAACATCTCTAATTCATGCGACAAGAGCCCTAATACTGGACAAAATCGACTATGGGCTGACAATCTATGGATGGTGTGCGCCATCCAACATCAAATTGTTCTCCCCCGCATACCATGCAGCAGTACGGCGTAGCATTGGCGATTTCCCCACAACAAATCAGCCCATCTCTTCCTTGTCAACTTCCGGGCCACACCGTAGCACGTCTGACTCCACGAGCTTCGCAGTCGTTAGACAATCTGGAACCCTCGTCTCATCTGGAATTCTCCCCTCATATTTTTTAATATTTTCTGCCGAAGCGGTTGCAATCCTTAAAGCAATTAAGCACGCTCTCGAACTTAAACACAAATTCATAGTATGCAGCGATAGTCTTTCTACCCTCAATGCAGTTAATAACATATACAACCAAACTAGCCTGATATGTGAAACTCGACATCTTTGCATAAGACACGCTAGCAAAATAAAACTCCTTTGGGCTCCTGGTCACATGGGCGTAAAAAGTAATGAGCTTGCAGCGGCCAAACAGGCAGGACATTCTCCTTGCCTAACTGTCATCCCTGGTGTCAGAGAAGACTTATGGCGCAACATTAAGGAGATACTAAGAAAAAAGGAAATCACTCAATGGGACAGTTAGGATCATAGGCTTAAACAATGTAACCCAAGCAAGGAACCAGTCCGATATCCACCTTCATGGCACAGAAGACATTGCAATATCATCACCCGCCTCAAAACGGGTCACTCCGGCTTAACCCACGACCATCTGCTAAATGGAAAAGCTATGCCCAGATGCCCGAAATGCGAGGGATAATTATCAACCAAACACATATTGGATACCTGCCCACAACTGCATAATTCAAGGATTTGTCTATTTGGCCAAATCCAACCCACCTCCCTTTCTACATATATCACCCACACTCAATAACATAAAATTATTAATCAAATTCCTAGATGTGAATAACTTACTCAATAAGATATAAGTTAACGGTCGAGTCGATGGCCTTAGCAGCTAGCACTCTTAACCCGTTAGTTATTATATTATTTTGTATAATAATTAATAATAATGATCATCCGTAATGGGATACAATCATATGACTCGTGTACCAAACTATTCCAACAAAAATTTGGCGATTTACTGGAATGTGGAGTATCCTATGTTTTGCCAGTAAAACAGACGCAAAATGCTGTATTGCGATAACACAACAAACCGATTACACAGGCTGGCATGATTTTTGGTGACTTCAACTTGAGAGGAGTTTCTAATTGAAGATGATTGCGGCAACCCAAAAAATGTTCTATGAATAACGAGGACATTTGTAAGCTTAAGGATTTTTTAAAAACTCTTTATAGTTTCTAAAAATACATTGTTTTTATTGCCCTTTTGGGTACTTGGGGGAGCGAATATTCCCCAATACCAGTTGATACCAACGTCTAGGAGCTAAGGTAGACAAAAAAAACCTTAACTAGGACGAAGAGGTATAAGAGTATTGGATGACTACCATTAAACCTACAACAAAATGACTAGTTTATATAAATTCCAAAAGGGATGCTAAGTACTAGGTTAGGTTTAATCGGTGGACATCCTGCGTGATATCCCACATAGATTGTTGGTACCTAGCGGTTGTGGTTTGTGGGAGCACTCATAGTCCTAGCTAGTGAGGTGTGTCCGTATCCCTTCACCTTGAATCCGTTTTGAGCGACGATTCGTACGCTCGATGTACGTCGAGTTCATTCCTAAACCATCTCTATCAAAAGTTGGAAAACCCTTTATTACGGTTTATAAGCGAGCATTTTGACTATCGGTTAGTGGAAATTTATCATCTTCCAAATGTAAGCTGGGAAGTTTCGGGTCCACTTGGTAGTGGGAAATCGAAAAACCGAACCTGTTCCAGAAGTCCATACCACAAATAACATTTTGGGTGACAGCTGGTACTATTAGAAATTCTAAATCGGCGCTTTTCGAATTGTAGGTGTCAGTTAGGTGTATTAGGGGAGGTCAAGTCTGGGTTAATAATTAACTAGTCTGTTTTATCCGAGACTACGGGCGGACATCTTCGTTCACAAATCGGATATCCAGAATCGGATTTTCCGTGCGTGGATTATATTTCGGGAAGTTAGGCTTATATGCATCCATAAACCCACATCCATAGCAAAATATGCGGCGTTGTTGCAAGTGGCCGTAATATCTACGTCCCACTTTGTCGCAATTCCAACATTTCAATTTGTCGGGTGCTTATACGCACATAACGCACATACTTCGATGTCATCTTCTTCTACCGGATTTATTTCGACTTCATGCAATAGCGTATTAACAAATCGCTTAGGTCCTGTCTGTCGCGTTAGCTGCCTGGACCGAAGACTGCGGAAAAAATCTTCGTGCCATGACATGACATTCCCTAGGCAACGCGTGTTCGGGGTGTCTACATGTAAAATTTTATGAAATAAATCGGGTCTTAAATTGTTTCGTACTTCCGCTATAAATTCTGAATCGCTTAAAGGCTCTCGCGTAGAGAAGGAATTCAAGGAATTCATCGAAATTTTCGTTGGGGGTTTGCTTGCGTCTGCGCACGGCATCCATAATGTCTCTTTTCGACCTTTGATTTCTATACCTATCTCTTAAGCGAATACATAGTTCAAACCAGTTCATTTCATTTGAGGTTCGATGGCATCGCAAAAAAATGTTAGAGCTGGGTCCGAGAAGAAAAGGTTAGTGAATTTATAAAAAATGTTAAAGTCTTCATTCAATGTATGAGCTGTTAAACAATTTACTCAATATATGAAATCCTCTACAGTTATATCCTTAGCGGATCCCGTAAAACGTATGTGCCAATTTGATATTATACTTGAGACACGATTTGGACGTTTGGGTATGCTGCCTTGATCACTTGGTGAGGGATAAGCCCGAATGTTAAAGGGTCGAGTCCTAACGCTATTATCGAGGCTTCCTCGCGGAGCAACAGAGGGTACTGGAAAGTCCCACTCTAGTTGGGGTTCATCATTGGATTCCACCTGGACTCTAGTAAAACTTAAATTTCTCATGGCACTTCGAATTTCCTCGGTAATATCTTTATGACAAGTGTGTCGGCAATGAGTCTCTATGCTTTTTGTCTGAAATTTTAATTATCCAAATAATTTTATTACATTTTGGGACTTCTCCTTTAACAAAAATTCCACAGCCTTTTTACGTACACATCTCTGCATTTTATTTTTAAATATATATCAACTGTTTTTTTTTTTTTTTTTTTTTTTTGATTGCATGGTTCAGTCAACGAGGCACTTTCCGACAATTTCCAGCAAGAACAATTCTCTAGTTCACCTAACCACAACAAGTTAAAGAATATGAAACAGTATGGCTTGGTAGATGTCCGATCTTTATGCAGACACCTATTCCGAAGCTAAATGTGTTTTATAATATATCAGATCTACTTATTTAAAAGGATGTAGTTAAAACAAAAAAATAAGAGAAATATTAAAATGTTACATGTCACTTGGTCCAGTTATGATCTGATACTCAACAACTGGCCCCTCCAAAGTGTCATGTAATACCAGTATGTCTGCATGTAGGTGGGGGAGGAATAACAAGGAGGGGTGTTGAGGCCACGTAGGCTCGGCTGAGCTCAGGGAAAATGGAGTGGTTCTTGTGGTCTCCCAAACATGCGCTACACAAATTAAACGCAGACAGAGATCGGGAATATAGGACTACACCTAGGAAGGTTATTTCTAGCATAGGATATGTGCGTTTTCTGAAGGACCTAGATATTATGACCTTCTCTTTACACGCCCTGCCATGTAAAACTATGAAACGTAGGTTTTACCAATTCTAATGCTGCAAAACGCTTATATCAGGTGCCCAAAAAAACTAGTTAATTATTTCATATTTTACTACAATTATAAATACATATTTCAAAATTGAACGTCATATTGGCCAACGCCCTTAACGGAAAGAGATAGTTCTTTACCCGAAGGTCCCTCTAGTAAAAATAAATAGTTTCCGAGTTACTGTTTCACCTTGACTTTAAGCATTTAAGCATTAATGACGCTATCACGCAGCTGTTCGGGCACGAGCAGTTTCCATGGCTGATCATCTGGAAATCTAGAGACGCGATTTCAGGTGTAAAGTTCGTGCGATGGTATATATATTGATCGATGACTTTAACATGCGGAAGATTTACTTTTTTATATTTGTCTTTTAGCGTTTTATATTCTTCGGATTCAAAGACCGGAGATGATAAATCGATTTTAGAGAGTATCTCAACTTCTAGGGATGCTAACTCGTTTCCAAATGATCTCGATAAAGCGTCAGCTACGTCATTTTCGCTACCTTTTCGGTGCTCTATTGGAGCATAATTGACTAGCGAGCTAAACGACCGCTTAGTTCTTTTGGGTTCATTAACCAACGGAAACTGGCATGATCGGTTACGACTTTAAATTCATGTCCTTGGATATACATACCAGTACTACAGCGAGCTAAACGACCGCTTAGTTCTTTTGGGTTCATTAACCAAAGGAAACTGGCATGATCGGTTACGACTTTAAATTCATGTCCTTGGATATACATACCAGTACTACAGCGAGGCATTCGAGCTCCGTAACAGAATAGTTGCGTTTCGCTTTGTTAAGTTTTTTTGGAAATATGTTTGATGAGTCGTTCAAATCCAAACTCATCACATTGAGCCAGCAATGCGCATAACGCACTTACTTCGATGTCATCTTCTACTCCCGGATTTATTTCGACTTCATGCAATAGCGTATTAACAAATCGCTTAGGTCCTGTCTGTCGCGTTAGCTGCCTGAACCGAAGACTGCGGGAAAAATCTTCGTGCCATGACATGACATTCCCTAGGCAACGCGTGTTCGGGGTGTCTACATGTAAAATTTTATGAAATAAAACCAGCCAACTGTAAAATGCCTCGCACTGGAAGCAGTTCTTCGAAGAATTGTTCAACAATCACACAAATTACTTTCGTCCACTACAGACTATAGAAGACGAAATTATTACCAGCCCTCTTGAAAATGTTACTGAGCCGTGGCTACAGTAAAATTACCACCAATAACTGTCATCAAACAAACATCTAAGTTTGTTCACGATCTTCTTGCCAATAATTTAATCACTGATTATTTCATAAAAACGATCTCAATTGGACATAAAATATACCTTAAATCGGAAACTGGCTTTAATCTTACATGCAAGAAACTAAAGGATCAAAAATGTGAATTCTTTTCCTATGAGACAAAACATACCAAGCCCTATAAGGCAGTGCTCTCTGGACTGGACAAACTACCCTGCGAAGAAATTAAATCCATGCTTGTAAATCTTGGCCTCGCTTGTACTGACGTAAAGCTTATCGAAAAAACTACTAGAAACGGATATAAACTGATCCTGTACATAGTTTATTTCTCTCCCAGAAGCATAACCTTGAAACAGCTACGTGAAGATTACTGTTACATAAGCCACACCAAAGTTCGTTGGGAATTCAAAAAAAAATCAAATAAATTAACGCAATGTTACAATTGCCAACTCTATGGACATGGCGCAAACCAATGCGGAATTAACACATCTTGTGCACACTGCGCTGGCTCACACGATACCTCCAAATGCCCAGACAAGGAGGCAGTGAAGTGTGCAAATTGCAATGATAATCACCCCTCCACTGATATCAGCTGCCCTTGCCGTCTCTCTTACCAGTCACTTTTGCTTAAGAGATCAAGGCAAGGTAAAAACAATTCAAGTAATGTACATAAGTCATATAATAATGCCCCCCACTCTACGGCAAGAGCAAATGCCTTACCAATCACGAATTTTAGTGTACCGCAAACCACATATCCCAGTTACAGCCAGGTTATTACTTACGGACTCAATCAACCTGCAAATGTTGACCTTTTCACTCTTGAAGAAATCACTGCTCTTACTAGAGAGCTCATCTGCAAACTTGAAGGTTGCAAAACCAAAATGGACCAATTTAATATTATCACTCAGCTAGCATTAAAATATGCGTACAAATAGTTTGCTAAACTTCCTTAATATTATGGCATGGAATGCGCGTGCCGTTAACATTAAACGTTTAGAATTAATCGATTTCTTAAACCAAAATCATATCCATATATGCCTTGTCAGTGAAACATGGCTGACGCAAAATAGAAATTCTATATTCCAAATTACGTAGTGTATAGAAATGATCGACCCGAAGGTAGAGGGGGAGGTGTTGCAATAATAGTTAAAAAATCCATCAAGCACTTACAGATTGAAAACATCGATACACACCTAGTTGAAAATATTGGAATCAAAGTTAATATAGACGCCCGAACATCCTTCAAAATATATGCAGTCTATTTTCCTGGCCCTTCGGCTAAATGTCGTAAAACTCAATGTAATACACAGAATGTGCCTCAACACACTAAAGATATGTTTAAAGCAGATCTACTTAAAATTTCTCGTATAAGTGGACATTACATTGTAGGTGGTGACCTTAATTGCAGAAATAAAATTTGGAATTGCTCTAGAGCAAACTTTTTCGGCAATACCCTTTATGAACTCTCAACATTAGGAAAATTTACTATACCCTACCCAAATGATCCTACTTATATACCATCAAGCTATAAAGGAAAACCATCCACTCTTGATCTTGTTCTGACGAACCAACCCAGGAAACTCTCTCATCCAATAGTATATAATGACCTCTCTTCTGATCATATGCCGATTATCTGCAAATTAGCTACAGCCACAAACGCTGAGTTTGTCGAAACATATCTTTAATATTCTAGGTCAAACTGGAAAAAGTTCAAACGTACTCTCACTGAAACAATCACACCCGAATTGGATCTTTGTAAAACCTTTAACCCGAATTGTAAAATGATTGAAACTATGAGCAATAACATTACACAGATGATTGTCCAAGCAATCGAAAACAGCACCCCAAGAAAACAAGTCAAACTCCATGACCGAAAACTTCCGGACAGAATAAAAGAAATCATTACTTCCAGAAATACCGCTCAAAGGCAATGGATTAGAACTAGGCAGCCAATCTATAAAGCTAGAACAAATTATTTAAACAGAATAATTAAGCAGGAGCTCTTTAATCACAATAATTTAGTTTGGAGTAACAAATTGTCAAAGATGAGCTATAACTCAAAGCCGTTTTGGAATCTCACTAGAGTAATTAAAAACAAGAAGCCGTATATTCCCTGTTTCAGCCACCAAGGTAAAACTTACACAACCAGTTCTGAAAAGGCAAACATTCTCTCTGAGATATTTGAATCTAAACATCGCTTAACGGAAGCTTACTCTGATGACGCTACCACAGAATTAGTTCATAATTCACTCTCTGAACTTACAACCCAGGACTTTACATTTGACTTCCCTTTTACAACTAGCGATGTACTCTCTGTTATTAAGTCACTTAAAAATAAAAAATCTCCAGGGTTAGACTGTTTACCGAACATTTGTCTAAAAAATTTATCACAAAGTGCAATGGAATACGTTACATTGCTTTTTAATAATTGCTTAAAAATAGGTTACTTTCCTCTTGCTTGGAAAACTGCCAAGATCATTCCAATTCCAAAGCCAGGTAAACCACCAAATTCTCCCATGAGCTATCGTCCGATTAGCCTTCTGTGTGGCCTTTCTAAAATTTTTGAACGTCTGATCAAAATCAGACTTAACGCTCACCTCGATGAACAAAATATCCTACCACCAATACAATATGGATTCCGAGAATTCTATAGCTGCATTTTTCCATTAGATAAGTTGACTAACTTCGTCAAAGCAAAGTTATCCGAAAAGCAATCCGTTGGTTTGGTAACCTTGGACGTTGAAGCTGCTTTTGATACAGTTTGGCATGATGGTCTGATCCACAAACTAAGCAATTTTAACACTCCTACTTACCTAATCCACATAATAAGAAGTTTTCTGACTAACAGACATTTTTACGTATACCTAAATGAAACCAAATCTACCAAAAAATCCATTAGCGCTGGTGTCCCTCAAGGCTCGGTCCTCGGGCCCATCTTGTACAACATCTACACCTCTGATTTTCCCATGACCGATAGATGTAATTCGTTAATTTTTGCCGATGATACGATCCTCTATTCTTCTGGAGCTCAATATTCGGAAATTCACAATGATTTGCAACGCTCTCTAAACACCACCTTCGATTATTTTCATAGATGGAAAATTAAGCTAAATGCTAATAAAACTAAATCTTTATTTTTTACTAAAAAGCGAAAGCCATGTTTCCTACCAAACGCAGATCTCGAACTTAACGGCATCGAAATCCCTTGGGAAAAATCTGTTAAATATCTAGGATTAAATTTAGACAATAAACTATTATTTAATGAACATATAAGTAACACAATTGATAAAATCAACAAGACTGTTCGTATACTATATCCTTTTATAAATCGAAAGTCTCATTTATCGACTAAAAACAAACTAACAATATACAAATCAATAATATTACCAATGGTTATGTATGGGGCAGAAATATGGAATATTTCAGCCAAAACCCAATTAAAAAAGCTCCAAATCGCACAAAATAAAATTTTAAAAATGATCCTAAATTTACCACGTCATCACAGAACGACTTCTCTGCATGAAATAGCCAATGTTAATACGATTGATGAGCTCATCTCCCGTGCAACCATAAAATGCACTAATACAAAAAATTATCTAGCTCGATATATGAGTTGACAGGTACTTACCATACTATATCTACATATATAGTTTCCCTAAAGTACCTGCCTTTTTAGTTCTAAGTTAGCATTGAGTCCTCTATAAAGGTTTCTCGTCCAACTTCCTTTACCATTCAAAATCAAAATTCTACAAAATAAAAAAATAAAAAATAACAAAATACAAAATTTCTCAGCTGCATAGATAATAGTCTAAACTCTGTAATGTAAATAGCTAGCTTTAAGCTAAATTTAATAATAAGGAAATAAAGCCTATTATGAAATGAAATGAAAATCGGGTTTGAAATTGTTTCGAACTTCCGCTATAAATTCTGAATCGCTTAAACGTTCTCGCATAGAAAAGGAATTCAAGGAATTCATCGAAATTTGTTGGGGGTTTGTTTGCGTCTGCGCACGGCATCCATAATGTCTCTTTCCGACCTTTGATCTCTATACCTATCTCTTAAGTGAATACATAGTTCGAACCAGTTCATTTTATTTGAGGTTCGATGGCATCGCAAAAAAAATGTTAGAGCTGGGTCCGAGAAGAAAAGGTTAGTGAATTTATAAAAAATGTTAAAGTCTCCATTCAATGTATGAGCTGTTAAACAATTTACTCGATATATGAAATCCTCTACAGTTATACCCTTAGCGGATCCCGTAAAACGTATGTGCCAATTTGATATTATACTTGAGACACGATTTGGATGTTTGGGTATGCTGCCTTGATCACTTGGTGAGGGATAAGCCCGAATGTTAAAGAGTCGAGTCCTAACGCTATTATCGAGGCTTCTACGCGGAGCAACAGAGGGTACTGGAAAGTCCCACTCTAGTTGGGGTTCATCATTGGATTCCACCTGGACTCTAGTAAAACTTAAATTTCTCATGGCACTTCGAATTTCCCCGGTAATAACAGTTGCTATATTAATGCGATAAGTATCTAATGAGTTTAATATGAGTTGCTGTATACGTTCTTCCGAAACTATTTTTGACTGAGACGGCAGTGGATTACGTGATGGTTCACGTCGTGATGATCCTGTCGACTTAAGATTTTGAATGGGGTGATTACGAGTTTTAAATCTCGTATTGGGTCGTTAAGGTAGAGTGCCTGTAGTAGAATTTCTGACCCAATGGGCGTTCGTGGGGGTTGAAAACTTGCTGCCGTTCTATCGTTGCTGCCTAATTGGCCTCGCGAACAATGTTTCCTAAAGATTGGGCACGATTCATTAGTTTCAAGCCAGCCATTAAGGCAATGTTTATGAAAAGTGTGTCGGCTAAGAGTCTCTATGCTTTCTGCCTGACCGCTCGTGTCCTTGCAGATGGAGCATAAAATAATATTTTCACTGGGCATAGAATAAGATGTCGGTATTAATGCTCAGTCCGGTTTTTGTGCCCATTGAAGTGATGATTATGTTTATGTTATCAGCATAAGCAGTGATAGGACTCCCCCTCAAGGTGTTTCACCACGCATCTCCTTTTAATTGGATGTATCGCCCCCTTACGCATTTACCTGCTGGAGATCGATTGTTCGAGGTATTTGTGAGATCCGTGTGATCCGTTTCTACCGACTTTTTTTTATGTATGTATTCTTAACAGTTTGTGTGCTGTGCAGGCTTAACAGTTTTTCCAATGTTTTTAGCCGGGAGCCGATTGATATTTTTACCTCCTGCAACATGGACGGCGAGATTTCATCTAGACCCGGCGATTTGTATGTTTGGAAAAAAAATCAATCGCCCACTCTATTTAACTCTCTGTTATCAGTAAGAGAGTATTGTATGAACTTCTCTACTCCTATCGTGAGGGGCTAATGCATTCCTGCGCTTGCTGGGGAGAAGGATTTGGTAAGGATTTGCTGCGGCTCGATGTCCAATCTCCCTTCTTTGTTTTAAGGCGACTATTCACAATCGGTTGATTGGCTATCAGCTTCCTGAGTTTAGCTGTCTCCGAAACATTCTCTAGGCCTGAGCAGACGATTTCAATATTGACTCGTCGTTTTCGGGTTAGTTGTAGTTTAGAGAAAAAGTCACAAAATTTTGGTTTTGCTTACTGTACTCCGGTAGAAAAACTGCACGGTTTCTAAACTAGTGCTACATCAGCGGCATCCTCCTCCTGGGCTATGAGGATCTCCGCCGACGTAACTTTTCTCTTATGACCAGGCCTGGTCCGGTTTAAGACCTCCGCATACCAGCGTAGAGTGTATAAAAACGGCCCTTTGCTAGGCACTTTAATAGGCTAGATCAAACAAGTTGCTCTGCAGTCTCAGGCTCTACCCTGGTGCATACAGTGCCCATAGCCCAACCGAAAACCTCTTAGAGGGTTCACTTAGGGGATTTTTGTTAGCTATAGTAAATACTAAAAATGATAACAATTTTATTCAAAAAAAGAACAATGATTTTTTAATTAATAATTTGATTGAATATAGTTGTCATAAATATTTTTTAATTCGTTATATTGGCAGCTTTCATGAAATGTTTTAAGCACATTTTTTTCCAAACCCTGACGTATTAAAAAAATCCTAATGCAATTACTATAGGACATCCATTACACTTAAAACACTTTTTTTGACATTACAAGCTAAGCGAGCAAATGTCATCAAGGAATTCTGCAAACAATTGGCAGTGTAGTTATAGTTCATAACTCCACGGGCATCCCATTTTCATGCCCTTGGAAGGCAGCAGTGAAATTAGAAAAGCATTTACTGCTGAAAAATGTGTCTACAGTGAATATAACCTGCTTTTACCATGGGTCATTTTTTTTTATTGGATAACCAATGGCAGGTCAATCATATCCGGAAGCTATACCGTACCAATGTGAATTCCGTAGTCTTAAGAATAACAACAAGGAATGCAGAATGTTTCAAAATGGAAACAGCCATTAAACATACATTATTATTCATGTTCAGGAATAATTCAATGGCTACAGGGAACAATCATTAATTATATTCTGGTCCCGGTGGCTATATTCATGTCGTCGATATGAAAAAAATATTTAGTTCAGGATTAATTCAATGGCTATAGAGAAGAATCATTAATTATATTCTGCTCCCGGTGGCTATATACATGTCGTCAATATGAAAAAATATTTAGTTTTTAAAAGGACTACTCACAGTTAGTACCATTGCTTCAGAGATATGCACCAGGAAAGAAACATCTACTAGATAATGATGGGAATGAAGTCACTGAACCCATTAAGCAACTTTCTGATGAGTGGATTTTGTCCAAAATAGCAGTTCTATTAAATTCACAAGTCGAGCTGCAGAAACCTTTGAAACAAATGCCAGTTAATGTCAAATACTTGTTTAACGCCCGATAATGTGCTTGTTGTTCACGACAAACACAGCAGAAGCAGCGAAATTCTCATCATATACATGATACTTACTATCTTTCAAGTGTCTTATACTCTGCAAATAAGATTCCCTATATTTGTTCACACACCATTCTCTCTCACACCATATGTATTTCTATGTCCCCCAGATACCTGTGCTTTTGGCTTTTATGTGAATGATCTCTCAGAAGTTTGTCCAAATTTATGAGTTGTTTGGCACAGCGTTACGTCACTCTTTTATGTTCAAGTGACAACTAATTTTAAAAATGTTGAGCAGAAGGAGAAACCAAAAATGTGTGCTTCTGTTAGCGACAGAAGAATCTCCCGATTGTCGTTGATTTTTTTCTAGTTACTATATTGCTAGGTTCATTAACATGATTAATCATACATAAAGTATTTGTAGGATCATTATTTGCATCAATATTTTTGTTTGTAATGGTGTTTACACGAACAACATTTGGGTGAGAGTTTACATTTGCTTCATATTCATACTATAGTGTGTTTTTATCTTCAATATTTTTGGCTCAAAACTATGTTATCCCATTTTACACCGCTTTAAATTTCTAAATACAGGATTTACGTTTGTTGGAAGCTTTGTACATCTTCAACAAAGTAACTGGCATTGACACTTAAATTTCATACGACTACATATTGTTCTAATTTGAATGCATAAGGCTTTTCCGTTTAGCATCCAAACAGAAACCGTTTCCGACCCTATTATGTATATTCTAGATCAGCATCAACATCCAAGTCGATAGAACCATGTCCGTCTGTCCGTATCCCTTCCATGTCAAGTAGGCGGCAGCCTGGTGAGTGAGACGGCATGCGATTGGTAGGTGTTCGTTCTTTGCATGCGAGAGTGAAAAGGAGGTAGGGACAGTCATCTAACAAAATATAAGGCGGAGTGCTTTAAGGGCTGGCACAGGGAATATCCTAGTCCTTATGGCGACTATTTTTAATTTTGTACTTTTTTTTGTTTTGTTTGAAAATGTTCAATTTAGTTTATATTAGTTACGTTTGCTTTTATTGTATCTTTAAAAAAATAAAAAATAACAAAATACAAAATTTCTCAGCTGCATAGATAATAGTCTAAACTCTGTAATGTAAATAGCTAGCTTTAAGCTAAATTTAATAATAAGGAAATAAAGCCTATTATGAAATGAAATGAAAATCGGGTTTGAAATTGTTTCGAACTTCCGCTATAAATTCTGAATCGCTTAAACATTCTCGCATAGAAAAGGAATTCAAGGAATTCATCGAAATTTGTTGGGGGTTTGTTTGCGTCTGCGCACGGCATCCATAATGTCTCTTTCCGACCTTTGATCTCTATACCTATCTCTTAAGTGAATACATAGTTCGAACCAGTTCATTTTATTTGAGGTTCGATGGCATCGCAAAAAAAATGTTAGAGCTGGGTCCGAGAAGAAAAGGTTAGTGAATTTATAAAAAATGTTAAAGTCTCCATTCAATGTATGAGCTGTTAAACAATTTACTCGATATATGAAATCCTCTACAGTTATACCCTTAGCGGATCCCGTAAAACGTATGTGCCAATTTGATATTATACTTGAGACACGATTTGGATGTTTGGGTATGCTGCCTTGATCACTTGGTGAGGGATAAGCCCGAATGTTAAAGAGTCGAGTCCTAACGCTATTATCGAGGCTTCTACGCGGAGCAACAGAGGGTACTGGAAAGTCCCACTCTAGTTGGGGTTCATCATTGGATTCCACCTGGACTCTAGTAAAACTTAAATTTCTCATGGCACTTCGAATTTCCCCGGTAATAACAGTTGCTATATTAATGCGATAAGTATCTAATGAGTTTAATATGAGTTGCTGTATACGTTCTTCCGAAACTATTTTTGACTGAGACGGCAGTGGATTACGTGATGGTTCACGTCGTGATGATCCTGTCGACTTAAGATTTTGAATGGGGTGATTACGAGTTTTAAATCTCGTATTGGGTCGTTAAGGTAGAGTGCCTGTAGTAGAATTTCTGACCCAATGGGCGTTCGTGGGGGTTGAAAACTTGCTGCCGTTCTATCGTTGCTGCCTAATTGGCCTCGCGAACAATGTTTCCTAAAGATTGGGCACGATTCATTAGTTTCAAGCCAGCCATTAAGGCAATGTTTATGAAAAGTGTGTCGGCTAAGAGTCTCTATGCTTTCTGCCTGACCGCTCGTGTCCTTGCAGATGGAGCATAAAATAATATTTTCACTGGGCATAGAATAAGATGTCGGTATTAATGCTCAGTCCGGTTTTTGTGCCCATTGAAGTGATGATTATGTTTATGTTATCAGCATAAGCAGTGATAGGACTCCCCCTCAAGGTGTTTCACCACGCATCTCCTTTTAATTGGATGTATCGCCCCCTTACGCATTTACCTGCTGGAGATCGATTGTTCGAGGTATTTGTGAGATCCGTGTGATCCGTTTCTACCGACTTTTTTTTATGTATGTATTCTTAACAGTTTGTGTGCTGTGCAGGCTTAACAGTTTTTCCAATGTTTTTAGCCGGGAGCCGATTGATATTTTTACCTCCTGCAACATGGACGGCGAGATTTCATCTAGACCCGGCGATTTGTATGTTTGGAAAAAAAATCAATCGCCCACTCTATTTAACTCTCTGTTATCAGTAAGAGAGTATTGTATGAACTTCTCTACTCCTATCGTGAGGGGCTAATGCATTCCTGCGCTTGCTGGGGAGAAGGATTTGGTAAGGATTTGCTGCGGCTCGATGTCCAATCTCCCTTCTTTGTTTTAAGGCGACTATTCACAATCGGTTAATTGGCCATCAGCTTCCTGAGTTTAGCTGTCTCCGAAACATTCTCTAGGCCTGAGCAGACGATTTCAATATTGACTCGTCGTTTTCGGGTTAGTTGTAGTTTAGAGAAAAAGTCACAAAATTTTGGTTTTGCTTACTGTACTTCGGTAGAAAAACTGCACGGTTTCTAAACTAGTGCTACATCAGCGGCATCCTCCTCCTGGGCTATGAGGATCTCCGCCGACGTAACTTTTCTCTTATGACCAGGCCTGGTCCGGTTTAAGACCTCCGCATACCAGCGTAGAGTGTATGAAAACGGCCCTTTGCTAGGCACTTTAATAGGCTAGATCAAACAAGTTGCTCTGCAGTCTCAGGCTCTACCCTGGTGCATACAGTGCCCATAGCCCAACCGAAAACCTCTTAGAGGGTTCACTTAGGGGATTTTTGTTAGCTATAGTAAATACTAAAAATGATAACAATTTTATTCAAAAAAAGAACAATGATTTTTAATTAATAATTTGATTGAATATAGTTGTCATATATATTTTTTAATTCGTTATATTGGCAGCTTTCATGAAATGTTTTAAGCACATTTTTTTCCAAACCCTGACGTATTAAAAAAATCCTAATGCAATTACTATAGGACATCCATTACACTTAAAACACTTTTTTTGACATTACAAGCTAAGCGAGCAAATGTCATCAAGGAATTCTGCAAACAATTGGCAGTGTAGTTATAGTTCATAACTCCACGGGCATCCCATTTTCATGCCCTTGGAAGGCAGCAGTGAAATTAGAAAAGCATTTACTGCTGAAAAATGTGTCTACAGTGAATATAACCTGCTTTTACCATGGGTCATTTTTTTTTATTGGATAACCAATGGCAGGTCAATCATATCCGGAAGCTATACCGTACCAATGTGAATTCCGTAGTCTTAAGAATAACAACAAGGAATGCAGAATGTTTCAAAATGGAAACAGCCATTAAACATACATTATTATTCATGTTCAGGAATAATTCAATGGCTACAGGGAACAATCATTAATTATATTCTGGTCCCGGTGGCTATATTCATGTCGTCGATATGAAAAAAATATTTAGTTCAGGATTAATTCAATGGCTATAGAGAAGAATCATTAATTATATTCTGCTCCCGGTGGCTATATACATGTCGTCAATATGAAAAAATATTTAGTTTTTAAAAGGACTACTCACAGTTAGTACCATTGCTTCAGAGATATGCACCAGGAAAGAAACATCTACTAGATAATGATGGGAATGAAGTCACTGAACCCATTAAGCAACTTTCTGATGAGTGGATTTTGTCCAAAATAGCAGTTCTATTAAATTCACAAGTCGAGCTGCAGAAACCTTTGAAACAAATGCCAGTTAATGTCAAATACTTGTTTAACGCCCGATAATGTGCTTGTTGTTCACGACAAACACAGCAGAAGCAGCGAAATTCTCATCATATACATGATACTTACTATCTTTCAAGTGTCTTATACTCTGCAAATAAGATTCCCTATATTTGTTCACACACCATTCTCTCTCACACCATATGTATTTCTATGTCCCCCAGATACCTGTGCTTTTGGCTTTTATGTGAATGATCTCTCAGAAGTTTGTCCAAATTTATGAGTTGTTTGGCACAGCGTTACGTCACTCTTTTATGTTCAAGTGACAACTAATTTTAAAAATGTTGAGCAGAAGGAGAAACCAAAAATGTGTGCTTCTGTTAGCGACAGAAGAATCTCCCGATTGTCGTTGATTTTTTTCTAGTTACTATATTGCTAGGTTCATTAACATGATTAATCATACATAAAGTATTTGTAGGATCATTATTTGCATCAATATTTTTGTTTGTAATGGTGTTTACACGAACAACATTTGGGTGAGAGTTTACATTTGCTTCATATTCATACTATAGTGTGTTTTTATCTTCAATATTTTTGGCTCAAAACTATGTTATCCCATTTTACACCGCTTTAAATTTCTAAATACAGGATTTACGTTTGTTGGAAGCTTTGTACATCTTCAACAAAGTAACTGGCATTGACACTTAAATTTCATACGACTACATATTGTTCTAATTTGAATGCATAAGGCTTTTCCGTTTAGCATCCAAACAGAAACCGTTTCCGACCCTATTATGTATATTCTAGATCAGCATCAACATCCAAGTCGATAGAACCATGTCCGTCTGTCCGTATCCCTTCCATGTCAAGTAGGCGGCAGCCTGGTGAGTGAGACGGCATGCGATTGGTAGGTGTTCGTTCTTTGCATGCGAGAGTGAAAAGGAGGTAGGGACAGTCATCTAACAAAATATAAGGCGGAGTGCTTTAAGGGCTGGCACAGGGAATATCCTAGTCCTTATGGCGACTATTTTTAATTTTGTACTTTTTTTTGTTTTGTTTGAAAATGTTCAATTTAGTTTATATTAGTTACGTTTGCTTTTATTGTATCTTTACCCTTCTGTATAACTTCAAAAAGCATTTAACATTCATTGATACTCAGATTTTGAGGTAAGCCTTCTTTCTTGGGGTGATGATGTGGATATTTTGAACTAAGGGATATTAATTTTTCAAAGAAAATCACACCTTTAGCAAGTTTTGGGTGTTCTATATGCATCTCTCACACAACAACTTTTTTATTCCTATCCCATTTTCACACTCACCGCATTTGTTATGGCATCCCAGAGTTTGCTTTGGGATATAATTTTGATCGACAAATGTTCTGGCCGCAGGAACAGCAAGCTTCAATTCGAGCTAACACTCAAATAGCTAGAAATAACTGAGAGAGTAGTTTGAATAAAAAAAGTAGACAGACGGTTCCTAATATTGGATAATAAAAAGGCTTATTTATGATATTGAATGTTTATATTTTTAGGACTTCATTCGGAAGGGAAGAGTCAACGGAACAGAAACCCAAATTGCGTAACGCAATCGTCATATACCGGCCAAAGTATTTTGATTCGTACGCATGCGCAACCGGACGATAGCACTTTTCTTTGTGGATGCACCTCAAGATTGTATAACAATAGCACAATATCGTAAATTTTTGTATCGCTTTGTAGCCTTAAAAAGATTTCATTTTGTAAAAATAAACACAGAAATGTAAAATTGTGTTTTCTGCAAAAGTGTTTTTAATATTTTGTTTATACATTATATTTTGTGAACTAATTTTTTTTCCAGCCTAACCAATTGGTAACAATTTTGGTAAATATGGGACTGCAATATTTCTACGAGGGCCTTGGTTCAGAGATGATGTGTATTAACTGACGACTAAATTCAACGCTATCAATTGGGTAACTTCAACTGGGAATTCTTTTTTGGGTATCTGTTTTTTACAAACTAAATATAAAAAAAAAGTTCTAACCAGGGTTAAACCCCAATAAAAATATTTCATTTTTAAATTTAGAAGAAATGGAACATTTAGCCGTTGATTTACTTTGAGCTCATATTTAATCATATTCTTTATCGCAAAAAAACGACTATTACGACTGTTGTTCAATCTACAAGTGAAAAAGTGAAATATGATCTTGTAATCTTATTGTGAAATTTATGTAAAAATTGTGCGTCACGTTTATCCAAAGTGTCAGAAGACCTTTTTTAAGTGGTTTCCCGCAATCAATATATTTAATTGGCAATCACACACTAACACGCACGTTTATTTAAGAAACCAACAAATTATTTTATTTAAGTTTCACATATATAAGTACTTACAATAGCTGACTCGAAATCAGCGGTGGCGCTCCCTTTCCATCAGTGCTGACGCGAATCAAATAATTTATATGGCAAAATCGTTTTACTCTGAATTTACTTTAATACAAAAATAAGACCATAAGGAAGTTGTTTGGTATCTTTTCTCAGATTTGTTCGTATCGTTTCAATAATCGACCCATCCAAGGCTATACAGGAGTCATCGAGCCTGAAAGTTCCTGAATATTAAATACCGTTCTTGATCTGTCTGGTAAAAGGTTTATTGTCATCAAGCTGGCGTAACCGATTGACCTTTTTTTATAGAGCATCAATTTAATAGTGCAAGGCCTTACTGATATATATTGCAACGACTGCTTTGACTGGAGAAATGTAGAATAAAAAATAAAAAATTAAACGTCGTTTAAGTGGAGAACATTACATCAGATGCAACTTCGATGATATGCCAATGAATATTAAGTGCTATAGACCACACCTATATTAACCGCATACCATTTGGCGAAAGAAGTGTTACCTTGGAAGGGGATTTCGGCAATTTTTACGCGTTATAAAGAAAGGTGGGAGACGACAATTAATAATGTGAGTAATTCTTAGCGCAGATCAGCGCTGCTTGTTTCTTTGTTGTTGTCCCTACATGTTCGATTTTTAGTTGGGATCGCTCCACTACCCTAGACTAGCAATAATTTAAGAAATTGTATTAAAATAGGGACATTTATAACATTTGAAGGCCAGCGCATTATTCTAGTTTAAACCATTCTTTCGATCATTTCCTCAAATATTAAGCGCATACCCAACTGATTTCGCAAGTCAACAGTAAAAATAGGTTGTCACACACAAGTTCATAATTCACAAAAACTCTTGTGATTTTTCAGTAATAATAAAAAACATTTAAAATGTGAATATTGTTGGTGATTTCATACAAATCAAATCAACAAAAAATATCAAAGAAGATAACTTCAGCTATGCCAAAATTTGTTTACCCTTACAGTCTTCATCTGTTTTTAATTATTATATTCAAAATTCCTCTTTTCGGACACATAAAGTCACAATTCATGCTGCTTTGCGTATATGTGTGTATCAATCGAAGCCATAACAACATTTACGCAGTGCAAATAACGGCCCTAGCGCTGCAGAGTATCATACAATTATGTTTATTTATATGATTTTGATAAAATAACTGTAAAAATGATCTTTGTACCAAATCTGGTAAAATTCTCGAAGAAACAAAAAAAAGTTTTCTGATAGAAGCATTTTTTCCTATTGTTCCTATGGAAGCTTTTCGATTAAGTGGTCGAATACTTACACATTAGGAGCTAGTTTAGCTTAGAAAACTTAAACAAAAAAGGTTTTTTCACTAAGACTGTTTTTTCACCAATCAATCCTATGGGTGCTATATGCTATAGTCCGATCCTTACAAAATTTAACAATAAGGTGCAATAGTAATGAACATTTTAAAAACTTAAAAAATCTTTCCTATGGCAGCTACATGACATAGTAGCCTAATCCGGTTATCGCAAGAACTTTACATACCTATGGTATGTTATATATACGGAGTATCATCCCAACAGCTTTTTAGCAAAAGGGCTTTGACGCGCTGAAACAGACGGATGGATATATCGACTAGGTTTCTCATGCTGATCAAGAATAAATATACTATATGGGGTCCTTCTCTGCGTAACAAATACCTGACACGTTTTATAAAATAGGGTAAGGGCAAGGGTATAAAGATGCGAGCAGAACATGACTCTAATAAATTGGCAAGCTGGCTTCTTACAATCGGATATAATGACATAATAGAGTTGCTTGTATTTAATTGAAGAAATATATCCACATGATATAGCGACTGAAGAGATAAGTAAACGCACATTTTTAGCAAATCGGAATGTTAAAGTGAAAACAAATTTATTAATCAATTTTTGATCGTCTACCGGGTCAATCAATGGTCATCAATGTACGTCAATTAACGTAGCCAAAGCTATAGTAGGTGACGCTATAGATGCTGAAAATATCGCTCCACAAAACCCGACTAAATATATATTTAGTATCTATCTATCAGTATTTTAAGGATAGAGTTTCTGGTAGGCCTACAAAGTACAAATATGTTAATCTGGCTCAATAGCCCATGAGAGTCAATTTCGTCATTCAGAAGCTTGTGCAAAAAAAACATCAAGCATTACTCTACATAACTTAGATAAGGCAGGTTAATCAAAAGAAGTTTACTTGAGTACAAGGGCAAGTTGGCATTGCGATCCCAATTTAGACAACGAAGAGCAAAGAGCAGAAATTGCTCTTAAACCGATTCGATTTTAGTTTGGTGTGACTCATATTTTTATGGTCCAAAAGTACAGCTAAATAACTCAAAGCATATAACTTCTCTAAAAGAGAATCGTTGAGATAATAAATTGCTTAACGAGGAGAGCCTCAATAATAGGACATAACCTTACATAAGAACCGTTTAGGTTTAATAGATTGAATTCGCACCAACTATAAAGATTATTTAGATCCGCTTGAAGCAAAATGGAAGTGGACGGGTATTTGTAACTTAGGCATAACAAATGGTAATGGCAAAGGAAGATCATTAATAAAAAAGGGTAAATAGCAATAGACCAAAATTACTTTCCTGAGGCACCCCAAAGTCACTGGGATGGTTATTGAAAACACAAACTTGAAGAGGACCTTCTGTGTACGACTAGAAAGATATTGGAGTATCCAATTAAGCAAAAGGTTTGGGATACCCAGTTGGGTCAACTTATTTAGAAGCAGCGCATGATTACAAGAATCAAAAGCCTTAGTGAAATCAATGTACTGAAATCATTTTCTGCAATGACATTAGTTTGCAGAACACTTTTAAATTCGTTGGTCGTCAAAGAAGTGAATTCTAAAAGATAAGTGGTAGTAGATCTACTTTCAAAAAGCCATGTTGGCATGGTGAGATGATAGAACTACAGAAATGTTGCAGTTGAGACGTCATAATTTTCTCAAAGGCTTTAGGAATGGCGGACAACTTGAATATACCCCTTTAATTGGAAGCTTCGGACTTTTTACCATATTTATGAAGAGGAATATAAGACTTCTTCAAAATAAATGGGACAGACAAAGACAGACAATAAAAATAACCTAAGTATTGGTTGACATAAAGCATGCACAAAACCTGAGTATGGAACCAAGTATTCCATCAGGACATGGTGCTTATACTGGCTTAACCGAGCTAAACACGCTGTAAAGCGAACTTTCGTCGATCACGAGATTAAAGATACAGTTAGACGATTTCAGCTGATAAGAATACAAAGATTCGCTCAATACTCCGTAGAGGAACTGGTTGTCTTAAAAAAACAGCAAGCATACCAGCCACAGCCTGATCGGAGTCAGTTTTATTGTTTTCAAATAACAAGTAAGACGGGTGCACAGATGTCTTACCTTTGGCGTTGACGAAGTTATAAAAATGCTAAACATCACAGGAAAACCAAAGTTTACAACGCCGAGAGAGGGAGGTTTATTAGATAATGCTCTGGACTTAAGTGGGACACAAACGTTAAAAAACGTGTCAAGAGTACTACAAAAAAAGAAAATGGCGAGTATATATCTGTACAAGAATACAGATACGACGAATCAGTAGTCTAAAAGAGTTCATACAGTTTGGGAAAGTTAGTCTTACGAGAAAATCGGGATCGAAATATTTGGATGGTATCAACACACGATACCCGAGAAGGAAGGTCAATGGTTACATCTAGAGTTGGATGGAATTTATCTTCGGGAATAACTAAGGTATCAATTCTGCAAACATCACAGTTAGAAGAGTTCAACACGGAAGATCAACTGACCTATCACGACTATTACGCACAGGATTAACTTGAGACAGGGAGACAAGAAGGCCAATGAAACTGTAATGAATAGCCCCCAAATGATGACTATATACCGCCAAATCGGACTTTGGCGGAATATATGAACAAGTAATGTAGGCAGAAAAAGATTTTAAAGAAATTTTAACACTCACAAACTCAACCTCTTAGTTAAATGACTGAACTTTTTCAGACGGAAACGCCGAATCAACAGCAATTAAGACCCCGCCCCCATTACGGGATGTCCCATTGTATCTGTAACATGTATACTTTGTCATATTAAAGTCAAAAGTTGTACTATCTACATAAGTTTTGGATAGTTTAGACCTTAGTCCCCTTACGTTTTGATACGCCAGAATCAAGGACGAACTTAGTTTTATGGTTCGCATACAGATGCTGACGTCGCAGAAGAAATGTTTTTAGAGTTTGACGCAGATTGCAGTCGAATCGGAGGCCGATTTTTCACAATAAGATGTTCCGGACAGGAACCTTAGGCGGAACACTTGTTTTAAAGGACGAGATGTCCCGAGAATACGAAAACCTAAATTTTTCATCCAGAATGTTAGGAGCTTGAATTTGTCCCTAAATATGTGCACTGACTTCTTCTGGAGTAGTACTGGGATAAACGCTTTAGAGGTCCTCTTAGTGATAATTTTGTTGGCAACATTCGTGGGAGTTGATGCTTGCCCGGACGAGTCGGAAACTACAACTGATATCGTATTATTAGGCTGGACACCGTTACCAGGAGAAATGGGAATGGAGTTCACTACCGAAGCAAATGCAGGGCTTTTAAATGATATTTAAATGATCAGCTGCTGAGGGTTGGGTGAAATGGGATCGCGACCAATAACCGGCGGCGGTAGTAACCGAGATGTCGCCGGCTTAGGGGATGGAGCCCGCGGTATAGTATTCTTTCGCTTCGGAGATTCATTCAAAAACATGCAACTTTTAACTTTGAGTCTCCATTGCTAAAAGCTCCCCTTGAAGCTTTCGAGCACTACAAAATTGACCAATGGTCTACGATAACTGCAATATGCAATCAATAAGAATTAAGAGAAGATTAAGAATTATGAGAAACTTCCAACAATACCACACGCAACAATAAAAAACTTGTCACATGCGTGAAGTTAACGGCCGCGAGCCAAAGAAAGAAAGCAAAAGCACCACACAAACAACGACACAATGAAGCACTAGAGAGCGCGGGTTAAAGAAAAGAAAAAAAATCTAACAAAAGAAAACGGTACAACAACAAAATTATTTGTTTGCTGTTGCTTATTTATGTCAACACAAAGAAAAATAAATTAAGTTAGTTATGGGGAGTGCCAAAAAAACACGACCTGTTTCGATGAGTGACAGACAGTAAGTACAGTGGTCATTTCACACATACATACAGCAGCTGACTCAAGATCAGTGGTGGTACTCCCATCTTATTAGAGCTTCTCTCGCGAGTCGCGAGAGTTCAAGTTGTGACTGAGTCACGGTTTAACTTGTAGCGGGCCGAATTATTTCATTTAATTTAAGAAAATTATTTTAAATCCGACTTAAATTTATTTCTAATTTTTTAAAATAAACTATTTTGAGTCCGACTTTAATTTATCCAATTTGTCCACATAAATTTATTTGAATACGAACATAAATTAACACAAAAATATTTCCTCACAAAAAATAAATGATTTTATTTCTTTTTTATATTCATAACCCAGTTTGACATCGTATATTTTAATAATATATACTTGTAAATTATTTAACGCACTGTTCTAACATCCGGACTTTTTTCTACTTCTTCTCTGGACGATATGTCCTTACCTTTTTGATAGCGCCTGCTGCTTCCGTTTATTGTTCTGTTCAAATACAGTCCAGTTGTACTTAGTTTCTTAATATTCACCATCGCGAAAATCCAAGACTCCTAACGGTACGTCTACAGTCAGGCGCAACTCACATATCGGCTCTCCGTCTTATTCTCGTTCTTACAGGGACTTCCGAAGTTTTGCGCTTCTAAATCGGTTTGTCGTAAAACCACCTTCACCTACCGTCGCGACTAACCTGACTTCACACGTGATGACCAGATCCACTTCAAAAAGTTGAAAGAGTGTTCCCGTGTTCGAGGCCCAGGAAAGTGGGTCCCGGAATGACACAGAGCTGCTAATGTAAGCTCTGTTACAACGCCCTTTTGGGCAGTCCAGATGACGACAGCCAAATGATACTCACCACCGTGAAGGCAAAGCACCGTGTTATATGGTGTTCGTGCGGGGTGGTACCCTTTTCGGCGAGCGCATCGAGCAGTTGCCGGTTTAAAATGCTTCGGAGCCCTAGAGGCCTTTACTCGTTTCGACTTTCCAAGGAGGCACTCAGTGGCCTTAGAAAGCGTCGCTTGGCCCACCCCGTTAATATTATCAAGTACAGCTGTTCACCAAACAAAGTGACGTATTCAGATTGTGAACCAAATCAATAACGTCTAAAAATTTCTATAAACACGGTATAAGACTAAAGGATGATAAACCCATTTGCTCAAGAAGCTATAGAAGTCTGCATAGCCACATAGACGAAATTTAAACACAAGTTGGCAAATAAACAAATGACATAGTAAAACCGTCTGTATCTGAATACAATAATCACATCTTGTCAGTTCCGAGAAAATAAAAAAAAAAAAAAAAGAAAATTCAAAAGAAACGATTAGTGATTCACTATCGTCAAATCAACAAAAAACTTTTTCTAATAAATATCCGCTCACCAGAAATAATGATAATCTAAACCAACTAAGTCGGGCAAAGTGCTTCTCCTGCCTTGACTTAAATAGAACTAGAAGAAAGTTCAAGAAATATAAAATCTTTTGCAACAAGAAATGGCTCATATTGCTTCATTTAAATGGATAACTTAATAAAAACACATATTTCAAAACTTAACTGATGTTTTTGACATATGTAGGAAGTACAACCTAAATCTACATCCAAACGAACACATATTTTTCATGCATGAGGAGACTTTAATAGGTCATAGATGCACTGACAAAGCATTTCTGCCAGATAATTCATGATGCGGACGGCGCCAGAAGATTCGTAGTTCTTTAAAATTACCAACGTCATTTTATAAAATTCTTCGCCGTTTATTCACGGCACATAACTTGATTATGTGAAAATAATATTCCTTTTGAATGAAGCAGCAAATGCCAAAACGCATTGCTATATCTTAAAAAAAGATAATGCATCCCACACGTTTGCAATATCCTGATAACATCAAAGAATTTGGCATATTAACTGATGCAAGTAAACAAGCTTGTGAAGCGGTTTTAACTTACGAAATTACCGTTACGAAATTCAATTCCCAATAGCTAATGAATCATTGGGTAAAATCATTAACTAAACTGATGGCAGTGCTTTAAAGTCATCAGCATCAAAGGCCAAAATAAATAGACGCAAAACTTAGAGAACATCAAACGCCATTAATACCGCAAAGCAATAATTGAAATGCAAAGGCAAAACCCGTTTTAAATTCTTGTAATTAATCGTAAAGGTGAAAGAGCAAAAGGGGGAAAAAATTAGCATATTGAAGTTTAACAAATAAAAACGCACCAGTGCTTTTCTAATACGGCACACTATATGACCGACCATAAAGTTGGAGGTACTGCACCTGTCGAGCAAAGAACGGCGCTTCGAAGGGCCGCGTCCACTCTCACTAGCTGAGTACCGAGCAAAGCAGGAGATGAGGAAAACACCCAAGTACGAGAGAAGCGGTCAGCGGATAAAACTTCTCCAGCACCGACGGCCAATATAAATTGGATATGATATCGGCAAAAACAACCATGTACAAAAGCTGACCGATAACGCTACACGGTGCGTCTTAATCTAATGACTCAAAAATTTTGCACAGGTTCAAAGTAAAGCAAACGGGCTGCATAAACACAAACTTGTTGATAGGCTTATACTAATAATGTAGTTAGATATTTTGCTTTATTAAAATAAGCCAAAATGTATAATTGGAACGTAAGCCAATTACATTCCTATACAAAAAATATTCCACATCTCTGGCGCTAAGTATATATGTATATATAATCATAAAAAAATTCTTTTTTTGTAAAAATATTAATATTTTTTTATAACAAAAAAAAGAGAAAAAAAACAAATCAGTCACATTTCAATTGGGTAAATAATTCAAGTTTTAAGTGTGTTAAAAAGTAAAGTGCTATTAAAAAATACAACCTTTTTCTTTATCTGTCTAGACATTGACGCGTACTATGCGCAGTACGTTCAAGTAACTCAGACGACATCAGCACAGAGTCTGTTTTGCGCGAGCCGTAGCAGAAAGCTGACCACCTCCCACCCAATCGATTAACTACAGCTAATTATAAGCCAAATAGGAAAAAATAGAGGTTTTCGAAGATTGTGATCCGAGCACAGGACTTGAAATGGTACATGCAAGGCATAGCTAGAAGTAAAGTGTTTTAAAGACATGGGGATATAGTTTCTGGTAGGCCTACAAGGTACAGATATTTTAACCTGGCTCAATAGCCCATAATAGTCTAATTCACCATTCAGAAGCTTGTGCAAAAAAAAAAATCGCACCAAGCATTACTTTACGATTAGAGTACTTAGAGAAGGGAGGTTAATCAAAATAAGTCTACTAGAGTACGAGGTCAGTAAATAAATTTTGATTATGTATGAATCATCAAATTCTTTTGACCATCTCTTAACAAACCCAAGAACACTCATGGCTTTACTAGCAGTTATATGAGAATTGAAGCTTAGTTTATCGTCCATAAGTACACCTAAATCACTTATAGCATCTAACTTCTCCAAAGGAGAATCTTTATGATAGTAAATTGCTAAAATAGAAGAGGCTCAATAATGGGTCATAACTTTACATTTAGAACCGTTTAGGTTTAATAGATTGAATTCACACCATTTGTAAAGATTATTAAGATCCGCTTGAAGCAAAATAGAAGTGGTCGGGTTTTTGTAACTTAGGTATTACTTAACATCATCTGCGTAAATAAGTCACGAGAATGTGTTAATGCGAAGATCGTTAATGAAAAGATTGAATAGGAATGGACCTAAATGACTTCCCTGTGGAACTTTAGAGGTCACTTGGATGGTCTTTGAAAAAGAAAACTCGAAGAGGACCTTCTGTGTACGATTAGAAAGATATTGGAGTATCCTATTAAGCAAAAGGCTTGGGATACCCAGTTGGGTCAACTTATAGCAGCGCATGTTTAACAGAATCAAAAGCCTTAAATGCTTAGCATCAAAAGAAAACCAAAGTTTACAACGCCGAGCCAGGGAGGTTTATTAGACAATGCTCTGGACTCAAGTGAGACACAAACGTTGAAAAACGTACGTAGAGTACAGATACGACCAATCGTAAGTCGAAAAAAGTTCATACACTTTGGGAAAGTTTGTCTTACGAAAACATTGGGATACATACCTTTGGATGGTATCAACACACGATACCCGAGAAGGAAGGTCAATGGTTACATCCAGAGTTGTATAGATCTTGCATCAGGAGTAACTAAGGGATCAATCTTGGAAACATCACAATTGGAATGGTCCAACACAAATACAAGATCAAGTGACCTATCGCGACTATTACGCAGAGGATTGACTTGCGTAAGGGATACCTTAAGAAGGCCGTCGATGAAACAGTGCGACGTGGAGGGCAACAGTAGAGAAGATTCATTTACAATTTTTAAGTCTCTGTCAGAGAACAAATTGAATAGTCTCTAAATGAATATAAGAACAAGTAGGTGAAAAAAGATTTCAGGGAGATTTCGCCACTGACAAATTCAATCTCTTGATTGAAAGAGCGAAAATTTCGGTCAGAAATGCTAAATCAACAGCGATTAAGACCCCACCGCCAATACGGTTTGTCCGATCGTGTCTATAGGAAACACATATTGTCGTGAAAACTGATGCATCAGCAATATCAGGCTTCGGCCATGTCTCGGTGAAAACAAGGATAATAAATTCAAAGGTTAGACTATCTACATAAAGTTTAGACTTTAGTCCCCTTACGTTCTGATAGGCCAGAATCTAGGAAGAACTTAGTTTTTTGGCCCGCCAACAGATGCTGACGTCCCAGAAGAAATGTTTTTAGAATTTGACGCAGATTGCAGTCGAATCGGAGGCCGATTTTTCACAATAAGATGTTCCGGACAGGAATCTTAGGCGGAACACTTGTTTTAAAGGACGAGATGTCCCGAGAATACGAAAACCTAAATTTTTCAGCCAGAATGTTAGGAGCTTGAATTTGTCCCTAAATATGTGCACTGACTTCTTCCGGAGTAGTACTGGGATAAACGCTTTAGAGGTCCTCTTAGTGATAATTTTGTTGGCAACATTCGTGGGAGTTGATGCTTGCCCGGACGAGTCGGAAACTACAACTGATATCGTATTATTAGGCTGGACACCGTTACCAGGAGAAATGGGAATGGAGTTCACTACCGAAGCAAATGCAGGGCTTTTAAATGATATTTAAATGATCTGAGGGTTGGGTGAAATGGGATCGCGATCAACAACCGGCGGCGGCAGTAACCGAGATGTCGCCAGCTTAGGGGATGGAGCCCGCGGAATAGTATTCTTTCGCTTCGGAGATTCATTCAAAAACATGCAACTTTTAACTTTGAGTCTCCATTGCTAAAAGCTCCCCTTGAAGCTTTCGAGCACAACAAAATTGACCAATGGTCTACGATAACTGCAATATGCAATCAATAAGAATTAAGAGAAGATTAAGAATTATGATAAACTTCCAACAATACCACACGCAACAACAAAAAACATGCGTGAAGTTAACGGCCGCGAGTCAAAGAAGGAAAGCAAAAGCACCGCACAAACAACGACACAATAATGCACTAGAGAGCGCGGGTTAAAGAAAAGAAAAAAAATCTAACAAAAGAAAACGGTGCAACAACCAAATTATTGGTTTGCTGTTGCTTATTTATTAATATTTATTGATTATTAATTAAAAAAAAGAACACAAACAAATACTATAATTGTTGTTAATATCTCGCGTATTTAATTCAAGGTAAATCAAGAATTTAAAACGAATGTAAACACAAAGAAAGTTAGTTAGGGGGAGTGCAAAAAAAAACACGACCTGCTTCGATGAGTGACAGACAGTAAGTACAGTGGTCATTTCACACATACATACAGCAGCTGACTCTAGATCAGTGGTGGTACTCTCATCTTATTAGAGCTGACGCGAGAGTTCAAGTTGTGACTGAGTCACGGTTTAACTTGTAGCGGGGCGAATTATTTCATTTAATTTAAGAAAATTATTTTAAATCCGACTTAAATTTATTTCTAATTTTTTAAAATAAACTATTTTGAGTCCGACGTTAATTTATCCAATTTGTCCAAATAAATTAATTTAAATCCGAACATAAATTAACACAAAAATATTTCCTCACAAAAAATAAATGATTTTATTTCTTTTTTATATTCATAACCCAGTTTGACATCGTATATTTTAATAATATATACTTGTAAATTATTTAACGCACTGTTCTAACATCCGGACTTTTTTCTACTTCTTCTCTGGACGATATGTCCTTACCTTTTTGATAGCGCCTGCTGCTTCCGTTTATTGTTCTGTTCAAATACAGTCCAGTTGTACTTAGTTTCTTAATATTCACCATCGCGAAAATCCAAGACTCCTAACGGTACGTCTACAGTCAGGCGCAACTCACATATCGGCTCTCCGTCTTATTCTCGTTCTTACAGGGACTTCCAAAGTTTTGCGCTTCCAAATCGGTTTGTCGTAAAACCACCTTCACCTTCCGTCGCGACTAACCTGACTTCACACGTGATGACCAGATCCACTTCAAAAAAGTTGAAAGAGTTTTCCCGTGTCGAGGCCCAGGAAAGTGGGTCCCGGAATGACACAGAGCTGCTAATGTAAGCTCTGTTACAACGCCCTTTTGGGCAGTCCAGATGACGACAGCCAAATGATACTCACCACCGTGAAGGCAAAGCACCGTGTTATATGGTGTTCGTGCGGGGTGGTACCCTTTTCGGCGAGCGCATCGAGCAGTTGCCGGTTTAAAATGCTTCGGAGCCCTAGAGGTCTTTACTCGTTTCGACTTTCCAAGGAGGCACTCAGTGGCCTTAGAAAGCGTCGCTTGGCCCACCCCGTTAATATTATCGAGTACAGCTGTTCACCAAACAAAGTGACGTATTCAGATTGTGAACCAAATCAATAACGTCTAAAAATTTCTATAAACACGGTATAAGACTAAAGGATGATAAATCCATTTGCTTAAGAAGATATAGAAGGCTGCATAGCCACATAGACGAAATTTAAACACAAGTTGGGAAATAAATAAATGACATAGTAAAACCGTCTGTATCTGAATACAATAATCACATCTTGTCAGTTCCGAGAAAATAAAAAAAAAAAAAAAAGAAAATTCAAAAGAAACGATTAGTGATTCACTATCGTCAAATCAACAAAAAACTTTTTCTAATGAATATCCGCTCACCAGAAATAATGATAATCTAAACCAACTAAGTCGGGCAAAGTGCTTCTCCTGCCTTGACTTAAATAGAACTAGAAGAAAGTTCAAGAAATATAAAATCTTTTGCAACAAGAAATGGCTCATATTGCTTCATGAAAAGGCACTCTTTTAAATGGATAACTTAATAATGATAGAAAGTACCGAAAAACACATATTTCAAAACTTAACTGATGTTTTTGACATATGTAGGAAGTACAACCTAAATCTACATCCAAACGAACACATATTTTTCATGCATGAGGAGACTTTAATAGGTCATAGATGCACTGACAAAGCATTTCTGCCAGATAATTCATGATGCGGACGGCGCCAGAAGATTCGTAGTTCTTTAACATTACCAACGTCATTTTAAAAAATTTTTCGCCGTTTATTCACGGCACATAACTTGATTATGTGAAAATAATATTCCTTTTGAATGAAGCAGCAAATGCCAAAACGCATTGCTATATCTTAAAAAAGATAATGCATCCCACACGTTTGCAATATCCTGATAACAGCAAAGAATTTGGCATATTAACTGATGCAAGTAAACAAGCTTGTGAAGCGGTTTTAACTTACGAAATTACCGTTACGAAATTCAATTCCCAATAGCTAATGAATCATTGGGTAAAATCATTAACTAAACTGATGGCAGTGCTTTAAAGTCATCAGCATCAAAGGCCAAAATAAATAGACGCAAAACTTAGAGAACATCAAACGCCATTAATACCGCAAAGCAATAATTGAAATGCAAAGGCAAAACACGTTTTAAATTCTTGTAATTAATTGTATAGGTGAAAGTGCAAAAGGGGGAAAAAATTAGCATGTTGAAGTTTAACAAATAAAAACGCACCAGTGCTTTTCTAATACGGCACACTATATGACCGACCATAAAGTTGGAGGTACTGCACCTGTCGAGCAAAGAACGGCGCTTCGAAGGGCCGCGTCCACTCTCACTAGCTGAGTACCGAGCAAAGCAGGAGAAGAGGAAAACACCCAAGTACGAGAGAAGCGGTCAGCGGATAAAACTTCTCCAGCACCGACGGCCAATATAAATTGGATATGATATCGGCAAAAACAACCATGTACAAAAGCTGACCGATAACGCTACACGGTGCGTCTTAATCTAATGACTCAAAAATTTTGCACAGGTTCAAAGTAAAGCAAACGGGCTGCATAAACACAAACTTGTTGATAGGCTTATACTAATAATGTAGTTAGATATTTTGCTTTATTAAAATAAGCCAAAATGTATAATTGGAACGTAAGCCAATTACATTCCTATACAAAAAATATTCCACATCTCTGGCGCTAAGTATATATGTATATATAATCATAAAAAAATTCTTTTTTTGTAAAAATATTAATATTTTTTTATAACAAAAAAGAGAAAAAAAACAAATCAGTCACATTTCAATTGGGTAAATAATTCAAGTTTTAAGTGTGTTAAAAAGTAAAGTGCTATTAAAAAATACAACCTTTTTCTTTATCTGTCTAGACATTGACGCGTACTATGCGCAGTACGTTCAAGTAACTCAGACGACATCAGCACAGAGTCTGTTTTGCGCGAGCCGTAGCAGAAAGCTGACCACCTCCCACCCAATCGATTAACTACAGCTAATTATAAGCCAAATAGGAAAAAATAGAGGTTTTCGAAGATTGTGATCCGAGCACAGGACTTGAAATGGTACATGCAAGGCATAGCTGGAAGTAAAGTGTTTTAAGGACATGGGGATATAGTTTCTGGTAGGCCTACAAGGTACAGATATTTTAACCTGGCTCAATAGCCCATAATAGTCTAATTCACCATTCAGAAGCTTGTGCAAAAAAAAAATCGCACCAAGCATTACTTTACGATTAGAGTACTTAGAGAAGGGAGGTTAATCAAAATAAGTCTACTAGAGTACGAGGTCAAGTTGACATTGTGATAATTAGAGAGTAAACTGCTTTTCTACTGATTCGATTTTTGTTTGGTGTAACTCATATTGAGGTATGAAGTATATGTCAGATTTGTACTTCAATATAAGACAGACTTGAAAAGTAAATAAATTTTGATTATGTATGAATCATCAAATTCTTTTGACCATCTCTTAACAAACCCAAGAACACTCATGGCTTTACTAGCAGTTATATGAGAATTGAAGCTTAGTTTATCGTCCATAAGTACACCTAAATCACTTATAGCATCTAACTTCTCCAAAGGAGAATCTTTATGATAATAAATTGCTAAAATAGAAGAGGCTCAATAATGGGACATAACTTTACATTTAGAACCGTTAAGGTTTAATAGATTGAATTCACACCATTTGTAAAGATTATTAAGATCCGCTTGAAGCAAAATAGAAGTGGTCGGGTTTTTGTAACTTAGGTATTACTTAACATCATCTGCGTAAATAAGTCACGAGAATGTGTTAATGCGAAGATCGTTAATGAAAAGATTGAATAGGAATGGACCTAAATGACTTCCCTGTGGAACTTTAGAGGTCACTTGGATGGTCTTTGAAAAAGAAAACTCGAAGAGGACCTTCTGTGTACGATTAGAAAGATATTGGAGTATCCTATTAAGCAAAAGGCTTGGGATACCCAGTTGGGTCAACTTATAGCAGCGCATGTTTAACAGAATCAAAAGCCTTAAATGCTTAGCATCACAAGAAAACCAAAGTTTACAACGCCGAGCCAGGGAGGTTTATTAGACAATGCTCTGGACTCAAGTGAGACACAAACGTTGAAAAACGTACGTAGAGTACAGATACGACCAATCGTAAGTCGAAAAAAGTTCATACACTTTGGGAAAGTTTGTCTTACGAAAACATTGGGATACATACCTTTGGATGGTATCAACACACGATACCCGAGAAGGAAGGTCAATGGTTACATCCAGAGTTGTAAAGATCTTGCATCAGGAGTAACTAAGGGATCAATCTTGGAAACATCACAATTGGAATGGTCCAACACAAATACAAGATCAAGTGACCTATCGCGACTATTACGCAGAGGATTGACTTGCGTAAGGGATACCTTAAGAAGGCCGTCGATGAAACAGTGCGACGTGGAGGGCAACAGTAGAGAAGATTCATTTGAAAGGGTCGAAACTATCTTAGGTAAATTAAAATCACCAAGAACAATTTTTAAGTCTCTGTCAGAGAACAAATTGAATAGTCTCTAAATGAATATAAGAACAAGTAGGTGAAAAAAGATTTCAGGGAGATTTCGCCACTGACAAATTCAATCTCTTGATTGAAAGAGCGAAAATTTCGGTCAGAAATGCTGAATCAACAGCGATTAAGACCCCACCGCCAATACGGTTTGTCCGATCGTGTCTATAGGAAACACATATTGTCGTGAAAACTGATGCATCAGCAATATCAGGCTTCGGCCATGTCTCGGTGAAAACAAGGATAATAAATTCAAAGGTTAGACTATCTACATAAAGTTTAGACTTTAGTCCCCTTACGTTCTGATAGGCCAGAATCTAGGAAGAACTTAGTTTTTTGGCCCGCCAACAGATGCTGACGTCCCAGAAGAAATGTTTTTAGAATTTGACGCAGATTGCAGTCGAATCGGAGGCCGATTTTTCACAATAAGATGTTCCGGACAGGAATCTTAGGCGGAACACTTGTTTTAAAGGACGAGATGTCCCGAGAATACGAAAACCTAAATTTTTCAGCCAGAATGTTAGGAGCTTGAATTTGTCCCTAAATATGTGCACTGACTTCTTCCGGAGTAGTACTGGGATAAACGCTTTAGAGGTCCTCTTAGTGATAATTTTGTTGGCAACATTCGTGGGAGTTGATGCTTGCCCGGACGAGTCGGAAACTACAACTGATATCGTATTATTAGGCTGGACACCGTTACCAGGAGAAATGGGAATGGAGTTCACTACCGAAGCAAATGCAGGGCTTTTAAATGATATTTAAATGATCAGCTGCTGAGGGTTGGGTGAAATGGGATCGCGATCAACAACCGGCGGCGTCAGTAACCGAGATGTCGCCAGCTTAGGGGATGGAGCCCGCGGAATAGTATTCTTTCGCTTCGGAGATTCATTCAAAAACATGCAACTTTTAACTTTGAGTCTCCATTGCTAAAAGCTCCCCTTGAAGCTTTCGAGCACAACAAAATTGACCAATGGTCTACGATAACTGCAATATGCAATCAATAAGAATTAAGAGAAGATTAAGAATTATGATAAACTTCCAACAATACCACACGCAACAACAAAAAACATGCGTGAAGTTAACGGCCGCGAGTCAAAGAAGGAAAGCAAAAGCACCGCACAAACAACGACACAATAATGCACTAGAGAGCGCGGGTTAAAGAAAAGAAAAAAAATCTAACAAAAGAAAACGGTGCAACAACAAAATTGTTGGTTTGCTGTTGCTTATTTATTAATATTTATTGATTATTAATTTAAAAAAAAAAACACAAACAAATACTATAATTGTTGTTAATATCTCGCGTATTTAATTCAAGATAAATCAAGAATTTAGAATGAATGTAAACACAAAGAAAGTTAGTTAGTGGGAGTGCCAAAAAAAACCCGACCTGTTTCGATGAGTGACAGAAAGTAAGTACAGTGGCCATTTCACACATACATACAGCAGCTGACTCTAGATCAGTGGTGGTACTCTCGTCTTATTAGCGCTGACGCGAGAGTTCAAGTTGTGACTGAGTCACGGTTTAACTTGTAGCGGGCCGAATTATTTCATTTAATTTAAGAAAATTATTTTAAATCCGACTTAAATTTATTTCTAATTTTTTAAAATAAACTATTTTGAGTCCGACTTTAATTTATCCAATTTGTCCACATAAATTAATTTGAATACGAACATAAATTAACACAAAAATATTTCCTCACAAAAAATAAATGATTTTATTTCTTTTTATATTCATAACCCAGTTTGACATCGTATATTTTAATAATATATACTTGTAAATTATTTAACGCACTGTTCTAACATCCGGACTTTTTTCTACTTCTTCTCTGGACGATATGTCCTTACCTTTTTGATAGCGCCTGCTACTTCCGTTTATTGTTCTGTTCAAATACAGTCCAGTTGTACTTAGTTTCTTAATATTCACCATCGCGAAAATCCAAGACTCCTAACGGTACGTCTACAGTCAGGCGCAACTCACATATCGGCTCTCCGTCTTCTTCTCGTTCTTACAGGGACTTCCGAAGTCTTGCGCTTCTAAATCGGTTTGTCGTAAAACCACCTTTACCTACCGTCGCGACTAACCTGACTTCACACGTGATGACCAGATCCACTTCAAAAAAGTTGAAAGAGTGTTCCCGTGTTCGAGGCCCAGGAAAGTGGGTCCCGGAATGACACAGAGCTGCTAATGTAAGCTCTGTTACAACGCCCTTTTGGGCAGTCCAGATGACGACAGCCAAATGATACTCACCACCGTGAAGGCAAAGCACCGTGTTATATGGTGTTCATGCGAGGTGGTACCCTTTTCGGCGAGCGCATCGAGCAGTTGCCGGTTTAAAATGCTTAGGAGCCCTAGAGGTCTTTACTCGTTTCGACTTTCCAAGGAGGCACTCAGTGGCCTTAGAAAGCGTCGCTTGGCCCACCCCGTTAATATTATCGAGTACAGCTGTTCACCAAACAAAGTGACGTATTCAGATTGTGAACCAAATCAATAACGTCTAAAAATTTCTATAAACACGGTATAAGACTAAAGGATGATAAATCCATTTGCTTAAGAAGATATAGAAGGCTGCATAGCCACATAGACGAAATTTAGACACAAGTTGGCAAATAAACAAATGACATAGTAAAACCGTCTGTATCTGAATACAATAATCACATCTTGTCAGTTCCGAGAAAATCAAAAAAAAAAAAAAAGAAAATTCAAAAGAAACGATTAGTGATTCACTATCGTCAAATCAACAAAAAACTTTTTCTAATAAATATTCGCTCCCCAGAAATAATGATAATCTAGACCAACTAAGTCGGGCAAAGTGCTTCTCCTGCCTTGACTTAAATAGAACTTGAAGACAGTTCAAGAAATATAAAATCTTTTGCAACAAGAAATGGCTCATATTGCTTCATGCAAAGGCACTCTTTTAAATGGATAAAATAATGGTGATAGATAGTACCGAAAAACACATATTTCAAAACTTAACTGATGTTTTTGACATATGTAGGAAGTGTTGTACTAAAACTACATCCAAACGAACACATATTTTTCATGCATGAGGAGACTTTAATAGGTCATAGATGCACTGACAAAGCATTTCTGCCAGATAATTCATGATGCGGACGGCGCCAGAAGATTCGTAGTTCTTTAACATTACCAACGTCATTTTAAAAAATTTTTCGCCGTTTATTCACGGCACATAACTTGATTATGTGAAAATAATATTCCTTTTGAATGAAGCAGCAAATGCCAAAACGCATTGCTATATCTTAAAAAAAGATAATGCATCCCACACGTTTGCAATATCCTGATAACAGCAAAGAATTTGGCATATTAACTGATGCAAGTAAACAAGCTTGTGAAGCGGTTTTAACTTACGAAATTACCGTTACGAAATTCAATTCCCAATAGCTAATGAATCATTGGGTAAAATCATTAACTAAACTGATGGCAGTGCTTTAAAGTCATCAGCATCAAAGGCCAAAATAAATAGACGCAAAACTTAGAGAACATCAAACGCCATTAATACCGCAAAGCAATAATTGAAATGCAAAGGCAAAACACGTTTTAAATTCTTGTAATTAATTGTAAAGGTGAAAGTGCAAAAGGGGGAAAAAATTAGCATATTGAAGTTTAACAAATAAAAACGCACCAGTGCTTTTCTAATACGGCACACTATATGACCGACCATAAAGTTGGAGGTACTGCACCTGTCGTGCAAAGAACGGCGCTTCGAAGGGCCGCGTCCACTCTCACTAGCTGAGTACCGAGCAAAGCAGGAGAAGAGGAAAACACCCAAGTACGAGAGAAGCGGTCAGCGGATAAAACTTCTCCAGCACCGACGGCCAATATAAATTGGATATAATATCGGCAAAAACAACCATGTACAAAAGCTGACCGATAACGCTACACGGTGCGTCTTAACCTAATGACTCAACAATTTTGCAAAGGTGCAAAGTAAATCAAACGGGCTGCATAAACACAAACTTGTTGATAGGCTTATACTAACAATGTAGTTAGATATTTTGCTTTATTAAGATAAGCTGAAATGTATAATTGGAATGTAATCCAACTACATACCTATAAAAATTCTTTTTTGTAAAAATATGAACATTTTTTTATAACAAAAAAAAAAAGAAAAAAAAAAAACAAATCAGTCACATTTCAATTGGGTAAATAAATCAATTTTCAATTGTATTTGAAAGTAAAGTGCTATTAAAAAATACAACCTTTTTCTTTATCTGTCTAGACATTGACGCGTACTATGCGCAGTACGTTCAAGTAACTCAAACGACATCAGCACTGAGTCTGTTTTGCGCGAGCCGTAGCAGAAAGCTGACCACCTCCCACCCAATCGATTAACTACAGCTAATTATAAGCCAAATAGGAAAAAATAGAGGTTTTCGAAGATTGTGATCCGAGCACAGGACTTGAAATGGTACATGCAAGGCATAGCTGGAAGTAAAGTGTTTTAAGGACATGGGGATATAGTTTCTGGTAGGCCTACAAGGTACAGATATTTTAACCTGGCTCAATAGCCCATAATAGTCTAATTCACCATTCAGAAGCTTGTGCAAAAAAAAAATCGCACCAAGCATTACTCTACGATTAGAGTACTTAGAGAAGGGAGGTTAATCAAAATAAGTCTACTAGAGTACGAGGTCAGTAAATAAATTTTGATTATGTATGAATCATCAAATTCTTTTGACCATCTCTTAACAAACCCAAGAACACTCATGGCTTTACTAGCAGTTATATGAGAATTGAAGCTTAGTTTATCGTCCATAAGTACACCTAAATCACTTATAGCATCTAACTTCTCCAAAGGAGAATCTTTATGATAATAAATTGCTAAAATAGAAGAGGCTCAATAATGGGACATAACTTTACATTTAGAACCGTTAAGGTTTAATAGATTGAATTCACACCATTTGTAAAGATTATTAAGATCCGCTTGAAGCAAAATAGAAGTGGTCGGGATTTTGTAACTTAGGTATTACTTAACATCATCTGCGTAAATAAGTCACGAGAATGTGTTAATGCGAAGATCGTTAATGAAAAGATTGAATAGGAATGGACCTAAATGACTTCCCTGTGGAACTTTAGAGGTCACTTGGATGGTCTTTGAAAAAGAAAACTCGAAGAGGACCTTCTGTGTACGATTAGAAAGATATTAGAGTATCCTATTAAGCAAAAGGCTTGGGATACCCAGTTGGGTCAACTTATAGCAGCGCATGTTTAACAGAATCAAAAGCCTTAAATGCTTAGCATCACAAGAAAACCAAAGTTTACAACGCCGAGCCAGGGAGGTTTATTAGACAATGCTCTGGACTCAAGTGAGACACAAACGTTGAAAAACGTACGTAGAGTACAGATACGACCAATCGTAAGTCGAAAGAAGTTCATAAAGTTTGGGAAAGTTAGTCTTGCGAAAACATTGGGATCGATACCATTGGATGGTATCAACACACGATACCCGAGAAGGAAGGTCATAGTTACATCCAGAGTTGTATAGATCTTGTCTTCAGGAGTAACTAAGGGTTCAATCTTGAAAACATCGATGAAACAGTGCGACGTGGTGGGCAACAGTAGAGAAGATTCATTTGAAAGGGTCGAAACTATCTTAGGTAAATTAAAATCACCAAGAACAATTTTTAAGTCTCTGTCAGAGAACAAATTGAATAGTCTCTAAATGAATATAAGAACAAGTAGGTGAAAAAAGATTTCAGGGAGATTTCGCCACTGACAAATTCAATCTCTTGATTGAAAGAGCGAAAATTTCGGTCAGAAATGCTGAATCAACAGCGATTAAGACCCCACCGCCAATACGGTTTGTCCGATCGTGTCTATAGGAAACACATATTGTCGTGAAAACTGATGCATCAGCAATATCAGGCTTCGGCCATGTCTCGGTGAAAACAAGGATAATAAATTCAAAGGTTAGACTATCTACATAAAGTTTAGACTTTAGTCCCCTTACGTTCTGATAGGCCAGAATCTAGGAAGAACTTAGTTTTTTGGCCCGCCAACAGATGCTGACGTCCCAGAAGAAATGTTTTTAGAATTTGACGCAGATTGCAGTCGAATCGGAGGCCGATTTTTCACAATAAGATGTTCCGGACAGGAATCTTAGGCGGAACACTTGTTTTAAAGGACGAGATGTCCCGAGAATACGAAAACCTAAATTTTTCAGCCAGAATGTTAGGAGCTTGAATTTGTCCCTAAATATGTGCACTGACTTCTTCCGGAGTAGTACTGGGATAAACGCTTTAGAGGTCCTCTTAGTGATAATTTTGTTGGCAACATTCGTGGGAGTTGATGCTTGCCCGGACGAGTCGGAAACTACAACTGATATCGTATTATTAGGCTGGACACCGTTACCAGGAGAAATGGGAATGGAGTTCACTACCGAAGCAAATGCAGGGCTTTTAAATGATATTTAAATGATCAGCTGCTGAGGGTTGGGTGAAATGGGATCGCGATCAACAACCGGCGGCGGCAGTAACCGAGATGTCGCCGGCTTAGGGGATGGAGCCCGCGGCATGGTATTCTTTCGCGTTGGAGATTCATTTAAAAATTTGCAACTTTTAAATTAATTCTCCACAGCTCAAAGCTCCTTTTAAAGCGTTCGAACACCAGCCGACTGGTTATTATATTTGCAGCAAACAAATATTTTTTCTTTTATAAAATAATAAATAAACAATAACGACCGTCTTATTTAAAAATTAACATAATTTGTAAATATCAAGAAAAAAATATATTAACAAAAGATCATTTAAAATTCGTAGTACTTATTAAGAATAACCAAAGAATGGCCAAAGATAACATGCAATCAATAAGAAGAGAGAAATCAAACAATATCACACACAAAAACAAAAAACTTGTCACAAGCGCAAGGCTAACGGCCCCGAGCGCGAGCAAAACAAGATGAGCAAAAGCACCACATATCAATCGAAGCCACAATTAGGTTTATTTATTCGATTTTGATACAGCTTTAAGTTTAACTGTTAAAATGATCTAAGTACCAAATCTGATAAAAAAAAAACTCCAAAGAAACATTTTTTCCTATTGTTCCTATGGGAGTTTTGTAATATAGTGGTCCGATCCTTTCAAAATATGGCAAAAACCACAACATTAGAAGCGAGATTAGCATGGAAATCTTAAAGAAAAGGTTTTTCCACTAAGACTGTTTTTTCACCAATCAATCCTATGGGGGTTATATGCTATAGTCCGATCCTTACAAAATTTGAAAATAAGGTGCAAACATCATTTTAAAAACTTGAAAAACAAAAAAAAATTTTTCAGTAAGACTTTTTTTCTAACGATATTTTCTAAGACATAGTAGTAACATATCTATGCTTATCGGTTCGGTTTTTAATTATGAAGATATTTGTAAATCGAAAAGAGTTTTAAGCCTAGTTTTGACAATCCATTTTTAAGCCGTCGCAGAGTGGCAGTTACAAAAGAAAGGGAGTATGAAGGTACTGCTCCTCGGTTCGGTTTTAATTTATGAATTTCTTTGTACATAGAAAAGAATTTTTAGCCTAGTTTTGGCAATGCATTCTTAAGCTGCTCCATTGGTCAATATGTACATCCAGATGTGTATGCATGAATAAGTGCATACTTATGTTTAATTGCTATTATATAATTACATGTCTTGTAATTCCAAAGAGGAAAAAAAAACAAGATATTTGTTCGAGTTAAAAACGAGGTCTTTCGATTCGATTATTCAAACTTATAACTGATATACAAAATGTCTTAAAGTAATATTTATATGCTAGCTTTGTGAGCCCTTCAGTGGCGATATTGTTGCGTTTTGATTGGCCCGAATTTTAATGTTGAATTAGCGATCTCACACTTTTGATTTTTAGGAGGACAATTTTTATTGCAAGTGTTCAACTGTTTATGAATAAAACGGATTTGATTGGCCTGTGTTTTAATTATGAATAAGCGCTAACACGCTTTGATTTTGAGGGGGACAGTTGTTATTGCAAGTGTCCAAGTGTTCATAAAAAACCCTTGTTTACTTTAAAGGTATTAATTTTAGGGGCGACATTTATATGTTATTGGGTATTGTGGTTGGATATATGACTATATACGCTTTCTTGTATATGTTTATACATTCAGGAAAGTGTTACATGTGGAGTTTTGAAACATATGTATTAAAATGTTTATATGTAAATACACCACACCTCCCTTTTTAAAGGAATAATGTAATCTAGTGAAATGTAAGGTATTAGTGGGGCTAAAAAAAAGGTAATGAATTTTGGTTGTGTCTGGCCAGTTAATATTTTTATTTTTCTTTTTCTTTCTTTTGTTTTTCCTTAAAAGTGAATTTATTAGGAACATTATCGATATTGTTCTGTGTGTATGTGTGTAATCAATGGATTGTTATAATGAAATTTTTTTTTTTTAATTTGTTCTTTAAGCTCTTTCAACCTATTTTTATCAGCTATTTGGCTTACTTGGAGCCCCAGTATACGTTAATATTAGTTATTTGTTAAATCCTATCCATACAAACTACTTTTTTTTCCTTCCAATAGCTATTATACAATTAATATTACCTCGAAAAGTCCATTAAACCTCTTGTCAAGTTTAAGACCTGACTAGTTTCTTAATAAAATTAATTCTCCTATTTTTACTTCTATCCTATTAACAGTTTCATTGTAAAGTTCTTTAATTTTAATTTGTTTGTTTTTCTACCAAAATCTTAGATCTAGCTTTTGCTGTTTGTAATCTTTATTTAACCTCTTTTTCGTATGCTTCAATGTTGTACACCGGTTCTACATCATTATTCATTAGAAAGCTGTAAGGGGTTTGCTGTTTACCAAATATTAGTTCAAATGGTGTACGGGTTGTATTATAGCAGTGTGTAGAATACTTAAGCCATTCGTTCCAATCGTTTTTGTAAGAAGAAATGTACATTCGAGGATATTCATTGAATGTTTGATGATTTCTTTCTATAGGTCCTAATGTTTGGCGGTGGTAAGCAGTAGAGGTAATATGATTTACTTTTAACATTGAGTATTACGCTTCAGAAATCTTAATTTATACTAAGTTCCTCTGTAAGTGATTAAACCTTTAACAGGTCAGTTAATCAGTATAACATTTTAAACGATAGCTTGAGCAATGTCACATAGCAGAGCAGTCGCATACCGCAGTACTCACGGTCATTTTGTGTTCTGGGTAATAGGCCTATTGTACCGTTTGTTTTTTATGTTTTTTTAATGACATTTTAATCCTATTTTTCGCAATAATCAAGTTTTTTGGGGGTGGCCACCAAAAATTGGCTCATCATAATGTTTTTTTTATTATTTCAAGCTTTTCAACGTCATTATATTCATATTGTAATCTGAGAATAAGTGTTATTCTTATCTTATTCATTCTGGATCCTTTATCTTTGAAGTTTATTTAACTGCAGTTTTTAAATATACTGTCGTTTAGCGGTGAAATTTTTTATTGTACATTATGTACAAGCAAACTGGAAGCTTTTGTTTTTAGTGAAAGAAATATTGTGCCTTTCACAATTTAAGCTGACAGGATTACATAATAAGCATTTCACTATTTTGTATTTCACAATGTAAACTGGCAGGATCAGATATATTATATTTCACAATTTTAGCTGGCAGGATTGATATGTAAACGAAACACGACTTCTCGGTTTGGTTTTTAATTATGAATTTATTTGTAAATTGAAAATAGTTTTTAGCCTAGTTTTGACAATGCATTCTTCGGCTGTCGCAGAGCGGCAGTTACAAAAGAGAGGGAGAGTGTCAGTGCTCATATATTTGGACAGACACTGGCTGGATGTCCAAAGTGCACGCTCAGCAATCCCACGCCACCTTCAGTGCTCAGTATGTACATCGAGATATGTATGCATGAATATGTGTACATATATCGATGTGCACACGTAAGTTTAATTGTTATTATATACACATTCTGGTATATGTTCATACAGCAAATTGTTACATGTAGAGTTATGAAACATACTGTGTATTTAAATGTAAACACACTACAACTTAACGTACCTATGGTAATAAAGAGCTTATATACGGAGTTTCATCCCAACAGATGGACGGACAGATGGACATGGGTATATCGACTCGTCTTCTCATGCTGATCAAAAATAAATATACTATATGGGGTCCTTCTCTGAGTAACAAATACCTGACCAGTTTTATAATAACCTCTGCAAGGGTACAGAGATGCGAGCTAAACCTTTTTTTTTTCTTTTTTTTTTTTTATTTATATTTTATTTGCAATCTGCCTTAGACTAGGCAATAAACAAATTGACTAAATATAAGTAATAATAGCCAGATGGTTTAAGCTCCAGTGAACTCAATCCATATACTTACATATTTACATATTAATAACTACCTATTTGTTTCTCTATATGGCAGGTCCGTTCTTTTTAGAAGAAGACTTGAGTTCTTTTTAGACGTCTTGTGGTGACAGAGTTATCTAATAGACTTAATGCTAAAGCGTTTTCATGGTCATGCAGCCTATTGATATATCTACTTGTATGAGATTTTATCTCGTCTATGACGGTGGGTATTTGGAGATCTTTATGGATATCTGCGTTGGTCATATATCGACAAGCGCCTTTTGTTGATCTGAGAGTCTTGGACTGATATCTCTGCAGTATTTCTGTGTTTGATTTTCTGGCTGTACCCCATAGCTGCAGCGCGTAAGTCCATACTGGCTTAAGAACAGCCTTGTACAGCCGTATTTTGTCTTCAAGGCTTAACTGAGATCGAGGTCCTAGTAACCAGTACATTTTCCTGGTCTTTTCTTTTAGCTGTTTTCGCTTTGCCTTGATATGCTGCTTCCAAGTAAGTCGTCGATCCAAGTGAACTCCCAAATATTTCACCGATTCGCTATGTGGGATGATAGAGCCATTCAGCGATGCTGGCGGACACTTTCCAGGTCTCAGCGAGAATGTGACCTGTACTGATTTCTGAGCATTTACCACTATTCTCCACTTTTTAAGCCAAACTTCAATAAGTCTAAGTTCCTCTTGAATTATGTTTGACGCTTCAAGTATGTTACTGCTCGTAGCGATGACTGCGGTATCGTCAGCATATGTTGCTATTTCAACAGCGTTTGTGGAGGGTAGATCGGAGGTGAAAATAGTGTACAAAACTGGGCCTAAAACGCTCCCTTGGGGGACACCGGCACTAGCAGTGTTTATGTTTTAAATCTAGTAGATCTGGGATTTTTCTAGTATCAGTTGGCCAGTACGTAGGCTTTCCGGTAGACAAGGTTGTGTAGTTGTTGGTGGTTATGCATTTGTACAGTTTAGCACCTTTTGGATTTACAAGTCTAGACCCCCACCATGGATGCTTGGCATTATAGTCACCTTCCGCAATAAATTGTCTACCAAGTCCTTGAAATAGAGTGTTAAAGTGATCAAGCCTGCAGGAATATCTTGGTGGTAGGTACACTGCAGCAATGGAGACTGTTGCATGAAGACATTGTATTTGAATCGCTGCAACTTGCATGTTATTTGTGTTGATATTATCTAGTGTTTGGTATTTAAGTGTGTTTTTTACAATAACCGCACTTCCACCGTGTGCTCTTCCAGATGGATGGTTAGCTTGAATAATGTCATACCCATTAATGGTTATATGATTTTTTTTGGTAAAATGCGTAATATGTCAATCAAATCAGTAATATGTCAATGTTGTTGGTTTTAATAAATAAAGTTATTTCATTGCGGTGGTTGGAGAGCCTATTGGCATTCCATATTGCTATTTGCAGATCTATTTGCATAATTTGTTTACAAGCAGCATTATCATGTTTAGTAGATTGGTGGTTAGTTCCGACTGTTTCACTAATAGTTGTTCAATCCTGTCTAATGCTGACTTTTCTTGTACTGCAGTATCACCTCGGAGCGCTTGCGCATACGTTGGATAAGTCGTGTGTATATTTTCGCGGTTTGTTGGTATATCGTAGGAGAATGATTTTGTTCTCGGTCGATCTGAAGTAACATATGTTTCTGTTCTACTTTTGGGTACGATGGACTTGTTTTTTGTAATTGCTTGGTAGACTCTGCAGCCTTTATAGCTAGCAGCGTGATTCTCATTGCAATTTGCACAGGTGGCTGGTTCATTTTTTTCTTTGGGACAGTTGATGCTTGGATGATTTTCTGAACATTTAACGCACCTAAATCTTTTATTGCAATAAGATTTTGTGTGCCCGAATTCTTGGCATCGGTGGCATTGAACCATGTCGCTAATTTTCTTTGGTGGTTCTATTGTAACTATGGCGTTGTTGATATGTTTAATTTTGTAGACTTCAACGTTGTTCTTAATTGGCTCTAGGTCTATCAAAAACATTGGCAATGGCTCCTTCGTGATACGGCTTTTAATGTTATGAATACCCCTGACTACATGACCTTGCAGCTCTAGCTCAAGCTTTATTGATTCAGGTTGTGTAGTGTGATGAAGGTTTTTGGCTACAACCCTAAATGCCCTTTCCTGCTTGAGCTGAAATGTATAGTAGTCTACTTTATCTTTGTTTAATATTTTTACCATGACACGGATGTGCCCGTCTCGTTGGGACTTATAAGTAAAGTCAGCGGTGTCTATATGTGGCTTAAGGTATTTAAGCAACCCATTAATAACACCGACATTAGAGATAAAGATCGGGGGAGGTTTTTCAGATGCTGGTGTATCGCTTTCAATATCATCATTAAGTGTTGGGTTTGTTATTGATTTATTGGTTTCCTCCTCTGGTTCTGCCAACAAGGCATAGTGGTTAGCATGACTAGATGTTGAGGGTCCAAAGCCCAAGGCCGGAAATTTTCTTGTCAAATTTGGTGAGTTTTCTTTCTTACGCTTAGATAAGCGTGGAATTGTTGGCACATATTGCCAATCCATAGTAATGTTTTCACCACCACAAGCCATGCTATTTGCTGCTTAGCAACAGCGACAGCAACAGCAACAGTTTATCAGTAGTTCTATTTTTAGAACAGGTGCCGTTAGTTTTCTGTAATTTGCTTTAGCGCTTGTTTCTATACAATTTCGTTAACTGAGCGTGCTCGCGACCGTACTCTGTGAGAGTTTGATGCGAACTGCATTAACGTAGCGAAAGCTGTAGTAGGCGACGCTGAAAATATCGCTCCACAAAACACGACTAAATTTTTATCATCAACTATAGACCCGACGAACTTTGTTCCGCCTTAATAATGACAATAAATAAGCAGATTGCGTTTTTTTTTTTTTTTTGGAAAAAATACAAAAAAAATTAAATAACTACATTAATCATTCAATATTATTTCTGTATTTAGTACATAGGTTGCTCTTCACTTAAGTACCTTGTGATACACATTTTTTGTTTTATTATCAGGCGCAAAAACAAACAACGCAGATGGTCCTTCAACGCGTGAACATGCCACGTATAATTGACCATGGGAAAAACATGAATGTTCTAGATTTAAACCACAAACTTTTAAGGATTGATTGTGATTTGTTGATGGTTATGGCAAATGCAAGACGTATCGGAAATTGAAGTCTTTTAAATTCAAACGGCATATCGATTGGGATCATCGAGATCCTCGGAATGAGAACTTCCTCACCTTTGAATTTTCCTATCATTATCGTAGCGTAAATTACATTGTTCATCAATTTACTAACCACCAAACGCGTACCGTTGCACAGTTTCGACTTTTAATATTTGGCTTGGCTGATGTTGTATGGCTTTTATCTTGCTGTTCCAAACAAATGGTGTGTTTTCCTTACATAAACGCGTTACGTTTCTGGAGAATTCTGCAAAATTAGTGACGAAACGTCTATAATAAATACAGAATGCATCCGCGTTTTTAGGTGTGGGATAGTCAATAATGATTTGGAATTTATAAACTGAGAGGATTCCCTTGTCGGTGCATTTATGACCCAGATATGTTACATCGTGTACATCATTACATCATTTTTCGAGATGTAACTAGAGATGGTACTTTTGCCATATTTCAAATACGGCTCTAGACCCGAAAAGGCTATCGCCATCATTCTCTAAAATGAATTCGGTGCTATTTTTAATCCAAATTGAATTTTAATACAAATTGAAGTCTTTTAGGTCTTTAAGAACGTACGTTGAGAACGATGTTAGATCTCGTGAATTTTCGTCTAGCTCGATCTGATGGAATCCTGAAGTTAAGTCAAGACATGAAAAGTATCTTGCTCGGCCTAACTGATCTAGTTTTTTATTTAAATTCTTGTAGTCCACAACCGCTTGTTTTCATTTCCAGGGATTAATTTCTTAGGTACTAACAGAATGTTCTATTACACCATTATTTATCAATTTATCTACTTGTCGACTAACTTCACTTTAATGCGCCTCTGGGATTCTGTAATTTTTGATGTAGGTGGGCTATCTTTTAGTCTGAGTTATTGTTTATAGAAATTGTTTGTTGTTATCATGTCTGATTCTAAAGCGAATATGTCTATATATTTAATGCGAAGTGTTGTCATGGAATCTGTTACGTAACTTCTTCACTTCTACTATGTTCATAGTTATTGGTTTATCTATGGTATTCAAAAGTCTGGCCTAACCTTGTGTTTAGATTTTTAATCTGTATACTTTGGACTATTTCTGTTCTAGGTGGAATTTCTATTGTATTTAGACTTACATGTTCTTTCATGGGATTGGCTATGTTTTCATGATGGTCTTCTGGTTTCAATATCAGTATTTATTAGTTATTGGTGTATTCTAGTATGCAATGGTATTTTCTCAAAAAATGTATTCCTAAAATACCATCGGTGGCTATTGGAAAATTTTGTTGTACGACAAAAAATTCGGTTCGCACTGATCTGACGTTATTGTTATATAGTTATATCTACCAGAACATCGGTTGTTGCGTCGATTTCCCATACCTCCTCTATTGGATGGGGTGTTTCCGTAACTATTATTTTGATTATTTTGGTTATTGTGGTATTTTGGTCTCGACCACGGGCACGTCCATGCTCATTACCTTGATGGTAATTATATAATCCAGATGATGTTTCTGGATTCATTGCGGTACTTCTAAGGAAGTTGTTAATAGTCTGTGTTTTGAATTACGTATCTGATTGTTTTGCTATCCATGTTTTTGACCATAGATTTTAGCGCAGCATCTGCTGCTATTTCCGCTGCTTGTGCTGGTGGCACATTGTTCCAGATATGCCTTTTGTAGTTGCTTTGATATATTTTCCACATCTTGGGTATATTCTTCGGCGGATCTATAAGTTTGCTTACACATTTCCAGCCTAGTGTTGATCACGCGAATAGATTCACCTCTTATTTGTCTTTTTAGTCTCTTCTTCTACTAGCTGCCCTACGCCTGACTCCATTCGAGTCTTCATCATTTAAACCATAATCTTACTTCATTTTCTGTACTAGACTAATTTGCTTCCCATCGAAACGAAAAATGAAGTCCAGTATGGATTTGGCGAATTCCCTGGCAGAAGGCATTGTTTTTGTTTTCGAATCCAATTGTTCTGTCGGTGTGGTCATATCTATTGCGATTTTTGGGTTGCACAGTTTTGGTTGGTTTATGTTTCGAAGCATGATTACTACGGAGCCAACCTTTAGGCGCAAATTGTGCGGTGGTAAGCCAGGCACGTCCAAAGAGTTTAAAAATTCAATTGGATGGTTGGTGGCTTTGTGACGAAGTCAATAGATTTGAATGAATGCATTGTTTCAATGATCTTATTTTGAATTATGTAGTTCAGGTCATCTACATCTTTATTCTTAGCCGCTAAAATTGCTCGCTCACTCAACCATTTATTATTTTTGTAGTTAGAAATAATATTTGGAAATACATTGTTGATAAGTTCGTCTTTTAATGAGACAACATTACAGAAATTATTTGAAATTATATTAATCCGCTTGATTCATCGACAGGTATTTGACCATTACCGATAGTCAACAATTGCTACGAGAAATCTTTAGCCGATGTATCATTAAGCAATGTAACACCCATGTCTGTTGTCAGCTGCAGTTTCTTCACATAGCGGCATAGATTTGACGATTTGAGGCAAGCGTTTATTTCATCGGTAGCCGTAGATCTTGGAATTACTGGCAGTATTTGGCGGAAACCGCCAGACAGTAAAATCATTGCTCCTCCAAAACATCTCGAGTCATTGCGTAAATATTTCAATGTTCGGTTAAGTGCTTCTAATGCACGTTTATTGGCCATTGTGCATTCGTCCCAGATGATGATTTTCGATGCCGCTAAAATTTTGGCCATTGCTGAGTGTTTTGCAATATTACACATTGGTTCTTCAATAGTTTGAAGATTTAACGGTAATTTGAATGCTGAATGAGCCGTACGGCATCCTTCTAACAATGTGGCTGCTATTCCAGAAGAAGCAACTGCAACCGCTATGTTGGATCTCGCCCGAACAGTTGCTAAAACTAATGACATAAGGAATATCTTTCCAAATCCACCAGGGGCATCTAGGAAATATAAACCACCATTTTCATCAGCGATTGCCTTCATTAAAGTATCATAAACTTCCTTTTGTTGGTAATTCAACAGGGGTACATTCCTTTGAACTACTAAATCTAATTCCTGGTGATCATATTCACGTTCATATTCACATTCATTTCACGATTTGGAGCTGGCATTCCTAACCTGATTTCTGGAAGTTGGCCCACGCACATTTACCAGCAACAACCGCAAATAGAAACATTCATCATTATACATACGACCAAGAGCATCGGTAGAACGCACATCTGGATACCCAGGAACCGTATTACCTTGCTTCCGTCTTTGAAAATTCTTGGATGAAGCATTCCAAGTATAATAACGTGGCATCTCCGAGTAAAGCAAAGTTCCTGCAAACTGATCGCTTTGGCAGATTGCAAAAAAACTGGTCATTGTAGTTGTAGCAAATATATTTTATGGACTTAACTGAATTGCAGTATTCAACGTTGCAATGTGTCTTGAACGTTTTAGAAATAAATGGCGAATATGGAACAATCCAACTGTTTGTCGACAACGAAATTCATTCTTTTCACTTTCGTTGTGACAGTTCGACCGTTGTCATCTGGTGATCGACGCCGATACAGCGGATACCCATCGTTGCCAGTGACGGTCTACCCCGTAAATTTCCGTGGATATTGTTTAGAGCACTTTCCATCGACCATGCAAGGTGATTGGGGATTGATGGCAGCACACGGTCCATGAATCATATTAGTAGTAACAACATCATGTAGGTCTGGATCGACTTCATGATCAGGAATCTCGGCACATATGATATCATCTATTTGGTCAGGCTTAGTTCTTTCCACTAACCAAATAAGAATGTGTGCGTGCGGCAGGCCTCGCTTTTGCCATTCGATTGAATACATCCAGCATCGAGTATCTCCAAAGACGCGTTGTTTAACAATAAAGTTCATCAGGGACCGAATTTTTTGCCTAAATATACGTGCTGTGATGTCGTGTCTATCATTTGATGTTTGTCCGGGAAGCAGCAATTGAGTAATTTCTATCCATTTTGGATTACAGGTAAAAGTAATAAAGAGATCTGGCCGGCCGTAATGACGAACATATGTCATTGCATCTTGTGCATATTCATGCATATGACGTGGGCTACCAATGTACGTCGCCGGCAAAATAGTTAATCGACCAATATTAGCTGCAGTACTAACTGCATCACGCAAATGGATGTACTCCTCAGAACGCAGTTTGGCTTGGTTCAACCTAATAAATGTTAAACGTTCCGTTTCTATTTTTACATACATGTCAACGCAATACTGCTGAAACAATCGACGAAACCGCAGCATATAGTTGTCAGCATTTTGACGAATCATCAAACGATATGCATAATAATTCATTCAGCTAACTTTCTTTGTAGTTTCTTCACCTGAAATTAAAAATTTGATAATTAACCATTTGAAAAACAAATAATACAGACATAAACCATTATTAAGATACTGATACTTTACCATTCAATGGATTTATCATTTTAATATTAAAATAATATCCATCTTCTCCTTGCCAAAATATCAGTGGGTATTGCAATGCGTCATATGATCGATGAGTTTCAGATATTTGTTGCAGTTGCCCAGTATCGCGACGTGTAAGCACAACATCGCGTTTTTCCAATTGTTCACCAACAATCAGGATGGCAACTTCGTCTACTGTTGGAGCATTAAATGTGCGTTCGTGTGTTCCAGACAACTTTATAGTTATCATTTGGCATGCGCTCTAAAGCACTCTTAAACAACCTGACCAACGCATAATGTTCATGAAGCAGACACTGCAAGTCTTGAATAATTGCTCGCTTCATTCCTGCATTGATCCCTAGGCGTCGATCAAGTTCTTCCATGTTGCCCATGAAATATATTTGTAAAAATTTATTCTGTGTATCTTCGAAAGGTAGTAATGATCCAATTCGATGGTGAATCTGTCCTTGTATCTACAAAAGATAAAGTAAGTTATTCTTTAACTACATTCTATGTAAGTACAAAAATAAATACCTTAAATGTCGGATTAAATCCTCCGTCTTCGATAATGTCTGCCCCAAATGATGTCATTTGGAAACAACTATTGTATTTTCGAGTATTTGCAAGAAAGTGGCGTGATTCTTGTGTTTCGCCACAAAGCAATGAATACAATGGCTCATGTGGCGGAGTCAACACTGGCAATTTCACTTTACCATTAAGGCAGCATAATCCAGGCGTTTCTCCGGAAAACTTTAATGCACCACAATAATCGCAAACAACGTTCATTTGCCCAATGCAAACGCTAGGATGCAAGCTGTAATCATTGCTGCAATCGTATCGAAACGCTGCTCGATTCAAATCAGCTAAATATTTTGTTCTGCGTCGCAAATTACCTATTTGTTGCCCTCTGTTGTTCGCTCGACGATTCTGCATTGCCAACCGAGCTGTTTCACGGGCTGCTTCACTTTGCTCTCGTGATTGAGAAGCACGAAGTCGAGCCACACTATCGCGGCGGTGTTCACGTGCGCTTTCATTTGCAGTATTTTGTATTCTTCTTGCATTACGGCTTTGTCGGGAAAGATTCGATCGTCTTGGTCGCGGTATTATTAATTAAACTTCACTTCAATCCAATAGAAATAGTTTTAATATTGATTTCTTACAAATATCAAATTGTCATCGCCAGACAGTAAAATCATTGCTCATTGCTGAGTGTTTTGCAATATTACACGTTTGCTCTTCAATAGTTTGAAGATATGAGATAAAAAGTATCCTACGTCCATCTCCTGGATCTAAGCTACCTCCCTACCAATTTTCAGCCAAATCTGATCTGTCGTTTTTGAGTTATAAGTGGTTAACTAACACGACTTTCCTTTATATATATATAATATATATTATATATATATATATATATATTTATATATATTATATATATTTATATATATAAGATAATACTAATAATATATAAGTGTAAGTGTAAGTGTAACTAGAGACCCGGCAAAGTTTGTTCCGCCTTAATAATGACAATAAATAAGCAGATTGCGTTTTTTTTTTTTTTTGGAAAAAATACAAAAAAAAGTTAAATAACTACATTAATCATTCAATTTTATTTCTGTATTTAGTACTTAGGTTGCTCTTCACTTAAGTACCTTGTGATACACATTTTTTGTTTCATTATCAGGCGCAAAAACAAACAACGCAGATGGTCCTTCAACGCGTGAACATGCCACGTATAATTGACCATGGGAAAAACATGAATGTTCTAGATTTAAACCACAAACTTTTAAGGATTGGCCTTGTGATTTGTTGGTGGTCATGGCAAATGTAAGACGTATCGGAAATTGAAGTCTTTTAAATTCAAACGGCATATCGGTTGGGATCATCGAGGTCCTCGGAATGAGAACTTCCTCACCTTTGAATTTTCCTATCATTATCGTAGCGTAAATTACATTGTTCATCAATTTACTAACCACCAAACGCGTACCGTTGCACAGTTTTGGTTGGTTTATGTTTTGAAGCATGATTACTACGGAGCCAACCTTTAGGCGCAAATTGTGCGGTGGTAAGCCAGGCACGTCCAAAGAGTTTAAAAATTCAATTGGATAGTTGGTGGCTTCATCTTCATTTGTGACGCAGTCAATAGATTTGAATGAATGCATTGTTTCAATGATCTTATTTTGAATTATGTGGTTCAGGTCATCTACATCTTTATTCTTAGCCGCTAAAATTGCTCGCTCACTCAACCATTCATTATTTTTGTAGTTAGAAATAATATTTGGAAATACATTGTTGATAAGTTCGTCTTTTAATGAGACAACATTACAGAAATTATTTGGAAATGATATTAATCCGCTCGATTCATCGACAGGTATTTGACCATTACCGATAGTCAGCAATTGCTCCGAGAAATCATTAGCAGATGTATCATTAAGCAATGTAACTCTCATGTTTGTTGTCAGATGCAGTTTCTTCACATAGCGGCATAGATTTGACGATTTGAGGCAAGCGTTTATTTCATCGGCAGCCGTAGATCTTGGAATTACTGGCAGTATTTGGCGGAAACCGCCAGACAGTAAAATCATTGCTCCTCCAAAACATCTCGAGTCATTGCGTAAATATTTCAATATTCGGTTAAGTGCTTCTAATGCACGTTTATTGGCCATTGTGCATTCGTCCCAGATGATGATTTTCGATGCCGCTAAAACTTTGGCCATTGCTGAGTGTTTTGCAATATTACACATTGGTTCTTCAATAGTTTGAAGATTTAACGGTAATTTGAATGCTGAATGAGCCGTACGGCATCCTTCTAACAATGTGGCTGCTATTCCAGAAGAAGCAACTGCAACCGCTATGTTGGATCTCGCCCGAACAGTTGCTAAACCTAATGACATAAGGAGTATCTTGCCAAATCCACCAGGGGCATCTAGGAAATATAAACCACCATTTTCATCAGCGATTGCCTTCATTAAAGTATCATAAACTTCCTTTTGTTGGTAATTCAACATTCCAACATTCCTTTGAACTACTAAATCTAATTCCTGGTGATCATATTCACGTTCCCGTTCCAATTCTCGATTAAATGCGTCATTCATTTCACGATTTGGCGCTGGCATTCCTAACCTGATTAATAAATTACCGCACATGAGGTAACACATATTTTCGATCAAGAGTAAAGCACGATTATGTATCTCCTCATTTATCTCAATATCGTGATTTCTGGAACTGACACGACTTTGATGTAAAATATCTTCTGACATACTATCCTTGCATTTGTGCCACAGGTTACATGGGTTTGATGGAAAACATGTCGAAATTATTATAGCGAATAATGGCTTCAGCGATTGTCGTATCCCAATGGGTATCGTTTTCTAATAAGTTCAATTCAGTTCGTAGTGTCTCAAATGAAGTTGGAACACGCACATTTACCAGCAACAACCGCAAATAGAAACATTCATCATTCTTTGGATGAACTGTATACATACGACCAAGAGCATCAGTAAAACGCACATCTGGATATCCAGGAACCGTATTACCTTGCTTCCGTCTTTAAAAATTCTTGGATGAAGCATTCCAAGTATAATAACGTGGCATCTCCAAGTAAAGCAAAGTTCGTGCAAACTGATCGCTTTGGCAGATTGCAAAAAAATGAAATATACTCGTTGACCATTCTCCAGATGCAACGCCAAATGTATAACAGGGATGATGTTCGTGAATTGGAAATGCGAATATACGCCAAATCGCTTCATTACAGTTCACATAACGACCAACTTGATAGCGTGAATATCACAGCCTTTCGTGACATATTTGCAAATATATTTTATATACTTAACTGAATTGCAGTATTCAAATCCATTATTCAAATTCATTCTTTTCACTTTCGTTGTGACAGTTCGACCGTTGTCATCTGGTGATCGACGCCGATACAGCGGATACCCATCGTTGCCAGTGACAGTCTCCGCCGTAAATTTCCGTGGATATTGTTTAGAGCACTTTCCATCGACCATGCAAGGTGATTGGGGATTGATGGCACCACACGGTCCATGAATCATATTAGTAGTAACAACATCATGTAGGTCTGGATCGACTTCATGATCAGGAATCTCGGCACATATGATATCATCTATTTGGTCAGGCTTAATTCTTTCCACTAACCAAATAAGAATGTGTGCGTGCGGCAGGCCTCGCTTTTGCCATTCGATTGAATACATCCAGCATCGAGTATCTCCAAAGACGCGTTGTTTAACAATAAAGTTCATCAGGGACCGAATTTTTTGCCTAAATATACGTGCTGTGATGTCGTGTCTATCATTTGATGTTTGTCCGGGAAGCAGCAATTGAGTAATTTCTATCCATTTTGGATTACAGGTAAAAGTAATAAAGAGATCTGGCCGGCCGTAATGACGAACATATGTCATTGCATCTTGTGCATATTCATGCATATGACGTGGGCTACCAATGTACGTCGCCGGCAGAATAGTTAATCGACCAATATTAGCTGCATTTCCTTCAATACTAACTGCATCACGTAAATGGATGTACTCCTCAGAACGCAGTTTGGCTTGGTTAAACGATATGCATAATAATTCATTGAGCTAACTTTCTTTGTAGTTTCTTCACCTGAAATTAAAAATTTGATAATTAACCATTTCAAAAACAAATAATACAGACATTAACCATTATTTAGATACTGATCCTTTACCATTCAATGGATTTATCATTTTAATATTAAAATAATATCCATCTTCTCCTTGCCGAAATATCAGTGGTTATTGCAATGCGTCATATGATCGATGGGTTTCAGATATTTGTTGCAGTTGCCCAGTATCGCGACGTGTAAGCACAATATCGCGTTTTTTCAATTGTTCACCAACAATCAGGATGGCAACTTCGTCTACTGTTGGAGCATTAAATGTGCGTTCGTGTGTTCCAGATGGTCGTTTATCTGCTTTGATGACAACTTTATAGTCATCATTTGGCATGCGCTCTAAAGCACTCTTAAACAACCTGACCAACGCATGATGTTCATGAAGCAGACACTGCAAGTCTTGAATAATTGCTCGCTTCATTCCTGCATTGATCCCTAGGCGTCGATCAAGTTGTTCTTCCATGTTGCCCATGAAATATATTTGTAAAAATTTATTCTGTGTATCTTCGAAAAGTAGTAATGATCCAATTCGATGGTGAATCTGTCCTTGTATCTACAAAAGATAAAGTAAGTTATTCTTTAACTACATTCTATGTAAGTACAACAATAAATACCTTAAATGTCGGATGAAATCCTCCGTCTTCGATAATGTCTGCCCCAAATGATGTCATTTGGAAACAACTATTGTATTTTCGAGTATTTGCAAGAAAGTGGCGTGATTCTTGTGTTTCGCCACAAAGCAATGAATACAATCAAACAACGTCCATTTGCCCAATGCAAACGCTAGGATGCAAGCTGTAATCATTGCTGCAATCGTATCGAAACGCTGCTCGATTCAAATCAGCTAAATATTTTGTTCTGCGTCGCAAATTATCTATTTGTTGCCCTCTGTTGTTCGCTCGACGATTCTGCATTGCCAACCGAGCTGTTTCACGGGCTGCTTCACTTTGCTCTCGTGATTGAGAAGCACGAAGTCGAGCCACACTATCGCGGCGGTGTTCACGTGCGCTTTCATTTGCAGTATTTTGTATTCTTCTTGCATTACGGCTTTGTCGGGAAAGATTCGATCGTCTTGGTCGCGGTATTATTAATTAAACTTCACTTCAATCCAATAGAAATAGTTTTAATATTGATTTCTTACAAATATCAAATTGTCATCGCCAGACAGTAAAATCATTGCTCATTGCTGAGTGTTTTGCAAGATTACACGTTGGTTCTTCAATAGTTTGAAGATATGAGATAAAAAGTATCCTATGTCCATCTCCTGGATCTAAGCTACCTCCCTACCAATTTTCAGCCAAATCTGTTCTGCCGTTCTTGAGTTATAAGTGGTTAACTAACACGACTTTCTTTTATATATATTAATATTTATTATATATATTTATATATATTATATATATTTATATATATAAGATAATACTAATAATATATAAGTGTAAGTGTAAGTGTAACTAGAGACCCGGCGAAGTTTGTTCCGCCTTAATAATGACAATAAATAAGCAGATTGCGTTTTTTTTTTTTGGAAAAAATACAAAAAAAAATTAAATAACTACATTAATCATTCATTATTATTTCTGTATTTAGTACATAGGTTGCTCTTCACTTAAGTACCTTGTGATACACATTTTTTGTTTCATTATCAGGCGCAAAAACAAACAACGCAGATGGTCCTTCAACGCGTGAACATGCCACGTATAATTGACCATGGGAAAAACATGAATGTTCTAGATTTAAACCACAAACTTTTAAGGATTGGCCTTGTGATTTGTTGATGGTCATGGCAAATGTAAGACGTATCGGAAATTGAAGTCTTTTAAATTCAAACGGCATATCGGTTGGGATCATCGAGGTCCTCGGAATGAGAACTTCCTCACCTTTGAATTTTCCTATCATTATCGTAGCGTAAATTACATTGTTCATCAATTTACTAACCACCAAACGCGTACCGTTGCACAGTTTTGGTTGGTTTATGTTTTGAAGCATGATTACTACGGAGCCAACCTTTAGGCGCAAATTGTGCGGTGGTAAGCCAGGCACGTCCAAAGAGTTTAAAAATTCAATTGGATAGTTGGTGGCTTCATCTTCATTTGTGACGCAGTCAATAGATTTGAATGAATGCATTGTTTCAATGATCTTATTTTGAATTATGTGGTTCAGGTCATCTACATCTTTATTCTTAGCCGCTAAAATTGCTCGCTCACTCAACCATTCATTATTTTTGTAGTTAGAAATAATATTTGGAAATACATTGTTGATAAGTTCGTCTTTTAATGAGACAACATTACAGAAATTATTTGGAAATGATATTAATCCGCTCGATTCATCGACAGGTATTTGACCATTACCGATAGTCAGCAATTGCTCCGAGAAATCATTAGCAGATGTATCATTAAGCAATGTAACTCTCATGTTTGTTGTCAGATGCAGTTTCTTCACATAGCGGCATAGATTTGACGATTTGAGGCAAGCGTTTATTTCATCGGCAGCCGTAGATCTTGGAATTACTGGCAGTATTTGGCGGAAACCGCCAGACAGTAAAATCATTGCTCCTCCAAAACATCTCGAGTCATTGCGTAAATATTTCAATGTTCGGTTAAGTGCTTCTAATGCACGTTTATTGGCCATTGTGCATTCGTCCCAGATGATGATTTTCGATGCCGCTAAAACTTTGGCCATTGCTGAGTGTTTTGCAATATTACACATTGGTTCTTCAATAGTTTGAAGATTTAACGGTAATTTGAATGCTGAATGAGCCGTACGGCATCCTTCTAACAATGTGGCTGCTATTCCAGAAAAAGCAACTGCAACCGCTATGTTGGATCTCTCCCGAACAGTTGCTAAACCTAATGACATAAGGAGTATCTTGCCAAATCCACCAGGGGCATCTAGGAAATATAAACCACCATTTTCATCAGCGATTGCCTTCATTAAAGTATCATAAACTTCCTTTTGTTGGTAATTCAACATTCCAACATTCCTTTGAACTACTAAATCTAATTCCTGGTGATCATATTCACGTTCCCGTTCCAATTCTCGATTAAATGCGTCATTCATTTCACGATTTGGCGCTGGCATTCCTAACCTGATTAATAAATTACCGCACATGAGGTAACACATATTTTCGATCAAGAGTAAAGCACGATTATGTATCTCCTCATTTATCTCAATATCGTGATTTCTGGAACTGACACGACTTTGATGTAAAATATCTTCTGACATACTATCCTTGTATTTGTGCCACAGGTTACATGGGTTTGATGGAAAACATGTCGAAATTATTATAGCGAATAATGTGCGTATCTGACTTGGAGATGCAGAGATAATGGCTTCAGCGATTGTCGTATCCCAATGGGTATCGTTTTCTAATAAGTTCAATTCAGTTCGTAGTGTCTCAAATGAAGTTGGAACACGCACATTTACCAGCAACAACCGCAAATAGAAACATTCATCATTCTTTGGATGAACTGTATACATACGACCAAGAGCATCAGTAAAACGCACATCTGGATATCCAGGAACCGTATTACCTTGCTTCCGTCTTTAAAAATTCTTGGATGAAGCATTCCAAGTATAATAACGTGGCATCTCCAAGTAAAGCAAAGTTCGTGCAAACTGGTCGCTTTGGCAGATTGCAAAAAAATGAAATATACTCGTTGACCATTCTCCAGATGCAACGCCAAATGTATAACAGTGGGATGATGTTCGTGAATTGGAAATGCGAATATACGTCAAATCGCTTCATTACAGTTCACATAACGACCAACTTGATAGCGTGAATATCACAGCCTTTCGTGACATATTTGCAAATATATTTTATATACTTAACTGAATTGCAGTATTCAAATCCATTATTCAAATTCATTCTTTTCACTTTCGTTGTGACAGTTCGACCGTTGTCATCTGGTGATCGACGCCGATACAGCGGATACCCATCGTTGCCAGTGACAGTCTCCGCCGTAAATTTCCGTGGATATTGTTTAGAGCACTTTCCATCGACCATGCAAGGTGATTGGGGATTGATGGCACCACACGGTCCATGAATCATATTAGTAGTAACAACATCATGTAGGTCTGGATCGACTTCATGATCAGGAATCTCGGCACATATGATATCATCTATTTGGTCAGGCTTAATTCTTTCCACTAACCAAATAAGAATGTGTGCGTGCGGCAGGCCTCGCTTTTGCCATTCGATTGAATACATCCAGCATCGAGTATCTCCAAAGACGCGTTGTTTAACAATAAAGTTCATCAGGGACCGAATTTTTTGCCTAAATATACGTGCTGTGATGTCGTGTCTATCATTTGATGTTTGTCCGGGAAGCAGCAATTGAGTAATTTCTATCCATTTTGGATTACAGGTAAAAGTAATAAAGAGATCTGGCCTGCCGTAATGACGAACATATGTCATTGCATCTTGTGCATATTCATGCATATGACGTGGGCTACCAATGTACGTCGCCGGCAGAATAGTTAATCGACCAATATTAGCTGCATTTCCTTCAATACTAACTGCATCACGTAAATGGATGTACTCCTCAGAACGCAGTTTGGCTTGGTTAAACGATATGCATAATAATTCATTGAGCTAACTTTCTTTGTAGTTTCTTCACCTGAAATTAAAAATTTGATAATTAACCATTTCAAAAACAAATAATACAGACATTAACCATTATTTAGATACTGATCCTTTACCATTCAATGGATTTATCATTTTAATATTAAAATAATATCCATCTTCTCCTTGCCGAAATATCAGTGGTTATTGCAATGCGTCATATGATCGATGGGTTTCAGATATTTGTTGCAGTTGCCCAGTATCGCGACGTGTAAGCACAATATCGCGTTTTTTCAATTGTTCACCAACAATCAGGATGGCAACTTCGTCTACTGTTGGAGCATTAAATGTGCGTTCGTGTGTTCCAGATGGTCGTTTATCTGCTTTGATGACAACTTTATAGTCATCATTTGGCATGCGCTCTAAAGCACTCTTAAACAACCTGACCAACGCATGATGTTCATGAAGCAGACACTGCAAGTCTTGAATAATTGCTCGCTTCATTCCTGCATTGATCCCTAGGCGTCGATCAAGTTGTTCTTCCATGTTGCCCATGAAATATATTTGTAAAAATTTATTCTGTGTATCTTCGAAAAGTAGTAATGATCCAATTCGATGGTGAATCTGTCCTTGTATCTACAAAAGATAAAGTAAGTTATTCTTTAACTACATTCTATGTAAGTACAACAATAAATACCTTAAATGTCGGATGAAATCCTCCGTCTTCGATAATGTCTGCCCCAAATGATGTCATTTGGAAACAACTATTGTATTTTCGAGTATTTGCAAGAAAGTGGCGTGATTCTTGTGTTTCGCCACAAAGCAATGAATACAATGGCTTATGTGGCGGAGTCAACAATGGCAATTTCACTTTACCATTAAGCAGCATAATCCAGGCGTTTCTCCGGAAAACTTTAATGCACCACAATACTCGCAAACAACGTCCATTTGCCCAATGCAAACGCTAGGATGCAAGCTGTAATCATTGCTGCAATCGTATCGAAACGCTGCTCGATTCAAATCAGCTAAATATTTTGTTCTGCGTCGCAAATTATCTATTTGTTGCCCTCTGTTGTTCGCTCGACGATTCTGCATTGCCAACCGAGCTGTTTCACGGGCTGCTTCACTTTGCTCTCGTGATTGAGAAGCACGAAGTCGAGCCATACTATCGCGGCGGTGTTCACGTGCGCTTTCATTTGCAGTATTTTGTATTCTTCTTGCATTACGGCTTTGTCGGGAAAGATTCGATCGTCTTGGTCGCGGTATTATTAATTAAACTTCACTTCAATCCAATAGAAATAGTTTTAATATTGATTTCTTACAAATATCAAATTGTCATCGCCAGACAGTAAAATCATTGCTCATTGCTGAGTGTTTTGCAATATTACACGTTTGCTCTTCAATAGTTTGAAGATATGAGATAAAAAGTATCCTACGTCCATCTCCATCTCTCAGCTACCTTCCTACCAATTTTCAGCCAAATGTGTTCTGCCGTTCTTAAGTTATAAGTGGTTTACTAACATATATATATTTATATGTTATATATATTTATATATACTATATATATTTATATATATAAGATAATAATAATAATATATATAAGATAACTAGAGACCCGGCGAAGTTTGTTCCGCCTTAATAATGACAATAAATAAGCAGATTGCGTTTTTTTTTTTTTTTTGGAAAAAATACAAAAAAAAGTTAAATAACTACATTAATCATTCAATATTATTTCTGTATTTAGTACATAGGTTGCTCTTCACTTAAGTACCTTGTGATACACATTTTTTGTTTTATTATCAGGCGCAAAAACAAACAACGCAGATGGTCTTCCAACGCGTGAACATGCCACGTATAATGGATTGGCCTTGTGATTTGTTGATGGTCATGGCAAATGCAAGACGTATCGGAAATTGAAGTCTTTTAAATTCAAACGGCATATCGGTTGGGATCATCGAGGTCCTCGGAATGAGAACTTCCTCACCTTTGAATTTTCCTATCATTATCGTAGCGTAAATTACATTGTTCATCAATTTACTAACCACCAAACGCGTACCGTTGCACAGTTTTGGTTGGTTTATGTTTCGAAGCATGATTACTACGGAGCCAACCGTTAGGCACAAATTGTGCGGTGGTAAGCCAGGCACGTCCAAAGAGTTTAAAGATTCAATTGGATAGTTGGTGGCTTCATCTTCATTTGTGACGCAGTCGGTAGATTTGAATGAATGCATTGTTCCAATGATCTTATTTTGAATTATGTAGTTCAGGTCATCTACATCTTTATTCTTAGCCGCTAAAATTGCTCGCTCACTCAACCATTCATTATTTTTGTAGTTAGAAATAATATTTGGAAATGCATTGTTGATAAGTTCGTCTTTTAATGAGACAACATTACAGAAATTATTTGGAAATGATATTAATCCGCTCGATTCATCGACAGGTATTTGACCATTACCGATAGTCAGCAATTGCTCCGAGAAATCATTAGCAGATGTATCATTAAGCAATGTAACTCTCATGTTTGTTGTCAGATGCAGTTTCTTCACATAGCGGCATAGATTTGACGATTTGAGGCAAGCGTTTATTTCATCGGCAGCCGTACATCTTGGAATTACTGGCAGTATTTGGCGGAAACCGCCAGACAGTAAAATCATTGCTCCTCCAAAATATCTCGAGTCATTGCGTAAATATTTCAATGTTCGGTTAAGTGCTTCTAATGCACGTTTATTGGCCATTGTGCATTTGTCGCAGATGATGATTTTCGATGCCGCTAAAACTTTGGCCATTGCTGAGTGTTTTGCAATATTACACATTGGTTCTTCAATAGTTTGAAGATTTAACGGTAATTTGAATGCTGAATGAGCCGTACGGCATCCTTCTAACAATGTGGCTGCTATTCCAGAAGAAGCATCTGCAACCGCTATGTTGGATCTCGGCCGAACAGTTGCTAAAACTAATGACATAAGGAATATCTTGCCAAATCCACCAGGGACATCTAGGAAATATAAACCACCATTTTCATCAGCGATTGCCTTCATTAAAGTATCATAAACTTCCTTTTGTTGGTAATTCAACAGGTGTACATTTTTTTGAACTACTAAATCTAATTCCTGGTGATCATATTCACGTTCCCGTTCCAATCCTCGATTAAATGCGTCATTCATTTCACGATTTGGCGCTGGCATTCCTAACCTGATTAATAAATTACCGCACATGAGGTAACACATATCTTCGATCAAGAGTACAGCACGATTATGTATCTCCTCATTCATCTCAATATCGTGATTTCTGGAACTGACACAACTTTGATGTAAAATATCTTCTGACATACTATCCATCCATGGGTTTGATGGAAAACATGTCGAAATTATTATAGCGAATAATGTGCGTATCTGACTTGGAGATGCAGAGATAATGGCTTCAGCGATTGTCGTATCCCAATGGGTATCGTTTTCTAATAAGTTCAATTCAGTTCGTAGTGTCTCAAATGAAGTTGGAACACGCACATTTACCAGCAACAACCGCAAATAGAAACATTCATCATTCTTTGGATGAACTGTATACATACGACCAAGAGCATCAGTAGAACGAACATCTGGATACCCAGGAACCGTATTACCTTGCTTCCGTCTTTGAAAATTCTTGGATGAAGCATTCCAAGTATAATAACGTGGCATCTCCGAGTAAAGCAAAGTTCCTGCAAACTGATCGCTTTGGCAGATTGCAAAAAAACTTGTCATTGTAGTTGTAGCAAATATATTTTATGGACTTAACTGAATTGCAGTATTCAACGTTGCAATGTGTCTTGAACGTTTTAGAAATAAGTGGCCAAAATGGAACAATCCAACTGTTGTCGACAAAAAAATCCATTCTTTTCTTTTGTGACAGTTCGACCGTTGTCATCTGGTGATCGACGCCGATACAGCGGATACCCATCGTTGCCAGTGACAGCCTCCGCCGTAAATTTCCGTGGATATCGTTTAGAGCACTTTCCATCGACCATGCAAGGTGATTGGGGATTGATGGCACCACACGGTCCATGAATCATATTAGTAGTAACAACATCATGTAGGTCTGGATCGACTTCATGATCAGGAATCTCGGCACATATGATATCATCTATTTGGTCAGGCTTAATTCTTTCCACTAACCAAATAAGAATGTGTGCGTGCGGCAGGCCTCGCTTTTGCCATTCGATTGAATACATCCAGCATCGAGTATCTCCAAAGACGCGTTGTTTAACAATAAAGTTCATC